>VDFB02179234.1:34660429-34963571 GCA_007258455.2 Sequoia sempervirens | reverse complement strand
CATTATCTTAAGTTAGCTTCTCACTTTGAGATGATGCTTTGCATGAGAAGCATTTTTTGTTTTAATTTCTTGCTTTTCCTTGTTATTGCTGACATATTTGAAGAAAACATATATTGTGAGGTTTGGATTTTGGAGATTGGTAAGGGGTTTGGTGTAGATCTTAATATGGATGGTTGTACAATGAGCTTACAAGACTATGATCAAGAATTATACCCTTCTGAGGGTCATCAGACAACTTGATGGAGCCATATGTTTGGGGAGCTCAATATTGATTTTTGTCAAACAATTCAGGAATCTATGATTTCAGAGTTCATGGGAGGAAGAACTTGGGAATTTAGCTTGAAGCTATAGCTTTCCAAGGGTCACAAGGCAGCTTGATGGAGTTCCACCTAATTCAGAATTGTTTCTTCAAGGAAGATCTTCATAGAGATGTATATATATTTTGTAATCAACAAGTTTTATTATGTAATCCTTAAGGGTGGGTTCCTTTGCAAGGTGATTTTGTGGAGCAGTGTAATAAGGGGGGAGTGTTAGCATAGAACATAAAATATTGCATTGTTAGAAAGGGTGGTTGGCAATTGATTTAGTTATCACAGTTATTACAACTGCATCCTCATTCCCTTGTATAAATATGATCAATGAATATCAAATAAGATATCAATTATTCACCGCAATATTTAGATTTCTCACAAGAATACCTTTGAGGTGAAAATAGAGCTTAATAATGAGTACAACTAGCTCCAAAACACCTTCAACATGCCTCTACACTTTTAAATCTCACTCATCTATATATATTAGTCATGAAATAAATAAATAAAATATTATCATGAGAAATTATGCCTAAAAACATAGTTTACAAAGAGAGTATACCTTTCATGTAATATTTGGCACTTGAACAATAGAATACCAAACATTGAAAAGGAAAATTGAAATAAGGAAACTCTTCAATTTTCACTTCTATTTATAAATTATGATAAATTCATTACTTCTTATAGATCAATAATTTATTTTTCACCATAGCATTTTTAAATCACTATGGTGAAACTATTTTTGTCATCTAGTGTAGCTAGTGATTTTATTACTTTAGAGTTTCTACTTTATTAAGACAAGCACACTCTTATTTCAAGATATCTAAATAATACTTTAGATTATCGTAGATAAGTTTATCACAAAAATATAGAATAATAACGTATAAAATCCATAAAATAATTTTTTCCAAGGATATTAGGTGTCTCCTTGATTGAACATTTCAACGTTGCCCCAAGGTCTAACAACTTTTTCCTATGGTCCAATGACTTTGACATGATTTTTTGTATCATTATCTTTTTCTGGAAGTAATGTAGGTATATGTATAAACCCTCATGTCCTCTCCCAACCTTTTAATAATTTCATGATGACACATCCTATAACTACATGCCTAAGTATAATTCTCAAATTGAATTGGAATTTTTTTCAAATGTCTTCATCTTTCCAACCTTCATTCCACATTTGGAGTTCAAAATTTTTGTAGATATAAAAGGATCATGGGGGTTCTTTCTTCCTAAGGAAATGGATTTTATTTTAAATGCAAAGGGTGATCCCACAATAGTGTATTTGAATTTTTGGCTAAAGTGGGACATTGAAATAATTTTCGTAAACACAAATTTTTCTTCCTATCATCCAAAGAAAGTAAAATATTTAGAATTTGAAGATGATTTATACAAGTCACTTTTGATATTTAAATTTTAGATATTAAATATTTTTCTTTTTTGAAAAATGATTGATATGATTTTTATATTAAACATTTTTTTCCAAATGACATTTATTCCATATCACATAAATGTTTCATAAAAAAGAATTATAAATTCTTTAAAATTGATTGCTAAAACCAATACCTAGTACACAAATATATTTTCAAATTTTTTTTTGCATATTCTATTTACTATTTATTTTTTAAATTTTTTAAATTTTTTATTAGTTCACACTTTTTACTAGAGCTACGAATGAGTGAGGCTACAAATGGGGGACCTCATCCCCAGCATGAATGCAAGAGAAAGCCACTCCCACAAGTGTGAAATCCTAGAGAGGACACAAGCCCATGAGCACAACATCCTAGAGAGGGTATGACACCCACTCTCACGAGCATGGTAGCCTAACAGGGGCACAAGGCCCATGAGCATACCAACCCAACAAGGGAGGATATCCACTCCTATGAGCATGGTAGCCCAACATGGTAGCCCAACAAGGACATAGGGCCCATCGAGCACACCAATCTAACGAGGGAGGGGCCTCAGGCCTTAATGCATGACACACATGCCATGAACGCTAACAACAAGGGGTCAAGTCTCGAGACTTGAACCTTGGTGACCAAGACTACAATGCCACTACTTAGCGATCGCACTATGGAATCAACCCATATTGTATTTTTCATTAATTTTAAAAGACTAATTAAGATTTAGGCATATGTTTTTCCACAATACATAAATATTTTTGTATGAATCTAAATTAACTTTTTCTTTTTTGTTCAAACAAAGAGACTGATATCCAGTGCAAAGATATTTTTTAGAATTTTATTCAATATTTTTTTATTTTTTGTATGTGTGGAATAGAGACCTTATGTTTAGTGAAAAACCTATGTTCACTAGAAAATAGAAAATAGAAAATAAATATAATAATTAATTTAAATACCTTAAAAAAAATACCTTTTGGAAAAATTGTATTAAGAGATATACTTGCAAAATGAAATTTCTAAATTATTTCATTTGATCTCCCAAAATGTGAAGCAAAATCAAATTTTTGGTAGTATTTTGACAAGTGAGGGGGAGAATCCATCAATGTTTTGATTCCATGCTAGGGGTTTTTATCTAAAGGGGTTTTATATAGCCCCCTTTAATTAAACCCCTTTAGTTGAAACCTCTTAATTCTTAAATCATTATTTTTTGAAATAATGTTTGATTTTAAATAAAAATTAGGATGTCCCATAAATGGGACACAATATTGTGGTAGCACCTGAAATGGAAATTGTTCAAAATTTGATATTATTCACCTTCATCAAAGTTTCTCTCTTATATGTCTTTTTTTTGGTGGTTATATCTCTCACTTTCTTTGAATTTATTTTTTGTACATGGGTATTTGACATGGCACTAATTTTAGGGAATCGTTTCTTTTTCTCCCTAAGTTGCATTTAAGGAGAATATGGTGCATTTTTCTTATTATGCCTCTTTTATTAAGTTTATTTAGGTGATTATGTTTCCATATTATGTAACTAATAGTGACATGTTTCATTCATTTGTTAAAGGAAATAAATAGCCACATCTACCTCAAAATTCCTTGATTGAAGGAAATTAACTGTCACTTCTACTCAACAAGTGCCAACACAACCTCTACCTATTGAGTTAGCTCATCTCTTCATTGTTGGTAGCTCAACTCCTCTTAGAAGTTTGTCATTGGGACTCATCCATCCAAGAAACTATAAATTTATTTTGAACAACTAATAAAAATGCCAAATTCTATTCATCCATTTAGTTAATTTATACATTGATTTAGCAATTTTAGTAGTAATTAAGTTTATTACCAAAGGTCTTTGGTAAGGTTTTTGGTCTTATGAAAATTATTTTCAATATCATTACTGTGTTCTTGATTTGACAAAGTGGGTTGATTTCTATCATTCAAAGTGTATTTACTTCATGATCTCCTAAATAACTTGACTATACATTACATCATCAAATGCTAAATGATAGAAGTATTTTCTTGGAAAATATGTTTAAAAATATAAAAAGTATTTGTTGTTGAAGAGAACGGATGTGAAGATTTGAATTATGAGTGTTCATAAAAAAATTACATCTCTATTGATAAATATTATTATTTTAACCAAATCATTAGCTTATATAAGCCTTTGATTCTCACTATAATTAAGAAAAAAAACAAAGTGATCATTTTTGCACTATAATATTTTTTAAATTTCATCTAGCATGTAAGGTCACGTAATGCAAATATTTTTTGAAAAATGTATCCAATATGAGTCTTTCTGCTAGTCTGGAACTTCTTCAAGGGTTAACATTCTAAGATCTTTTGTGGATATTTTGTTAATTTACATATTACACATGAAACAACCAAGCCCTAAAACTTACCTTGCAAACGTTTATAATGCAACACACATAAAACCATTTCTAATACATTTTATTCATCTATTGAATATTTCAATTTTATTGACTATAAAGAATTACTCTTTAGAATTTAACATCAAATATTTCACATGATGATTTAAAGACATTATTGCAAAATCTGCAACCTCTATTAATTCTCAAGCTACGAAGTCTATTATTATAATCATTTTTAACCAAACATATAAATTTATGAAACATTTCAAATGCTTATTTTTTTAATGAAATAAGTACCTTCTCCTCAACTATAACCATTAGTCAAATTCAACACATAAAACTAGCACCAAATAGAAATTAGTGATACTAGAAAAGTTGCAAGAACTATTTAAATTTCCATGATTTTCCTAAAGTAAAAGGATGCCAATAATATGTCCCTAACAAATGTCATGGATATATTATTAGTCATCATGTCTTATAATTTACTATCATCATTTCTTATAATTTACTATGTTTGAATGTCAAAGTCTATCATGCCATAATTTTTACATATAATTTGTATGAAAAATCAAGGCTTAGGAGCTTCACCATCAACAAAGCCATAAAATACCAACATAGTGATAACTATTTCCTATAATAATTATTTTATTTGATAGTTTGAGAAAACATTAATTTCTAAACCTTTCAAAAAAAACATTTTTTAGAGTTTTATTTTTAAATTTAACATTTTGAAAATTAAAAATAATTAATTTCACAATATTTATAAGTTACTTTTTGTTCACTATATTTATAAAAAAAGAAAAGAAAAGTAAGAATGATTTATTATTGGTCATGTGAAAAGATGCATTTAGATCTAGAACACATTCCTTACAATTTGAAGCAAATTACCCCTTATTTAATATATTCTATTTTTTATTTAGAATTTATCTTAGAATAACCCATGATTGAGTTTATTCTCATTGGTTAGAGGTGTTGGTAGAAAAATATCTTTCTTAACTAGATTTCCCTCTCTTTTTCATCTCCTTGCTAAAATTTACACTTATATTGTTGCCTTTGATCTTGCATTTTTTTTAAACAATTTTTTTCTATATGATTTTCACCGTTTTAACACCTAGAAACAATGTATTTCTTCCTACACTACTTTCTTACATTATCATTCCTAGGATGTTTTTGGTTAAAACCCTTTCAATTTTTTTAACATTGTGAAGACTTAGAAATATTATTCTCTTGAAAAAAATTAGAGTATTTTTTTCTCCTCACTTTCTTGAAAGGTGTATGTTTAATTAGTTAGACTATTCATCTAAAATTTAGTTATAAAACTTGTCAAAAAATTGCTACCACATGCTTTACAATTTAGTTGAATCATCCTTTTACTAAATTCTTTAAATAATTTAAAGAATATGAGAAGCTTAATTTAACCATAAAATTAATAAAAAATAATTCATCTTGTACTCTTACTATATTCTTTCTAATTGATAATTATCTTTTCAAAATCAACCACTTATAGTTTCAAGTATTTTTCTTCTTCATTAAACACATTAATATGATCAACATCTATTTAATATGATCAACATCCTTCTAATCTTATTGTAACTTTTTCCATGACTTTATTTTATCATCTTAATCAACAAAATGACTTTAATTTTAAATTTGAGCTCAAAGTTTTATGAATTATTCATCTTCCTTGTTCAATTCTTCTAGTCCATGTTATGTTTTCTCTTACACTTGAGACTCAACAACTTCTACATAAAAAATCCTTAATAATGGTTTTTCTCTAACAAAAAAATTTATCTACAAGCTTCCAATTTGAAAATTGGTTTCTGTCAAAAATAAGAAAACCTTGAATATGCTTAACATCCATAATGTAAATGAAACCCACCACATAAGAAAAATATTACCAAACAATTTAATCATTAATCTTATTGAAAAACAATCTTCTTGAGCAGCACCCCAATACTTTGACAAAAAATACCAACAAACAGTGAGCACTAATACTATGAAAGATATATGTAAACAATGTCTTAATTTTTAACTAAAACTGCAACCACAACAAAGTATAATAGATAATTTCAATTTATCTTAAAAAGTTCAACTAAATCTAATATGGAAGTTTCTAATAATTGTCAACCTATATGAAAAGTTATATTTTCAAAAAGTTCTAGCGAATTTAGATTCTACGATAAATAACTATTCTAGAAGGTCAGTTTGACCTGAAATAAAAATATAAGTGTCATTTTCCCACATGTATATAGAGGCTGGCAATTCACATGCCAATCTGATTCAAGTTCTTTAAAAATCTCCAGCCGAGGTTGAAAAACGATGTGTGCTGTAAAATAAACCGCCTAGCAAAACTTTCGTTGTTTTGGAGGTCTCTTGAAGTGGACATGGAAATCTGAATAGAGAGGAGCTGTTTCAAAAACGTGTGGGAACACAAAAAAAGACGGAATCTTAATGTTTGTTTGAAATTGACAGATATACGATTTCGTTACTATTTGGCTTGACCCAATTCAAAGCCCCCATTCTCTGCGCAACTTCGCGGGATTGACTGAAACCCTGGAAAAAGTTTTCGTCTGATGACCCTCTTACCGAAGTCTGCCAATCCAATGACTGGAAAAGTCGCATTTCTGAGTGTGGGACGACTTTCAGATTTCTTTTCCTTTTTAAACTCTCTAGATGGAAAGGAAACATCAACTACAATCCCAAGCTTCTTCATTTTCATATTAATAAAGTGGAGCCAGAGAATAACATTCATTTTCTTGTTCAGAAAGTGGAGCCACAGAATTATATTCATCGCCGAAAACTGAATTTAAACCGATTTGTCAAAATGGAGGGTAGATTGCATGGTGAATTTGATCTTCCAGGCTTCAGATTCCATCCTACAGAAGAGGAGTTAGTGAGCTTCTATCTTAGGAAAAAGGTGCAAGGCCAATCGTTCAGCTCTGATGTAATTGAAACCTTGGATTTATATCAATATGATCCGTGGCAACTTCCAGGTATTATAAAGTAGCGAGGAGGAAGATCATGATCATCCCACTTTCTCATTAGTTTTGTGAGTTTATAGATTTGGGTATTTCAAATTGAAGATTTAGATGGTCTAAATCACAAATAATGTATTGTTTGAGTTGCCCTAAAAAGTCAAGGAGGATTCTGTTATTTTTGTATTGAATAAGGTTATTCAGTCGGTTAAGGCTATAAGTTTGTTTACTATTAATGGGTATACTTTTCTTTTTAAATTCAAATGGGTTTATCACTGCTTTTTGAATCGTTGTTGTAGATCTTGCGCTTGTTGGAGAAGGAGAATGGTTCTTCTTTGTTCCTGTTGATAAAAAATGCGCTGCATCCAGAAGAAGCAGGCTTACGTCGTCTGGTTATTGGAAGGCTACTGGAACGGATAGACCAGTTCGAGATCATAGGTTTCAATGTATTGGCCTTAGAAAGACTTTGGTGTTCTACAGAGGAAAAGCTCCAAGCGGAGTGAAGACGGATTGGATCATGAATGAGTACAGAATACCAGATTTTCGAGCTGCAAGAAAGGTAATGTTTTTATAACAAATTTCACATTTTCTTTCTTCGCTTTCTTGTTTTACTGATATCAGAAAAGAACTTCTTTTTGGTGGCTGCGTGTGTTCAGTGTTCTGTGTTTTGGGTTCTAATCTCTAATTCTGAGTTTTTCTTGCTTGTGTTTTCATGGCGGTGCAAGCTCTAATATATTTTGTTGTTTCATTAGTAATATATAATGCTCAACTGTTTCCAATTAAACAAACTATTGTATTTATTTTGCAGAAGGATGTAGTGTTGTGCCGCATACACAGAAAAGCCACTTCTCAGAAGACATTGGATCTGCGAGCCATGACAGGAGGAGAAGACCCCATAAAATTTTCAGGTGATTCAAATTCATCTGATTACCGCCATGATTTTAACTTGATGAATCTTGAAAGTGGGCCTATGGGTGGGGGATTACCTTATTTGAATAAAGGTGATGGTGAAGAGCTAATGGATTGCATAAGTCCATTCAAAGACAATAAAATGAAGCTCCCGGAATTGCAGGTACCAATGTTGTGTGTTGATCAGTTGTTTAGCCCACAGATAGAAACATGGACTCCTTCGTTCCTGCTTTGCAGTCCCAGGGAAGAATGGAATAACATCTGAAATTTGAAACACGTGGAATAATTATTTCTCCATTCTCTAAAGCTTTCAATGCAAATTCAAACACCTCTTTGGATATCTGTAGATTTTCTATTTTATATTATATTCATATGGCTAAGGAAGTGAGCTCTATAATTGAGCACCCTGTGTTAATAAGTCTTCCAGGTCTACATCAACTAAATAAGAAGGATAATAACAAAGTTCAATAACAGGGTTTATTTACCCAGCACCTTGGGCTGATGTTTATATCAGAATTGTTCTTTAGAATAATCCACATGTATATCAGGATATGAGTGGATGTTTTTCTCTTTCGAAATGATAAAAGTTCATCTATTCTATTGAAATATGGATTCTATCAAGTATTGACCACCTTCTTCCTTACACATAAATATAATTATATAAATTAAGTCTTTGAATTTTCTTTCACATTACATAAGGATATATATTTGTGATATCTAAGAATGTATCTATATTTTGTTTAAGATATTTTATTGTTTTTATTTTCTAAATAATAATGATCATATTTTCCTTTTTAATAGTTTTTTAAAATAAAATCTATTTATTTAATGTGATTTATAAATAATTAATATTATTATTAGGAAAAGGTATTTATGAAGAAGGTGTTAAGATTTAATAATTATAAATATATGTAAATAATACTTTATATTATATTTTTGAATGATAATAATAATAATTATAATTGTTATGTTGTAAAGTTCTTTTAAAATATTAAATATGAATTTTGAGAAAGAGAAGAAAGATTAAAAGAATTAATTGTCAATTGATAGGTCAACATCAAATTAAAAATGACACCTTTTATAAACTTAATTTTGTAACCTTTGTTATTAAGCTTAGTAGAGTTATGACATAATACTTAATACAACTAGTGATGATAGAATTATGTAATATATCTCATTTAGAGAGTGCTATATTAAAATACGTAGATAATGAAAAATGTCTTAAATGATATCATACACTCGAATGAGGTATACTAACATCATTTCTTCTGGAAACCCATCCTTTTTTTGCTTAATTAATTAAATTATCCTAGCTAATTAATTAATGGTATCATTTTCACTATTAACCTAATTTATCAAATTGGGTTAATTCACCCCCTTTCATGCTAACACTTTGTCTTGTAAAATTAAATAAATCAAACTATTTAATTGGAATCCCTAAATCTTCTTGTTTAATTAAATAACCCTAATTTATTTAATTAAATATCATTCCACCTTTTCCCCATTCATTAAATAATTTTATTTAATGGATATCACTAATTCATCTAATTCCCCTAATTGCATAATTAATATTGTTTAATTATCAATTAAATATAATTCACCCACACTTCCAAGGGAATATTCCTCCTTTGCACATTCCTCCAAAAGGAATATTCTCATGGAATATTCCTTCCCCTTTTGCACAATTAAATTTTTATGGATGAGTTAAGCAGTGTTGTCCAGATCACTCCAAGTGGGAGATTGTGGTGGTGTGGAGCCTGATCAATCTCCAAGTGGGAGATTGTTGGTATGTGGCGACTAAATCAAACTATTTAATTGGAATCCCTAAATCTTCTTGTTTAATTAAATAACCCTAATTTATTTAATTAAATATCATTCCACCTTTTCCCCATTCATTAAATAATTTTATTTAATGGATATCACTAATTCATCTAATTCCCCTAATTGCATAATTAATATTGTTTAATTATCAATTAAATATAATTCACCCACACTTCCAAGGGAATATTCCTCTTTTGCACATTCCTCCAAAAGGAATATTCTCATGGAATATTCCTTCCCCTTTTGCACAATTAAATTTTCATGGATGAGTTAAGCAGTGTTGTCCAGGATCAGTCTCCAAGTGGGAGATTGTGGTGGTGTGGAGCCTGATCAGTCTCCAAGTGGGAGATTGTTGGTATGTGGCGACTGATCATGCTATACTGTACACCCTGGCCCCCCGTTTGTGTTTTGGGGGCTCTAATACTGATTTAAAAGGCTATGTTGACTCAGATTTAGCAGGGGATATAGATACCAGCGAGTACCACATGTTATGTACTTATAGTTGGTGGACAGCAGTGAGTTGGATTTCTCGATTGGAAAAGGTGGTTGCTTTATCCACCACAGAGGCAGAGTATGTTGCTGCAACAGAGGCGGCAAAGGAGATGATATGGCTGCAACTTTTCATGGAGAGTTGGGAAAACAACAGGCTGGAAATTACTTGTTTACAGATAGCCAAAGTGCTATACATCTTGCAAAGAATTCTCATCAAGATTCTAAAACAAAACACATCCAATTGAGATATCATTTCATTCGGTGTTGTTGAGGATGGACAAAAGCTGACAAGATACATACAGATGTCAATCCAGCCAGGATATGTTTACGAAGGCAAAGTGACAAGGGAGAAGCTGAGCTCCTCTTCAGCTTCGATTGGTCTTCAAGGTTGAATTCAAGTATATGAGCAGCAGGGTCCAAGGTACTTATTTCTAAAGGGGAGTCAGAATTGCAGCAGTTGTCAGATCACTCAAGGGGAGATTGTGGTGGTGTGGAGCCCTCGACTCCAAGTGGGAGATTGTTGGTATGTGGCGACGATCATGCTATACTATATAGCCCATGGTATACTATACACCTTGGCCCCATCCTCACTAGGGTCCTTCGGGGCCCCTTGGGTTCGGGGAGTTCCCCAGAAAAATTTTCTTCCTACTTTTTCGCGTGATCACCGAAAAAGGGAAAAATCAATGAAAAAGGAAAAATCCGATTTTGTAGAACCCTAAAATCTAGAAGCTTCTAAGCTTGGTAAAAAGGGGGTTTAGATGGGTATTTTTCAGTATGATGAAAAACACGATTATTCGCGAGATTGTAAAAGGTTTTTCATTGGATAATAAAAGTATTGGATGGCTGCGGTTTGGTGGATGTAGCCCAGATTGGGTGAACCACGTTAAATTTTGTGTTATGATTTATTCTGTGTATGTTTTAGTTTCTCTGTTTATTAATTAAAATCTGCATTTACTTGTTAGATCTGCTATCTCTAATCCTAACAACCCACACTTCCAAGGGAATATTCCTCCTTTGCACATTCCTCCAAAAGGAATATTCTCATGGAATATTCCTTCCGCTTTTGCACAATTAAATTTAGTTTTAATTAACTAAATTATCCTTTTCCATCACCCATGAGAATATTCCAAAGAATATTCTCTCTTCTCACTCATTTGAAAAAGGGTAACATTTTTTTTCCTCAACAAACTTACTTAGCTTCTTGATCAAGTTAACTTGTGACCTCTTGTGCAAGTTAACTTATGACCTCTTGGAAAAGTTGAAAGTGTGTTTGAAGGAATGTGAACCCTTGATTAAATCTCATCTTGCTTTCTCACCTGTTGATGAGAATCCATGATCCATGTCTCTTCTTTTTTTCATCCTTCGCCATTGATTTATCTTTTTGATCTCATCCATTAATCTCTCTTTACCTATTCTATAAATAGAGCTTGCCTCTAATTGATAGAGATCCATCTTTCAAAAGAAAACTTATGCTATTGAAATCACTCATACTCACACTCACATTTAGTTTAGCTTATTTTAGTTCATTTTAATTACATTTAGTTAGTTTTAATCTTACATTAATGACTTCCATGATCACATAATGAACACATTTTGCTTGTTTATTAATTAGGGTTTGAATATTGTATATTAAATTTCATCTAGATTAGCTTAGCTTTTGCATAACAAGATATTTTTTTATCATAAAATCATGTTAAATTAGCTTGCATCATGCTCATTTAGATTAAAATCAAGTTTTCATACACATCATACAACTATTCAATTACTTTTCTTCAATAAAACTGAGTGGAACAAGCTCATTGATCCATGGGATTGGAAAAGGGATGTCATGTTGGAATCAAAGAACACTAAGAGGGGGGTGAATCAGTGTTCTACAAAATTTAACTTTATTAACATGATCTTTAGACCACTTATAGTATTAAACCAAAAGAAAGATGCAATAACACAAAGCAATCAACCATAGCACCATAACACAAGGATTTTTACGTGGAAACCCTGTTAGGGGAAAAACCATAGTGGAGTTCAATCCACAATATTAATATACTCAGAATAAGTGTTTAAAAATGGGAATACACATGCATTTAGGCACACTACCTGAAACTCACTGCTCAAGTACAAAAACGCTTACTGCCCAAAAGAAGAATAAAAGATAGACAACTGGAGTGGATGAACTATGAAATAGCATCTACTAATACCTGAGTATAGTCATTTTTAAGCACAGTAATCACATTCTTCACACTTTTTTCTGATTCTTCTCTTAAGACTCTATCTGCTTAAAGTCAGATCACCAATCTCTATTTTGCTCAGGTGAAATTATTCATAATCGATCTATATTCCTTTTGAATTTCACATCATATTGCAACACACATCAAAATGATACAAGTAATCACTTATATATATATATATATATATCAAGAGATTACATCAACTACATGTTGACTTTTACAAAATATAAAATATGTACAAATTGTCAGGTCAATCTATAAACAATTACTAATGCGAATCATACAATGTTAGCAGAAACATAGTCAGGACCCAAAAATACATTCTCAAACAAAAAACACTTCAAACATTTATTCCTCGAAGATCTACAACACACTACAATCATCGAGTTGGCCTTTTTACACTGTTAGATTGAAAAATCATAAACTAGATCTTCTAATTTGCACACCAATCAGTACAAGGCTTGATCATTCAATGATAAGAAATTTCATACAATAAACAACCTTCCCTGAGATCCACAACTCAAAATGATAATAGAAAATTGCATACGAATCAATGTACATAACTCTATTGAATGCTCTGTTTTAGCTTTGATAGTTAACACACATCTTAAATTTGACTTCTGATATGATAAATTACTAAAGTGTGCATAGGATTACAAACTAGGGTTGCCATCAATGACAATACCAGATGACTTGAGCAATGTCTCTTGCCAACAATCTCCCCCTTTGGCACTGATGGCAACACTTAGTGAAAAATGACTAAGTGTCGCAATCAATACCAACATGAATACACTACAATCCTCAAAGCTTCAAAACACAATTCCCCTTGAGATGAATATGAAATTTTATACTATCCCATTCTCCCCCTTTGACATCAATGCCAAAAATGGGAATCGACATACCAAAAATCATACAAAATTTTTATGTATATGTACAAACATGCTTCTCTAAATTACATAAAGTAGAATATGTCTACAAAATGTTTCTTCAACAGGCTTAAGGGTATGTGCAAGAGCATCATGGAAAAAATAGGCCCTTAAGTGGCAAAAAATTTAGAAAAATCAGAGTTAGGCAACTTGATGTAAAAATTTGAATAAGTTATCTATATTATTTCAAAAATATGTATGAATAGAATCTGTAGAAAATTGAATGTAGTTTCTAAACTACTATTTTTTAAGAAAACAAAAAATCTATTTGGTGAAAATTTGAAATTTCAATGCAATGGTACTTCAATTTCGGGAAAAAATAAGAAGTAGGTGTCTGTCTGACCACCCTAACCACAATAAAATGATAATATTTTTTTATAAGGTTTTAGATATAAGTCGAGGACTCATGCCTAGATGTGATGCATATTTTTTGTAATTTTTTCCAAGTAAATAATTAATTATGATTTTTTTATTACAACTTTTTAAAAATATAAAAAATCGTGATGTCTAACACCTTAACTTCATCAAAACTTCATGAAATTCATTTTTATTTTTTTAATCCTATATTATGTGAAGCATAGAATGTGAAAATGTTTTGGATCAAAAAATATGATACCATTTGAAAGCTATAGATTTTTTTTTCAATCAGCCTATCAATCAAGACTTTATCGTAATTTGAATAGAAAATGAATAATAATTACTTCTTAAATTCAAAGTAAAGCATAATTTATATCAATGGAAATTTTAGAATCTCCTTTAAAAACCCTTTTCGTTTCATCAATTTTTGGTAAGAAAATAGTCGTCTGCCACATACCCATCATATTGCCACTTTTTGGCCCATCATGATCCTGCACATACCCTTAAACTAGTGTCCCAACCCTTTTTGAGACTCTCCAAAATAGTCATGTGACCACAAAACATATAGAATTGAATCTCTCTTGACTTAAGATTTTTTGGATCACTAACAACCATAGCATCATGTGCTTCCTTCAATGCACTAAGCATTGTCTCCATTTTAGGACCAATGAATCCTCTGAGCTCACATACCCTTCCAACAATTTTTTCTTTTTCAATCTTCAAAATTTTAATTTTTTCAAGCAGGGATATGACTTGACATTCTTTCTTACTCACAGAAATGGTTAGAGGATCAAAGGCTTGAAAAATATCCACTAACTATTTCTCATATTACTTAATTTTCTTCTTAGTGACCTCAATGAATTTAGACAAAGATAAGCATGAATTGTAGATATTTCCACCCTCAAATAAAGCACCTTGAATGTTCTTTACACAGGAAGCTAACAGAGATTTATCATTAGTAATCATACCCTTCAATCTACTGAACTTGTTAGCATCAAATTCTTTTCGTACCTTATCCTTAGCTTACTTTTCAAGAGACTCAAAGTGAGTACTTATAGAGTTGATAAATTTCTTTAGCTGGCCGAATGGAGAATTGGATGAATCCTTAAGATGTATGGGCATGATCTTCTCCAAGATATTAGATGCAAGACATAGGAACTCATTTTCCTTAATGTGAGATTTGAGTATCTTCTCCCTTGCCTTTTCCTAAGCAAAAGATGCTACCTTTAGCTTCTAAATAGTAGATAGAGTGGCCAAGTTGATAGGACCTTCAACAAATTCAGGGTCAAACTCCTTGTGTTGTTCTTATAAAAACTCTTTTACTACCTTTGTAGTGTCTCTTGCTTCCACAACAACCTCCTTTGCCTCAACCTTCTTTTCCTCAATCACAAATTCTTGCTTGGCTTTATGAATCTCTTTTTCTTCAACTGACACAACTTTAGGAGCTTCAATCTCCATGGAAATTTTAGTATCTTGCATATCCAGAGGATTTTGAGTATCCTCAATTCTATCTTCTTTCCCTTCTTTAATTTCTAAACTAGATGGAACATTTTGATCATGAATTTATTCAGAAACAACATTATATATGTTCTTCAATAGAAATGCCTGAAGAATTTTCTCAATATCTTTTGCCACTTCCTCAGTCTGCTTGATCATAAGCTTAGTCACCCCTTTTTTGCTCTTAAAATCCTTTTTAGCATCATTGAGGATTTTATTCATTTCTACTATTGACATTACTAGACACAGATCAACAAGTATGCATTCTCTCATTTGTTCTTCTTCAGTTCTTGCATTAACTCTCCTAATTTCCAAGACTTCATATAACCCTGTGGGTAACTCTACCATTATTTCTATGAGATTCATAATGAAAATATTTAATTACTTTCTTGTGGCTTCCTCAAGAGTTCTCTGACTCACACTATCGAAGGTGTAATACCATTTAGAAAGTGGTTTGAGATTACCATCCTTAATCAAATATTTTTCCACTTCCTCTATAGACATACCTGATTTGTCAGTTTTCATCTTTTTCTTTGCTTTCTATTCATCGGAGGGCTTTTCCTTAGATACTTTTGATGCCTTTGTGCCCTTATGATTGATTTCTCTCACTTCTTCATTAGATTCAATTTATTCATCATCATTAACAACAACATAGACTCTTGTGCTTTTATCCTTTTTCCTCTTTCCTTCTCTCCTAGATGTATTGGCTTGAGCTTTTACAGGGCTTGATTTCTTTGCAGGACTAGATAAGGATGCAAAAGTCCTTGTAGATCTAGATCTGGCAGAGGATGCTTCTAAACTAGCAAATTTAATTATAGTAGGCTCTCCTTCTTTAGCTTGTTCTATTTTCCTCCCAGCTTCCCTCACTACTTTAGCTGATATGCCCATGCTTTTTGCAAAAGCTTCAACTTCCCTTCTCACCTTCCAAACCATCATAGGCTTCTCTAGTTGTTCATGCACTTGCATATCTTTCTCTTCAAAGGCACCAAATGTTTCTTCTGATGGATCTTGAGGTTTCATCATCAGTTGTTGGACGTACAACTCTAAAATGTGTTCTTCAACCTCATATCCCACAATAATTATCCAAATTGTTCTACGTTTTGTTTCTTCCATTAAAAACTAATCAATGTCAACCATGAAGTAAATAGTGTCCTTATACTTTTCCACAATAGATGTATAAATTCTTTCCCTAGCTTGTGTCTCACTCTCCAAGCTTTTTAAGTAACCCCAGATAGTAGTTTTCCTTGCTTTGTTGTCACCAATTCTATACAAGATGTCTCTAATTTGAATAGCTACCAGTTTATTACTTTTTCATTGCATTTTTCCAACTCCCAAAACTTCATTCATGAAGTAGAAGAATATACATAGTAGTATATTTCCATAATTGAAGGAATTCTTCTTATCCTTTTGATTTTTCTAAGATTTTCAATTAGTTAGCCCTGGAGTAACTCACATAGGTCATATTATGCATTTTTCTTGACCATTTGATAAGTTGCATAGATTGCAATACTAAATACAGAATTATCCCAACTAGAGTGATATATTTTATATCTGATAACCATAGAAGCAAGTCTTACATCCACTTCAATGATGTCATTAATTTTCATGGCTCTCTTGTCAAAAAATAAACTAGTTGCCTTAGTGACTGTTTGGTTCTTCACATATTTCAATGTCAGCAAACCACTGGACAAATTCAAACCAGTAACAATCCTTATAGCTTCCTTTGTGATGTTGAAAGGTTGACTCAGCCACATGAACTTGACATGCACTCAACTTAGTATGTACTGAACCCACTCATTTTTGTTGAACACAGGAAACTTCACAATTTGTGTGAACTTCTCCTCCAAAGTTTTGAATTTAGGCCTTACATATAGATCTTCTCCCACAATGTGATTTGTGTACAAATTCAACAACTGGGAGCTTCCTAATTCCTCAACATTGGCATGAATATATTCCCTAATATCTTTAATATGTAAAACACCATATGGAACGGAAGAAAATGCACCTAATGGTTCTATCTCAATTGATTTGATCACATGCCATTTGAATTTTGGGCGAGGTCTATCCTTAATATCAACAACCAAAGTAGTGGTCATTTAAAAAAAAATCAATTTCACAAGTTATGCAAATAAATACCTTTCATCAGATTAGGGTTTGATCACCAAATCTCCTTTAGACTTGTATCTTTTCCAAAATTCACTGCAAAGCTCTCAAAACTTCTTCTTCTCAAATTACAATGTAACAAATGAGGAATCTAGAAGTAACCTTTTTATCAATCGCACACCTAACCTTTTATCACAATAAATTATTTTTCCCTAGGTCTTCTGGATACCCTATTTTCATAGACTAAGAAAGAAAATTCTTCTACAGACTTTCAATTTTGCATAAATTTCCTCCACAAGAGATCCCAAAACATCTGTAGATCATCAATGCAACCATTGCAATTTTCCACATTCTGGTACCAACATAAATAGGGGGTAAAATATTTTCTTCAGAGCTCCCGCTAAGCCAGAGGCCTTAAATTAATTCTTGAAGGAATTTCTAGTGCCAGATTCCAAAGTGGAATCATTTCCTACATCAGAAGCACTCTTCTTCACCCATGTTTTCTTCATTTTCTTTTTGATCTCATCGATAGTAATTTTTCCTTTTCCCTTATCATCCTTTTACATATTGTTCCCTTTGTTTACCGAACCCTTCTTGCCTCTACAAAATCTTGCAATGTGACCAGATTTGTTACAATTATAGAACACTACATTTCTTTGTCCAGACCAATTATTCCATTGATTTCCTCTTGATCTACACTGGTTAGCAATATGGCCAAATCTATTGTATGCATAACATTTGACATTTCTATTGAAAAACTTGTTTGTCATATTTCTACATTTAATTAACTTATGACCATACTTATTGCAATTGAAACAATAACCTAAGAATGATGGACCACTTGAATTCAATATGCTTCTACATTGAGAAGCCATATGACCAAATTTATTGCAAAAAAAATAATATCCATTGAAATTTTGAGCATTGGGTTCTCTTACCGGATACCTTCTAGCTTTTTTCATCTGATTTCCTAACCTAATATTCCTTTGACCAAATTTGAAGTTTTCTCCTTTCTCATATCCAAGACCTTGCTTGTCATTTCCAATCATCTAACTCTAAATCAGTTTATCAAGCTTAGCTAATCCAGTCTTGAACTTCATCTTGTATTCATTTACAATAGCAAATTCATCCTTGAGAGTAACAATCTGTCTTTCAAGCTCTTCTTAATTGTTTCTAGATTATTGGAATTTGAGCTCCAACTGATTGAACTCATCAGTAATTCTACTACATTCTTCAAATTTTTCTTTCAAGGACTGAGCAAGATTCTCTTCATTCTTCTTTTTCTCTTTAATCTCCTTGGTTGTCCTCATCACAATAGATTACATCTCATACTTTAGGACAACATTATCTATGGTGAGCTTTTCATATTCTTTTGTCCTTTCCTTCAAGGCTTGATTTATTTGTTCATCTTCCATGCTTTTACTTTCTTCCTACTTGATCTAATCTCAAAGTTCCTTTTTCTTTTCTCTGGAATTATTGATTTTGTCTTTCAATGATTGAATGAATTTATCAACATTCATTAGGCTTGCTTGCAATTCCTGGACTTCAAATTTGGATTGATCAAGATCATCTAGTGCCAACAAAAGTTGTTGTTGAAGACTATTGGAATCCACTGAATCACTTTCTCAAATCTTCCCCAAGCTATTAAACTTCTTCTAAGGAACTAGGCTCTGATACCAATTGTTGGAATAAAGGAACACTGAGAGGGGGGGTAAATCAGTGTTCTACAAAATTTAACTTTATTAACCTGGTCTTTAAACCACTTATAGTATTGAACCAAAAGAAAGATGCAAGAACATAAAGCAATCAACCACAACACCATAACACAAGGATTTTTATGTGGAAACCCTATTAGGGGAAAAACCACAGTGGAGGTCAATCCACAATATGAGTATACTCAAAATAAGTGTTTACAAATTGGGAATGCACATGCATTCAGGCACACTACCTAGAGCTCACTGCTCAAATACAAAAAGGCTTACTGGCCAAAAGAAGAATCACAGATAGACAACTCAAGTGGATGAACTATGAAATAGTATCTACTAATGCCTAGGTATAGTTTTGATTAAGCACATTAATCACATTCTTCACACTCTATTTGCTTAAAGTCAATTCACCAATATCTATTCTACGCAAGTGAAACTGTGCACAATTGATCTATATTCCTTCTAAATTTTGCATCATATCGCATCACACATGAAAAATGATAGAATTAATCGCTTATATATATCTGCATCAAGAGATTACATCAACTACATGTTGGCTTTTACAAAATATAAAATATGTACAAAATGTCAGCTCAATCCATAAACAATTATTAATGTGAATCATACAATGTCAGCCAAAAGAGAGTGAGGACACAAAAGAACATCCTCAAACACAAAAAACTTCAAAAAATTATTCCTTGAAGATCCACAATAGGCTACAATTGTCGAGTCGGCCTTTTTGCACTGTTAGATTGAAAATCGATAGACTGGATCTTCTAACTTGCACACTAATCAATATGAGGCCCGATGATTTAAAGATAAGAAATTTCATACAATGAATGACCTTCCTTGAGATCTACAACTCAAAATGATAACAAAAAAATGCATAAAAATTAATGTACACAACTCTGTCAGATGCTCTATTTTAGCTTTGACAGTTAACACACATCTTCAATCTGACTTCATATATGAGCAATTACTGAAGTGCAGATAGGATTACAGACTAGGGTTTCCATCAATGACAACACCAGATGACTTGTGTGGTGTCTCTTTCCAACACGTCATTCCACATCAACACAACACCACTCCCACAAATGGAATAAGTTTTAGATGGATTAGAGTAGAAATTTTAATGCTTTCATAGTTTAGAATGCTTAGTTTTGATAAATGTTTAGTTTAACTTACATTTGAATGATCCTATTTAGATTTAATGTTAGTGGCTTCATTATTCTTTGATTCTTGATGGATCAAGTGTAGGCCATGCTAATCCTTCCAATCATAGATCTAAATATAGTTATGTCCATTCAATTGTATTTAATATTATAATTTTACCAATATATTTCAAATATAGGTAAAACCTTTGTATTCTAAAATTTTAAGTATAATTCCAAAAAAATAATTCAATGACATAGGTCATGTCTTTACCCAAGAAACATAGTGGAGTTGGTTGGGGATTGAGGTTTTCTCCCTCAAGGTCACAAGTTTGACTCTACTTTGTAGTGGGGAAGGAAAGGGTTAATAATATTGTGTCGTTCTTGCTCCATTGACCCAGAATATAGGAACAAATTTTGATAAATTTAAAAAAAAAAAAAACATAAATCATGTCTTTAAATTATAAATAGATTACTTCTTTTCCTTATTCATTCTTAATAGCTTAATATATTTAAGTTAATACACCATATGAATCTAAACCATTATTCTTTATCTCTAATCATATTTTACTATAAACATTATTTTTTTTACTAATCTATTTCTAAGTTTTTTTTTCAATTTAGACACAATTCCTGATATGACCTAAATATCACTTTGAATAATACTTATATATAGGTGAATAAGTATTTAGGAACCGATTAACCAAATATCATAGTACTATAAAAAAAAATTCTGATTAATATTAACCATTAGATATATTAGAGTCAATTAATAGATTTAAGAATGAAATATTATATTAGTATTTCCGTTGACAATATATACTAATACCAATGTACACTTTTCCATCCTCTAGTCTAGAAATCGATATCAATCATGACCTATAATAACCACATACTTATCATACATTCTAATATCATATGTAAAATCCTTCTTAATTCCATATTAGATTCTCACCTTAAAGTGATGAGGGTACATGACCATCTCACCTTATGATATTAGAGTTAAAGTTTAAACATGCACATTGATTTTGTATAATTATTTGTTTATTTAAAATTTATCATCTCTTATTATCTATATTTTATCTAGATTATCTAGAAAAAGCCCATTCTCAATTTCAAACACGATGTTAGCCTAAAGATCTATATCTGTGAACTACAAATTATTTTCTTGATGACTAGTTAAGAATTTAAACGTGCATAATACTATTAAAATATATATTTTTTAATTTCTTTAAGGAGGAAAATTTAAATATAAAGCATGAAAGGAGGAAGAACTTTTGTATTTATAGGAAATTTTATATCTAGGAATACTAGACTTCAACTCTTGGAAACACATTATTAGATTTGACATTTTTTAATGAATTTGGTAGGGATTAGGCGAAAATTGTTTGATATAATTAAATTCACGAGATACTCTATCTTTAACTTGACTTCTATGTATGACAAACTACTATTTATTTTATATTTATTTGTTCATAATGTCAAAAAATATTTGATTCATTAGATGTCATATAATGTTGAATTAAATTTATTTACAATTGTAAAATAATTTGTATCATTACATTATTTTTATTATATAGTGAACACAATTGATCTAATTGCCTATGCACATGGAGAAATTTTAAAATTTTAGCTAATTTTAGATGACCCTAAAATTGTACAAAATTATAGATCAAATTATGATATTTTATTATGTTGATTAATTTTTATTAAAAACACTTTTTGGAGTCTTAATTTATTTTATAATGAGAATTCAATAATATTTTTTACTAAGATGAGATACTATGTTTATATTATGTTTTATTATCTACTATCCAAAAAATATGTCAAAATAAATTATCAAACCAAATTGTTTTGTACACCATATAAATAATGCTATTGTGATTGGATATCAAGTCATTAGGTTCATGTTCCCTTGTTTCACACAACTTGTATACCCTATATCTATAGCTTCCCATGGTCATTATCTAAATAATGATCAAATTCCATTATATTTTATGCAATACTTGTACAATGAAGTTTTCTTTGGCCTCAATGTCAACTATTGAGATTTACTAGATTGTGTGGGAAGAAGAATAGTAGGGTAGTTGATATACAAGAATAACATCATCTAGATTGAAATCCTCCTTAGAGGTATGTGTAGGAACATGATGGGCCAAAAAGTGGCAATGTGATGGGTATGTGGCTGATGACTTTTTTTTACCCAAAATTGATGAAATGAAAAGGGTTTTTAAAGGAGATTCTCAGCTTTCCACCAATATAAATTATGCTTTACTTTGAATTTAATAAGTAATTATTATTCATTTTGTATTCAAATTATGACTAAAATCCTGATTGATAGACTGATTGAAAAACATCTATAGCTTTCAAACGGTATCACATTTTTTGAACCCAAAACATGTGTCACATTCTATGCTTCACATACTATAGGATTAAAAAAAGAAAAATTGAATTTTGAGAATTTTTGACCAAGTTAAGGTAGTCAGACATACGAGTTTTTTATATTTTTTAAAAGTTGTAATAAAAAATTCATAATTAATTATTTACTTGGAAAAAAATTACAAAAAAATATGCATCACATCGGGACAGGAGTCCTCTACTTACATCTAAAATATTATAAAAAAATATTATCATTTTATATTGGCTAGGGTGGTCAGACATACACCAACTTCTTATTTTTTCCCTAAAATTTAAGTACTACTGGATTGAAATTTTAAATTTTCACCAAATAGATTTCTTTTTTTTTTAAACAAACCTAGTAGTTTAGAAACTACATTCAATTTTCTACATATTCTATTCTTACATATTTTTGAAATAATATAGATAACTTATTCAAATTTTCACGTCAAGTTGCCCAACTTTGATTTTTCTATTTTTTTTGCCACTTAAGGGCCTATTTTTTCCATGATGATCATGCACATACCCTTAGCATAAATTTTTTTAGTGAGAGGATACCTATATTTACTCTAGGATTCATATTTATTATTAAAAAGGTGTTTATTTCTTCACAAAGAGAAGAAATTAATGTCCTTATAAATTTTTTTGTCAAGGACAAGACCACCTCTTTAGATTATTTGGGTTAGTACTTAGAAAGATAAGGCTTATACATCACAAGGTTTATAATAACTATATTGTAATCCATATAATTTCCTTCCCATCTCTAGAGGATATTGGTCATATTAATTAGGATGGTCAAATACATGAGGATACAATATTTATTTTAGTCCTTGTAGTTGGGCATCCTTGTATTATATGCTAGCCCATATATTGACCACATCACCAAGTTAGAGATACTAGTTCCCTCCTAGACTTAGGTATAGACCAATGCACATATTATTTATTGGTGATTATCAGTCACAATATATATATATATTTTGTGGTTAGAGTATAAATTTTTAAAATTTGATTTCATTAAGTTTCATACCCTTTCACTTTCATTGTCCTTGCACACATCACTAAAGTAATTTTTTAATGAGAGATATGTAATATAATTGAGGTTCTTGTGCATACTATTTCACCATATAAAAATGGCCCCTTGTCATTTTCACATTATTTTAGGCCATTCTTCACAATGTTTGGTCTATTTTTCTTTGATTTATTGATGTAATATGGCTTGAATATGCACATTTAGGTCCTTAAAATTCAAATTATGACATCTTGTGAAGGTGTTGTGAAGTGTTGTAAAACACTTCTACACTTTTCTAGGCTCTATTCATTACAATTCACCTAAAAATAACCTTTTCATCACTTATAAAGTCCTATTTTGAAGATTTGTAAAGTCTTGTAACAAGATCTCATGCTTTTCTAGGCATAACTTCACTATTTACACCTTTCTTATGCTTTGTTTGACTCTATTATGCCCTTATAAGGCTTAATTAAGTGCATTTATAAATGTAAACCCGATAAACAATATTAAATGTGACTTAATTCTCGACACCCACTTTCAAGTCCAAGGTGGGACCCATTCACCATGGGTGGTGAATGAGTCCCTCTTGGCTCCAAATTCAAACTTTTTCAAATTTCTTTTCAGCTTTTTATTCAAAATTACTTGATGTCAGCCTATGATGAGGTTTTAATGGGTTACTAAGGCACAAGAATGCATAAATAAGTTTTTTTCTCCTCATTTTACAATCCCCTACAATCTCCTAATTCATTCAAGCATTTAATTTGCATTTGAGCACTTTGCATCCTATAATCAAGCATTAATCAAGCATTTTGGAGCATCCATTGACATATCTTAAAATTTTCTTCGAAAAGGGTTTGGTAAGGTAATAGAATTTACATATTGTTTGTTTATCATTCTCCTTCACTTCATTATTTCATTATGGGTTTGATTACCAAAGTGGGATTTGACCAAGGAAAATCCCTATAACCTAACCCTTAACAATTTTTCCCTTTTTGTGTGTGTGTTTGCAGACTTGTGTATGAAGATTTGGCAAGCATTTAGGTGTTGAAAATTGGACAAGAAGTCAACAAAGTGTTTCAAGTTAACTACATCTGAACTCAAGCTTGGAGAAGACATTATGTCTATTTTCTGTAGATTTGACTTCGACAACCCAACAAGTAGACAACCTCAAATTGGTGATACAGAATTGGTTCCTGATTTCTTAAAATTTTGGGAGAGGACCGATTTTCTATTAGTGGTCAACGATTCCCACCTTAAGGTTGGAAATCTAGATTTTGTCAGATTCTAGTCTTGACACATAGAAACCTATTCCTGACAATTTTCATCAGAAGCATGATTGATTCACCATCAGTGGAAAATGAGTACCACTAGTGAATTTTTGTGATTTCAAATAGCATTCAAAAGATTCTAAATTCTCTAGTATCTACCCAAGTGCACTTTGATTTATCCCTTTTCTCTTTTGTTTTGTATTTGTTCATTCATAGTTCATTATTTGCATACCACATTGTGTTTTCCAACATTGCATAGATCTTAGGTTTTGCATACATAATTAGTCAAATGGTTCACATAAATGTACTTATATCATTCCATTTAGTGCAAATAACATCATACATTGCATAATTTGAGTGAACCAACCTAGACTTTTGGCTCTACTTTCTCCTTTTAGGTGAAAAACCCTAGAAGTGCTAGAAAGGATTAAGGTACCAAAAATCTACTATTCATTTTGGTGAACCTACATATTGAACACTTTAGATTTCTAATTTCAATTGCATCTTGCATCCTAGACTTCATTTGCATCAACATTCACTTAGGGTACTGTTTTGTTTTTTCATCCTAGGGTTCCTTAACTTGCATTAATGAGAGACTCATTTAGATTTCATTTTTGCATTGCATATTATTGAAAAAACTGAAAATCTACATCTACATCCTTAATTGGCATCTAAAAAGCATTAGAATCACATTAATTTTTTTGAAAAACATAAAAAAATCTCATACTGGGACTCATTCGCCACCCTGGGCGAATCAATCCATCTACACATTTTGCATAGCATTTTTAGACATTTTCTAGGTATTTTTTGCATTATAGATTTCTACAGTTGCTTTATGTTTTAATTTGCAAAATCTCTATTTTCAGCCACTTCTTGCATCTTAATTTACTTGCATCATGGAATTTTCTTTTAATAATTTTTGGAATTCATTAAAATCCTTGGTAGACATTCCCAATTGTGCCTTTGGTTGTGACCCTAATGACCTTGAGCTTCCTCATGCTCCTTCAAATCCTCATGATTTTCCTCTTCATGATGTAGACGTCATTGGAGAAGATAATGATAGCATGAACAAGTTCTACGATGAATGCCTTGATAACCTAGAAGCCACAAGATCTTCCTATTATTGCACCTCATGATCATTTTGCATATTTACATCCTAAAATTAATGAAGGACCTAAAGTTACTCCATCAAGTGGACCTAGTTCCTCTCAACAAAAACATCCTCACCAATTTTATGATCACAAATTCAAAAACACTCCCATAAACCTTGAAGAAACCTACGGTAAAGGCTTTACTATCCTCAGTAAACAAGGTTGTGACACAACACATGAACATGAAATTCATCAAGTTCTTGAAAAAAAACCAACAGAAGAAAACACTGTAGGATTAGGATATCAAGATCCTTCTCATCCTGATAGACCTCCTTTTGAATATTGGAGACTTTGAGATAATGGTACAGTGATCTTTTCTTCTCTTCCTAACTTAAACATTTTTCTTTGACGTGAACAACCATTACCTGATTCTCATAACCAAGATGCTAGGATCCCCATGGGTCCTCTTCCAACTTCCATTCATGAAAAAGGAGAGTCTAGAAATGAAAATAACCTTACAAATTGAAGAAGCTCAAGTTTCCTACACATCCTCCACCTGAATGTGAAAGGAGAATTCAATTGCTTTTAAATAAATTTCCTATACTTTTACCATCTATGAATAGGTTGGTCATTCAACCTAAAGATTCTAACATATCATTTTTCAAATATCATTGTATTCTTGGACATCGAACCAAAGAATGTCAGACATTGAAGGACATACTAGATAAGTATCATTTCACTGATACCGATTGCTATCCTATTATCCCATAAATAATATTCAATCTCTTTATCATGTCATAGTTGTAGAATTTCCTATTCTCACTATTGCATGATCCTTTCACATCACCCACCTCAACTCACTCTTGCCTTTACACTTTGTGGGGGGCAAGAAGTTGTTATCCTTATCCTTGTAATGTAATTGTTTTTGTCTCTTAACTATGTTATTCCTTTTCTACTTAACTACTAATATTGAGAAACCAATAACTTAGTTAATGGTTGACTTACATTTGCATTAATAGCCTCCTTCCCTTTTTCTTGCATGTGTGTATCATGTTCCCCCCGTATCATGTGTTTGATGTTTTCTCTCTCATTCTATACTTCTTCTATTTGTACCTCTATTCTTTTATATGTCATGCATTTCCTTTTTTTCTTTGTTTTTGTCTTCTCCTTTTAGGGATGGCGCAAAGAGTTGAGATGCCCTATGTCTTTTCCATGTTCACCCAAATAGTCCCTTTTCCTTTTTACTTTGTATATTTCTTGTAGTTTTCCTTTTGGGGATGATGTAAGGCATTGAGACCAAAATGTCTCTTCATGTTGACCCAAAAGCTTTCGCTTTTCTTTAACCTTTCATTTTATTTTCACTTGTGTTTTCCTTTTGGGGATGATTCAAAGCATTGAGATTGCAATGTCTCTTCCATGTTGACTCAAAATGGAATCTTAGTTTTCTTCTGTTTTCACTCTCTTTGTGTCATTCTTCAAGTTCTACATGCTTTGGGGAATGATGACAATTCCAATCTCTTTAATAAAAAAATTGCAACAATGAACATACTAAACCTAAATCCATAGATACCTTATGTGTTTGGAGTTCTATTTTCTAGGGGGCAACACCCTTTTCTTTTTTTTTCATTTCCGTTTACATGAAGCAACCTAACTTAGAAACATATGACTTGGCATAGGGGCTTTCCAAGTTGGCTCTCATGTCTAGTTTTCCTTTTTGCATTTTTCCTTCACTACTATAAAGTAATTTCTCATGGAATGGTGTGTAGCAATTCCTTTATTCATTCTCAATTCTTAGTGCAACCTTGTCACTTCATATGATGTGTTCGTCACTTTGTGGATGACATTGGGTGTGATGTCCTTCATAAGTGTGATCTCTCTTAGCATATTACATTCCTCTTAGTGGGTTGATGCAATGCACTGCGTCCCCTAAGTTGTGAATATTTTATTCTTTGATTGGTCCTCTCTTGGAGACATTAAACACAATGCTCCCTAAGTGACAAACCTTGCATGAACTTAACAAGACTCATTTGAACATCTTTTACATTTTTACATTTTTGCATCTTTTCCACCTTGCATAACACAACTTGCATACCTGTGGTACCTTTGCATTTGTTCATGAGTTCTAAGCATACGAAGCATTGCTTGTGTCATGAATCATGAACCAATATTTTCCCTTATGGTGCCTTATTAAAGTTATCAAGAGGTATAACTTTGATATGGTTGAGCAGGAAGCCCATTCAATGGCATGGCTTTCCCCATAGCCACCTATGTGTTTGTGAGTGCATACCAACTAGGGTATGTACTTCACCTTTCTGGGTCTTCTCACCTAGTAGACCACCATGAGTTCTATCACCTTAGAGTGAGTATGCATTCTCTTTTTCAAATAAATAGCCTAGATCTAATCCACAACTAGTTGGACAGATGATCGAAGCTTCATCTTATCCCTTCATTTCAACATTTGTGTTCCTTTGTTCTTATGTATATTTTTCCATGAGATCTTCATCTTGGGGGCTTGATCATCCCTCTTGATCATTTTTATTCCATCTTGCTAGCATAAGTGCACTTGGATCCTTCTTGATATGCATAGCTACTTTAGTGTGAGTTTGAAGCAAGTTCATCCTCTCACTAAAGTGGGGGCTTGAATGCATCATAGAAAAATGGCTCCTTGTCATTTTCATGGTCTTTTAGGATTTTCTTCACAATTTTTGGTCTATTTTCTTTGATTTATTGATGTAATATGGCTTGAATATGCACATTTAGGTCCTTAAAATTCAAATTATGACATCTTGTGAAGGTGTTGTGAAGTGTTGTAAAACATTTCCACACTTTTCTAGGCTCTATTCATTACAATTCGCCTAAAAATCACCTTTTCATCACTTATCAAGTCCTATTTTGAAGTGTTGTAAAGTCTTGTATCAATATTTCACACTTTTCTAGGCATAATTTCACTATTTACACCTTTCTTATGCTTTATTTGACCCCTTTATGCCCTTATATAAGGCTTAATTAAGTGTATTTTTGAATGTAAACCCAATAAATAATACTAAATGTGACTTAATTGTTAACACCCACTTTCAAGTCCAAGGTGGTACCCATTCGCCATGGGTGGCGAATGAGTCCCTCTTGGCTCCAAATTCAAAAAAAATCAAATTTGCTCTTGGGTTTTTATTCAAAATTACTTGATGTCGGCCTGTGATGAGGTATCAATGGGTTACTAAGGCATAAGAATGTATAAATAAGTGCTTTTCTCCTCATTTTACAATCTCCTAACTCATTCAAGCATTCAATTTGCATTTGAGCACTTTGCATCCTATAATCAAGCATTAATCAAGCATTTTGTAGCATCCATTGACATATCTTCAAATTTTCTTCAACAAGGGTTTGATAAGTTCATATAATTTACATGTTATTTGTTTATTTTTCTCCTTCACTTCATTATTTCATTAAGGTTTTGATTACCAAAGTGGGATTTGACCAAGGCAAAATCCCTATAACCTAACCCTTAACCATTTTTCCCCTTTTGCATGTGTTTTTGCAAACTTGTGTATGCAGATTTCACAAGCATTTAGGTGTTGAAAAGTGGACAAGAAGTCAACAAAGTGTTTCAAGTCAACTACATCTTATTTCAAGCTTGGAGAAGACATTCTGTCTGTTTTCTATAGATTTGACTTTGACAACCCAACAAGCAGACAACCTCAGATTTGGTGCTATAAAATTGGTTCTAATTTCTCAGAATTTTGGGAGAGGACTAATTCACCATCAGTGGTGAATGAGTCCCACCTTAAAGCTAGAAATCTATATTTTTTCAGATTTTGGATCCCAACACTCAGAAACCTATTCTCGATAGTTTTCATCAGAAAGATTGATTCGCCATCAGTGGCAAATGAGTCCCACTAGTATTTTTAGTGATTTCATATAGCATTAAGAAGATTCAGATTCTCCAATCTCTACCCAGGTGCACTCTGATTCAACCCTTTTCTCTTTTGTTTTGCATTTGTTCATTCATAGTTCATTGTTTGCATATCACTTTGTGTTTACCAACATTACATAGATCTTAGGTTTTGCATACATAATCATCCAATTAGTTCATATAGTTGCACTTATATCATTCCATTTAGCTCAAATAGCATCATACATTGCATAATTTAAGTCGACCAACATAGAATTTTGGCTCTACTTTCTCCTTTTAGGTGAAAAACCCTAGAAGTGTTAGAAAGGATTAAGGTGCCAAAAATATACAGTTCAACTATAAATCCATATAAGTCATTTTATGTTAATATCTAGGTGGATATGATATTGATTCTATAAATACCTAAGTATAATTAAATTTAAGTAAAAATATATTATATAATTCAAATTGTAGACACCTAAATTTGGACACTTAATTTATCCAAATTTATGCCCTTTCGTCTAAACATCCTCTTATCCAAATTAATTAAGTAATACGACTATTATTTAATGAATATCCCTAATTCTGCCAAATCCCTAAGGTATTTAATTAATAATTATATACCTTACCCTCCTTAATCCCCTTTTTATCAAATGAACTAAATAAATATTAGATTTATTTAATTCCTCCAATGTCATTTTCATCTAATCCTAATCCATCTCCTAATCTCTACATTAAGGATGTGCACATGCCTAATCCTTGATTAGGATGTGTCACATCCTCCAACTTTTGCAAGTTGGCTTCTAATCCTCATTAACCCCTAATTATTCTCTAATTATTCATTAGTTAAGCCTAATCAGTACCTTGGTCAACTCTCCCCATCCCCGAAGGAATTTTTAATTCATTTTTATTCACCCAAGGCTCCTCTCTTCCCCATGTGAATTTTTAATTCACTTTTATTCCTCCTAGAATCCACTTTTCCCATGCATCTTCTAGAATCTTTGACTTGTCACATCAAGTCACACGTGAAAAATTCTCACCTTTTGGGAACCTTGTCTTATCCACTAGATTCTTCCAATCATTGTGAATTTAAAATTCACTTTTATTCTCCCAAGGTTTTCTCCTTCCCCATGTGATCATTGAAAGGTCACATCAAAGTACTTGGAAAGTAGTTCTCCTTCCTCCACATCATGTACATCTCCTTCCACATCACCTACACATCATCTCACCCTTAGCCACTTCACATTCCACATGTCAAAATGTGAGGGCTTGTGAGTTCTCAACTCACCTTGGCCATTCATCTTGGCCTTGTTGGATAAATGTCAACCGTTGAATTCTCTAGAGAATTCAAATTCTTCTATAAATAGCCCCTCCTCTAAGGAATTTAGGAACACTTAGTCATTTTGCAACTAAATGTTGTCATTTTGTGCACTCATCTAGCCATCCATTTCATCTATTTGCATTCTCATCCAAGCATATAGTTAAATCTTCCATTTAGCCACATCAAGAGCCATCCAAGAAGCATACAAAGTAATCCAAAATCAAGAGCCAGCCAAGGAGTTTCAGCTATAAAGAGAAGGTATAACCATTTGTCATCATCTTTCACTCTTTTTCTCTTTGCATTAAAAAATTTCTTAGGCTAATCTTGAGGTGTTTCTTTGTGTTTTTCCATTGCATTTTAGTTGTTTAGAATAGGTAAAACATTTGGATATCACACAAACCATAATTTTTTATTCTTTATACACAGTCTAAATTAACAACTAATATTCTAGTATGAGTACAAAGTGTGTACTATGCAATCTTCACTTGATGACAATGTGGAAGAAAGATTGTTTATGTCTATTTTGGCAATTTATGCCTACCTTATGACCCATTAGTTTTTAAAAATTTGAGAAATATTATCTAAGCCATGTTTCCTAATTTTATGTTTTTGTGTTGTGGTTTCCTTTATTGTTACCTTAGTCAAATTACTTAACATTGCAAAATAATCTAAATTGACTAAGTGTTAGGAACTTTTTAGATTTCCACCTTGACAAAAATCCAAATGATACCCATATTTCAAGTTTGGTGAAATTTGGATGAAAATGAAAAAATTTATGGTCTTCCAAGTTTTCAACCTACCATAGAATCCTTACAGGGAAATGCCTTTGAACAAAAACTTTGTAGAATTTCAAATTTCTACTAGTTATGTAAATTTAGAATATTATAGAACCTTCATGTATTTTTCCATGTTAATTTAACCTTTACTTAAATTTGATATTTTGATTGTTCTAATGGTTCTTCTCGTATTGCGAGAAAAGTGCTCGTCCAATATTCTAAAATTTTGGGAAAGGGGTGGTTCCTTAAATAATAATAGTGTATCCTCTCTATTCATACCTTTCCCTAAGGAATTTTATTAGGAAAGCGATCACAAGGTGTAGAGATTGATTTTCAACCTTAATAGTGAGTCAATCAGACCTAGATCTTAGTCCTTAAGATAATAGGACATAGATGAAATGAAATTGAAATGATCTGCAATTCTTAAAATAAATTCATAATAAGACCTAGCACATGAAATGAAGATTCCTAAAAGTACAGACATGGAAACAAAATTTTGTAGGAAGGTCTGAGAAGGATTAGGACACATGTACTAGTCACCAAAAGTTTATATTAAGCTTTGTTGAAGTACACATTTTTCCCTAAGGAAAATGTTTCCTATTTAGGGCTTCTAAAAATTCTTTTGGTAGTCCTATAAGGTAATATCTTATCCCTTTTTACATAGTTTCCACTATCGAAAAGTTAGAAATGAAATTTATAATTGATTTTTTATGGCTTGACAACAATGATGACAACTTATGCAATAATTCAAAATTTCTCTTCAAGATCTTCAATCCTTCTTCAACTTGTAATTTTTACATACAAAGAGAGAGAAAAATTATTTTTTCTTGAATGGGGGTTTCCCTTAGTCAAACCCCATGTTTGGTAGTTAAATCTTTATAGAAAGATAATGACAATGGAGAAGGAAATGATGAATGAACACTTTATTGCTATGACTCACCAAGCCTTCAATGGCTTCCCTTAGAGGATTGAAGACAAACACATCACTCCAAGGAACTTTATCTTACTTTGATCTATGGATTTGGACACTTAAAAATGCTTGGATGCTTTAGGATTAATAATGAATATTATCCTTCACAAGATGACATGAACACACATAAGCTTAAACATAATGTTAGGACCTTGAATTTTGTAATAAATGATTGATAAATATGCTCTTGAATGCTTTTGACAATAATATATTCTCATATGAATTCTTGATTATGTAACTTAGATTCAAATTGAAGAAAGGACTATGAAGTTATAGGTGTTTATCTAATTTCCTGAAGAATTAGATTCCAAAAGCTGACAATTTCATATTGAATTTGAATCATTAAAAGACCACCAAAATCATATTTAAAATTGGGTCCTAGGACTTAAAGGGGACCCATTCACCCTTGGGTGCCTAAAATTCGAAGACACTCATGATCCAAGGTGATTAAAATACTAATTGCATTAATTAAATGTCAGACTCCCTTTTATAAAATGTGAATAATAAGGCTTTGGAATGCATAATTTAGCAAATTAGAAGCTTAATTAAGTACAATAAATTAAGAGACTCAAAAAAGTGTTAAATTGTAAAGGGTATACAATTTATTAAAGTAAATTTATCCCACACTTTAGTGAGAGTATGAACTTATGCTCAAACTCACACTAAAGTAGAAAAATATTTGTTAAGAGAGGTCCAAGTCTACAAATATTAGGAAGGTAGTATGAAAAATATCAAGGAGGATGATCAAGCCCCCAAGATCGAAGATCCATGGTAAACCAACATCAAGACAAAGGGTCACACAATATGTGTGTAAGATACATGCAACAAGACAAGATACAAAAGCATACAATGTCAAAGCTAATGCAAAAAGGATGGACTAGCAAGTTGTGTTATGCCACATCCATCAAATATGCTCATAAGGGCTAGTGCAGTCTGGTATACCCTAGGTGAAACCAAAAGGAAAAATAAGAAACACACACTAGGTCAACAAGGTGTGTACTGATAACAAGGGGTGTAAAATGGGAAGGTCACACCATTTCTACAGGTCTCCCATCGTCAACCATACCAAAAGTTATACTCCCTAATAACTTTGATAAGATGTCACAAAATGATCAATGTTATGCCAACACTGCACTAAGTCCAACTTTTGTGAACAAAAGTGAATCCAAAATTCCAAAATGTCCATGCCAAAATGAGACATTGCCAATATATGCCCCCAGCTTAAAGCAATTCCTAAACACCATACTTTGAGCAATTACTTTAAAGTAGAAATGATAAATTTTTATTGATAAAAGGTAAATGGGAGCTTATTTGGAAATCCCTATGCCAATCATACATTTCCAAATAAAGTTGCATCATAAAAAAAGAGGCTTTCCCCCACATGCAATCCAAAAAGATAACACATAAGGGATCCACAAATTTGGGATCAATGCATATCTTTACTATAGTGATATAATAGAGTATGCAACCATCATCATTCCCCAAATACTTTTTGGAACAATGAACACAAAGGAGGAATGAGACATAGAGAGAAAAAACAAAGAACAAGCTTTTAGGTCAACATGGAAGAGACTTGGATGTCTCAATGCCTTGCATTGTCCCCAAAATGAAAAGTACAAGATAAAGAAATTTAGATAATGATTATGATAGAGATAAGAATGGATATACAAGTAGAAGAATGTCATGACATATTTTTTCTTCCATTGTATCCTTGCATGAATAGAGTAATAAGGGTCATGGTTATGTGCAAGATCATGATGGGCTAAAAAGTAGCGATATGACGGGTATGTGGCTGACGACCTTTTTTTACCCAAAATTGATGAAACAAAAAAGGTTTTTAAAGGATATTCTCAGCTTTCCACCAATATAAATTATGCTTACTTTGAATTTAATAAATTATTATTATTCATTTTCTATTTGAATTATGACTAAAGTCCTAATTGATAGGCTGATTGAAAAACATCTATAGCTTTCAAACAATATCAATTTTTTTGAATTTGAAATTTGTGTCACATTCTACACTTCACATACTATAAGATTAAAAAAAAATATATGAATTTCATGAAGTTTTGACCAAGTTAAGGTGGTCAAACATACAAGTTTTATATTTTTAAAATTTGTAATAAAAAAATCATAATTAATTATTTACTTGGAAAAAATTTACAAAAAATTATGCATCACATCTGACATGAGTCCTCTACTTATGTCTAAAATCTTATAAAAAAATTTATCATTTTATTATTGTTAGGTGGTGATGACACCTACTTATTTTTCCCCAAATTTAAGTACTACAAGATTGAAATTTCAAAATTTCACCAAATATATATTTTTTTAAATAAACCTAGTAGTTTAGAAACTACATTTAATTTGCTACAAATTCTATTCTTAGATATTTTTTAAATAATATAGATAACTTATTCAAATTTTTACATCAAGTTTCCTAACTCTGATTTTTCTGAATTTTTCACCACTTAAGGGCCTGATTTTTCCATGATGATCCTACACGTACCCTGATATTAGAAAAACTCTAAGGGATCACATTAGATACATGCAATCACAAATTTAATATGGAAAGAAAAGAAAACTAGTATGTCACATGTGAGCCAACCCTAAGTAGGTTGTCTACATCCCAATCTTGTTCATCATATGTGAAAGGCAAATAACTAAGCAAAGGAGAAACAAAAAGTTCCATACTAGCACAAGGCTACATAACCACTTGCCCCCCCAAAACGTAGGAAAAGGATGAGCTAATATAAGTGATGATATGGTTCTCTTTCTAATATGGAAAAATGAATTACTAAAGTGCAATACAAGTAATAGTGAGTATGCTATGATTCTACAACTATCACATGGCAAGGAGAAAAGTGCATGCATGTTATCCAATTATATCAATAATATCATTTGCATGTATCACATTCTTTAAAGCATGATACTCATCAAAAAGATGCCCAAGAATTCTATGATATACATAGTAAAGACATGTTTGTACTTTTTCCTTTTTTTTTCTCGAATAGATGGTAATGTAATCAATCCTAGATGGAGAAGTTTATCCATTTTTTGTTCAATCTCAGTTATAGTATGTAAAAAAGGTAGATTCTTATGCAAATATAGGGCTTTGGTTTCTTGCCTGATTGGGAAATTTGCTGATATGGAGGGGGCAGATCTTGATATCCTAATCTCTTGGTATTTTTTGATTATTTTTGTTCTAACAATTTATGGATCTCATGCTCATTTTTTATTGTTGGTACGAATAAATGTCTTCTACATATCTAATTCATTCACTAGGTAATTAGGGTACACATTCCCATGTTAAGTTTACTTAGGATATAAGATTCTTCTAGAAGTCTTAGTTGGCTTTTCTATAACTTATCTTTTATATGCATCATTTCCTAGGTAGTTAGTTAGTTGTCACATGTGATAGGATTAAGACACTCACCATGATCCTCTCTAATCCTATTCACCACATTTCCTTTATAAGCAAGGATTTATATGTGCATTTCCATATTCAGTTTGGCATTCTTGCATCCTTAATGATAACATGCTATTTTTTCCATTTCTCTCTTGTAGAGGTTATTTTGTCTTGTCGGTGATCCTAGGGTGTTTGAGGAGTTCACCATAAACTCATATAGTTATGTCACATCCTTGTTTACTTAATATTCTAAAGAATTGAGCATAATCATCTTCTAGGTTGATAGTTGTATTGATAACTTTATGGGAATATGATAGAAGAGTATCAATGTTGTTATTATGAATGAATTCATCCATATTTGATGGTTGATGCTTTCTTTTTTATTCCATTTCAGGATGCAAAGGGTTGAACATGCCAAGTGGTGGGATGATAGGAGGAGTTGGTTGTTACATGGATGGATAGAAGGATGCATTGTTCTCAAGGTTATGTTTAAGGAATTTTGTATGAATTCTTGCACGTTATCTTCATCTTGGAATAAGATGTCTATCTCATGAGGACATTCATTAGGAGGTGAAGGTTCATGAATGTTTTCAATTGCATTAGGATCATCACCAAATAAAAAAATTGAAACACCAACCAAAGATATTAAAGACATCCATATTTTACCAAAAAATGCGTCTATGTTGAAACTTTGGTTTGAATATGAAGTGAATGGATATTTAATATGATTTTTAGATCTAAAATATGATAATTGACTAATTTTAGATGTAAAATTTTGAAAATGATTACTTTTGAATGCCAATTTTGATTTTAAACAATGCATTATCTTTCACCAATTGAAATGAATTATGGGTGATCCCACAATAGTAGTTTACACTTTTTGGGACATCTTAATTTTTGCTGAAATCATATATATTTAGAAAATATAATGATTTAAGCCTTGAATATTTCCATTTAAAGGATTCTAATTGAATAGGATTTGATCAAACCACCTTATATCAAACCCCCTTGGATAGAATCCTACTAGTTTTTAACCATACCTATAATAGAGTCTCCTTTACACCTATCAAAATGAAGATTAAAAACCACTTTTGATTTACCTTTTGGGTGATCAAATAAATTCATTTAAAATTTATTATTTGTAAGCATGTAGTCTTGGTGGAGGGGCAACATTGGAAAAAATTTGTCAATCAAGGATGATATTGACTAGGCTCTAGGTGTGGAGTTATTTTGCCTTTAAATAAGGTCATAAAGACCATTTTATATTTTAATTGAGTCAATTTTGAGTCTTGTTAGGTGTTTAGGGGGTCAATATTGCTAATATTGCAAAATTTTACATTGTTGCAAAAAGATGTCAATTAAAAATTGCAAAATTGTAAGTTGGTGGGATACCAACGGTCGTGAAATTAAAAAGGAAGTTTAGTTCAGTGGAGTTAGTTATTTTTGGTGGGAAAAGGAATAAAAAGGTGGAAACAATTGATTTCAATAACTTTTTGAAGATTTGGAGGAAAAATCAATTGAAATACTACTACTTTTCCCAGATTTTCTGAGTTTTCCTTATTGTTTCAAAATTGTATGGCTTGTACATTAGCAAGTTAATCTAAATCTAACTTGAATTCATTGAGGGGTGAATGTAAGCTTCTATTTTCATTTTATTTGAGAATCTAACATTGTTTTGAGTGAAAGTTAGATCAATTTCTTGGTGATTGGTTTTTATACCCTATTGTAAGGGTTTTCTAAGTTTTAAAAATGCAAACATGACCCATTCCACTCTCTATGGATACCATAACTTGTGGAATGGGTCTGATACATTATGAAATAGGTGTGATCATGTTTATTTGTTGCATGGGAGGCCAAAAAGAGTGTTGGGCATGAAGCCCTAAATGTGGAAATTGAGTTTTCGAAGTGAAATAGTGAGGTTTTGGTATGGTAAAGTGTGAATTACATTAGGGAAGCAATATATGTTGATCTTTTGAGTATTTGAAAGCCTATTTGGACCTGATTGAGGTATTATAAAGGTTGTGTGAAGGCTGGAAGTGTGATTTCCAATAAAACCCTATGAAATTGGCTAAAAAAGAGGGTTTTGGGTTTAGACACCTTGGAGGGTGACTTTATAAAAAAAAATTGAGGAATATTAGGTTTGGATACCTATTTAATGCTTCCCAAGTGGTTTTTGGAGTTGGTGTGACGTTTTGTGGCAAGTCTCTTTGTAAAATAGACCTAATTTGTGGTCTAGTTGGTGTAGGAAACCTATTTTGAGGAAGTTTTTACAAAGAATCCTATAGTGGTCTGTAGATATGTCATTGAACACCTTAATGGGTCACTAAATTGGTATAGGTCCTAAATTAAATGATCCTTCTCTAAAAGATATACCCGTTTCATGTTGGTTGTTATACTTCAAGCAGTAGTGAGGGTTTGGTGAGTTAAGTAGAGTTTGAGAATTTGGGGCTGAGATTTATTGTTTTGGAATTGGAAATTGTGTTGTGTCATTGCAGGACCTCCCCTAATTATCATCAAGTGGTATCAGAGTGAAGGTAACATATCTTTGTGGAAGAAGATTGTAGTTTGTGAAATAAATATTGGAAGGTGAAGAGGAAAGACTAAGAAAATACTTCCTAAAGGAAAAAATGTGGCAAAGGAGGTGAATGACTTGAAGGGTCAATATATTAGAGAGATAAGAGAATTGAAGGAGAGATTGGTAGCCTTTGAGACAAGAAAGAGAAGAGAATACTTGTTAAAATTAGTGATTCAGATCATGAAGATGAAGAAGAGTTTGAAGATGTTGAGGACGAACTTGATCTAGAAGATCAGAGAATGGCCAAATTGTTGAAGGTAGTCAAAGGTGAAAAACATAAAGTGAAGATTGATGTTCAAAAGTTTGGTGGAAACCTAAATGAAGAGGAGTTGCTGGATTGGATAGCACATTTAGACAACTACTTTGAGTGTGAAGACATTCTAGAAGAACAAAGAGTCAAGATCACAAAGACAAAGCTTAAAGGTCATGCACTTTTGTGGTGGAATTATCTATAGTCAAAAAGAAGGAAGCAAGGAAAATCCAAGATTGTATCATGGGAAAAGATAGTAGCCAAGATGAAAGGTAAATTTCTCCCTTTTGATTATTCTATTTAGATATTTAAGAGGTTACAAAGTTTAAGGAAAAATGAAATGGATGTAAAATCATACACTAAAGAGTTTTAAAAATTAAGTATGAGATCTAACCATAATGAGAATAAGGATGAAAAGATAGCTAGGTACTTGGGTGGTTTGAGATTGAATATACAGGATGAATTGGCTTTGAAAAATCCAAGGAGTGTAGAAGAATGTTACCAAATGGCATTGAAGGCTAAAGAAAAAGTAAAAAGAAGACAAGAGAAAATAATTAGAGGAAGAGGATCTTTCTCTACTCCAAGAGAAGCAAGTGAGAGATAAGAGGATGTGCAAAAAAAGGAAGAGAAAGTTGCAGATTTCAGAGGTGGTTATAGAGGCACAAGCGGCAGATTTGGTGGTGGAAGAAATTCAAACATCTTTACTAATAGGTGCTACAATTGCAATGATTTTGGTAATCCTTCTTACAAATGCCCTAAAAATTTTGGTTCAACATCTAGTGGTGGAGAATGTAAGAATGAAAGAAGAGAATTTTTTTTTCAATAAGATGAAGTTGAGAGTTCAAACTCTTACAGTATTCATGTTTCTCTAGAAGTAGGTAAAATTTTAATGATGAAGAAAAAACTCCTGAAGAAATCCAAGGAGAAGTTGATTCAGAGAAGAGCCTTATTCAGGACAACTTGCAAATGCAAAAATAAGGTATGTAAGGTGATAGTAGATTTAGGATGCACTGATAACATGGTATCTAGTGATATGGTAGACAAATTGAAATTGGAAAGAGTGCCTAGGGAAAATCCTTACAAAATGTCTTGGGTAAGTGATAATCAGTCCATTGTGGTATGGGAACAAGCTTTAGTTGAATTTTGAATTGGTAGTTATAGAGATAAGGTTGTTTGTGATATTTTTCCTATGATTTGTTTACATGTGTTACTTGGAAGGCCCTGGTAGTTTGAAAAGTCAACAATCTATGATGGAAGAAGAAACAGTTATACAATTGAAAAGGATGAGAGGGCATTCATTTTAACACCATTGAATGAAGAAACTAAAGAGAAAGGTGAGATCATTATGCTTGGAAGAAAAGAGTTTTTAAGTGTTGATGAAGGTAAGAAAAAGGAATTGGAATCCATTTCAATGCATGACAAATTTGGGACAGTAAAGAGAATATGTGAAGATAATATGCAGCCAGTTGTGAAGGACACTTTCATGTGGAAAAGAAAAGATGTAATTGTGTCTAGTTCTAATATAGAGTAATGTAAGGGTGAAAAGCCTATGGAAAGGAAAGAAAAGAGTGAAGGAATACTAGTTCGGACAATTATGTTCCCTATGATAATGAAGGAAATGAAGAGGTTTTCAAGTTAAGTTGGAACAGAGGTTTGTAAGGTTGATGGGATAGTGGAAAAGATGGCTGCAGGTCTATCGGAAGTACCTAAGAGTGATGGTACATAAAATTGCAAGTCTGATACATAAAAGAATGAAGTTATGAAGAGCATTGGATAGTGGCATAAGCATGAGGTACAAAGGGAAGTGAGGATAGTTGGAAAAGGATTGTGTACAGATGTAAAAGAGAATACAACAATAGTATGTGATGAGGTAAAGATGGAAGAACACCTCACAATACAGTATGACAAAATGAAGCATGTTTCAAGAGAATACAAGGACAATGTGAATCAATAATAAGGTGAACCTAATGATAGAATTCATGATGGACAAAGGAAAAAGATGGTCAGTGGTGGAAAATTTGTTTTCATTTCCAAGAGACTTGGAAAAATTCAAAGTTGGGGTGTATGGTGCAGGGGTACCATTGGAAAAATTTGGTCAATCAAGGATGATATTGAGTAGGCTCTAGGTGTGGAGTAATTTTTTCTTTAAATAAGGTCATTAAAACCATTTTTTATTGTAATTGAGTCAAGTTTGAGTCTTGTTAGGTGTTTAGGGGTCAATATTGCTAATATTGCAAAATTGCACATTGTTGCAAAAAGATGTTAATTAAAAATTGCAAAATTGTAAGTTGGTGCGATACCAACGGTCATGAACTTCAAAAGGAAATTTAGTTTGGTGGAGTTACTTATTTTTGGTGGGAAAAGGCATAAAAATGTGGAAACCATTGATGTCAATAACTTTTTGAAGATTTGGAGGAAAAATCAATATTTGAAATACTACTATTTTTCCCAGATTTCTCTGAGCTTTCCTTAAAGTTTCACAACTTTAAGGCCCATACATTAGCAAGCTGATCTAAACCTAAATTCAAATCATTGAGGGGTGTTTTTTAGCTTCTATTTGCATTTTATTGGAGCATCTAACATTGTTTTGGGTGAAAGTTAGATCAATTTCTTGGTGACTGGTTTTTATAATCTATTTTAAGGGTTTTGTAAGTTTAAAAAATGCAAACATGACCCATTCCACTCTTTGTGGCTACTATAACTTATGGAGTGGGTCTGATATATTAGGAAATAGGTGTGCTCATGTTGATTTGTTGTAGGGGAGGCCAAAAAGAGTGTTGGGCATGAAGCCCTAAGTGTAGAAATTGAGTTTTCCAAATGAAATAGTGAGGTTTTGGTATGGTAAAGTGTGAATTATGTTTGGGTAGAAATATATGTCAATATTTTGAGCATATGTAGGCCTATTTGGACCTGATTGAGGTATTAAAAAGGTTGTGTGAGGGCTAGAAGTGTGATTTCAAATAAAACCCTAGGTAAACCATAATATGGCGGTTCCAAAAAAGCGTTCCTCTAAATCAAAAACAAAAAATCATAAGAATGTTTTGAAGAAAAAATCATATCGGGCTGCAAAAAAATCACTTTCTTATGTGAAGAGTGAGTATATTTACTCTAAGCTTGATCTTTACGGTGATGGTGATTGGAAGATATTTCCTGTCAATTCACCAGAGAGAAAACCCTCAAGGTTTCCTTCCTCCATAGCAGAGGAGGAGAAGTACATAGTAGAAGAGAAGTATATGCCATATATGACATGGCCCCCTGTAGATCCCTCCATATATCCCCTTGTAGACCCCCACATAGATCCACCCGATGCATAAACATAAACAAATAGAGTACACCTCTCTAAGACCCCACCCTAGAGAGGAGCAATCCAAATCTTTTTATCTCTCAGAGGTAGAAATACTTGGAAGGATGGTCGAGTAGAAGGGACGTGGTTCTATAATTAGTTCCACTACAACCCTTCTCTTTGACCTCTTGTAAAGATGGGGAATTTAAAAATAATTTTATCATCCCTTTTTTTTTATTTCCCAATGGAAAAGGATCAAAGTGCATCATTCTTTTTAATAATATTGGCTAAACTTCGACATTAACTCTTGTTGGTAGCTTTATTCAATGAAAGTTGCATTTTATTTATCTATGTCGAAGAGAAATTTGATCGAAATGTAGGAATATATAAACCATGAACACTAAGAAATGGATCTCATTATTTTTTCTTACTATAAATTAAATAAATAATATTGAACTTCAGAATATTTTTCTTATGATAAAAAAATTGTCCGTTCACCCCTCTTTGATTCCTAGAGAACAAAGAGGATCTGTTGAATCTCAAGTATGTTATTTAACCAATCAAATTAAAAGATTTACTGAACATTTGGACCTACATGAAAGAGACTACTCATCCCAAAGAGGTTTGTGGAAAATTATGGGTAAACATAAACTACTTCTAATTTATCTATTCAGGAAAGATAGACTTCATTATAAAAATTTAATTGGTCAATTAAATATTCATGGGCCATGTTAATTTCGAATGAAATTGTTAGATCCAATTAGCTAGAAAAGAGAGTTTTGTGTTTATACACTTTGGAGGGTGATTTTCTCACAAAAAATGAGGAACCTTAGGTTTGGATACCTATTGAATGTTTCCCAAGTGGTTTTTGGAGTTGGTTGAAGTTTTGTGGCAAGTCTCTTTGTAAAACAAACCTAATTTGGGGTCTAGTTGGCATAGGACACTTGTTTTGAGGAAGTTGTTTCAAAGAAACCTATAGTGGTTTGTAGATATGTCATTGAACATCCTAATGGGTCCTTGAATTGGTGCAGGTCCTCAATTAAATGGGCCTTCTCTAAAATATATACCTATTTCATGTTGGTTGCTATGCTACAAGGAGTAGTGAGGGTTTGGTGAGTTAAGTAGAGTTTGAGAATTTGGGGCTAAGAGTTATTATTTTGTAATTGGAAATTGTGTTGTGTTGTTGTAGGAACTCCCTTGATTGGCATCAAGTTCTTATTATAAGCTTCCCAAAAAGTATAATTTTAAATATATTTAATTTAATTATTATATTTAGTTTTTATTTCTTGTGAATGTAGGTTTTTCACTAAAAAAACAAGCTCTTTGTTCTGCACATGTGGAAAAATAGTATATTATCAAAAAAAAATCTAAAAAATATGTTCTATCTAGGTATTGATGTCTTTGATCCAATGAAAAAAGAAAATTTGAGTTTTGACACATACAAAAAAAATTATGTTGTTTATAGTCTACCTATGTCTAAATTGTAATTGGTTTAGCTTCAAAACTTGATTAAGAAAATAAAAAATCAATAAAACACTATTAAACCAAATGAACATGCTAGATATCATAGTTACAAAGCTAAATTTGAAAAAATTATAATTTTATCCTTCATAGATAAAATTTATGTTGTTTATGGTGATCATCACTCTTTAAAAATGATGTTTACTATTCAAAACTAGTTTTCAAAGGAGATGGAAAAAGAAATGCAATCTAATTCAACATATTCAAAAAAATATATATTTATAATCTATAGACAAAATGTCACAAATCACTAGTTTTCATCATCTTCAAATTCCTCATGGTTTAGCAGCTATAGGTGCCCAAAAGTGAAGATTTAGTTAAAAAAAGTCAATTCAATGTCGAGTTTGGCCAAAACTTATAAGCATGTATTGCGGGATCACCCAAATGCAAACAACTATTGAATTATTCAATTTCTAAAATTGAAACAGAGATCTGTAGGATAGAACAAACTAATAATATAGAGACAAAATAGTGTGAAGGCATTTGGAAAATCACATGTACTAGGATAGTTCCACCCAAGAGCGAATGGGTCCTAGGATAGGGGTCTGAAATATTTAAATCTAAGTATTTAACTTGATATTTAAGCTCACTATTGCTAACAACAAATAGATTCTTTAGTGACAACTTTTCTAGAAATATGATGAAAATGTAAATGCAATTTAAATGAGAATGTATGAACAAAATGACAACTTTTTAATGCAATTTTGAATAAAATGTTGATCTAAATGATTGGAACACACCTTAATGCAAGCTATTATGTTGAAATTATGTAATATTTTTATTTTTTTTTATGAATTTAAATGATGCAAACATGCAATATGTAACCCTAAATGCAATTTAAAACAAGATGATGTAAAAACTAGATATCAGGTTTCAAATTTCTCCAAATCAAAAAATATGTACAATGTTAGGTTCACTAAGATGAAAAGGTGAACAAGAAACCTTAACAACATTAGGTTCACCAAAATGAAATGTGTTGGGAAGGGGTGTTTCCTTAAAGAATAAGGGGGTATTCTCTCTATTTGTACCTTTCCTTAAGGAACTTCATTAGGAAAGAGATCACAAGGTGTAGAGATTGACTTTCAACCTCAATAGTTAGTCAATGAGATCTAGATCTTAGTCCCTAAGAAAATAGGATAGATTTGAAACCAAATTGAAATTATATGCAATGCTTAAACTAAATGAACAATAAGTCCTAGAACAATGAAATGAAAATTCCTAAAAGTACAGAAATGAAAACCATAGTTTATAGGAAGATCTGAGAAGGGTTAGGACACATGTGTCAGTCACCAAAATTTGATTTTGAGCTCTACTGAAGGACATGTTCACCCTAGGGTGAATGAGTCCTAGTTAGGGCTTCAAAAAATTCATTTAGCAATCCTCTGAGGTAGGATCTTAGCTTTTTTTTGCATAGGTTCCACTATCAGAAAGTCAAAAATAAAATATGCAATTGAGCTTCCATTGCTTAACAAAAATAATAACTTATGCAGCAATGCAAAATTTCTCTTCAAGATCTTCAATCCTTCCTCAACCTGTAATGTGCACATGCAAAGAGAGCGAAAAAATATTTTGTTTGAATGGGGGTTTTCCCTAGTCAAACCCCATGTTTGGTAATTAAACCTTGATAGAAAGATAATGACAATAGAGAAGGAAACGATGAATGAACATTTGATTTCTATAACTCACCAAACCTTCAATGGCTTCCCTTAGAGGATTAAAGACAAACACATCACTCCAAGGAACTTGATCTTTCTTTGCTTGATGGATTTGGATGCTTAAAAATTCTTGGATGCTTTAGGATCAACAATGCATATTAGCCTTCACAAGATGACTTGAACATGCATAAGCTTGAACATGATGTTAGAACCTTGAATACTATAACAGATGACTAATAAATGTGCTCTTGAATGCTCTTGACAATAATATTTACTCATTTGAAGTCTTGATTATGCAACCTAGATTTGAATTGATAAAAAGACTGTATTTATAGGTGTTTATCTAATTTTCAAAAATTAGATTCTAAAAGCTATAAATTGTATATTGAATTTGAATCATTAAATTACCAACAAAATCATATTTAAAAATGGGTCCTAGGACTAAAAGGGGACCCATTCTCCCTTGGGAATATAGGTCCTTTCCTAAAAGTCCAAGACACTTATGATCCAAGGTGATTAAAATATTAATCGCATTAATTAAATTTTGATTTCCCTTATAGAAAGATAGTTTCTATCTCTCACATAGGCCTAATTAAGGTTAAAATCCCACAAATTAAAATTTTGTGGAATCCTCATGTGCATCCAATTTATGGATCCTTCCATGTGAAGTGGATTAGGGGTAAAGGTGCAGTTCAGATGCAAGCTCCTAATCCACATGCTCTTGATGTCAATGATTTTTTAATATTTGGCCCAATGAAAGAGAAAACCAATTAAGTCTAGTAATGAAAATGGATGGGGATAAAATTCTTACACATCTTGTTGTTGACAATTTTTTTCCTTGTAAGAAAGCTAAGGTAGAGGAACAACTTCTTACACTAATCTTGAGAGGAGAAAAATGCAAAAATTTACAGATCTTTAACAGTTACAAAAACTTAAATAGAAATAAACAAAAAACTCATGCATACCACAACATAATGAATTTCATGGGGAAAATCCTTTTAGGAGAAAAACCCCACACTCCAAAAGTCGCTCAATATATTATTCAAAAATAAAAATATTACAATATACTTGCAAAGAAAGCTTCTCATAGGAGTATCACCACCAGAAATCAAGAGACAACACAACCACTATCAGACTCTCAGAATACACCATCATCTACATACATCCCAACTGCTTATAACAACCTTTTTGGAACCTTCTAGAATTAGGGTTTTACAAGGTCATTTTTCATTAGACATGTTAATGAAAAAAAATTTACATGTTAGTAGGAAAACACCTTGACATGTCAGTGGGAGAAAACCTTGACATAACAAAAAAAAATGAGGGTGATGCCTCGAACCCCGTGTCTTGCTATGAGTACAGTTTTTGCATGATCAGTCACCACCTACCAATAATAAACAATATATAATTGCAAGGTTGAGACACATTTTCCCAACAAATATCCCACTTGTTGAACACCTTGCAAGAGCAACATGAGGGTGTAACCACCATCTCTTTAATTACTAGGGGTCAAAAAGCCCATAGTCTCTTAACACCATTTGCACTTCTATGAGCTCACAAGATTATTTAAAGAATCAAAAACATTCATTAAAGTTTCTACCTTAACCAACTTCACCCTGCCATCTTCAAACATATCTTTAACAAAATGATATATTGAAAATTAGTGTTCTTGGTCCTAGCATGAAATGTTCGGTTCTTGGCTAGACAAATCACACTCTCAATCTCACAATAATTTTTCACTAAACCTTGTTTAATTCCAATATTTGAACATATTATCTTAAGCCAAATGGCTTCTTTACAAGCATTAATAGCTACCATATACTCTACATTAGTAGTGGACAAAGCAACCAGAGCCTGCCACTTACTCATCCAACAAATTGCACCACCAAATAAAGTAAAATCATAAGCACTAGTGGATTTTTTACTATCAACATCACCTGCCCAATCTAAATCCACATAACCATGAATATCAAGGGAAATATCATCTTCAGTCATACTAATATGATAACATAAGGAATAGTCAAAGGTACCCCACAAATATCTAAATACTCTTTTAACTACATCTCAATGAACTCTACTAGGATTAGACATATATCAAAAAAGAAGTCCAATTGCTTGAGTAGTGTCTAGTCTAGTACAAAGCATAGCATACATCAAACTTCCAACTACACTTTGGTAAGGAATTCTGCTCATGCCTTTCATATCTAATGGAAATGTTGGAAAATATGAAATAGATAGCTTTCATCCAATTGAAACATGAACAAACAATGTTCTACAATCTTGCATATCAAACCTCTGTAAAATTGAGTTGACATACTTACTCTAGCCAAGACATAGCTTTCTGTTCACTCTATCTCTGTTAATTTCCATCACAAGAAATTTTTTAGATGCACCAAGATCTTTCATTTCAAATTTAGCAACAAGTTGATATTTTAGTTCTGAAATCATACCTTTCCCTCTACCAATAAATAAAATATCATCAACATATAATGCAATAAAAAAAGAAATGATCACCATCAATTTTATAATAAACACAATGATCTTATTCAGAATGCTCAAATCCTAAGCTAAACACATATGTATCAAATTTCTAGTACCATATCCTAGGACTCTATTTTAAGCCATACAAATATTTCTTCAATTTTCAAACCAACTTACTTTTACCTTTCACCACGTAGTTCTCTGGCTATTTCATATAAACATCTTCCTCCAAATCACCATGAAGGAAAGCAGTTTTCACATCCATTTTATCAACCTCTAAATCATAAGTAATGAAAATAGAAAGAAAAAATATAATGGATGTCATTTTTGCAAAAGGAGAAAATATCTCACCATAATCAACACCCTCAACTTGAGAGTAACCCTTTGCAACCAACCTTGCTTTGTACTTCTCAATACCTCCATTTGAACAAATCTTTTTCTTGAACACCCATTTACAACCAATAGGTTTTCATCCTTCAGGAAATGGTACACAATCCCATGTATCATTCTTTTTCAAAGATTTCATTTCTTCATCCATAACAATATTCTAGAATTTTGCAGCATTCATACCTAGTTCCTCTTCTATAGATTTGGGTTCATCCATGTTAGTATTCAAAGAAAAAATACATCTCTAATCATCAAGTGAATACTATTCAAGTGGCTTTCTATGCCTTGTAGACCTAAAAACAAGATAAGTTGGAGGTTCTTCCTCCTCTTCTAAAGATCTAGAGCTAGATGAGCTCTCCTCAACTTCTTGTCTATCCTTAGGCCTCAATTCAACTTTCTAAGGTATAGAACGAAATTGAATCACATCTTCCTATTTACTTAGTTTTGGCTTCAATGTAATAGAAGAAGGCTTATCTTCTCTAAATATAACACTTCTACTAGGTATTACCTTTTATGCAACAAGATCCCAAAGCTTGTATCCTTTCACACCATAACTATATCTGATGAAGATACATTTCATAGCCTTGTTCTCCAAATTTGTTCACTTCTCCTTTGGCACATGTGCATATGCCTCACAACCAAAAACTCTAATATTTATTAATCAAGGTTTGCAACTTGACCATTCCTCTATAGGAATCTTATGAACAAGAGTTGATGTGGGAGACGTGTTAATCAAGTAACAGGAAGTGGCAACAGCTTCATCCCAAAACCTTTGTTCTAGACTAGCACCACTCAACATACTCCTAGCCTTCTCCATCAGTATCATGTTCATTCTTTCTACAACTCCATTCTATTGTGGAGAATATAGAGTTGTCTTCTATCTATGAATATCATAATCTTTACAAAATATATCAAAATCATTAGAGAAAAATTCAGCACTATTATTAGTCCTCAAATATTTTTTTTTTTTTCCAGTCTACAACTCAACCATTGCTTTAAATTCTTTAAATGAATAAAAAAATTAGATTTATTCTTTACAAAATATACCCATGTTCTACTATAATCATCGGTAAATGAAACATAATATGTGGTTTTACCAATTGAAGGAACATCTATAGGACCAAATTCATCAAAATGAATAAGATCCCATACACCACAAGATTTATGAGAGCATGAGTAAAACTAAATGTGGTTTTGTGGCCAAGTCTCTAGTGCTATAACATAGTTTTCGCTATACATAACTTTGTCTCAGAAGAAAGAGCACCCTTGGCTACCCAAAATCCATGACCATTTGTTGAAGGTGAAATCCTCACTTCTTCTACAAACTTTCTTTTCACAAAGGTACTATTGCACTCAATAGTGCATACATCAAGCTTATACAATGTCCCATATATGACTCCTCTATAAATCACTATAACACCTCTCACCATCTTGCATTGTGCATCCAAAAATACTACCTACACACCCGCATCTATTAGTTTTCTCACAGAGATAAGAAAAATTGTACTAATCCAAGGATATGAAACACAAAATTAATTATTTTTTATTCTACCATCAAGAAACCTAATTTTAAATTTACCATGGCCAACAATGTCTAGATGAGAATCATCACCCAAGCACACCTTACCTCCATCAAATTCTTCATATTCAAAAAACCAATCTCTATTAAAGCTCATATGAAAAGATGAACCTAATTCAATTAACCATGTATCATTACCAACACGAATTGCTAAAGATGCAATGAATGTGTCATTGGATCTTCCTTGTCAGACTCATAATCATAATCAATTTTTTTATTTTTCTTCTTCATTTCTACTTTGCATTCCTTATGAACATTTCCAAGAGATTTAGATCTCCCCTTAAACTTGGATTTGTCATGATTCTCATTCTTCTAAAATTTTTCCTTAGGTCTTCCATGAACATTTAGGGCCTCCTTAGGAGTAATGGATACCTTCCTTCTCATCTCTTCAAAAATAAAAGATCCAACCACATCTTTATTCATCAATATAACAAAAGTACTACTAATAGCCATAACAAGAGAATCCCATGAATCGGGAAAAAAAGAAAGCAAGATCTAAAATTTATCCTCCTCGTCCATTTTGACACCAGCTAATGCCAATTGAGCCACCAAAATATTTAATGCTTCTAGGTGGTATGTGATTCATCCACCCTCTTCTATTCTCAAGTAATACAACTTATTCCTCAAGAAAATCTTGTTCGTGACTATAGATTTTTCCTGATACATCTCACCAAGCTTCTTCCATAGTTTTTGTGTAGAGGTATCTTCATGGAAATTAATTAAAATATAATATCAAGCACAATCTGATTAGACCCTGAGCTTTATGGTCCATCACATCATACTGAGAAACTTGAGTAGGATCTCTAGACCTTGAGACATTATCATCAACAACATCCCACAGATCTCGATATATCAACAAATCCTCCATCTTTAGCTTCCAAATCTCAAAATTATTTCTAGAAAACTTCTCCACCTCTATTCTCCCTAATGAACTTTTCATCTAAAAATTCCTATAAAAATATCACAAAGTGTCTTCTACACAAACTTCCACTCAAATCTAGATTAGTTTAAAAAACCCAACAACCTACAATTGAAACCAAAGGTGATCAAGTTGTGATACCACTTGTAAGGAAGCTAAGGTAGAAATAACTTCCCACACTAATCCTGAGAGGTGAAAAATTCAAAACTAAATACAGATCTTTAATAGTTACAAAAGCTTAAACAGAAACAAACACAAATATCATGCATACCACAACACAATGATTTACATGGGGAAAACCCTTTTGGGAGAAAAAACCCACACTCCAAAAGTTGCTCAATATATTATTCAAAAATCAAAAGATTACAATATACTTGCAGAGCAAGCTTCTCATAGGAGTATCACCACCAAAGATCAAGAGACAACATGACTACTATCAAACTCTCATAATACACCATCATCTACATACATCTCATCTGCTTATAACAAGCTTTCTGGAACCTTCTAGAATTAAGGTTTTACAAGGTCATTTTTCATTTGGTGTGTTAACAGAAAAACCTTGATGTGTTAGTGGGAAAAAACCTTGATGTGTCGGTAGGAAAACCTTGACCTGTCAATGAAAAAAAAATTGAGGTGGTTCCCTAAACCCCATGTCTTTCTATGAGTGTACAGTATTTGCATGATCAATCACCACCTACCAACAATAAATCATATATAATTGCAAGGTTGAGACACATTTTCCCAACATGCCCAAGTTGCAATTGATCATTTTTCACATTTGTGGGGATTAGATAGCCAAGTATATTTTTCAAGATTTCTATATAAAACAAATAAATTTCAATGTGCATATGATAATGATTTTCCCATAGGTTCAAGTAGAGGTTGATTTTCTATCTAATCCTAGTCAATTCTCTTTTTTGGACTTTCTCATATGAACTTTCCCATTCAAAATGAATTCATCCAATTTGATTGGATCTTCCTACATGTCCACTTTCACTTGATTTATCTACATCCCCATATCATTCTAACATCATCCAGCCCTTTTTCCAAGTTCCTTTATTTGTATAATTTCCTCATAAATATCTTTAGGTGATTAAGGGTTTGTAGCATTAATTATTTTATGCTTCAATATAAAAGAAACTTTTATATTATTTGTAAGGGTTCTTCTCCCATTCTCTAATAGAGAGGCTTGTACATATTTTGCATCTCTACTACTATTAGAAATATTCAAGCCTCTAAATTAATAGAAATTATATATTATTTCCTCTTTTCCATTATATTATGTTGTGCATAATACCTTGCCTTCTCCTCTAAATATGATGTTTTCATTATATCTTTATGTGTTGTGTTGATATTTATTATAAAAATTGTTGGGAATCAAACCCTTTCCTTTTAGTCTTTCTCAAGCCTAACATTGACATGAACTTATGATTATTAGTAGAATAGAGGACTATGCAAGATCCTTGGAATTTCAGTAACTTTTGTGCTATAAAAGCAAGAACCAAACTCTAATATTGGTGTAAGGGAGAGGTAGGGATATCTAGAGAGAGTTGAGATAAAAATATTAGAGAGGGAAGGAGAGAGAGAGAGGGGGGGAGAAGGAGGGAGGGAGATATAAAGAGTTATATAGGAGTAGGTAGGTAAAAAGGAGTAGAGAGGGAAGGAGAGATGGAAGGATAGACAGGGATGGAGAGAGAGAGTTGAGAGAGAGAGAGTAGGTATAGATATGGACGGGGAGATAGAGGGAATGAGAGAGGGAGGGAGAGGTAGAGGTGAGATAAAGAGAGAGGAGGGAGCTTGGGAGGGAGGGATAAGTGATAGAGAGAGAAGAGAGGTAAGGAGGGAGAAAGGGAGAGAGAAAGAGGTATAGAGGGATATGTTAGATAGAGAGAAGTAGAGAGCACAGGTGGGTGGAAGAGAGAGAGAGATAGGGGGTGATAGAGAAAATTAGAGAGATGAGGGAGGGAGAGAGATGTGAGATAGAGATAACTAGAGGGAGAATAGGAGAGATAGAGAGGTGAGATAAAGAGTAGAGAGATATATATAGAGGTGGGTAAAAGTACAAAGCCTTGTCACACTTTCGGCTAACTTATTAGCACAAGTGAATTTAAGAATTTCTAACTAAAAACAATTTTTTGTGAAACATATGATCTTGTAAGATTCATTCTAGCTAAGTTAGACATGTCCACAACATTTCCAACTAAAATTGTTGGATAAATGCATATGTACCACAACTTTTAGGCCAATTTACAAAAAAATAGATTTATTTGAAAAAATGACATTTCAACAACTTCTACTCATGTAAATAATAGTTTTTCTAAATATAAAATACCCTTTTGTAGATCTATAAGTGTAGTTTTCCTATATATATATATATATAATTATTCAATTATTATTTATATTTTCCTTTTTATTTTTACTAAAAGTGGGTTATCAACACAAAAATATTAGGTTGATTATGATGTCTAGGAGAAATAGTAAAACATATTAAAAAAAATTGAAAAAAATATGATGCACTAGATAAAAGAATCTTTATCAAGATGGTATAATTCTTTTCCATTTTAAATAAATAGATAATATGAAAGTTGGCATCAAATGTAAAAAACTATGTTTTAATATGCACACATTTTAATGTTTATTTAAAAATATATATTTATCAAAATTGGAAAAAGAATATCCATGCACTAAAGTTTCAAGTTATAAATACACAAAAAATTGAAGGAAACAAAATAAAAATTACTATATAAATATTTTTTTTTAGGTGAAAGGTGATAAGCCTATATGATATATTAATATTAATAATTTGTTACAAAAATCCATGAAAGGCAAGAGAGCAAAAAGATCAAAGTGAATGCAGTAGCTATAAGCATTCACCCACTACCTATACACAAGTATAGTATCATCTTTTATTTTACATATCCAACCCTATACATAGTCACTTAATATAAAAAATTGTTGTTTATAACCCCTTATCCATACATATTTCATCATACCATCCCTACCCAACAACCCTACACGCGTACCCATCTTACTTATCATTCAGTAAACAAATTCAAAATTTTAACCTCCTCTAGGAGGACAATACACATAGTTTTCATCTTCCTCTCCTTGTGAACCCACATGAACTTGATTTGTTGCAACTACCTACGAATGGACTGTGATGTTGATGTGTGGAACTTGAGGAGAAACTCTTTTGTCCCTAGGAGCCAGTGGCACAATAGACACTTGCAATCCTTGAATGCATACATGTGTTTTGAGAAAGGAAATTGCATGGAATTTCTTTTTAAATTGGTCCACTTCCTCTCTACTAAATTCAAAATGATACCTACTGAGCACTTGATACAAGTATGAATAAGATTCATGCAAATTGGCCAGTATCATTCCTTGGAAAGCTTCAGCATACCTTTTCTTGTGATGAATGAAATGTCTAGGAAATAGACCTTCGATGAAACCATCACCCTTAGTGAAGTCATATTGTTGAACACTTTTTAACAAAGCATTATCTTCCAAGTAAGCCCCAACAACCACCTTACTCGTAATAGTGCCAATTTATAAAAAAAACTATATTCAAATAATTTTATAATTTTATAAAAATAAAAACATTAAATATACTAAAAAATAAATATTTAATTAGTTTACATCATTTCAAAATTCAATACATATATGCCACTTTTCAATGATTGAAGTTAAAGAGTTGGATCATTGTTGGCCATTTCATTTAAAAAGTGTCACACAACTTTATACTTTTACCTAGGTAGAAGGAGAGGGAGAGGGGAGATAGATAAATGTACAAAGGGAAGGAGGGAGGGAGGGAGGGACATAGAGATTCTAGAGAGGGAAGGAGGGAGAGAGAGAGAGATGGACAAGTAAAGAGGTAGTTCTTGAGCTCAAGGGAGAGAGAATCAACTAAAGGGATGGAGATAATGAGAGAAAGAAGTCTAGAGCATAAGAGGTGTATAATGAGTGAGATAGAGAGATAGAGAGAAAGATGGTACAAATTGTTGATTATTGAAATTTGACCTCCCGATTACTAAAATTTGACATGCTGATTACTGAAGTTTGACTAGTTTCAAAAAATTATAAGATATTTTAAAACTAGAATTTGCATTATAACTCCAAGTGATATAAAACCACTCTCAAACATATTGAAACTATATACATGAAATATATCCTAAATAATTATACTTCAATGTTAATTTCATGTGTATAGTTTCACTTAAAGTATATACAAACATCAACTTATACTTAAATGTTTATTTCATGTATATATTTTCATTGGTAGAGAAAGACAAAGGCAAAGACAAAGAAAAAAAGAAAGTGTTCAAGAAAATACATTCTAAAAAGTTAGCATTCACATTTGGTGAGTGTCAAATTTGGCACTTGCCAAATGGGTTGCATTGGGAAATACCAACCCTTTGGGTTGTATTTTCCTTGGGCATACAACCCAAAGGGTTGGATGACCACTTCATGCTAAAGATGTGTTTTTTAGAAGGGTAACAAAATTTCACATATTTTTTCTTGTGCTCTCCATCAAGTTTACATTTGTTTTAATAAAAATTTATAAAAATGCCATGATAATGTTAAGCTCTCTCTTAGCCATCTAACCATATATAATTTTTTTGACATTTTGATTATGTTCAAGTTTTCATCTTTAACTTTTTTTTTATTGTCTTTGTCTTTTATCAAAAACCAACATGTGCTAGTTTGGGTATCATTTTTTACTTGTCCATCAAATTTTGAAATAAATTACATTATTAGAAACTAGAATCCATTCTACATGTATTAAAAAAATATTATTTTTGATTAGTTTTCAAATATTTAGGGGAGAGCACACTCAAATTTCTACTTTTTAGGATGTTTGTATTTCAAAAATTAGTAAAATATTACATATTCATTAAAAAGTTAGCTGAAAAATTGGCATAAACTACATGGTGTTAGCTAGTTTCTCACTAATGTGATTTTTGAAATTCTATAAAAAAGCTAACATTTTAGGGGGAGCACAACAAATGCTATGCTATTTTTTGATAAAAACATGACCATTGTGTGTGATCCCCCTTTTTCAAACCCTTAATCTTCACTATTTTAAACAACTCTTATTCTTATTCCATCTTCACATTTTGAGTGTAACTATCTTCATTTTCTCCTCAAACATTAGAATTTTTTTATTTTAGAAAGAAAAGTGACATCTTAAGAGTCATTTTTGTGTCACAAATCTGTGCACTTATCCAAAATCAATATGTTTTTAAATATGTGTAGAATGGAGTTTAGTTTCTAAAAATGTAATTTATTTGAAATTTTGATGAATGGTTAAAAAATAAAGTGAAAAATACCAAACATTGGGTTTTGACATATAGATGGATATACTAGCAAAATAAATTAAAATGAAAACCTTAACATACTCAAAACATGAAAAAGTTGCATGGTTAGATAGTTAAGAGAGAACTGAACATTACTGTGATGTTTTTTTCAATTGACATTGAAACACATGCAAACTTGATGGGGAGAACACTCATGATTATGTGAAATTTTTAATAATTTGTAAAAACATGTCTTTAGGAAATGGAAAGTCACTCCAAGCCTTTAGGTTGGAAGCCCAAGGAAAATCAAAGCCAAAGGCTTGGAAATTTCCAAAGAAATATAAAATGTGAGCATGTTCTAATGTGCTCAGGGTATGTCAAAGAAAAACATAATGTGAGCATGTTATAATTCACTTGTGTTATCTCAAAGCAAGCATAATGCAAGCACATTATAACACACCCGCATTATGCAAGTCACTAAATTCAAGGTGTATATGCCCCAATCTCAAGAACACAAGCATCAAATCCAAGTGATAACAAAGGCTACATACTACTACTGCAACTCCACTATGTTGACGAGGAAAACAAAGCTACACCAACTCTAAGCCTGTAACTAGAACACAATTTTGAAACTAAAGAATCCTCTTGAGAACAAGATAAGCCATCAACTAGGAAAAAAATCAAACCAGGTTTTCCTTATCTAATTGATAAACCCATGAGATTAGAAATAAAACCCACAACAAATGCTAATCCATCCAATCTACCATACCTCAAAGTTATCCAAAACATCAATGGAACTTATTCTAAGAAGATATCCAACCAATAAACTACAATCAAAAGTTCCATGTGTCAAAAATTTCAATGAATACCAAGAAATACAAAGGCATACCAAGTCTACCAATAGTAATGTCAAATCTGAAAAAGATCAAGGAATACTAGGTCTACCAATAGATTCACATAGAAGATGAAATAAACATCATGTAATACCAAGGAACATCCACAATGATATGAAAAACCCACAAGCCAATAATTTTTAAGAACAAATCTCACCACAAGTCTCCAAATCTCTCACATGCTCTCCACACCCAGCAAAGTAAAAAGATAAAGAAGCCTCCATGTCATCACCCATGAACATAAGTGAAAACACATGACCACAAGATATTGATCACAATAGCTCCAACCAAACCTCAAAACTAATGTAATGTGAATCCAAAATTCCAAGAATATAATCAAGACTAAAGAGAGAAACATTACATATCTTATACCTATAGAAAATCCTTCTACATACACCTCTAAATGCCAACGGTGTCAAGTATGATCTCATCCATAACACCCCAAAAGAAAATCCATAACAACACCTAACCCATTCAATCACCAAGATCAAACACAACATATTTATCAAGTAACCAAAATGGATGTAAGCCTCTCAAAAATAAAGAAGATTAAACTAAATCCATTCCCAATGAAGGAAATAATCACAATACATCTCCTAAACTCAACATCAATAAATGTAATCACAATGCATAAGGAGATAAACATACCAAAACTCCTCAAATGAACTCTCCAAAACTTAATATTCATAGTTCAAGATCCATATGCATGAGAATACAAAACATAAACATAATGCACCTAAAAGGAACAATGGGCAATACCTCTCAAGTGATAATCCTCCAAGGAGACCTAGAGTGGGGAATGACAATGCTCCTCCAATATATCCAAGTCATTGTGACTTATCCTAGAACACTCTCTTCATAGGTCCATGTTGAACTCAAGTCCAACCAAGGTGTAGCCTCCTCAGACATCTTGCTAAAGTCTCATCAAGAGTAACCATATCAACACATGTCTCTAACCATAAGATAACTCTAGCATCACCTAATTCTCCAAGTATCCATGAGCACTTGTAACTGATCAATCCATGTGAAACTCTAGGTGCAACATAGCATCATCATGAAATAATCAAGAAAATTATCATGTACTCAATACAAAGAGATCCAACCAAGAACAAAGTCAAAGTCCCAACAGTTGAATCTAGAACATAACCATGACATCATGATCTCACACTTCGTCAAAAGAATATCATATGATCCTAAGAACATAACAAGTACATATATCATTGCAAGGATCACATACTACAATACAGATCAACACTAAACTATGACATACTAACATATCCATCTTATCAAAACAAGGATCACATATTACAATACAAATCATCACACCTTAAACAAATAATAAAGTAGTCCTACATGAAAAACCAATATGTCAATATATCTATTCACATGAAAATAACCATCTCCAAATAATTTCCATACAAATGCAAAAGGACACTTCTACAACAACAAGATCTAAGAGATCCTCATAGTAACATCTATAACACTAAAGAAGATCATCCATCACCAAGTGATGAATCCATAGTCATTGATAAAGATCCCACTAAATAGTGATACCAAGCTCTCGAAGCATCATGTCAACCATCTCCTTAATGAAGATTCTTCATGGCTCTAGCACAATAAAATAAAATATCAAAAACAACAAATAAGTAGAACCAAAATCTCCAATCCAAGAAGATAAACACCATGCTACAAGTACCATAACTGACTATCCAAGCACTCAATATCATCCATCCTCTCATTTCTAGAAAAAAATGCCATGCATAAATGACCATAGACAAGGCCAACTAATGAAATCTGCATGAACACTAAATCAATCTCATGGATAAAGACAATTCACATCCAAGTCATCCCACTATAGCCAATGGGTAGCTAATCCACAAACTACATAAATCATAGATCTCATACACTAAAGCATGCAAAATCATCATCACGTTAGTAACATGAAAAAATAAGATATAAAAGAAGATAACATGTAGATTTCAAGAGTCAAACACCAAATCACTAGCAGACTCTATTTTCCAAACAAATCCACAAATAATTACCATATTCAAGGAAATAATCAAGCATTCATGTAAGTCTACAATTGTTCTCATGCAGAAAACTATAAGAGTCTAAACATGATTTTTTTCATAGATCTACAAACCACATATATTTTGGTTGACATGTAAAAATTATAAAAAAACCATCTTTGTGTAAATAAAAAATCACTTATACATTCAAAATAATAGATCACACATATTTCATTTGAACAAATGAATACTCCAGATCTACACAAACCCACAACTTTTAGAAAATAGGAAAATTGTAAAACCTTCAAAGGAAATAGGTTGTAAAAAAGCTTATTAAATATAAAATGTACCAACATCACAACCACCATTAAATCACCATTTTATGAATGAGAAAGTTGCAAACCTCCTCAAAACATGCATGAATCATATGTGTAAACATGTAACTATCGTACATCCACAAATACCCCAAGGGAAACATAACCTGAAAAATAGTTAATCTATAGATTTATAAAATCACAAGTTTTGATTAACCGTGTAAAACCTACAAACCCACTATATTTTGTAATACACATGCATATCCACATCTACTTAACATCTAGAAGAACTACAAGTTAAAAAAAAACCATAATATTTAAACCAAAACAATTGAATATCATGAATATGCATAAATATATATTTTAAACAAAAAATCTATAAAACCATCAAATCCAAAGAACATGAATATGATCCATGCAAGTACAAAAATCCATCAGGAAAGTAGAGGTTCGAGAACTTCTAGGCCCATTTATAGGCCAAATCCACTACCACTATGTACATGCATTTGAGAGAGAATTAGGAAATCCTAGAAGCTTCTAGATCATCCAATTATCAACTCCATAGCCTTTCATGCATTCAAGGTTATTCAGATATCAAACAAGAGCTCCAAATCTATAACATATCAAATATAACCACATGATCAACTCCATAAAACTCTATCTTCTCCATCCTTCACAATGCCTATTATTTCCAGAAAATAAGATCAACTAGAAAAATTCCACTCAGATAAGGATTAATAATCAACCAATTCCATTAAAACAAATTCCCTCAAGCTTACCAGGCTAAGAAATCACAATAGAAGAAATACCTAGAACCCCAAACACCACATGCATCACCATACAAGCATAGGCAAGTAATATGCAAGTCCATTTAAGTACATGCAACACACATTCAAGTACATGCAACTTACATACATACACATGCAAGCACATGAAAAACTGGAACTAAGCTCTAATACCAAAATGAAAGGGAATGAACACCTTGGAAAACCTTCCAAGAACTAGTATACACCTTCAATATCTTGTGTTTCTTCAAATAAATCATATTTCAATCATCTTGATACAAGAACATACTATTATGTCATAAAGTAGAAACAGACACAATTAAATTATCGTGTGTTGAGATATGGGGTTGTACAACATTGCATAAAATGATTTATTATAATATTGTAATTAAATAATTATTTAGTTGTGATGAACCTTGGTGATGTGGATAATCACACTAGGTAATTATTTGGGGACCACTTGATGTTGTATTGTAACATTGTATTACTATTTAATGTGTGGGAGACATGTGATAATAATTTAATATTTGGGAAATTTTAAATAAAGTAATGTCTTAGTACCCAATATTAAATAAGGGCTTAGTGGTGTTGTATTCACATGGTTTTGTGGTACATGATTTTACCTTACCACTAGTTATATCCTTTGTGAGCTTGTGTCTACAAAAGAAAACACATGTGTAGTGGTTTAGGCTGGCTAAGTGGTTTGGTTGTCATTATTGAGTCTTTTTGACAAGTGCATATGTGAAGCATGGAAAGGGATGTGTGGATTCATGCTTGGACACATGAGAGTGCATTGGAGGACTTGCTTCTTCAGAGGTGTTCATTGTAATTTTTGTATTTGCTTTATGGATAATTAATATGATGGATTGCAGATGGTTTTAGAGGCTAGATTTTTCCCTCTTGATGGTTTTCCCAAGGTATATATTGTGTCATATTTGATGGGAATGTAGTATATTCCCTTGCATGTGAATTCTAAGTACTTATTTGCATGAATATCTCTTTTGGGCTATGTGGAAATTGTCATTAGATGGCTGCAAGTTTCCTTACAAGTGGTATCAGAGCTTTCATGGTTGAAGAATTTTTATTATAACCCGAGGTTGAAAAAATATTGCTTCAAGTTTGAATCCATCCAATGCATGAGATAATGAAAGGCATGGAAAGATGTGAGGGTTTTTCAGGTTGTTTATTGCAGATCTAAGGGTTTTGGGTTTGTTGTTATGATGGGTTGTTTGTAGATTTGGTGTGTGAAAATTTTTGGCTAAAATGTGTTTCTTGGTTGTGCATTGGGTGGGTTCAAAAAGATTGGGGGCCAAATTGTGGCCAACATTTCAAAAATAATTTGATAGGCTATAATGTGAGTGTGCTATAACTAGATAGTTTTATGGCTTGGTGTGGCTCCATCACATTGAGCCTATAACGCACTCACATTATAATGTGAGCATGTTATAGCTTATTAAAATAAAAAAATCAAACATCAATTTACTTTCACTATGTTTTATGTTTTCCATAGCCAACAAACCCTTCATTTTCATGCTCATGTTTTGGAAGGAGCTAAACTTGCAATTTCTTCATCGATTTGTTCCAATTTTGTTGCTAGGATGCTGCCACATCAATGGGGAGGTTAAAAAGGTAAGAATTGTTTGTTTTTTTGTGAATTTGTTGTTAAATTGGTAATTTTAGGTTGGTTTTGATATTCATTTGTTTAATTTATAAGAGATGTTAATGAACCTGAAAACCCTCCTCAAAATCATGAACAACCATAGAAACAAGCACATGAACAAAATCCTCAACAACCACAACAACAAACTATTGGTTCTCAGTTGTGATCATATGGTTTGTCGTTGATGTCAAAATCCCTTTCAGTTGATTCTACTTGTTGACAGTTTCAGATTGGTTTCTCATGCTTTATCTTGATATAGTTGTGTCTATATGGTTTACATGTCTTGGCATTCAGCGGACAGTTTACATTCATAATTTTAATATCTTATGGTACTGTTCAGTTTGAGCTTCATGTAGTCTCTGGTTATCTTATTTGTACATTGTTTCAGTGATAGAAAAAGAATAGTTCGGCATGAGAATGCTAGGGTTTCCCCGATCCATTTATCTGATAAATGTCTATGTTGCCTATTGGCAAGACATTTCTGATGTCATAACGATTTGATTTTACATATAGGCAGCTTTCAACATGACATTGATCGTGATCTTGGTGACAGAAGAAAAGTCTATCGGCATGAGGTTTGTTCACTGCTGAGAGGTCTTACCGAATGAGTCAGGTCTCACCGACTAATACATGAAGTGGTGCATTGGTGTAAATAATCCCTATTGGCATGTTGTTTCATTGAGCGCTTTGTGTCTTGGTGACTGGCACAAGAAAGTTCATATCGGCAAGAGTTGCGGCATCGATATGATGCCTTAGTGAAATTGGTATGTCACACCAACCTCCATTGAAAGATCATATCGGCAAGACTTATTTGATGTCACAGCGATCGGGATCCATCTCTAGGCATCTATCTGCATGACATTCTATTGTGTTTCGGTGAAAGAAAAGGATTATATTGGCATAAGTTATACTGTCGATATGTGGTCACAGCGAAATTGCATTGTCTCACCGATCGGAGGTTGAATGGGAACATATCGGTAAGAGTTTAAGGCTTTGGTGAAGGGTCATAGCGAAAAGGGTGATGTCTCCCTGACTAATGCATGTGGAAGTCTTTCAGTAGGAGTGTTTTATTTGGTATATTGTCTCTCTGAAGATTGTTTGTCTCACCGACCATGCACAAAAAGGTCTTATCAGCAAAGATTGTAGCTTCAGAGTAATGTCATAGCGAACCCGTCAAGTCTTGGTGACTAAGTCTTATGTGGGGGCTTTCAGCGAGAGGTTGGTATTGTCTCAACGACTTTGAGTGGATAAACATTTCAGGTATGACTCATGTGCTCAAAGAGAGGTCTCGATGAGTGACCTCCAGTCTCATCGATGGAAAACAAAAAGGTCTTTGTCGGCAAAGGATCTGACTTGTCTCAGTGAACAGGTGTGAATTCAGGGCGTTTCGGTATGACTGAAATGATCTACAAGATGTCTCCCTGATGGTTTGAAGTCTCAGTGACATGTATAGTATAGATGGAATCGTCGGCAAGAAAAACTATGTGTCACGGTGACCATTGTGTATCAAGTGGGCTTTATGTAAAATGAAAGGTATTCTCTATGAGGTCTCCCTGATGACGGTATGCTATAGCGACACTCATAAGATAGAAGGATGGATCGACAAGAGAACCATTATGTTATAGCAACTTACAAGAGATAATGTCTTTTGGTGAAACATAATGAAATCCACATAACGTCTCCCCGATAGCAGAATGTCACAGCAACAAATAGAGGGATGAATGACCAGTGATAAAGTTACTTTCAGCATAGGTATTGAATAGTTACAGTGACATGTTGATCACGAGGGCTCTCAAAAAAAAAAAGATTTTTCTACAAGATATCTCTCTGATATCAAAAGGCTATAGCGATAGTGAATGGAACAAAAGGGCATCTCGGTGAGAAATACTCTTGTGTCTTAGCGACTAAAACAAATATAATAGAAATGTGATCTTGGGGAACAATAAAAGATCTTCGATATGGTTTCTCCCCGATAGCAGAAGGTCATGGTGACGCATAGGGACAAAGGAATGATCAACATTATAATTTCCTTTGGCATACTTTTTTGGATGTCTCGGTGATTGGAAAGAACAGAACACGTGGTATCTATTGTCTCAACGAATTATTTTTGAAATCTCATACACTATGGCCAACATGGATTTTTCTAAGTATAGTTGCATGCTGAATTCTTTTGTTGGCATCAAATCTTAGAACGGTTACATGGAAAAATATTCTCTGAGGACTTAGAGGATATGATTTTCTATTAGTGGGTTGCCATGGCTTTGAAGAAAATCTTTTAGTTACAATCTCCTATTTCAATGCAGAAATTTAAAGCTCTCTGGATAGGCATTACTCTAATTTTTACCATCATCTATAGACTGTCATGATTCAGCTTCATATTCTAAAGTTAGCAAGAGTGTTTCAGAATCTTGTGAAAAACGCTTGTTGAAGATTTCTTGATAACAGACATACTTGAAATGTATATAAAAACCAGTGTTGAAAACTGTGAAGGAGCTACTGGCCAGTAATTCTGAGAGATAGTTATTTTGGCCATATCAAGAGATGTATTGGAAAACTCTATAATACAGAGTTGGATTCTTAGAGTATGAGGTAGATAAGAGTGTTGAGTTTGTTGAGCTTGACTAAAAACAGAGAGATCCTCTGAGATAATTTTTGTTCAGATGTATAATTTGAGGGGTTGGTTCTCCTTGAGATAGATATCTCTAAATGAGGGGTTGGTGTTCCTTGAGTGGGTGCTCAAAAATCAGCCTATAAGGCATTGTGAACTTTTGTTTAAAATATTAAGCCTGGAAGGAATTTAGGGAGTGGTTTTTATACCCCAGGAGGGTTTTCCACTTGGTAAAATCTTGAGTCTTCTTGTTCTTCTATGTTCCCTTTGCTTTACTGTGTTGTTGATTATTTCAGTTCACTGTTTGGTTATTATTTTTCTCAATTCTATTTATGAATTATTACATTCAACTCATGAATGCATTAATCAGAATATATTGAGATTAAATCTGAGCTATGGTTTTTGAATTTGTGAAAATTGGTCAAATCTGTTAAGACATTGATTCACCCCCCCTCTCAGTGTCATTTTAACTCCAACACAAACTCCATCAATTCCTTAACATCCTCCTAGCATTCAGAAAAATTTAATGGGGGTAATTGAAAAAAAAGAAAAAAAAGATTGAGTTAATCGCGAGGTTGAACAATCCTATAAGTTCAACCATGGAAAGAAGAACACTTGTAGGTTCACTTCAAGACATGTTAAAACATGTAGATGCAATCAACAAACAATTAAGTAGTTCAGCAAATAGGAGGTAGGCATGGAGGAATTTTTATGTAGATAAATTATCATATAAAGAAGTAAAAGATGAAAAAAACACAAAATTTGATTTGTGCTCACTATTCACTAACCCACACACAAATCAAAATCTTGACCTTAATACCAAGATGTTTCCTATCCATTGGTGCCACCACCAAGAGATTAGGAACAATTTTTGGGAAAGGTGGTACATTGGTTTTTACTATCCACCAAGCAACAATTATGAAGTCCCCCAATATTTCATCAAGAAACTCTACTATAAGCTCATGCTCAACAAAATCCCTAACTATTTTGATATGAAGGAATTTTATGGGAGAGGTGGAGGAGGGTTGGCATAGGATAGAACTAATCCATGACAGGATCCTCAATGGCAAGGGAGAAGAGCTCTCACTAGATCATCTTGTGAGCACGTCGTTATCCCTTATGTCGTGATGGAGAGTGTTGAGGTGGAAAATTTTTAGTCTATCATCTCTTTGACCTAGAGTATCATCCAACATGCCAGTCTTGTAGTACGACGCCATCCAGGGGAGTCTTTGAGGGGTAGGCTTCCACCCCATTCTTGTCAGGTTTGTGGTTTTTCTTGTACATTTGACCCCACAGACACTTAGGAGGATGGTGCACAGGATATGTTTGCAGTCGTGGGGATGGTGATGGAAATTGACATTTTGAATGAGGCTTTCAGCATCGATACTTAGGTAAATGTTAGCATGTTCATTGAATTTAATTTATTAAATTTTAGTTTTGAAATGCAAGATTAACTAATTCAGTTTAATGATTATAATAAAATTTTAGGGTCACAGTGTATATATTGGATACATAGCCCTCCACCTATTTATTACTCCACTACATCTACCACTGAGTTATGTAAATAGTAAAAAATTATAAATATATTACATGTGAATAGAATTGTTATATGAATGGTATTAATATCTAAATTTGGATGCTAAATAGATTAATATTGGAGGTTTCATGGGAACACCTCCAAGTGCCAGTGGAGTTGGACAAACCTTCACGTAGGTAATAGAATAAAGAGTTTAAATAATGAATTATACTTAATAGATTTGTGTAGTTTATATTCATATTGTTGATTACATCGCATTTCACATCTTTCAAACTCAATGCATTACTTCACATTGCATAACTAATAATTAGATGAACTGATAGATGATAAAATTTCAATTACAATATAGTTGTTTAGAAAGTCAACATAAGCAATGATGCAATTACTACACATAGCATAAGTAATAACTAGGAGCAACTACCAATTGCATTTTCTTGTCATGGAATTCTTGAGACCACTTTTTATTCAGGAATTTTTTCAAAAATTTCACTTTCTAGTCTAAGCTATGGATGCTTGGAAAAAATCTATGAAAGAATAATAGTAAGCAATAGAATAGACAAGGAAATGAGCTGTTTGAAATAATTCCTCAAAGAAATGTGGTCTTATGGTGATGTCCATCAGCATGAGACCCAATTTCTTTGAGGCATTTTTTTAAAATAGCACACCGCATTTTCTATGCTACCACATTTTCCATACATTTCTACCAAAGCATTTTATCAAATAGTTCACTTCCTTGTTGCAATGACTAAAATCCTAAAGAAGGTGCTTTCCAAAAAACTATGAATTCTTGGAAAAAAATATATCAAAGCATAATAGTAAGCAGTAGCATAGACAAGGCAGTGAGTAGTTTGAAAAAATGCCTCGAAGAAATGTGGCCTCAAGTGATGGAATGCCATTCCATCACCATGAGACCACATTTGGCATTCCATCACTTGAGGCCACATTTCTTCGAGGCATTTTTTCAAACAATACACCGCCTTTTCTATGCTACCACATTTTCCATACATGTCTACCTAAGAATTTTATCAAATAGTTCACTTCCTTCCTATTGTGGCTAAAATCCTAAAAAAGGTGCTTTCCAACAAATTATGGATGCTTGGAAAAAATCTATCAAAGCATAATAGTAAGCAATAGCATAGACAAGGCAGTGAGCAGTTTGAAAAAATTCCTTGAAGAAATGTAGTCTCATGGTGATAGAATTCCACTCCATCACTATGATACCACATTTTTTGAGGAATTTTTTCAAACAACTCATCACCTTTTCTATGCTATCACATTTTCCATACATTTCTACCAAAGATTTTTATCAAGCAGTTCACTTCCTTACTAGTATGGCTAAAAGCCTAAAAAAGGTGCTTTCCAACAAAATATGGATGCTTGGAAAAAATCTATCAAAGCATAATAGTAAGAAATATCATTTACAAGGTAGTGAGTAGTTTAAAAAAAATCCTCAAAGAGATGCACCGTCTCATGGTGATGGAATGTCATTCCATCACCATAAGACTACATTTCTTCGAGGATTTTTTTCAAATAGCTCACCACATTTTCTATTCTACCACATTTACATACATGTCTACCAAAGCATTTTATCAAATAGTTCACTTCCTTACTACTATGGATAAAATCCTAAAATAGTTGCTTTCCAACAAACTATGGATACTTGAAAAAAATCAATTAAAGCATAATAGTAAGCAATATCTTAAACAAGTTAGTGAGTAGTTTGAAAAAATTCCTCGAAGAAATGTGGTCTCATGGCAATGGAATTCCATTCCATCACCATGAGACCACATTTCTTTAAGGCATTTTTTTAAACAACTCATCAACTTTTCTACACTACAACATTTTCCATACACATCTACCAAATGATTTTATCAAACTACTCTCTTCCTTTCTACTAAAAGCCTAAAATAGGTGCTTTCCAACAAACTATGCATGCTTGGAAAAAATCTATCAAAGCATAATAGTAAACAATAGCATAGACAAGGAAATGAGTAGTTTGAAAAGATTCCTTGAAGAAATGTGGTCGCATGGTGATGGAATTTCATTCCATCACTATGAGACCACGTCTGTTTGAGGCATTTTTTCAAATAGCTCACCACCTTTTCTATGCTTCCACATTTTCCATACATTTCTACCAAATAATTTTATCAAACTACTCGCTTCCTTGCTACTATGGCTAAAACCCTAAAATAGGTGCTTTCAAACAAACTATGGATGCTTGGAAAAAATCTATGAAATAATAATAGTAAGCAATAGCATACACAAGGTAGGGAGTAGTTTTTAAAAATGCCTAGAAGAAATTTCGTCTCATGATGATGGAATGCCATTTCATGACCATGAGGCCACATTTCTTTGAAGCATTTTTTCAAACAACTCACCGCCTTTTCTATGCTACCACATTTTCCATACATGTCTACCAAAGCATTTTATCAAACTACTCACTTCCTTGCTGCTATGGCTAAAATCCTAAAAAAGGTGCTTTCCAAAAAACTATGGATGCTCGAAAAAAATGTATCAAAGCATACAATAATCAATAACATAGACAAGGTAGTGATTAGTTTGAAAAAATGCCTCAAAGAAATATGGTTTCGTGGTGATGGAATGACATTCCATCACCATGAGACCACATTTCTTTGAGGCATTTTTTAAACAACTCACCACCTTTTCTATGCTACCACATTTTCCATACATGTCTACCAAAGCATTTTATCAAACAATTCATTTCCTTGCTACTATGGCTAAAATCCTAAACAAGGTGCTTTCCAACAAGCTATAGATAGGGAAAATAGTAAGCATGATTGTAAGAAATATATAGTTCAATAAGTACTCAAAATTTTGTTCATTATCTGATACATTGTAAGCCATGCCATGCATCACTATTGTAGTTTTCATGATTGAATAATTTGTTGTTTTATTTTTGGATGTTACAAGTAGAAACACCTCTAGATGTTTAGAGGGAAATGAAGCTTGGTGTTTCTTTTACTATAGACTCCTCAATGCCTCTCATGGGGGTATGAGGAAAATTACTAAATTTTAATTTCCATTCATTGTTATAGCTATTAGTTAGTGAAAAATCAAACCATTATTGATTCATAGTTTAATTTCTTTTTGGATGGTTTTTGCAAGGCTTCAACACCCCACCACATGGGCATGCAAATATTTCCCTTGAGGAGAGAAATCGTTAGATAGTAGTAAGTGATTATTTTTTAAAATATATCATTTTTATAATGTAATTTCTATATATTAATGTCTTTACTTGTTATTGTAATAGATAAAGCTTTATCAAGAACTAAACCCTAGGTGGAGCACCTCAAGCATTCCTTGACCTCATAGTAAATGAGTGACAAACTTATCACCATCCGATCGACCAACAAAGGGCAAGAGTTTTCTTCAAGAGCCTGGAGAGAAATTACTTTTGATTCCAGAGCCCTTTGTTGTATGCCTATATGGAATTTTTGGACATATTTTATATTGCATATATTTGACATTGTATGCCTATATGGCATTCTTTTAACCCTATATGGCTATTTTGTATATATTTTACACCTATATCAGCATATATTGATGTATGCCTACATGGCTATTTGGTTAATAGAAATCTATTTTATCGATGGTGTCCATATTTTCATTATAAACCCATTGTTCAATAGATATGAGTTATGTGTATTCAAGTGTATACTTTACAAGTTACGTGTATAGTTTGTGACTTATGTGTATTCCAATGTATACTTTGCGACTTACATGTTTTCATATGTATACCTTGTATTCATGCATATATAATTTTGTATTAATATGTATACTATGTATTCATTTGTATACTTCAAGGCTTATGTGTATTTGAGTACTTGTACTTCACTTATTCATATGCATGCTTCACTTATTCACATCTATACTTATTAATTGGTTAGCCCTATCATTTCTCATTTTTTTCCTTCATGGTTTGTCTTGAATAATTATTGATTGATTCTAAACAACTTTATTAGTTGATGCTAAACAACTTCAATATTTCCAAAAATGATTCACCAACGATGTATCATTTACTTATGTGCTAATTCAATATGGAATCCAAGGAAGAATTTAAAAGAGATAGAGAGGAGAATTTACTTATAATCAATTAAATGTAAGTATGAGATCCACATAGTAATTGGACCATAACCCATTCAAGAATGAAAAGGTTTAGGCTCTCCTCAACTATTTTGACACCTATATTTTTTACCTCTTTCATGCAATCATATGCTTTTGGTGTGGAAAACTGAGACTTGTCAATTTTCATGTGAATCTCTCTTTTCCTTTGTTTTGTATGTCGTCATACGGGATTGATCTGGTTGAATGTAGCTCGAAGTGATTCAACATGTTTGGGTGTGAAAGAGGACCATGCCTAGCATAAAAATACCCATCTAGATGCATTGGAACAATTTGTTTGGTCACACGAGTTGTAAAACATAATTTGCACTACTTTGCAAATTTTCCCTCAAATGAAAATTCATCACCGTGGGAAAATGCCTCCTAGATAGAAAACACTAAGAGATTTTATTGTATAGGGTCCCAATGCGATCTCATTGCCTCATACAAATAGTTTTTCAGTATCATGATTTTCAAGTAATAGCTTCAAAGATTGCAACTATTTTGCACTTTGGACTCTTAAGGGATCGAGCCAATTGAACATAGCTCGGAGTGGTTCGGCATGTTTGGGTGCAAAAGAGGACCATTCCTAGTGTTAATGTACTCATTCCCATGTATTGGAATAGTTCGTTTGATCATACGAGTTGCATAACAAAAGTTTAACCACTTTGCAACTTTACACTACTTGCATTTGATACTTTTTCTATCAAGTGAAAACTGGACACCACGGGAAAATGACTCCAAGATAACAAAAATAGAGAGTGGTTATTGTATAGGGGCCTAACATGATCCCATAACCTCAAACAAAGAGTTTTTAAGTGTCATGGTTTCTGAGTAACAACCCCTTGAAGATTGCAGCCATTTTACACTTTGGACTCTTAAGGGATCAAGTTGATTGAACGTAGCTTAGAGTGATTCAGCACATTTGGGTGTGAAAGAGGACCATGCCTAACATAAATTTACCCATCGAGATGCATTAGAATAGTCTTTTTCATCACACAAGTTGTAGAACAAAATTTGCACCACTTTGCAACTTTACACTGGTTGCATTTGACACTTTTTCCATTAAGTGAAAACTAGACACCACGAGAAAAAAAGTTCAAGATAAAAACAACCAAGAGAGGTTATTGTAGAGGGTCCCAATATGATCCTGTAGCTTCATACAAATATTTTTTAAACATCATGGTTTCCATGTAATTTCCCATTGAATATTTTAGCCATTTTTCACTTTGGACTCTTAATGGATCGAGTCGATTGAGCATATATTGGAGTGATTTGTTGTGTTTGGGTGTGAAATAGGACCATGAATAGCATAAATGTACCTATATGAATGCAATGGAATAGTCTATTTGGTCCAAAAATTCATGTGAGCATTAAAAAGCTAGTGAGCTCACTAGCTTGTCAATGCGATAGGGTTGAAAAGGTAGGGGAAATTTGAAAAAATGGATCATAGAAATGGGGTCTCACAGTGATGTACCTTTTTTCAAACCCAATTTATATGGGCTATTTTTTTGAAAAATCCCCTACCTTGTCAACCCTACCGCATTGACAAGCTAGTGAGCTCACTAGCTTGTCAATGGTACCACATTTTGCATACATGTCTACCAAAACATTATTGTCAAAAAATTCACATTCCTTGTCCATGCTTCCAATGGGCCTAGCGATCATGGGTATATTGAGTTTTTTACCATTTTTAGAGAAATACAAAACATGCTCACTTTATAATGTGCTCGTGTTATAATGTGAGTGTGTTATGTCTTGCTAAATAAACAACTACATCATAACTTCTTCAAAACACACTTGCCATATGAGAAAATTGATTTTTTATAGGTTTCCTTTTTATCTCTCTCATCCTTATCCATCCACCCCCCTTAGCCCTCAACCCTCAACCCTAAAAACTATGCCTTAAACCCTAATCCTTTAAACCTTAAACCCTAATCTCTCTCTCTCCCTCTCTCCCCTAAACCATCAACCCTATGGGTCCTCAACCCTATACCCTCAATTCCCAACCCTTTATGCTATATATTGTATCTTCAACCCTCGTTTATCTTTTTCCCTCCCTCCTCTTCTCTATTCTCTATCCCACTTCTCCCTCCATCTCTCGCTCCATCCATCTCTCCATCTCTAACCTAATCCCTCAACCTTATACCCTCAACCCTCTACCCTCAACCTTAAACTCTCAACCATCAACCCTTAAACCCTCTACCCTCTACCCTCAACCCAATACCCTCAACCCTAATCCCTCAACCCTATACTGTCAACCATCTACCCTCAACCTTAAAATCTCAGCCTTCAACCCTTAAACCCTCTACCCTCTACCCTCAAACATAATCCCTTGAACCTAGACCCCCAACCTTAAACTCTCAGCCCTTAAACCCTAAACCCTTAAACCCTCTACCCTCTACCCTCTACCATAATCCCTCAACTTTAATCCCTCAACCCTTAAACCCTTAAACCAAAGTAAAATATCTACCCTTATCCCTCAACCCTCAAACCTTAATCCCTCAACCCTTCAACCCACAACCCTCTACCCTAAATCAATAGACCCTCTACCCTATACATTGGACCCTCAACCCTAATACCTCAACCCTATACCATCAACCCTCTACCCTCAACCTTAAACTCCCAAACCTCAACTCTTAAACCCTAAACCCTTAAATAATAAACCCTTAAACCCTCAACCCTCAATTCTCAACCCTCAACCCTAAACCCTTAAACCCTAAACCCTCAACCCTTATACCCTCTACCCTATACATTGGACCCTCAACCCTAATCCTTCAACCATATACTTTAAAAACTATATGATAATCCATCTACCTTCAACTCTAAACCATCAAACCTAAACCCTTAAACCTTCTACCCTATACCCTCAATTCTCAACCCTCTACCCTATACATTATATCCTCAACCCTCATCTTCTCTCCTTCTCTCTATCTCATTTCTCCCTCCATCTCTCCCTCCATCCATCCCTCTCTACCCTAATCCCTCAACCCAATACCCTCAACCCTTAAACCCTTAAACACTCAACCTTAAACCCTAAACCCTCAACCCTCAACCCTTAAACCCTCTACCCTCTACCCTCAACCTAATACCCTCTACACTCAACCCTTAATCCTTCAACCCTTAAACCCTCAACCCTCAACCCTTGAACCATAAACCCTCAACCCCTATACCCTCTACCCTATACATTGGATGCTCAACCCTATATCCTCAATGGTCTACCCTCAAACTTAAACTCTCAACCCTCAAACCTTAAACCCTCTACCCTATATATTAAATCCTCAACCCTTAATCCCTCAACCCTCAACCCTTAAAACCTAAACCCTCAACCCATACACCCTCTACCCTATACATTGGACCCTCAACCCTAATCCTTCAACCATATACCCTCAAACTTATACCCTAAATATTTCACATTCAACCCTAAATCCTCAACCCTAAACCCTTAAACCTTCTACCCTCTACCCTCAACCCTAATCCCTCAACTCTATAACCTCAACTCAATACCCTAAACTGTCAACCCTATAGGTCCTCAATCATATACCCTAAATTCTCAATTGTCTACCCTATACATTGGATCCTCAACCCTCATCTATCTTTCTCCCTTCGTCCTCTTCTCTCCTCTCTATCTCACTTCTCCCACCATCTCCCCCTCCATCCATCCCTCCCTCTCTACCCTAATCCCTCAACCCTATACCCTCAACTATTAAAACCTTAAACACTCAACCCTAAACCCTAAACCCTCAACCCTCAACCCTCAACCCTCAACCCTTAATCCCTTTAAACCCTCTACCCTCTACCCCTACCTCAACCCAATAATTTCTACCCTCAACCCTATACCCTCAACCCTTAAACCCTTAAAACCCTCTACCCTAATCCCTCAATCCTCACCCCTTAATCCCTCAACCCTAAAAACATCTACCCTCTACCCTCTACCCTAATCCTTCAACCATATGTTGTGCATATGAAGTCCAACAAATTTCTTGTCTATAACTCTCCCATGGATCTTCACATTCCTTCTTGAAGGAATGTTATTTTTTGAATGTGGAAACACAATTATCTTTTGGCTGAAGTCATTTTTCTTGTAGCATATGAATGTATTCAAAATACATAACTTAATAAAATATTTCCTTTGCTAAAAGTGGATGCATCTAGTTGGTGAACCACTATAAAAATTATGTGTCTTTTTTCTATATATTTGTCTTTAAATTGTTTTTATTTTTTGCAATTTTTTTCTTTTCATTTTTCTATGAAAATTCCATTCACAATTGGTATCAAATCTTGGTGAAGAAGCTTAGTATTGAAGCGATTCTTTTGGAAATCAGTGAAGAATTTCTAGATCCATGGATGACACTAAAAAATGAAATATTGAGAAGTTTGAAGGCCATAACTTTGGATTGTAGAAGGTATAGATGACATCTTTGTTGATTAAGAAATATCTATCACTTGCATTGCTTGGAAAAACCAAGGGAAAAGGTTTGATGTCAAATGAAAATTGAGAGAAAATGGATATGAAAGCAAGGGAAATTATTTTTCTTTCATTGTCCAACAATGTGCTTTTCAATGTTTTGTCTAGAAATACAATGAAAGAGTTTTGGGATAAACTCTCTTACATGTACGAGATGGAATCGACATCAAACAAGGTATTCATCATGAAAAATTTATATAATTTGAAAATGAGAGAAGGTGGGATCATGTCAAATCACCTCAATGAATTCAATACCTTGGTTACCCAATTCATTTCAATGGGTATCAATTTAGATGATGAAATTAAGGAAAAAAATTTATTACGCTCTTTACCGAATAGCTGGGAAGGAGTGGTGATGGTAGTTAGCACTTCAGTGGTTGCCAAAAGTAAATTAAAATTTGATGATGTTGTAGCCATACTTCTCAATGAAGACATGAGGCAAAAAAGTAAAGAGCCCTCATCTAGTGATGATTTAACTATTGTAAGCATTGGTAATAGGGGAAAGAGTCAAGATAGAGGCAAAAAAAAATAACAAAAGAAGGTCCAAATCTACCCCAAGATCAAAGTCCAAGGGTAGAAATAGTGCTTGCTAGTTTTGTGGCAAACTAGGTGACACAAAAAATAATTGTTGGAATTATAAAAAGGCATAAGATAAGTTGATAACTAATGAGGTAAACATTGCATATGATAAAGAAGATGGTGTTTTGGTTCTATCAGCAAGAGACATTACTGTAGATTCATGGGTGCTTGATTTTGGTGCTTCCTTTCATGCTTGTCCATGCCAGGGTACTTTCACAAATTACCAAGATGATGTGAAATAAAGAATGTGAAATAATAGGAAAAGGTGATGTGATATTGTCTTTGAAAAATGGAAATAAATGGATTTTGAAATATGTAACACATGGTCCCACATTGAAATGAAATTTAATATGTGTGAGCTAGTTTTATCCTCAAGGGTGTGATGTGAAATTTTCTTTAGATACTTGGAAGGTAACTAAGGGTGTTTTGGTTCTTGCAAAAGGAAAAAAATTGGGTAATCTTTATGTTTTAGAGTGCAATGGTGAAGTGGGAGCTGCAATGGTAGTGTGGATAGTGGTTTGTAGATTTGTCATAAGAGGCTTTGACATATGAGCAATAAGGGACTTGAATTCATGCTTCGAAGGGATCAACTTCCTGGCCTAAAATCAGTTGATTTGGAGTTATGTGAAAATTTACTTTATGGAAAAAAGAGCCAAACCAGCTTATTGAAGATTGGCCATGACAAGAAGACTACACCCTTTGAGCTTGTGTACTCTGATTTTTTCAGTCCAACAGAGGTAACCTCCTTTGGATGTGCTAATTATTTTGTTAATTTTATTGATGATTGCACTTGCAAAGTTTGGATTTATATGATGAGTAGAAAGCCAAAGGTTTTTTCAAAATTTGAAATTTTAGGGCTCTTGCTGAAAATCAGATTGGGCACAAAATTAAATGCCTACTAATAGATAATGGAGAGTTTTTCTCTTCCTAGTTTGACATTTTTGTGTAGATAATGAGATTCATAGAATTAAAGTAGTTCCTTTCACCCCTCAAGAAAATGGTGCAGTTGAGTGGTTGAATTGAACGATTCTTGAGAAAACTTGGTGTATGCTCTTAAATGCCAAATTGTTGAAATAGTTTTTGGCAAAGGCTTGTAATATTACAATGCATTTGATTAATCGATCTCCTTCATCTAAACTAGATTTTGATATCCCTTAGGAAAGATGGCTAAAGAAAAGAATTTCTTATCATCGTTTGTGTGTGTGTTTGGTGGTGAAGCCTTTGTACACATTCCTAAAGTGCAACAAATGAAACTTGATCCCAAATCAAAGGGATGTATATTTCTTGGATATGGTGAGGATCAATTTGGATTCCATCTTTGGGATCCCATTTCAAAAAACATTTCCCGCAGTTAGGATGTTTTTAATGAGAATTTTTTCCCTAATCTGTATGGACAGAGGGCTTCTTCAAATCAATTTATCAAATTTGATATTTTTGATAATGCCACAAATCAAATGCAATAGGGACATGTTACCCAGGAACCAACTGTTAGTTTTCAGTCATCAACAATTTATGTGCACCCTTCAAGCATTGGTGTCCCTCCTTATAATACTATGTAACCTCTCTATTCTACGCAACCCCCTTATATTAGAAAAATGATCCTTGAAAGTGCTTCACACCCTTTGCATTTATCAATGCTTCCATTCACAAGTTCTTGAAAACCTTCAATTTTTTACTCACAACCTTCTTATATTTATGTTCAAACTTCACTTAGTCAACTGTAGTCTTTAGCAAAATCTAGTATGCCATCTTCCTCTATCAATTCGCTAACTCCAGTAAATTTATCATTTCCTACTAATAGGATTACACACCCTCTCAATGGTATTTTTCAATATTTTAATCCACCACAACCTTATTATGCTGGTTGGGTATGTGCAGGATCATCATGGAAAAAATAGGCCCTTAAGTGGTGAAAAATTAAGAAAAATCAAAGTTAGGCAACTTGACGTAAAAATTTGAATAAGTTATCTATATTATTTCAAAAATATGTAAGAATAGAATCTGTAGAAAATTGAATGTAGTTTCTAAACTACTAGGTTTATTTGAGAAAAAAGTCTATTTGGTGAAAATTTGAAATTTCAATGCAGTAGTACTTAAATTTCAGGAAAAAATAAGAAGTAGGTGTCTGTCTAACCACCCAAACCACATTAAAATGATAATATTTTTTTATAATATTTCAGATATAAGTAGACGACTCATGTCTCGATGTGATACATATTTTTTTATATTTTTTTTCCAAGTAAATAATTGATTATGATTTTTTTATCAACTTTTAAAAAATATAAAAACTCATATGTCTAACCACCTTAACTTTGTCAAAAATTCATGAAATTCATATTTTTTAAATCCTATATTATTCAAATCATAGAATGTGACACATGTTTTGGATTCAAAAAATGTGATACCATTTGAAAGCTATAGATTTTTTTCAATCAACATATCAATCATGACTTTAGTCGTAATTCAAATAGAAAATGAATAATAATTATTTATTAAATTTGAAGTAAAGAATATTTTATATTGGTGGAAATATAAGAATCTCCTTTAAAAACCTTTTTTTGTTTCATCAAATTTGGGTTAAAAAAAAGTCCTTAGCCACATACCCTACACATACCCATCATATCGCTACTTTTTGGCCCATCATGATCCTGCACATACCCAGTTTGCAACCTTCTATAATGACTATGCACTATGCCAATCTTGGTATGTGGTTTGGTGAGAATATTTCACCCCATTATCATTTAGGAAAACATCAATTATTTAAAGGCCCTCCACAAATTCATACAGAACCAAAGAAACATCTGCAGGATGCTAATATATAGAGACAAGGTATTTTCCCTAAACAAAAAAATATTGGTCTACAAAGCAATAAGGAACAAGGGATTTTTTATGTGCAAAGAAAGAGTATTGGAGGTAATTGACAATCTTATATAGAAGATATTCAATAGAAACTACAAAGAATGAATTTGGAAGACACAAATTTGCAGCCAAAACAAGCTCCTCAATTAAGGAAGTCTACAAGGGAGAAAAGGTGTCTAACAAAATTTGATGATTATGAGCCTTTGATTTCTAATCAGTCGGAGACTAAAACTTTTAAACAAGTTTGCAAAGATGAAAATTCACTAAAATGGATGGAGGCAATGCAAGATGAAATGGAGTCTTTGATGGAAAATGAGACATAGGATCTGGTTACCCTTCCGCCAAATTAAATACCACTCAACAATAAGTGGGTGTACCAATTGAAAGAAGAAGATGGAGGAAATAAATGCTACAAGGCCGAATTGGTTGTGAAGGGTTTTGATAAGAAAAAGGGGATTGGGTTATGTGTAGGATCATCATGGAAAAAATAGGCCCTTAAGTGGCAAGAAATCTAGAAAAATCAGAGTTAGGCAACTTGACGTAAAAATTTGAATAAGTTATCTATATTATTTCAAAAATATGTAAGAATAGAATTTGTAGAAAATTGAATGTAGTTTCTAAACTACTAGGTTTTTTTTTAAATCTATTTGGTGAAAATTTGAAATTTCAATGCAGAGTACTTAAATTTCGGGAAAAATAAGAAGTAGGTGTATGTTTGACCACCCTAACCACAATAAAATGATAGTATTTTTTATAATATTTTAGATATAAGTAGAGGACTCATGTCCCGCTATGATACATATTTTTTGTATTTTTTTCAAGTAAATAATTAATTATGATTTTTATTACAACTTTTAAAAAAAATAAAAACTCATATGTCTAACCACCTTAACTTGGTCAAAACTTCATGAAATTCTTTGTTTTTTTTAATCCTATAGTATGAAAAGTATAGAATGTGACACATGTTTCAGATTCAAAAAATGTGATACCGTTTGAAAGCTATAGATGTTTTTGAATCAACCTATCAATCAGGACTTTAATTGTAATTCAAATAGAAAATAAATAATAATTATTTATTAAATTCAAAGTAAAGCATAATTTATATTGGTAGAAATCTAAGAATCTCCTTTAAAAACCCTTTTCATTTCATCAATTTTGGGTAAAAAAAAGTCGCCAGCCACACACCCGACAAAAACCCATCATATTGCCACTTTTTGGCTCATCATGATCTTGCACATACCCATCGATTTTAATGAGATTTTTTCACCAATTATGGAAATGACCACTATTTTTGCTATTTTTGGCATGGCAACTATTTGGGACCTTGAACTTGAGCAACTTGACATCAAAACAATGTTTCTTCATGGGGATATTGAAGAGGAGTCGTATATGGAGCAACCTGAAGGTTTTGGTAAACAAGTTAAAGAGCATTTATATTGCAGATTGAAGTGAAGTTTGTATGGGCTCAAGAAATCCCCGAGGAAATGGTATCTCAAATTTGATAGCTTCACGATTAAACAAGATTTTACTCCTTTTGAATCAAACCCATGTGTCTACTATAAGAAGCTTGTAAATGGCGAGTTGTTATAATTTTACTTTATGTTGATGGTATGTTGGTTGTTGGCACTAGTGTGAGGAGCATTCATGAATTAAAGAAACATTTATCTCAACACTTTGCTATAAAATATTTAGGGGTAGCAAAGAGGATTCTTGGATAAATATAATTAGGGATCGACAAAAGAGAGAAATTAAATTATCTCAAGAAAAATATATTTCAAAAATTTTGGATAGGTTCCATATGACAAATGTACAGTCTGTTTGTACTCCTTTGGCCAATCACTTTCATTTATCTTCAACTATATGTCCAAAAACTCAAAAGGGTCAAGAAAAAATGAACAATGTTCCATATTAATCAATAGTTGGGAGTCTCATCTCTCTAATGGTTTGTACTCATCCAGATATTGCTCATGAAGTGGGAGTTGCGAGCAGATTTATGAGTAATCTAGGTAAATCTCATTGGTAGGTTGTTTAGTGGGTATTTTATTACTTGAAGGATACCTCAAATCATGTTTTATGTTTTGGAGGTAAGGACACTCAGCTGTGAGGATATGTTGATTCGGATATGGCTTGAGATTTGGACATACATAGGTCTACTATAGGTTATGTGTTTACCTTTGTTGGAGCATTAATTAGTTGGGTTTCACAGTTGCAACAAGTGGTTACACTCTCATCTACCAAGGTAGAATACATTTCTCTCATTAAAGGATAAAAGGAGATGATATGGTTGCATAGGTTGTTGGGTGAATTGTGGTGTAACCAATCTATTTTCACCTTATTTTGTGATAGCAACAATGCTATTCATTTTGTGAAAATATCCACTTTTCATAATAGAATGAAGAATATAGAATTAAGGTATCATTTCATTCACCATGTTCTTGATGAGGGTTAGCTATGGGTGGTGAAAATTGATACTAAAATGAACCCAACAGATGCATTGATGAAGGTAGTAGCAATGGAGAAGTTTTATTTTTTTAGAGCTTCTTTCAGCATTTTGAAGAAGTGACAATAAGGACCAAACAAGGAAATGTCTCGTATGTTGCAGCAGCCATTGGACTTCAAGTGGGAGATTGTTGGGTATATGAATTCCAATAGAGTTCTTGTTCGTAACTCTCTTGTGGCTCTTCACATTCCTTTTGAAGGAATGTTATCTTTTTGAACTTAGAAATGTAATTTTATGTTGGTTGAATACGTTTATGCTATAGCATATGGATGTATACAAAATATAGAACTTTTTAAAATATTTCCCTTGCTAAAAGTTGATGTAGCCAATTCGTGAACCACTATAAAAATTATGTCTTTTGTCTGTGTATTTTGATCTTTAAATTGTTTTCTATTTTCTACAATCTTTTTATTTTCATTTTTCTATGAAAATTCCATTCACATCATATACCCTTAAACCTATACCCTCAACCCTCTACCCTCAACCCTAAACCCTCAACCCTAAACCCTTAAACCCTAAACACTTAAACCTTCTACCCTCTACCCACTACCCTCAACCCTAATCCCTCAACCCACTACCCTCAACCCAATACCCTAAACCATCAATCCTATAGGTCCTCAACCCTATACCTCCAATTGTCAACCCTCTACCCTATATATTGGATCCTCAACCCTCATCTATTTATGTCCCTCCCTCTCCTTCTCTCCTCTCTATCTCACTTCTCCCTCCATCTCTTCCTCATCCATCTCTACCTATCTACCCTAATCCCTCAACCCTTAAACCCCTAAACACTCAACTCTCAACCCTAAACTAGCAACACTTAAACCCTCTACCCTTTACCCTCAACCCAATACCCTAAACCCTCAACCCTAATCCCTTAACCCTATACCCTCAACCCTTAAACTCTCTACCATAAATCCTCAAACCTTAACCCTTAATCCCTCAACCCTAATCCCTCAACGCTTAAACCCTACACCCTTAACCCTTAATCCATCAACCCTCAATCCCTAAACCATCAACTATCAACACTTAATCCCTCAACCCTCTACCCTAAACAATATGCATTAAACCTTGAACCTTCAATTCTCAACCATCTACCCTATTAATTGGATCCTCAACCACAATCCCTCAAACATATACCTAAAACCTATATACTCAACCCTATACCCTCAACCCTCAACACTAAACCTCATCCCTCAACTGTTAAACCCGTAAGCCCTCAACCCTTAACCACTCAATGCTTAAACTATTAAACCCTCAACCCTCAACCCTAATCCCTCAACATTATACCCTCAACCCCTATCCCTCTCTCTCTATGTATCCATCTCACCTCTCTCTCTCTCCCTCTCTCCTACCCTCTCTAATTGTCTCTATCTACCCTCACCCTCTTTCTATGTACCTCTCACTCAATCAATCCCTACCACTCTCTCTCACTCCCTCTATCTCTCTCTCTCCTCTCCCTCCCACACCTCCCATCACTCCTCTCTCACCTCCCTCTCTCTCCTATCTCTAAGGTATCTCTCTCCCACCCCCTCTCTCTCTCAAGTATCTCCCTCTAGCACCCTACCTAGGTAACTCTCTCTCTCTCTCCCCCCTCTATCTATCTATCCCTCTCACCTTACCTAGATAATTCCCTCTCACTCCACCCCCCTCTCTCACATTCCCTCTCTCTCTCTCCCTCTCTCTCAGGTCACTCCCTCCCACACCCTCTCCCTCTCTAAGGTCTCTCACTCTCAAAATCCCTCTCACTACCTATCTCTCAAGTCTCTCCCTCTGGCACCTTACCTACATATAAGCATACATGCATAAATAGAAGCATGCATATATACATATATACATGTCATACAAGCATACATGTACATACAAACATACAAATATCTATACATGAATTCAATAGAGCAACATTTAACACAAAGAAATACATCACACGAGAACATTATAATGTGCTCATGTTGTGTCTTGATAGACATGTCTTCCACAAATGTAAAAACCATGTCAAAACTAAGAAATAACATGAGCGCATTGTAGTTCAGAGAAAAACACATGAGAGAGTTAGGCAATTCAAATATAATTTATTCAAAGTATACTAAAAATCCTCAAAAGCTAGATAATCAAGCACAAAGGAAAGCTTAAGAACAACATGCATAAAAGAAACTATTTTACCAAACATGTGATCAATTCCATTGAAAAACCTCCATTATTCTTCTCCATTTCATCTTGTCTAGTCTACTTGCCCTCATATTTTCAATATTTGTGTGCAAACATAGCCTAAGTGTTGTGATAATGATGAGACATTGAAGATTTAAGATAATTGCTCCATAAGTCATACAATTTCGAGAGAGACACAATTTCAAGAGAGATTAGAATGATGAAGGACAAATCAATTTATAGAAAATTAATCATTTGAATGATAGGCCAGGATTGAAAGATCACCGAATGGTTGAGGTCGGCAGATTAGACATGCATTCTGATAACTGTTAGTAGTGACATGAGTGATACAAATTAGAAATAGAAATAAAAATTAAATAAATGATTTAATCCTTGAGTATGGTATTTGAAAACAGAAGAATAGTCTTTGCATGACAAAGATAAAGATGGATTAAAGCAACTCTTTGTTTGAATGCACGCACAAGATTTAATTAATTAAATAGAAATATTTAATTAATATGCATGTACACGCAATTGAGTTAGAACTGGATGATTGAATGATATGACAAAGAGATTACTCTTGCAAGCAACTCAGATATTAAATACAGAGTTAACTAAGCAAATTAAATAGATCTTTGAGTCGAGTAAAAGTGAATACTTAGATAATTTGCACAATTATCTTAAATATAGAGGAATGCATTAGAATAGGATTTATGAATTAAATAATTCATTTAATTCAAGATTTGATATTTGAAGAATAATTAAATAAATAAGATTTATTTAATTAAGTGATGAAGGGATTTAAATGAATAATTAAATAAATAAAAGGATTTATTTAATTTGACAAGAAGAATAAGGTTAATTAGTAGCATAATTAAATAAAAAGCGTTTGTTTAATTAATCAGATGGAATAAAGAAAAGTGTGAATTAATTAAATAATTAATATTATTTAATTAATAGAAGAAATTAAGACCTTATAGAATAATTAAATAATTGACATTATTTAATCATAACCATGGAAGAAATACGAATTATTAAGAAATATTAAAGTCACAGGCTTAGACCAGATTTCGATGTCTACACGCATTATAACACGCTTGCATTATTTCTTGCTTTGGGAATCCCAAAGCCTTAGGCTTGGTATTTGTCTTGGAATACCAACCCAAAGGCTTGGAGGGACTTCCCAACATCCAAAGATGTGGTTTTGCAAACTCTACAATATTTCACATAATTATGTTTGTACTCACCATCAGGTTTGCACGTGTTTCAATTTCAAACAAATTGAACACCTTGGTAATGTTAGGCTCTCTTCTAGCTATCTAACGATGTAATTTTTTTCACTTTTTGACAATGTTGATTAGTCCATTTAATGGCTCAATTTTGATAGGATCTTTTATGTATTTTTTTTTGCTATAATAGACTTTCACACTTGGTTGTTGATATTTTCATTGAAACCATAGACCTTGGGCATAAGTTTATCTTTGTGATTTTTAATGACATTATCATGTTGTGTGAATTATCTTTGTTGATTTTACAAGTGGTTGAATGAATGTTGCTAAGGTAGTTATAAATATACAATTTTTTGTGCATGCTAATGTTATTATGTAGTTTTCCACTAAAATGTTGATGTCAATGAAGCCTGCCAAGTGGGAGAAACTCTTGCCAACTGGTCAATTACCAAGAATCCAAGAAGATGATCATTAAAAGGTCAAAGGAGGGAAAAATCTTATGGAGAGAAATTCTTAATTTGAATAATAGAATGTAACTACCTTTTTAATGGTCATATTCATTTATTGAGAAAATCTAGGAAGTGCATTGTGCTAGATTCCCATTGGAGCAAGTCTACTCTGACCAATTTAGCACATGCATAACTTGTTCCATCTTTGTATATGCTTTTAATATGTGGTATCCTCCTATTTTGATGGAGTCAACTGTGTAGGTAGTTAGGGTTAATTAGTAGTTTTTCTCTCTATAAATAATGTTCAGATGCCCCTTTTGATAAGGTTGGATGTTCTAAGTTTGTATTCACATTTTTTAGTTTAAGTAATACAATTATATTGTTGAGATGTTGTAAACATGATTTCAAGAAATAATATGATATTTTGAGTTGTTGCATTTGAGTTAGTGTAAGGGAGACTCACCCAAGGGGGCCCACTTGGGGAGAATTCCACCTGCTTAGTTTATAAGTTATTTTTTGTTTAGTAGTTAGTTTCAATTTCAGCAACCGTCTATTCTTGTAGCCACTTAAATTATGTTTTGTGACTATTCCTGTAGCCAAGGTAGACAAAGTAGTTTCCTATGTGTTTTTTAAGATTTCCATTTCTATCCTTCATTTATAGTCCAGTTGTTAATGCTTAGTGCAGTTGTTGATTTATGTTCAGAGTTTAAGTTTATTTCCTTCTAGCATTTTATTTCCAACACTACTTCTTTCCTTGTTTATGGATGACTGCAGTAGAGTCCTAGTGCACATACAATGCTGACCCATTTCAAGTATACATCCCTGGGTTGACAAATAAAGTGCACCTTCATGATGAGTGAGATAGCTACTTAGTGAAAATGTCTAATCTCTAAGTCATAGCTCTAAGGGATTATTTATTAAACCATTAAAGGAGGCCAACATTTTTGGTGCCATTGCCAGGGATGGTGTCAAACTAGGAAGTTCTTTGGAGTCATTGATAGTTTCTTTCTTGATGTAGTATTTCTGAAAGTTTTATCTTAGTATACCTTCATTTAGGAAAGTAATGACCCACTATTCTTTTACCAATTCTTTCTGTGAGTTGGTTGATACTAAGTTGATACTACATGCATAGAAAAAGGAGAAGAGATGCTTATGGGAGATTCCTTCCTAATGACCCTGATCCATTTCAGTTAGTTGAACATCAAAATCTGCCAAAAGATCAAGAATAATAGGAACACCCTTTTAATGATGCATTTTCCCATCTGACTAGTTTAGAAACTTCCTTTGAAGATCAAAATATGATTGTGAATCCATTTTCTTTGGAACTTCATCAACCAAACATGGGTGATGAGAATAATGAGAATAGACACAAATAAACCTAACCAGCCAGCTTTTCCATTCCCCATTGCTTATTAGAATGAAGTTGACAACCTAAAAAACATCCCTACTTCAGTCATTCCTAAGTTCTATCGACTTGTTATAGAAGACCCTCACACTTTCCTGTTTAAGTTTGATATTGTCTACAGAAGCTATGACTATACCACTAATTCTCATAGGCTTAAGTTGTTTCCTACCACTTTGAAAGAAGTTGCATTGAGATGGTTTATGATTTTAGGAAAAAATACTGTGGAGACTTGGGATGACATGAAGACAATCTTCCCTAATAAGTACAATGAATATTGTAGGGGAAGTGTCATGAGAGGAGATGACATCTTTAGGATGCAACAGAAGGACGATGAGATTTTGGAGGACTGCATTTCAAGGTTTTTGTTTTTCCTATAGAAATCTCCACATCATACACTAATTGAAGAATCTCAAAATCTACTCTTCCTAAGAGGAATCAATGATAGTTGCATTGATTCTTTGAACCTAATGGGAGGAGGAGATATCACCCAAGTTCCTTGGGATGATATTAAGAATATATGTAAGAACTATTCTAGGGAAACTTCAAAGAAAGGAACAATTTACCAATCCTCCAAGGGTAAATCATCCACCAATGGAGTTTCAAGGATGGAGATTACTCACTTGTTGGCAGATTTCAAGCAAGACATCATAAACAATCTAGCTACACAGTTGGATACACTTTAAGTAAAGAGGAAACATGAGGAGGCAAACACAATCTTGGCAGAATATTGCCCTCATTGTAGACAAAAGAAGAAGGACTACAAATGCAAAATGGTTCCTAACATTGACAATAAATAGATTCCACCTGAGTTCAAGCCAATCTAGGGTGATGATGATCAAGTCTACTACATTGCACAAAGGAGACTATGGGGTCCAATAAAATGTATGCCACTAGATCCATTACATTTTATTGGGACTTATTTCAATTCTTATGCATTTGGTAACCAATGGCAACCCCCATATCCATCCAACTATGGAGGATATCTACCTCAACCTTGGAATAACCCTCCAAATTCCTGGCCCAATCACCAAAACCCTCCACCCCAATGGAAACAACCTTAGGGGAATTGGCAGTAGTTTCAGGAGAATCGGCAACCACCGCTAGGAAACTTGGAGTAAACATACCAATGAAGGGGAGGACAATAATGGCTTAACTAACCAACCAGTTACATGTAGCAAACTTCACAACCTCAGCAGCCTACTATAATACATCCTCTTACTAGCTCAAGTTCATGCACACCTAGACCTACTCAATTAATATCTTAGCCCCACCTAACTCAAATAACAAACCACATCAATAGCCAGTATACTCTACAAATCCTAATCAATTCCCTACATATGTTGTGAGTGTGAGTGACATCCATCTACATTCAGGAACTACTTTTCCAACTCCTTCCATCCCTATCATCACTAAGCTTCCTATGGAAGAAGAGGAGCATTTGAATGTCCCCATTTAGCTGAGTGTACCTAAAAATCCTAAACCAGTCCTAGTTTAGCAGACTACCCAAGATCCACCAATTCCTCAAATGTTAGAGGTTGCTAAATAGAAGGAGGGTATGTGCAGGATCATGATGGGCCAAAAAGTGGCAATATGATGGGTATGTGGTTGACGACTTTTTTTTAACCCAAAATTGATGAAACGAAAAGGGTTTTTAAAGGAGATTTTCAGGTTTCCACCAATATAAATTATGCTTTAATTTGAATTTAATAAGTAATTATTATTCATTTTCTATTTGAATTATGACTAAAATTCTAGTTGATAGGTTGATTGAAAAACATCTATAGCTTTCAAATGGTATCACATTTTTGAATCCAAAACATATATCACATTCTATGCTTTGCATACTATAGGATTTAAAAAATAAAAATTTAATTTCATAAAGTTTTGACCAAGTTAAGGTGGTTAGACATACTAGTTTTTATATTTTTTAAAAGTTGTAATAAAAATTCATAATTAATTATTTACTTGGAAAAAAATTACAAAAAAATATGCATCACATCGAGACATGAGTCCTCTACTTATATCTAAAATATTATAAAAAGTATTATAATTTTATTATGGTTAGGGTGGTCAGACAAACACCTACTTATTTTTTCCCTAAATTCAAGTACTACTACATTGAAATTTCAAATTTTCACCAAATATACTTTAAAACTAGTAGTTTAGAAACTACATTCAATTTTCCATAGATTCTATTCTTACATATTTTTTAAATAATATAGATAATTTATTCAAATTTTTACGTCAAGTTTCTTAGCTCTAATTTTCTGAATTTTTTGCCACTTAAGGGCCTGTTTTTTCTATGATGATCCTACACATACCCAGGAAGAAAAGGAGGAAACAACCTTGATATTTTGGATCAATTGAAAAACATGTGTTAAGATACCTTTGTTCCAATCCATAAAAGATGTCCCTATATATGGAAAAAAAATCAAGGAAACATGCCTTAAAAAGCCAAGGAAAAATAAAGACCCCACCATAGTTCATGTGGTAGGATAGCTTGTAGATATAATGCTTGGAAAAGTTATAGTTCCTAATTACATTGACCCAGGTAGTCCTATGGTAGGGGTTATTATAAATGGAATCCAAATCAAGAATGCTCTAATTAACTTGGGAGCAGCAATAAATGTGATGACTAAGGATATCCTGCAACAACTAAATGTTGCAAACATGAGACCTACTCCTACTATCCTACAGCTTGTTGATAGTTCCAATGTTAAACTTGATGGTATAGTAGAAGACCTTGTGGTAACTCTAGACTCTTGGGAGTACCCAAAATATTTTATGATCCTTTCTCCTAAAGCTACACTAGGTGGGTATCCCATTATTCTAGGAAGGCCATGGTTCACCACATCAGATGCTTACATTGGATTTTGGTCAAGGGACATGACCATTTTTTATGGGAAAAGCACCAAAAAGCTTATTCTCTACCCTCTTGCTCAACCATCCCATGACATGGATAACACCATATGGACACATGTTGGAGAAGAGGTTTAGGAAGTCAATTCAATGGCACAATTCATGTTGTTAGACATAAGTTATTTCATGCAACTTTAGGAAGAAGATGAAGTGTTGTCCCACATAATTCAGAACCATTGTGAGCTATATGAAGAGTCATTTACTCATGAAACTAGTTCTATAGGTCTAGTGAAGACACTTTTGCTCACTCTTCCTGCAACAACTGATATGGTCCATACATTTTTGCCACATGAACTAAAAATTTCGAGTATTAGTGAAGCAGATATGATAGAGTTAACCACACAATTGCAAGTGTAAGAAGGAAAACATCTAAAGATTAACAACAAGTTGAGTCAAGAGCAATAGTTTTCCTTGAAAAACCTATTGAAGACCCATCAACATGCATTTTCATGAGACTACCATGACATGAAAGGATTGGACCCCTAGCTTTGTACTCATAGGGGATATATTAGAGTTGATTGTACACTAGTGAGGCAACCACAAAGGATAATCAACCCTACATTGAGGGAGATTGTAAAAGAGGAACTACAAAAATTATTGGATGTAGGATTTATATACCCCATCTCAGATAGCTAGTGAGTGTCCCCATTGTTGATTCTACCTAAAAATAGAGTAAATGGAGAGTCTATATTGACTATGGGGAACTCAAATTTTCCACCAAAAAGGATCACTTTCCCCTTCCTTTCATAGACCAAGTACTAGATTCCCTTGCAAGCAAGCAATATTTTTCTTTTTCTAGATGGATTCAGTGGCTATAACTAGATACAAATTGCACCCAAGGATAAACAGAAGACCACCTTTACCTATCCATGCAGGACTTATGCCTAATCAATACTTCCATTTGGATTGTGTAATGCACCTACAACTTTTCAAAGGGTGGTCATTAGTATATTTTTCAAATATCTCACATGATTACATGGAGATTTATATGGATGATTTTACTACCTATGTTGTTGATTTTGTAGAAGCACTAGAGAATCTAAAGAGGGTTTTATATTGATTTGAAGACCATAATTTGTCTTTGAATAGTGAGAAGTGCTTCATGATGATGTAGGAAGGAGTAGTCTTTAAACACCACATTTCTCAAAAAGGAATCCAAGTAGACCCGACCAACATTAAAGTTATTACCAATCTGCCTATTCCTATAAAACAAAAAGATGTTAGAAATTTCTTAGGTCATGCAGGGTACAATAGACATTTTATCAAAGATTTCAACAAAATGGTAGCTCCACTATATAATCTTTTGACTAAAGATGTTGAATTATAGTGGACAAAGGATTCTGACAAGGCACTCTCTAATTTGAAAGAAACTTTAACCCATGCTCTTGTACTCAAAGGCCCTAATTGGGAGCTTCCTTTTCACATTCAGATAGATGAATCATACTATGATATAGGAGCTATCTTGGGACAAAAAGAAGGAGAAATTGAGAATGTTATCTATTTTGTCAATAAAAACCTACAAGGAGCTAAATTCAATTACACGGTGATAGAAAAAGAGATGTTGGTAGTCATCTACGCTCTTAACAAATTCAAGCACTACATAACAGGGTTATCAAATTTTAATTCATACAAAACATACAACAATAAGATACTTCATGAATAAACCCTTGATTTCAAGTAGGCTAGGAAGCTGGTTGTTCCTGATGTAGAAGTTTGACATCACCATTATTGGTAAACTAGGAAAGGAAAATGTTGTAGTAGACTTTCTTTCTAGACTAACTACATTAGAGGACACCCAAGTAATTGATGACTCTTTCCCTGATGAACATTTTTTTTCCATTTGTGTGCACACACTTTGGTATGCTAACATATCCAATTAATTGGTTACAAGGATAGTTCCTCCTCATTTCTCTCCAAAAGAGAGAAGGGTACTCATTGAGAAAACCTTTCCTTTCTCATGGATTGCAAGATGTTTATTCTACATTGGAATAGACCATGTCATGAGGAGGTGTGTAAGGGAAGATGAGACATATGATATATTGCATGCATGTCACAATGAACCTTGTGGAGGGAATTTTTCAGCCAAGAGGACACCCAAGTAATTGATGACTCAATAACTATATATTGCATGCATGTCACAATAACTACATTAGAGGACACCCAAGTAATTGATGACTCTTTCCCTGATGAACAATTTTTTTCCATTTGTGTGCACACACTTTGGTATGCTAACATATCCAATTAATTGGTTACAAGGAGAGTTCCTCCTCATTTCTCTCCAAAAGAGAGAAGGGTACTCATTGAGAAAACCTTTCCTTTCTCATGGATTGCAAGATGTTTATTCTACATTGGAATAGACCATGTCATGAGGAGGTGTGTAAGGGAAGATGAGACATATGATATATTGCATGCATGTCACAATGAACCTTGTGGAGGGAATTTTTCAGCCAAGAGGACAACAATGAAGATCCTTAATACAGGATATTACTGGCCCACAATTCATAAGGATGCAGACAGGTATACCAAGAAGTGTGATAGATGCCAGAGGATGGGCAAGACAACTAAATTTGATGAGATGCTTCTCTACCCACAGGTATTCATCACTCCATTTGATAAATGGGGAATGGATTTTGTAGGTCTCATTGATCCTCCATCAAATGGTAAATCCTACATCTTGGTTTGCACTAATTATGTGACCAAGTGGATTGAGGTTAAGCCAATGAAGCATACAAGAGATAATAAGGTTGTTGAATTTCTTTATGAGAAAATCTTCTCTCATTATGTAGTCCTAAGGGAGATAGTGACTGATCAAGGGGCTAAATTTACATCAACCCTTGTTACAACACTAGTCAGTGAATATAATGTGAGGCACAAGAAGTCTACACCCTATCATCCTCAGGACAATGGCCAATCTGAGGTGACTAATAGGGAAATTGAGGCAATTCTAACTACAATAGTGGCTATTCATAGGAAAGACTAGGCAAATAGGCTTCCAAAAGTTGTTTGGACCTATAGGACCACCTAGAAAACAACCACATGCTTCACTCCTTGTGAATTAGTGTATGGAAAGATAGCTATGATGCCCATTAAATTTGAGCATAAGACTCTTAGGACTGCTATAGATCTTGGGATGGACATATTTCAAGAACAAAAGGACAAAATCATGCAACTGAATGCTTTGGATGAGATGAAAAAGACAACCCTACATCATATTAAGGTAGTGCAAAATCAAAGGGTCAAATGACATGATAGGTACATAAAGGGAAAGAAGTTCCAGCCTAGTGACTAGGCACTCCTTTATGACTCCAAGTATCAAGGTAATGAAGGAAAATTTCAAACTAGATGGTTGGGATCATATGAAGTTGTAGAAGTCTTTCCCAACGGTGTTGTACAACTCACAACCATTGACCCTGCCAGATTCAAACTTTTGGTCAATAGTCACCGTCTAAGGTTGTATCATAAGCCAACATCCAAGGAGGAATTCTTGTAGCAATTTAACTAGCACCCAACCTCCGAACATCCTACAGCCAAAGGAAGCAAACATAGTGTCCCTCCTTCTAACTGATCCAAGTACACATGCAATCACTTCATAATAAAGATTTCCACTTTTGTGGGAATCCACTTCTTCATTAATCCACCCATCTGCCCATCCATCTCCATCTTCTCTCTTTTCCATAACTCCACCATCACTCCATTCCATCACCACTACATCAATTGCTCAAACATACTTTTTAAAAGTAATTGATACCTTTTCCACAATCTTTGCAAAGATACTCCATGTTTTAAGGCATGTACGCGATAATCTGTTATCTCTTAATTACTTTTAGTGCATTTCTTTAATTACTAGAATTTAATGTGGATATTTCACATAGCATCACATTGTACTCCACCTTGTCCACTCATAATTTTCATCTTTCCTATGTGGACACATGTAATTTAGGTTGGGGAGGAGTGTCAACTCACAAGTCCACGTGTCATCCATATCAGCAAATTTGAAACAAGTTGATTTGAATGATAAATTGAAATGACGGCTTGCATGTGTGAAATATCATTGAACCACCATCATTTCTCTTGATAATACCCTTCATTTATTGCTCTTTATTTCCTATTCATAATCTTAAACGTCACCCAAAAAGGTAAATTGGTGACCTACATGACATTGGAGTCAACACTATAGAAGAATTGTAGGAAGAAGAAGTTGGGGGTTTTCAGAAAGAAATTGCAAGAAAAGGAAATTCAGCTAAAAGTGCTTGTTTGATTGTAGGTAACTAAAACAATGGGAGTTCAGCTAATTAGGAATGAACCCATGGTTCATGATGTGGTAATGTAGGATGCACCTTCTTTGGAAGAGTTTAGAAATTGTGGGTGGCTGGATTATTTCCTAAAGCTTGAGAGCTACAATGAAGACATTGCACAAACACTTTCTGAGGGGAAGGAAATGGTGAAAGGGTTGGAGGTGATCATTACTGAGGAAAGAATTGCAAAGGTAATGGGCTTACCTACCAATGGAGAGCCATACGCTACTACCAGAGATGCAAGGTCATCTAGGGCTGAATTTACTGAACCTAGTGACCCTCCATTGGTTGTAGATAAACAAGGTATGAAGAGAAGTTCCCTACTAGAGCCATGGAAACAAGTAGTCATCCACATTATCAAGTATATCACTTGTGAGGACCGTCAATAATGCCTCCATTCTGTACACTTCAAGCTCCTGAACCATATGAGGCATGGAAGAAGAGTTAATGTGCCCAATGTACTATATCACCTCTTTACAATCATGGTAGTCAAGAAGCAAAAAGGTAGGGATAATTATGTCTCTCACTATTGTTTAATAAAATTGTTAGTAGACAAATATATGCAAGAGGTGTCTGACATGACATGGGAGGAATTTGTAAACATTGATCAATTTAGACCAAAAAATGTGTGTCCTAGAGGTCAATCTCAATCTCATAGGGTTATTAGGGAAGTGAGGGTTGTTGAAATTACTCCTGGAGCATCAACCTCTAGTGCAAACCCTAGTTCAAATCCTCCTGCAGCCAAGCAAGCTATTGAAATTGGTTATCCTGCATTATAATATTCTGATGAGGAAAGTTCATCCTCAGAATCTAATATTAATGCTCTTCCCAAAACCTCAATTCAAACTAGGGCTGCATTAGGAGAGAGGAATTAGATATGAAAGAAACAAAAATGAGAAAGGGAAAGGCTAAGAAGCAAGTAGTAGAAAAAGCAACACCAAGCCCTTGGAAATGAAAGGTTGATAACATTGTTCTTCCTGAAGAAAAAGATAAAAACCCTCCTAAGAAGTGAAAACCAATTGGGCCAACCATTGGTGTATGTCCAAAGAGAAGCCCTAGGCTTAGAAAAACATCTAGGGAGGAGACAAAAGGCTAAATGGGGTAGGTGAATGTTGAAGAAAAAGATGTTTTTGTGGAACTAGCAAATATCAGATTAGCAGAGCTTGCTGCCATTGCAAAAGAGGTTGGGAATCAAGAGAAAAATGAAAGTAAAGAACCCCTGCAACAAGAACAAGATGAGAACCCATAGCTCCTGTATCCAGAGTGGGATGAACAACCTGAATCACTGCATCTGGTTTTATTTGAACAATAGGAATCAGTGCAAAGGAAGATTTTGATAGGAACACATAAAACTCCTACCTTTTCATGGAATGATGTAGCTTTGAAACTATGGAGTGAAATGCAAAGAAAAGAGGAGGAATGGAAAAATGAAAAATGCAAGCTACATGGTGAGATTAAAAAAGAAAAATATGGAGATTGAAGAAAAGAATGCAAAAATTGCTACCTTGAAGGAAAAGGTGGACAATGTGGTAGACTTAATACCCAAAATGCTAGCATGTAGAACTCCTGCTAGAGTGTATGCCCTGCACTTGAAGGAGAAAAATATTTCCTTTAAACTATGAAGGATTACTTTAGGTTTGAGTCCTAATCTTGACACTCCACATGAATGTTTCCAAGCTTACCAGTTTGCCCCTCCTGATGTTAAAAATTTGTTATGTGAACTATAGTTGCATAATTATGTTTTGTTTGATGATCATAATTGGAATCCCTTAATATATATTGGAGACCTCCATTTAAGGGAATTTATGTACTAGATTCAAAATGAAATTAGTTGGGGACAATAATATAGAACTTATAGGGAAAGGGAATTTCATACTCCCTTGTCTCTCAAGGCCAAATCTAGTAACCCTGCAAATATTTTCTAGACATGGCATAGAATTCTCTATCGACCAAGCTACAAGAATAGGATTATGCCTATTAGAGAGGAAACCTACAAGGAATATGAGAAGGTAGCTCAGACTATAGGAAAATCAATAATGGGGTACTTAGCATAGAGGTGGAATAGTTTTCCAAAAGAATTGAAACAAGTTGAACCCCACTCTTTACAAAACTATGCTATAGCATGCAAAAGAGTTGATAGGTACATATATATTGGAAGGTTGAAACAACAATTTTGGCTTCCATTAACATTTTATCCACCTACACTATTGTAGCATGTGCTAGATTATAATTTTTACTAGTATGAAATAGCTGCAATAAGGGAAAGATGGAATAGACTATAGAACAAACAAGGATTCTATTGGGATCCTAGTTCGGACACTATAGAGACCGATGTGGGAAAATTGGCAGTTGGTGATTTTAGGGCATTAACTAGGAAAAAGAATGGTGCTCCTTTTGTTGGAGGAACAACAAAATGTTAGGTTGGGGGAAATGATGAATCCATTTAATGGCTTAATTTTGATAGGATCTATTATCTATTTGATGTTGATATCATAGACTTTGGCACTTGGTTGTTGATATTTTCCTTGAAACCATTAACCTTGGCCATAGGTTTATGATTGTGATTTTTAATGACATTATCATGCTATGTGAATTATCTATGTTGATTTTACAAGTGGTTGAATGAATGTTGCTAATGTAATTATAGATATACAATTTTTTGTGTGTGCTAATGTTATTATGTAGGTTTCCACTAAAATATTGATGTCAACAAAACCTTCCAAGTGGGAGAAACTCTTGTCAGTTGGTCGGTTACTAAGAAGCCAGGAAGATGATCATTAAAAGGTCAAAGGAGGGAAAATCTCATCAAGGGAAATTCCTAATTTGAATAAAAGAATGTAACTACCTTTTTAATGTTCATATTCATTTGTTGAGAAAATCTATGAAGTGTGTTGTGCTAGATTCTCATTGGAGCAAGTCTGCTTTGACTAATTTAGCATATGCATAACTTCCTCCATCTTTTTCTATGCTTTTAATAAGTGGCATCCTCCTATTTTGATGGAGTTGACTACATAGGTAGTTAGGGTTAATGATCAGTAGTTTTTCTCCCTATAAATAATGGTAAAATGCCCCTTTTGATAAGGTTGGATGTTCTGAGCTTGTATTCACTTTTTTCAGTTTAAGTAATTCAGTTATAGTGCTAAGATGTTGTAAACATGCTTTCAAGAAATAATACGATATTTTGAATTTTTGCATTTGAGTTAGTGTAAGGGAGACTCACCAAAGGGGGCTGCCTTGGTGAGAATTCCACCTACTTAGTTTAGAAGTTATTTTATGTTTAGTAGTTAGTTTCAATTTCAGCAATTGTTTGTTCCTACAACCACTAAAATTATGTTTTGTGACTGTTCTTGCAGCCAAGGCAGATAGAGTAGTTTATTGTCTGTTTGTTGAGATTTCCATTTCTATCCTTCATTTCTAGTCTAGTAGTTTATGCTTAGTGTAGATGTTGATTTATGCTGAATAGTTTAATTTTATTTCCTTCTAACATTTTATTTCCAGCATTGTCTCTTTCCTAATTTATGGATGACTACAATAGAGTCCTAGTGCACATACAATGTTGACTCATTTCAAGTTTACGTCCTTGGGTTGACAAATGAAATGCACCTTCATGATGAGTGAGCTTACTACTTAGTGCGGATGTCCAATCTCTATGTCATAGCTCTAAGGGCTTAGTTATTAAATAATTAAAGGAGACCAACAAATGTTAAGCCTTTGAACTTAATTTCTTTTGTCTACGTGTCTGTTTTTTGGTAAAAACCAATTTTATTTTATTTTATTTTTTTATTATAAATTAAATGTTCATCTAAATTTCAAATAAATTACATTTTTACAAACTAGATTCCATTCTACACATATTAAAAAAGAAATAAATTAGTTTCCAAAATTTATAGGGGTTGCATGGCCAAATTTTTATTTTTCAAGAAGTTTCCACTTTGAAAATTAGTGTAAAAAAGCTAATATTCATTAAAAAATCATTAGAAAAATTGAGCATAAACTACATATTGTTAGCTAATTTCTCACCGAAGTGATTTTAAAAATAAAATAAAAAAGTTAAATGTGCTAGGGAGCCACAAAATTTTCTATGTTATGTATTTTTGACAAAAATAGCACCAATTTATGTGATCCCCTCTTTTTAACACCTTAGTCTCAACCATTTTAAAAAAAAATAGTGGTTTAGAAAGTAGACTCGGAGAACTACGATCCTTTGTTTTTGTGCATCTAAAATTTTTGAGTGTAACTATCCTCAATTTAATGTCCGAGGTCAGTATTTTCTAATTTCAAAAAAAAAAGTGGCCAATTAAGCCCCCCTTTTTGGCCCCCCATCTTTTTGCATTTCCCCATTCAAATGGGGGTTTTGTAGGGGAAATTTTATAAATGGCCTCCTAGGAAAAAATGGACCTCATGGTTGGAGTCTAGTTGGCTGAGAGATAAATTTTGATATGGGTATGTGCATGATCATCATAGAAAAAATAGGCCCTTAAGTGGCAAAAAAATCATAAAAATCAAAGTTAGGCAACTTGACGTAAAATTTTGAATAAGTTATCTCTATTATTTTAAAAATATGTAAGAATAGAATCTATAGAAAATTGAATGTAGTTTCTAAACTACTAGGTTTGTTTCAAAAAATAAAAAATCTATTTGGTGAAAATTTGAAATTTCAATGCAGTAGTACTTAAAGTTTAGGGAAAAAATAAGAAGTAGGTGTCTATCGAACCACCTTAACCACAATAAAATGATAATATTTTTTTATAAGATTTTAGATATAAGTAGAGGACTCATGTCCCGATGTGATGCATATTTTTTGTAATTTTTTTCCAATTAAATAATTAATTAATAATTTCTTATTACAACTTTTTTTAAATATTAAAAACTCGTATGTATGACCAGCTTAACTTGGTCAAAACTTCATGAAATTAAATTTTTATTTTTTTAATTCTATATTATGTGAAGCATAGAATGTGATGCATGTTTTGGATTCAAAAAATGTGGTATCATTTGAAAGTTATAGATGATTTTCAATTAGTCTATTGATCAAGACTTTTGTCATAATTTGAATAGAAAATGTATAATAATTACTTATTAAATTCAAAATAAAGCATAATTTATATTGGTGGAAATCTGAGGATCTCCTTTAAAAACCCTTTTCGTTTCATCAATTTTGGGTAAAAAAAGGGTCATCAGCCACATACCCATCATATTGCCACTTTTTGGCCCATCATGATCCTGCACAAACCCATATAAAATTAGACATATTTCTGTTACTAAAAAAAATACAATTTTTTTTAGCCATACCCCCCATTTGCAAGTCATGCAGACATCAATTTGCAATAGAGTCAACTAGCGGGTTCACCCCACCCCTTAATGGGGTTTAAACCACCATATATAAAGTTTTTAAAAATTGCTTTTTAAATCATTTTTTATTAAATAAAACCCTTCACCATTTAAAATTAAAATCACCCATGGAGAATATAAAATTTGACTGAAATTCTTTGGAATATGGAAATTAAATAAAATTTATAATATCTCAGGTATGGGAAGTATGAGGGTGGCTCTACCACCACTAGCAGGCCACCACCCCACCACCAAGGGGACCAAATTTTTACCCATATATAGATAAATTGTGCAACTTTCTTCCAAGGGGCATAACTTTCGCTCAGGTGCTACGTTTTTTCTCTTCTTGGACTCGTTGGAAATCTAACTCAGAGATATACAATGTGGTGCCATTGATTTTATCATATTTTTCATTTTTGGTAGTATTTTTTTGTTGGAAGTTAGGTGTTTGTTTTGAGCTTTGAGAGGTGATATCGGGTGTATTCAAAGTCATATTTTGGACTTCGAATAATCAATGGAAATATTTTTAGAGAACTATGCATTGGATCAAGTTTGGAGTTTTTTTGACATGATTTATTCATTAAGATTCTATCTTGAGATGTTTATGGGTTATGTTCATGACTATGGTGTTATTACTAGCTTATGAATTCTCAAATCTAGGAGATTTGATGTTGGATTCATTGTATGCTTAGTTGTGCATCTCATACTATTCTCATTTGACATGGTTATCAGTATTTGGTTGGATTTGTATGCTTCATTTTTATATCTACAAGTTGTGTAACATTGTAGGTGGTCTATACTTGTTGCACATATGACCTGGACATGGGTTGTCTATTCCCATAGATATTTTAGTGTTGATGCATTTTCAGTTTGGTGGCTCGGTTTAGTCACTTGCTTTGTTGGTTTTGATGTCATGTTGAGGAGATGAGATGGTATTACCAGGTATAGTCATGATATGAGACTTATGTATTTGACTATGTTATGCAGATATGTGGTCACTTGGTGGTGATCGTGGTGTCCTGGATGTTTCTTGTGCTTTAGATACTTTGGCATGTCATGATGGTTTATGCAAGTGCATTGTTGGTGGTGTTGGGTCAGTTCTTGATTCAAGTTGTGGTGGTGCATCTTCTTGGTATGAGGATCATGGTTTTACTTTTCCTTATGTATTGGGGAGCTCATGTTGCATTTGAGTTCTTTGATTGTGTGAAGGAACTCTTGGTTCATCTTCATTAGGATATTGTTATCACGATGTCATGATAGCTTGTTACATTCATTGGTTATACACTTTCAGTGGGAGATTTTGATAGTCATGGATTGGTAGTGATGGATATGTTTATGATGGTTTGGCATTTGTAGGTATCCTCTTGGCTTGGATATCTTGGTTTCACTTGTATGCTATTGATATTGCAGTTGAGTCTATGCAGACTTAGATGATCTTCATGGAGAGGATGATTGTCATGATGCCATGTGTAGCTTGTATCATGGTTCAATGGGATTTTTTGTTAGTGACATGGATGCATCATTGGTTATGGTTATCTTCATGTGATTGGGGATATATTTTCTTGGTTTAGAGTGATTTCTACTATATCATGGTTTACTCATGATGTGCACTTAGATTTTGGCATGGTACTTGTTCTCTTGATACCAGGATGTATATATATGTTATCATGCATGTAATCTCCTAGGAGGAGATGGTTAGATCATGTTGTCATGTTTATGTTCTTGATTCATGATTGGATATTTAACATTGATCACATGTGGTTCTCTTTGTATTGGGTTCATTAGTCATTTGCTTGATTACTTCATGATGGTGCTATGTTGCATGAGGATTTTAGCAAGGATTGATTGGTTATAGGTACTCATTAATACTTAGAGATGTAGGTGATATTTGGAGTTCTCTTTTCATTAGAGACACTTACTTGAGATGGTTACTCTTTGGAGGTTTCAATAGGAAGATCAAGGAGATTTCACCTAGTTATGGATGTGAGTTCATTACGGATTGATAGAGGAGATTGTTCTTGGAGTGAGTCATGATGAATTGGTTATCTTGGAGGATAATTCACATTCACCACTCTTGGTGTGCTTAATAGTTTATGATTTGAGAGATATTTTCCCATTATATATTTTAGATGTGTTATGTTTTGTTCTTTGATTTCTCATGGGATTTAGTTGATACATGGTGATTGATTATGGATACTCATTTGAGGATGGTTTAGCATCAATTTATATGATTTATCTTTCATAGATATGGATCTTGAGCTATGGATAGATAGTTCTAGAGGATTTAGTTTGAGGAATTTTTTGGCATGGTTATCTCCTTGTGTATTTGAGTTTATGATAGCATTCATTGATGAGGATTATTAGGAGATGGTTTATGGGTTGATTTCTAGTTATGGGGATGGTTACTCTGAATTTTATCTTCTTGATTTTGGAGGCTTAAATCCATGTTGGTATTACTATATTGATTCATATGTTGTATTTCATCTATGAGATTGAGAATTATGAATGTTGTTGTGGATTTTCATTTGGGGTTGTTAGGAGATCATACTTGACACAATAGTACACGTTTGAGTTGTTGGTAGGACATTATGGTATGCATGTTTCTCTTTTCATGGTTCCTTTTTGGATCTTCATATGCATGTACTTTTGGGAGGATGGTGGCAACATGTTGTGAGAGATTATGCAACTTTGGGTTGCATGTGTGGATCATTGTTATTTTTCTTAGTACTTCATGTTTCGATTTATTTATCACACCTTTATATATTTTTTATTGGTAAACTTTCTATGCTTTGACATTACATACAGAGTGGGAGTTCATGGATATGTATGTTCTTCATTGATAGGTTTGATACAGGGAGCTTCATAGTAGTTTATAGGTTGCATATGTTCTTGGCATGAGTTTATTAATGTATTGATACCTTGGAGGTATGGATGGTTGGATGTATTAGCATGTGTTGTGGATGTTATTTTTTATTATGTTGTTTTTTCAATTGACAATAGCTTGGTTATATCCTTTGTTATCACTTGGATTTTATGCTTGTTCTTGGATTGGTTCGCTTTCACCTTGGCATGTTCCTTTCCTTCCATAGGTGGCACATTGGAGGATGAGAGGAGTTCTTGCTTGATATGGTGGTCACTTTGTTCTTATTGCAGGTATCTTGATGAAGAACAAGAACATGTTGGAGATTCATGTGATTTCATGTATGGCTATGATGATGTATTTCATCGATTGACCCCTTATGCAATGTATACAACAAGTGGGAGAATATTGAGATATGGTGTTGTACACCATTGCATAAAATAATTTATTATAATATTGTACTTAAATAATTATTTAGATGTGATGCACCTTGGTGGTGTGGATAATCACACTAGGCAATTATTTGGGGACAACTTGATGTTGTATTGTAACATTACATTATTATTTAATGTGTGGGAGACATGTGATAATAATTTAATATTGGGGAAATATTAAATAAATTAATGTATTAGTACCCAATAATAAATAAGGGGTTAGTGGTTTTGTATTCACATGGTTTTGTGATACATGGTTTTACCTTACCACTAGCTGTATTTTGTGTGAGATTGTGTCTATAAAAGAAAGCACATGTGTAGTGGTTTAGGTTGGTTGAGTGGTTTGGCTGTCGTTATTGAGTCTTCTTGTGGAGTGCATATGTGAAGCATGGAATGGGATGTGTGGATTCATTCTTGGACACATGAGAGTGCATTGTTGGACTTAATGCTTTAGAGGTGTTCATTGTAACCCTTGTATTTGTTTTATGGCTGATTAATATGATGGATTATGGATGATTTTGGAGGCTGGGTTTTTCCCTCTTGAGGGTTTTCCCAAGGTATATCTTGTCATCTTTGATGGGTATGTTTTCTATTCTCTTGCATATGGATTTTGAGTACTTATTTACATGAATATCTCTTTTGGGTTATGTGGAAATTGTCATTAGATGATTGCAAGTTTCCTTACACCATGCATTAACCCTTAGAGGAAAGTTGATTTATTTCAAATCTAAGAAAATTTTAGCAGTAGGGTATGTGCAAGATCATGATGGATCAAAAAGTGGTGATATGATGGGTATGTGTAGGGTATGTGGCTAACAAAAAAAAATTATCCAAAATTGATGAAACGAAAAGGGTTTTTAAAGGATATTCTCAGCTTTCCACCAATATAAATTATGCTTTACTTTGAATTTAATAAATAATTATTATTCATTTTCTATTTGAATTATGACTAATGTCCTGATCGATAGGCTAATTGAGAAATATCTATAGCTTTCAAATGGTATCACATTTTTTGAATCTGAAACATGCATCACATTCTATATTTTTCATACTATAGGATTAAAAAAACAATGAATTACATGAAGTTTTGACTAAGTTAAGGTGGTCAGACATACGAGTTTTTATATTTTTTAAAAGTTGTAATAAAAAATTCATAATTAATTATTTACTTGGAAAACAATTACAAAAAAATATGCATCACATTGGGACATGAGTCCTCTACTTATATCTAAAATATTATAAAAAAATATTATCATTTTATTATGGTTAGGGTGGCCAAACAAACACCTTCTTATTTTTTCCCTGAAATTTAAGTACTGCTACATTGAAATTTCAAATTTTCACCAAATAGACTTTTTTTTTATAAATAAACCTAATATTTTAGAAACTACATTCAATTTTCTATAGATTCTATTCTTACATATTTTTGAAATAATATAGATAACTTATTCAAATTTTTATGTCAAGTTGCCTAACTCTGATTTTTTTGATTTTTTTGCCACTTAAGGGCCTATTTTTTCCATGATGATCCTACACATACCCAGTATAATGACATGTAAATTAACATTTCAAGAATAAGAAATATGAATAATAGCAGAAAGAAAGACGAAAGAGAATAAAATGTGATATACATGGGGAAAACCCTTTCAAGTAAAAACCCCACACTCCAAAGCATTGAACCAGTGTATTAATATGTAACGGTATGGTTACAATACACTCATAGGATGGTAGCCTTAACATGGAGACTACGTCTTTCTCTTCTAGAGGAAATCTGATATCATTTTGATACTTGCAAAACTAACTCACAAACCCACTCCAAGACATCCAATATATAGAGAAATACAATCATGAAGGTAGCATCTAGAGAAAGCTAAAAGAGATGGGCATCCAAATCCATGTGGCACATTTTTCCAACTCATAGTTGATTCTTGTGACACTTGTCCAACCTATCATAGAATCTAGATCTTACACATCATTAGAATCCCTCAAAGTTGTTGACACATTTCAAAGAATATATTCCCAAAGTGGAATGTCTACATTTCCTTTTGGGGACCACAACATCTATGTCACATCCCATGTCACCTCCCAATATGTGACAACTCACCGTGCCAAGTCATATTAGATGAAAAAAATAATATGAGCAAGAAATTACAACATAAGGATTAATAAATTAATATCTAGGAAATTGCAAAGGTTGAGACACCTAAATTCCCAGCATGGATGTTCAAGCCTAATGTTTGGTTATACCAAGCCCATTTGGATTTGGTGGGTGTCAAATGAAAAATTAAGAATTAAAAAAACTGAAGTTTTATCTCCTTATTCTACATTTTATCATTTGGCTTTTGCATTTTTTTCCCTTCCCAATCCGCACTTGCCAAAAATAAAGCATTTTTTCACTTGGATCTTGTGAGTCTTTCTAATATGTCACCAAGACATTGTGGAGGTTAAAGAGGTATGTATTTCTAGTTTTTTAGTTTCAAACTTGAATTAAATTATAGATTGAATTATATTCTTTAATCAGAATTTCTTTTAATTTCCAAGAAATGAATCTCCAACTCCAAATACTAAAAAATATCAATCACCTCCTCATGAACAAGAACAACATCAAACTCCTCCCTCAATTTTTAGACATCCTATCGAAACACATATTGGAAATATTCTAGGATAAATAGAAAATAACAAAAAAAAACTAGAAGAATTGATTACAAGGTTAAGTGATACTGCTGCAACAAACCCTCATAGGAGAGACCATGTTGAATCTTTGTAGTCTATTATATCTCACGTTGGATCAATGAGTGCACAATTTAATTTTTGGTCCAATAAGAGAGAGGAACAAAAATAATTTTATATAAATAAAATTTCATATGTGTGAGTGAATTACCAAATCTAACTTGTGTGCCCTTTTCTAAAACCCAAGAACCAATCAACCATTATAAGTTACATGCAAGAGGTTTCCCATCCATTGGTGCCACCATGAAGGAATAAAAAATAGTTTTTGGGATACGTGGTGGATAGTTTTCTGCCAACCTTTATGCAATAACTATGAGGACTCACAATAATTTTTGAGGAAAATATATTGTGAATTTTTCCTCAATAAGATTCTAAATTATTTTGACTATCTAGATTTTCAAGGTAGAGGTGGGGGCTCCACACATGGCAGAGTGGGGACATGACATAATTTGTAGCTAGCACCAAGCCCTTGGCTAGACTTGTGCTAGAGCATGTGACTATTCCTTCCATTATGAAGGTTAGCATTGAGGCCCCTAGTAGAGCCTGATGTGGGCAAGTCTTCTAGGCCGAGAGTTATAGTCCACTTTTGTAACTTTTGCGGTGTTTTTTGCACATATGATCATGAGAGTACTTAGGATGAAACTATACATGATACATTAAACACAAAAGATGGCTATGAAAAATGCCTTGTTGAATGAAACATTGAACATTGATACTCAAGTAGATTTTACCAACTTCATTTAATTTTATTTATTAAATTTTATTCTAAAATGTAAGAATAACTAAATTAGTAGAATTAATTTGATGAAAATTTAGATTTAGAATGTTGATTATACTTGTAGCATTCCCCCAAACCCCCTATTTGTTTACATCATCAAGTCCATAGGTATGCAACCAATATTAAATAAATAATTATTACATGTGATAGTTGAATCTTATATGAATGGTTTATCTCATAACTCACTTTGGATGTCAAATCGTTTGTTAGTGGACCTTCAACATTAACACCTCACACTTTTTATCATCGATAAAATTTCACTCAGGTAACCTTTATTTATTAATAATGTTGTAAAACAATGATAAGTAGTTTTGGTAATTAAACAACATTTTTTGTTTCATTTTTAGATATTGACATTAGATAATCCTACTAATTGTTATGGCACAATGAACCATGATGTTGCTATAGTAGTATAAAGTTTTGATCCTTTAACATAGGTATACATGTTAGAAAATTTCATATTGTATTTTCTCTTTTATTGGTCTATTACTAAAAATTTAAATTATACTTATATGTATTATAATTGCTATCTTGATGCTTTCTATAGGGGCTTGTCACTCAAGAAAGTGAAGGTGCACCTATTGCGGATGAGAATGCTAATTATTTGTTTATGGTAAGCGATTATTCTGTTATATGTCATTCCACAATTCAATTTTTATATAGTAACATTTATACTTTTTATTGTATTAGTTGGAACTCCAGAAAAGTGAAGAGATGAGGATGAGTGTGCATACTCAAAAGACACCAGCGTCACATGCATCTCCATCCAACTGACATTCAAAGGTAGCTCATGATCTATTTCCTTCCCTAGTGGGAAATGACTATGTATTAGAGTCCTTTGTTGTATTCCTACAATTTTTGAACATATGTTTTGTATTATGGATATATGACATTTTATGTCCATATAGATTTTTTGCAAGCCTATATGACTTTATTGGATATATTTGTAGACATTTAAATTATCATGATTGATATCATTCACTTGATTCTAGTTCACTTACACTAGTTCTTCCTTAATCACTTCTTTACTAACCAATTAATTAAATAATTTTCATTTAATTAATCCATCACAATTCCTCTATTAATTAAATAAATCATTTTATTTAATTGAATCCTAAGGCCATATCTTTTAATCAAATAAATCAATCTTTATTTGATTAAATCTAACATCATCCCTTTTAATTAAATAAATCAAACTTTATTTAATTAAATCTAATATTCATTATTCCTCTCATTTGATTTAAATAAATCTAAAAATCTAAGTCAAATGTCAAATAAAAATAATTTCCATCTAAGTTAATTAAACCCTAATTAACTATAACTCTAATCCATCAAATCCTCTAGATCTTGCAACTTCTACAAGTAAATAAATTTAATTGATTTATAAATTCTTCTATTTTCATTCAAAAGGGCATCTAGTTAGAATATTCCCTCATTTTGAAATCTCTCTCCTAAAGGACTTGCCCTTCAAAATGGTATTAAAAGCCTCTTACATGTCTTTTTCTTGAGCCTAGTGGTATTAACTCCTCTTCCACATCTTCCTCCATAAGCCATCTTTTGAATTTCAAATTTCCACCTAATTGTATTTATCATGCACATTAATCAAAATGTGCTCCACCTCTCTTCAATGGCATGTTGACAAGTGGCACATTGTTATTGATTCATATTTAATCCCATATCCTTCATGTTTTACATTCCTCCATCCTTCTTTCCTATAAATGGAGAGCTCTTCCATTGATTTTGGATCCACAACTTATGCAAAGTCATTATCTATAGTTTTTGACAAAATTCATCCAAGTTCATCAAGCTTTCATATTTTTTTCATCACCATAGCTAGGATATTACAAATTTTATCAAGGAGCTCACCATTGATCATCTCCAAAGCTTGCAAGTAATTGGGAAAGGGCTATTTTCCACATCAAAATAGCACCAATTCCCCCATGGGATTGAGGGTTTGAGTGTTTTAGCAAGATTAGATAGCTTTCATTTGGTTTTTTTTCTTTGTTTCTTGTTCTTGACATTTGAATTAATTGCATGGGGAATGATGGTTTTGATTTGTATAATTGACTAACATTGTGTTGTTTGTTAATGCTTGTGTAGGTCTAGATCCACCATTCACAATATTGTATACATTTATCAACATATAATGTTGTATGGCCTTAAGGATTTTTGGTTAATGAAAATCTTATTTTACCACTATTATCCATATTTACACTACAAGTGATTAATTGAATAAATAAATAATTATATAAAGTTCATTGTTAGTAACTATAAAATTGTTACAAATATTATATGTCCCTACTATTTAGATGTTGCAAATGATTGGAAAGGGAAAGAAAGGTACACCATGTTATTACTTTATTGTAATTAACTATAACATTACCTAAATTACATTTGTAATCACAACTTCTAAAAGTAAATATTCATCTTTAAAAAAATATCTTAAAGATTCTTCAACCATTGGGACTATAACATACAATATCATAGAGTGTAGGAGAAAACTATTTTGGAGACTATTACTAATTGTATGGAAATAGAGATATCTCTATAGGATCCATATGGAGGTTAAATATCTTTAATCAAATTATTTTTATGTGTCTTGGTGATTTGGATAGTGGACTTCAATATTGGGATGTATTCTTAAATATTTATAAATTATTTTTATTAATTTTTCTATTTGTAAATGTGGGGATATTTTGAACCATTGGCCTAAAAACATAAATAGTTTTAAGATTAAATTGAGGGTCTTGTATTATTGATGCACTCCTTACATTATTTATGGTTTTAGGTTGAGGGTCCTATATATACTTTACTACATGCAAGTACCATTTGAAAATTCCAATAAACACTATAGGAAGCTAGCATGGATAAATAATATTTATCATGTCCTAAGATAAGTCTGTTGCATCTTTTCTTTTGAATTATTATGTGACCTTTCACAACTTGATTGTCCCCACACTTCATGGACCAAAATTTGGTATTTGTAGGGAGACACTTGTTCATCTCCATTCTATGATTAATGATATGGAAAACCCTATATACCCATTTATGATGTAGATAATATACCTATTGATGATTGTAATTTATACGAGTTTTCATATTTGGAGGGCCTTGAGCATTGTGATGAAATTGAGACTTATTCTACCTCTCTTTCTCTTACATTTGAAATAATAAGCTCCTAAAATTTTGTGATTTTCCATATTGAGGTTGAGGATATATTTAGTTTTCTTATTTGGATAATATTCTATCTCCTCATAATCCTAGTTCAAATTTAGAGTAGAGTAGGTTATAAATTATCTTATTGATTTAGATTCTTGAGATGACCACTTGATATGTATCATAGTTTTGTTTCATGGATCTCATAATACAAATTTAGGAGACATTGTTGAGGATATTCAACTCTTATTTTATGAAAACAAATTCATATTCATATCATATCTACTTTGTCTTTAGATCTTGAATTTCATTTTTCTTCACACTGGTTTGGATTTCTTTTACCTTTTTCTAAATTGAGGCATATTTTGTGTTTAGATGTGATGGAACCTCTCAAAAAAATATTAGGTTCCACCCTAAAAATTGTGCAAAGCCTAGCTTGGGCCCTCATTTCTAATTTAAGGTCCTATCCTCATCACTATGTTAGGATTTTATATTCATAAAAACTCCCAAAATTGGCCTATGAATCAAAAACCCTTGATCATTTTAAAAATTGCACTGACATGGTATTCTGAGTTTTTGGTTGTTTTAGTTACCACTTATGCCATTAAAGTCATGTATTCACCATCCCCTTGTGTTTAGGTTCATCGATCTGCTTGGTCCTTTTTAGCATCAAATTTTCCTATGGTTGAGGCTTGATATTAATATATTAAAACCTTAGCCATTGTTTTTATGGGTCAATATCCCATTTTCCTAGAGATGGCCCCCTTTTATGATTAACTTTTGCAGCATGTGCAGAAATGAAATTTTATATCGGTCGTCTGATCATGCGGAATTAATCCCAGTCATTCCTCATATACCCACACTGGATTGTTTCTTCTTATTTTATTCACATAGGATGGTAGGCTTCAACCACGTCTTATATGCTAGTGGGCCTAGTATCCTTGGTAAAAATACATGGTGTGAGTCAAAGAAGATCAATGACTGTATGATTGAAGATGTGGCCACATACCTACCACTACCTATATACCTACCACTGCCTGTATGCCTGTCTTAATTTATTTCATTTTTTCAAAGGCACAAGCAAGTGGGCGATGGCTATGTAGTACTACTAGATGGTGGCACCGATATCTCCAGAAGGGCAGTGCACATAGTTTGAAGGAAGATCAACAATGGACATCACAACACGTGTTCTCATCAAAGTCATTCCCCATGTGCTCATCTGTCTACAATAGTGAGGAAAGATAGTCACATGGGCTAGCGGGTGGAGCAACATCTGTCATTGCTGTCGGATCCGCTAAGCTTTGAGGATGAAGGTTTGTAACATAAGAGATTGTGTCATAGAAAAAAGGACCTATTACTTGACATGGGAATAATTAATGATAAATTGGACTTATTGAGGCCTTGATTCAGGTGTTGTGAGGCATTTTATGCATCCACACTAGGTTTTGGACCCTTACAAATTGAATAACATGATTTTAATGATGTCTTGTAAAGGATTTTCATGCTTTTCTAGACTTAATAAACCCATTCCTCCCTAATTCAACATTATAAAATTTATTTAAATGCATTATCACATCAATCTAAAATGTTTTTGAATTAAGCTTAATGTTAAACTAGTGTTGTTTAATGTGTCTTGCACATTCACATTGGTTCTTGTGCCTTCCTAGGCTATGTGGACCTCATTGTAGCGTTGTAAAATGTATTTAATCACACTTTCACATTGAATTGTATGTTCCAAGCCCTATTTGACCTTCACATCATCAGTAATATGCCCTTATTAACCTATATATTATGCATCCCAAGGCTTAAATTGATAAAATGCCTAACAAAGTTGCAATTTAAACCTTATTTCCTTATCTCTTAGAATCTTAGCTATCAAAATGGCCCTTGTGCGACCCATTCACCATACATGGTGAATTAGTCCCATCCAATTGGGACCCATTCACCATGGGTGGCAAATGAGTCCCATTTGGCTCATTTTTGACCTTTGAGCGAGAAAAAAGTGAAATTTAATTTTATCATTTCTTCATGTCGGCCTGTGATGAGGTATTAAAGGGTGAAATAGGTGAATTACATATAAATATAAGTATTTTAACCCTAATTCACATCTCTTATCATTCATTCATCCACCAATCTTCTATCTCAACTCAAGCAACTTAGGGTTTTATCATTTCAAGGCATTAAGACATCAATTTCCAGACATTCAAGGGTAGATTCTTCATGTTTTATTGTAGAATTTCAAGATCAAACATCATGGAAAGGTAATAAACTCCATTATTGCATGTTTCATTCCATTCTTTCATCATTTTGGATTAATTACCTAAAAGGGGTTTGACCAAGGCAAACCCCCATGCCCTAACATTCAACATTTCTTCTTATCTTCTTGTGTGTTTGAAAATTTAGGACTTTTGGAAGCTTGGAAATCATTGGAAATAAATTTTCAAGGTTTCTCAAGTCTTCTCTTCATTTAACAATTCAAAATATCAACGAAAATTCATTTTCAGGTTGAGAAATCAAAGTTTCAGAAGTGGACACCTTTAGAGAATCAAAGTGCAAATTAGAAGCTCCAGATTCCACTTTCAGATATTCAAAAATTCAAAATTGGAATCACTCTCCATGAGTGGTGAATGAGTCCCACTTCCAAGTCAATTTTTATTTTTCTGCATTTTAGACACCCTTTTATCTGAAACGGGTTTCAGAACAATTTTGCAGAACTGGGACTAATTCACCTAGAATGGTGAATGAGTCCCACCAAGCCAAAAAAATAGCATCAACAAAATTTCAAGTGTCATTTCCAGCCTCCTTCCAAATCCCAAGTGCACGCTTCAGTTTGGTTTATTTATGTTCAGTTTTACATTCATTTTTAGGTGTTTTTTGCATGTCATAATGATGTTTCAAACATCACTTGTTTCTTAGGATTTGCATCCATAATCATTCAATTTCATAGCTTAATTGCACTTATTTCATTTTGTTTAGCTTAGATAACATCATACATAGCATAATTTGAATGAATCCCTTAACATTTTTTTCCCTACCTCTCTCCTTTTAGGTGAAAATCCCTAAAAGAGCTAGAGAAGTGCATTGGTGCCAAAAATCTATGGTTCATTTTGGTGAACCTACTTTTCGATAACTTTCTTGTCTGATTTTGGAGTCCTTCATCATATATCTATCCTTGCATTCAATTTGGATTAGGTTTTGCATTGGTTAATTTGCATTCTAGGTTTCAAATTTTGCATTCATACAAATGTGCATTTAGGTTGTATTTTTGGCATCCAAATTCATTTAATTTTTTTTGAAATTCTACATTTTTACCTTAGGTTTGCATCATAGAACTCAAAAAACATAAAAATCACTCAAAATTTTCTGAAAAATCTGAAAAAAAAAATCCATATTGGGACTCATTCGCCACCCTAGGTGAATCAATACCTTTTGACCCCTAAAACTGCCTTTTACAGAGCTGAAAAACTTGTTTTTATTCTTCTATTTACTACCATTAGTTATCTTTATTAGTTGGCTGAATTTTTGTATCATGCATTTCATTAGATTTATCTTATATTAGCTCATTTCATGCATGGTTAAAATTCACATTTGTATTTCCAATCTTTTATCTTTCAGTTTATTACATAATGTCATGAGTAAATTACTTTGTTTGAAATTTGAAAAGTTGCATTTCATCCTATGTCTTTACATTGCATTTTAGTTTTGCATAGCTTCTCAGACATTTAAATCATTAGAAATAAGCATTGTTTCCATTCATTTCACTTAGAATTTTTCAATTTTCATTTTAAACCTTAGTTCCTAGTTCATCTAGTTCATATTCATTAGCAAATAAAAATAAAAAATAAAAAACATCAAACGATCCAATTAAAAAAATGATTCAATTTTGAAAAACCCTCATCTAAGCCTCTTAGTAGTGGTGATGTAGACAAGTTAGATGAATTTCTTCAGGACTTTATCTCGCTCACTTCACCTCTAAAGCTTGTCATGAGAATTCTAAACAAATTGATGATAACTTATCCCCAAAAAATTTTTGTAGTAATGACTTAGACATGTTAGATGAAGCTCTTAAAGAATTAATCTCTCCTAGCTCATCCACTAAAGGTTTGACACAAGAGGATGCAAGCAATGATAATCATACTTGTTCTCCTCTTGATATCTCTCCCATTGGTGATGCAGATATCTTGATGAAAGAAGACACAATTTTTGAAGATCATGAAATTCTTGCTTTCCTTCCTTCTCCTCCCCCTTGTAAAGACATATGACACACAAAGCTGAAATTATTACCATTACCTTACCAATTCCTCATTCATCTATCACACTTCCCCTATTTGTGAAAATCCTTTAGTGAATAAGGATAAACTCATGAATGATCATGACAAACACATTTGTGTGGAGGATATTATTGAGAGCTATGACAATCCTACCTCCTACTCAAGAAAAAATTCTAGGACATGAGGATGTAAGTATAGATAATCATGAAAATCAACCATTTTCTTCTCATAATATCTTATCTACACATGAATATAGTTTAGTGTTAGAAGATATCATGATGGAAGATCTATTTGAAAAAAAAAGTGCAATCATTAGTCACCATGAAACTCCTCACTATCTTTCTCTTCATGTCTCTCTTATGAGCAATGAAGCTATCTTGCCAAATCCAATTATGACATGTGATGTACATATTACCTCTCCTCCTAGGGTTGATATTATGGCACATAATAATGATACCTTCGAGAAAATAAACAACCAAATTAAGCCTTATTCTCAAATCACCACTATTGATACTCAACACAATCCAACCCTTAATCACCCCCTATGAGTGGTGAAGTTATTTTCGACACACCTAAGAATCCTATCATTATTTTCCCACCATTACACAAGAAACAAGCTCACAATACTTCCAACCTCATTCTTCCAGATCATGGTCTTCATGATTTTCCTTTCATAGAAATCAACCCATCCAACAAACCTTCACTCAACATCCATACTATCACTCAAGATTCTTCTAAGAAAACTCTACCCTTGGTACATCCTAAATCTATAGATATCTCATTAAACATGTATCAAGTAGAAAATTTGTTTCCTTATCCACATAAATAACTTTTGTTGTTGCTCCTTTCCATGCAATAGTTGTAGGAACCTAGCATACTCACTATTGCATGTTTTGCATCCATCGCAAGGGGCAACGTATCATCATCCAATCCAAGCTCACCCTTGTCCTACACTAAGTGGGGGAAAAAGGGTTTGACAGCCTTATCCCCGTATGTCACTTGTAATTGTCTCTTTTCACTAATCATTAACCTTTCATGAATAAATAATAGAAAGCATGGGATATTGGTGACATGTCTTAAGATTGACTCACATGATGACATAACTTATCAAAAAACTATGACTTGTCATAGGGATTTTTCATACTTTCTTCTACTTTAAAGTAATTGCTCACAGTCATGGTGTTAACAACCACTTTAAAGTGGGGGCCATACATAGGTAACATCTTTTTGCAAATTTCACGGTGTGATTTACTTTTTCATATGGCATGTGTCCTCTCCTTGGTGTTGTAATTTGGTTTGATGCCTTCCAATAGTGTATGATCAACTGAATTGGCCTAGTGTGAACAAAGCATCCCATGGATAATGATATGACTTGAGGGAATAACAATCAACTGAAGTGGCCTTATATGAATGAGGCATCTCATGGATAACAATCTAACACCTTGAATTATCCTCTCTTGGAGAAATTAGGCACAATGCTCCCTAAGAAGAAAATGTTACATGAACAAAGAAAAATCCCCTTTAAAATTTTTTTTACACGACATTCAAAAACATTTACAAAAGCATTACATTGTGATGCTTTATCAAATTTATCAAGATGGTAACTTTGGTATTTTTTGTATAATGAGAAGCTGACACATTGGCATGACTTTCTGATTATATAGTGGGAAGCCGACACATTGGCATGACTTTCTCACTAAACCACTTATTTGGGATATCTCACCTCATGGATGACCAGATGTTCTATGGCCCCAGAGTGAGTGCATCTTTTTCACCTCATTCTTCTTTCCTTTAGTTCTTGCCATTGTACGATAATGTATCTTATTGGTTTGAATTAGGATCTTGGATCATGGGGGCTTGATTGTCTTCTTGATCTTTTTCATCTACATATGAACACTTGGATCTCTCTTGAATGTCTACATTAGTGTGACTTTGAAGCTAGTTCGTCCTATCACTAAAGTGGGGGCTAAATGTGCCATAGAAAAAAGGACCTATTGCTTGACATGGGAATAATTCATGATAAATTGGACTTAATGAGGCCTTGATTTAGGTGTTCTGAGGCATTTTATGCATCCACACTAGGTCTTGGACCCTTACAAATTCAATAACATGCTTTTAATGATGTCTTGTAAAGGTGTTGTAAAGTCTTGTAAAGGACTTTCATGCTTTTATGGACTTAATAAACCCATTCCTCCCAAATTCAACATTATAAAATGTATTTAAATGCATTATCACATCAATCTAGAAGGTTTTTGAATTAAGCTTAATGTTAAACTAGTGTTGTAATGTGTCTTTCACATTCACATTGGTTCTTGTGCCTTCCTAGGCTATGTGGACCTCATTTTAGTGTTGTAAAGTGTATTTAATCACACTTACACATTGAATTTTATGTCCCAAGCCCTATTTGGCCTTCACATCATCACTAATAGGCCCTTATAAACCCATATTGTGCATCATGAGGCTTCAATTGATAAAATACTTGACAAAGTTGCAATTTAAACCTTTTTTCCTTATCTCTTGGATTTATTTCTTACTTGTAAAAATAGCCCCTTGTGGGACCCATTCACCATCCATGGTGAATCAGTCCCATCTAGGTGGGACCCATTTTCCATGGGTGGCGAATGAGTCCCATTTGGCTCATTTTTTACCTTTGAGCAAGAAAAAAGTGACATTTAATCTTATTATTTCTTCATGTCAGCCTGTGATGAGGTATTAATCGATGAAATAAGTGAATTTCCTATAAATATAATTATTTTAACCCTAATTCACATATGTTATCATTCATCCATCCACCAATCTTCTATCTCAAGTCAAGTAACTTAGGGTTTTATCATTTCAAGGCATTAAGACATCAATTTTTAGACATTCAAGGGTAGATTCTTCATGTTTTGCTGCAAACTTTCAAGATAAAACACCATGGCAAGGTAATCAACTCCATTATTTCATGTTTCATTCCATTCTTTCATCATTTTGGTTTAATTACCTAAAAGGGGTTTGACCAAGGCAAACCCCCATGCCCTAACATTCAACATTTCTTCTTCTCTTCTTGTATGTTTGCAGATTTAGCACTGTTGGAAGCTAGGAAATCATTGGAGATCAAGTTGAAAGGTTTCTCAAGTATTCTCTTCATTCAAAAATTCAAAATATCAACAAAAACTCATTTTCAAGTTTGCAAATTAGAGTTTCAGAAGCGGACACCTGCAGAGAATCAAAGTGCAGATCAGAAGCTCTGGATTCCACTTTCAAATATTTAGAAATTAAAAAGTGGACTCATTCACCATGAGTGGCGAATAAGTCCCATTTCTAAGTCAATTTTGAGTTTTTTGCATTTTTAGACACCCTTTTGTCTAGAACGAGTTCCAAAACAATTTTGCATAACTAGGACTAATTCGCCTAGAATGGAAAATGAGTCTCACCAGGCTTGAAATTAGTATCAACAAAATTTCAAGTATCATTTCCAACCTCCTTCTAGATCCCAAGTTCACACTTCCATTTTGGTTCATTTTTGTTCAGTTTTATATTCATTTTAAGGTGTTTTTTGCATATCACAATGTGTTTTCAAACATCACTTGTTTCTTAGGTTTTACATCCATAATCATTCAATTTAATAACTTAATTACACTTAGATCATCTAATTTATCCTTAGTAACATTATATACATCTTAATTTGAGTGAATCACCTAGACTTTTGAGTGGGGTTTATCTCTCTCCTTTTAGGTGAAACATTCCTAAGAGTACAAGAGTAGCCTATAAGCCCTACCCAAAAAGATATAGTCCATAGATGAAATCGATGGTCGATGGAAGGTGACCTGGCCTAATCTTGACCACTCCCTACCATCCCATGAGGACCCTATCCATGTCCTATATTTTCCAACGGGCAAGTGGTCAAGTGCTATGTGGACTTTCTAAAAGGCTCTAGTGCATTCTAATAAAGTTAGAATACTTCTAAATTTGGTTGAGAATGTACTATTTCTAAATGGCGTTATCTTCAAACTTTTTCTTTGAGGCACATGCTTGAAATTTCATCTGACAGTCTTGACAGTTATTGATATGTGTGGAAAAGGAAAAAACAAAGCAGGGTAATGTACGAACCGATATTTTGAGATCATATCAGGATCATTCCTCGTTGTTTTATTACAAAGAAATAGAAGTGATTTAATTCCCATGAATAAGTAGCTAATTATAGCATGAATAGTTTTAATTGATGTTATGTACAAAATGGATGCATATCTAATCAAGGCTTTTATTATTTAAAGGAGCATTAAAAGCACAATTAAAACTTAATTATAAGTGGTTTCATAGTAATCTATCCATTGATTTACCATTTAAAACATGATAAATGGTTAAGATTAAAAGGATAAAAGCAGGTTGTTGTTAGCTCTCATGCACAAGCTTTCTTTGAAAAATTAATGGTTGGCACAATTGCATGGCTCATTATAATGAGGACCGATGGCCATATTTCTCATTCAAAAATTACATTCAGTTTGAGTCTGAGAGAAGAATTGGTAGAAGTCTTCTATTTCTTATCATTGAGAGGATGAATAAGTCTGGAGACTCTGTTAGGCCAGTCTGAAGGTCTAGGAGATTGAGTTTTCTCGATTCTGAGGATAATGCCCTTGAGAATGAAGTTGATACATAGGGAGCTCCTGATACACCAAAGAGTGGAAGGGGATGTAGGAAATTCAAGAAGTATGGTGTCAGTAGTAACTACTACCTAAGGAGATGAACTATTTCAAAAGAACTGGTCAAGTTCAAAGGAAAAAAGTTGGTGGAATATGAAAAGAAGGAAAAGAAAAAGTGCAAGTATCACAAGGCTTATCTAGGAGGACGTAATTCTCCTGGTTAGGTTTCTGATATCCCTTCAGATAGTGAGGGTGACACTAACCTAGAGGATGATTATTATCCCCTCTCCTTAGTACCAGTTGATGATTATGATTAGGAGGTGGTGATGGTTCCACCATTTCCACCATGAGCAAGGCACAAGTTAGTATCCTCTGAGGCTGATGACTCAGAGTGATGACTCTACCCCAATTTTTTTTCTGATAACACCATGTCCCTTTTGTTAGGATTTCCCTATTCAACATTCATGTGATTTCTTGTTTCTATCACTTATGTGGAAATTTAAATCGAGCTAGTGTATTGGATTAGTGTCAGACTTCCTAACATTGGCGACATGTAGGTTTCTTCTAGGTAGTATGCAAAATTTTGTTGGGGTTGCTACTGGAGAATCTTCTTTGGTCAACAAGGACAAGGATTCAATGCTGCTGCAACAAACTCTTCCTTTTGAGGAGCTAGAATGTCTTCATGCAAAGGATGTGGAATGTTGTCTTTTCCTCTTCCATTTTCTATAATTATTGCATGTAACTAATACAGGACACCTTAAATTCTAGTGCAAATGATCTTGAAATGAAATGAAATGCAAATTTAATTGAGCTTGATGCTTGTTACTCCCTTATTCTATAAAAGGGATTTCAGGGCTCATTATAGGAGGTTGTATTTTTAAGTCTCAATAGGGTTTTAGGTGAAAGATAAGCTTGGGAAAGGAACTTTAAATAGAATATAGATAGATAGGCCAATAGATTGTCTTGGGTATGAAATCTTGTATGTAATAGTCTTAAATTAGTTCTATAGAAACTACTGATATCAAAACAAATCTTAGTCTGGAAAAAAATACTCTCCTATGTATATTTCTCACAAGTTATGAATGAAAATACTAATGGTGTTATCATTTATCTTCAATGGTTCCATTTTGAATGTATGATTCCGTTTTCAGCTTTAACTCAAAGAGTTGATTAAAATGCTTGAATAAGGTTATAGATTTCATAAGGAATTGCTTAGGATTTGTAAGGAGTGAGTGTTTTTAGGCATTGTAAGTTTTCATAAATGCAAAGTAGTATGAAAATAGTTCACCTATCTCTAAATTGAGTAGTTCATATATTATTGATTCTTACATATTTGACTCCATTGCTCCAATCGATGAGACACTGGTCAATTCGTTATAAAATATTGCATAAAAATGAGCAAATAGCACACCTGGTCAGGAACTTAAAATACAATCAATATTCGTTTAAATTTTTTTCAAGAATAGTGTGGGTTAGGAATATCTTTGATTATTAGCAAGTAAGGAGTCATTTACTTAAAGATCTACCAAATCTTCAGTGAGATAGGTTTTATTTGCAATAAAGAGGAATCAATGTGTATAAATGTGTTACTAATTGAATACACTTCATGAAAACATAATTGTGATCAACCTCCTAGGTTTCATAGAGGTTGAAGTGAAGGAGTAAGGATCACAAAATCCTAAAATCGTTGTGTTGGCCAATAACATTGTAGTTTCTTCACTATAAGAGTTGGCTACTCTTTAGAGAATTGTAGGGTTCTATTGGATAAATCATCAGTAGAAATGACAACTCTATTGGGGATAGCTTTGAATCTCTAGTTGTGGACTGTTATATCATAGAGTCAAGAGTTAAGTGAATCTGGACATATGCTTTAGATATTAGGACCTAGAAGTTTTTCTATTGTAGTGATGTCAAATAATTTATGTGTGATTCTGCTATTGGAGAAGACCCAGAAGGAAATTCATATTCAAAGGAACTTCATACCATTTGAAGTTCAATCCTATATGAAGAGAGCTGGAAAATCTATCTAAAAGAACCTATTGAAGATTCAAAAATAATTTCAGATCTACAATACTTTCAATTAGGAAGAAAATTCTGCTGTAGTTGCAATATATCCAAGTATGAATTTCATATTTTGGTTTTCACAAACAATGCATATGACAACCACATGAGAAATTCATGAAAATTTGGTTCCCTATTTAGTGAATAAGCACTAACAAAGGGAAGGGTAATTTTACATACTTCTATATTATTAAGTTGCAAAATCAACTATGATGTGAGGTATAAATTATTTCTGAAAAAGAATTGGGATGAACCTTTTATAATTGAAAATGATGTTATGAAAATCTTGTAAAGGTATAAGAGGGTATATCATCAATATATATACCTTGGTATAATCCAATGTGCAACTATGGTTTGCAATCAGTCCTAGTCAAGTTGTAGAAGAAGTTTTAACTCTGACAGACATAGAGCTATTAATTTCATTTGGATTAATGATTACCCAAATGTTATTCCATCTAAGATGAGGGAATATCTACCAAAGTTCAATGGTACAAAGTGTGAATTAGCAAAAAAGCATCTACAAGAATTCAATAATCTAATGGATGACTTTGAGGTAGACCATGAAGATGTAATCATGAGGTTGTTTGTTTAGTCTTTAAAAGGATATTCAAGAGATTGGTTCTCTGATTTACCAGTATGCTCTATCTACTCTTGGAATGAGTTCAAAATAGTGTTCATGGAGCACTTTGGTGAAAGAATCAGTACTAATTCTTTGCTTTATAAATTAATGAACATTGAGAAAGAAGAGGACAAGCTAGTTCCAACATTTAATAGAATATTTTCTAAACCATTAAGGGATATTCCTGAGCTCTTAAAGTTAAGTGATGCAATGTGTTTGGTTGTTTATTTGTGATCCTTTGATAAAAAAATGATCTATCTGTTGAGAGATAAAAATCCCAAAACCTTTCATTAGGCATATGGGATAGCCATGAACATTAAAAACAACCAGAATTATGGAATGCACAAATGTCATTTGAATACAAGAATTTGCTGCCACGAGACACCAAATGTTGATAAAACTACTAGTTGTTCTAGTGATGAGACCACAAAGAGGGTCCATATGCAGTCTTATGATTTAGATGAATCTAGTAATTTGTTTGAAGAAAAGAGTGATAATGAGATAATGTATTCATCATTCAATGTGCTAGAACCATGTAGTTCTGATTACAACATTGCCAAGGTTAAAAATTTTGTCAATACTAAGCTTAGCTTCATTGAGCCTATTCATGAACATTCAATTCATGAGGTTGATCATGTTGATTGTTATTTTTATAGATATAATAGCTTGTATGGAGTAGAGTTAGGAAATTTTACATCAGATGAGGACAACATTAGAATGAGACATGTTGATGACATAAGATCATTCTTAGATGATCAAGTTATGCAGTATGATGAAAATTTGAAGCCACTAATTTTGGTTGATAATGTTATGGAGTTTGAAGAGCTTTCTGACAATGACATCTCAAATCATGTGTACATGGTAGAAATTCCTAATGTCTGTACTAAACAATCTAAGGGTGGGAATGAAGTTGAAAGTGTGTCTATCTTCTCTTCTAGTGATTGCAGTGAGTTTGGGTGTAATGATGACTTGAAGGATTTGGATATTCATGCTGAGGAGATATAGTCTCTTATGTCAAAAATGAATGTGATGGAAAATCCTTTATTTGATGAGCCTCCATCTTCACTAGAAATGAGAAATGATGACCCTTATTGGTGTAGAGAAAACCCACTCTTTGAGAATTTTGATGATGCATTTGACACATGGTTAGAATATGGCCTTGAGAAAACAAAGGAACACATTGGTGAGCTCTCCAAGGGTATTTCTTATGAATGTTTCACATTTGAAATAGGTGTAGAAAATAAAGATGACTATCATGATGTTATCTACTTACAAGAGTATGAACATTTTCAATTTCCAGATTAGCTGGAGGGTATTTTTATGGAGCATGACAATGAGATGAATAACAAGAAAAAAAAATTCAATATGATGAACATAACACATATGTGTCATGTGATGATGAAATTTTGTAGTTTTTTCCTGAGTCTCCAATACAGAATGATAGAGATTACACTAGTAATGTTATGCTCAAAAAAATTGGGAGATATATCAATGGCAGTGTTTGTAACCAGCAAAATTTTGGTAATAACCAATTTTTCTACTTGTAAGAAGAAGGTTGTATTTGTTATAGTGGTATGACAGAGGTAAATGTGGGTTGAAGGACATCAGTTCTTTCAATATGTTGGTTTTTGAGAGTAGCAAGAATTAGCCCTAACTTTCAATGGCCTAGTTCCACCAAATATGGAAATGAAGCCCAGTTAGATTGTAGGATGCATACTTAAATTTTCACCTCTCGAGAAGGTTTCAAGTGGAGTGGAGATTAGATCTCCCTTTTTAGGTATTTTGGCCTGTGTAAGATTTTGTACATATTTTGTTTCTTTTTGTTTTGGCTTTTTGTGCCTGGTCTACTTCACCCATAATTCTGGGATCTCACCATACATGCAGAAGGCATGTGTCCTCAACAGGATCCACTAATGGAACCACTCAAAAAAATTCTTGGTTCCGCCCTAAAAATTTGGCAAAGTCTGGCTTGGGCCCTTGTTTATGATTTTAGGTCATATCCTCATCACTGTGTTAGGATTTTATATTCATAAAACCTCTCAAAATTGGCCTATGAATCAAAAACACTTGATCTTTTTAAAAATTAAATTGACCTGGTATTCCCAGTGTTTGGTTGTTTGAGTTACCACTTATGTCATTAATGTCATGTATTCACCAGCCCCTCATATTTAGGTTCGTTAGTTTGCTTGGTCATTTTTTAGCACTAAATTTTCCTATGGTTGAGGCTTGATTTCAATATTTTAAAACCTTAGGCTTTGTTCTTATGGTTCAATATCCTATTTTCCTAGAGATGGCCCCCTTTTATGATTAATTTTTTTAGCATGTGCAGAAATGGAATTTTATACTAGTCATCTGATCATGGGGAATTAATCCCAGTCGTTCCCCGTATACCCATGCTAGATTGTTTCTTCTTATTTTATTCACACGGGCTGGCGAGCTTTGATCACATGTCTTATATGTTGGTGGGCCCAGTCTCCTTGGTGACAATACATGGTGCAAGTCAAAGAAGATCAATGACTGTAGGATTGAAGATGTGGCAACATCTCTACCACTCCCCATGCACCCATCTTGATTTATTTCATGTTGTTTTAAAGACACGGGCTAGCAGGTGATGGTGACATAGTACTGCCAGATGGTGGGACAAATATCTCTAGAAGGGAAATGGATGTAGTTTGAAGGAAGATCAACAATGGATGTCACAACATGTGTTCTCATCAAATCCTTTTCCCACACACCCGTCTATCTACAATAGTGAGGAAACATAGTCACACAGGCTAGCAGGTGGAGCAACATCTATCAATATTGTGGGACCCATTAAGCATTGAAAATGGAGGTTTTTTTCGTAAGAGATGAAATCAACTGTCAATGGCAGGTGATGTGGCCTAATCTTGACCACTCCCTTCCATCCCTGAGGGCCCTGCCCATGTCCTATATTTTGCAACGAGCAAGCGGGAAAGTGCCATGTGGAATTTCTAAAAGCCTCCAATGGGTTCTAATAAAGTTATAATACTTCTAAATTTGGCCGAGAGGGTACTATTTCTAAATGACACTATCTTCAACTTTGTTCTTTGAGGCACATGATTGAGATTTCGGTCGACAGTCCTGACAATTCTTGATACGTGTGGAAAAGGAAAAAACAAAGCAGGGTAATGTACAAACCGATATTTTGAGATTAGATCAAGATCATTCCCCACTATTTTATTACAAAGAAATACAAGTGATTTAATTCCCATGGGTAAGTGGCTAATTATAGTATGAATAATTTTAATTGATGTTATGTATAGAATGGATGTATATCTACTAAGGGATTTTTTGATTTAAAGGAGCATTAAAAAAATAATTAAAACTTAATTATAAGTGGTTGTGTAGGAATCTATCTGTTGATTTACCTTTTAAAACATGATCAACAATTAAGATTAAAAGGATCAAAGCAGGCTATTGTTATCTCACACACACAATCTTTCTTTGAAAAATTAATGGTTGGCACACTTGCATGGCTCATTATAATGAGGACCAATGGCCATATTTCTCATTTATAAATTGTATTCAGTTTGAGTCTAAGAGAATAATTGGTAGAAGTCTTCTATTTCTTATCAAAGAGAGGAAAAGTAAGTCTGGAGAGTCTATTAGGCTAGTCTGAAGGTCTAAGAGATTGAGTTTTCTCAAGTCTAAGGAGAATGCCCCTGAGAATGAAGATGATACACATGGAGCTCCTGATACACCAAAGAGTAGAAGGGGACACAGGAAATTTAAGAAGTATGGTGTCAAGAGTAACTACTGCATGAGGAGTTGAATTGTCTCAAAAGAACTAGTCAAGTTCAAAGGAAAAAATCTAGTGGAATATGAAAAGAAGGAAAAGAAAAAGTGCAAGTATCATAAGGCTTATCTAGGAGGATGTAATTCTCCTAGTGATGTTTTTGATAGCCCTTTAGATAGTGAGGGTGACACTAACCCAGAGGGTGATTATTATCCCCTCTCCCTGGTACCTTCTAATGATTCTAATGAGTAGGTGGTGACGATTCCTCTAGTTCCACCATGAGCAAGGAATAGGCTAGTATCCTCTGAGGCCAATGAATTAGAGTGATGACTCTACCCCATTTTTGTTTTTGATGGCACCATGTCCCTTTTATCAAGATTGTCCTATTCAACATTCATGTGATTTCTTGTTTCTAGCACTAATGTGGAAATTTTTTGAGCTGGTGTATTACAGAAGTGTTAGACTTCCTAACATTGGCGACATGTAGGTTTCTTCTGGGTAATATGCAAGTTTTTGCTAGGGTTGCTAGTGGAGAATCTTCTTTGGTCAACAAGGATGAGGATTCTATGTTTTTGCAACAAACTCTACCTTTTGAGTAGATGGCATGTCTTCATGTAGAGGATGTGGAATGTGGTCTTTTACTCTTCCATTTTCTACAATGATTACATGTAACTAACTGAGGACATCTCAAATTTTGGTGCTAATGATCTTGAAATGAAATGAAATGTAAATGCCATTGAGCATGATGCTTGTTGCTCCCTTATTCTATGAAAGGGATTTCAAGGCTCATTAGAGGAGGTCATATTTTTAAGTCCCAATAGGGTTTTAGGTGAAAGCTAAGCTGAAGAAAGCCACTTTAAATATAATATAGATAGATAGGCCAATAGATTGTCTTGGGTATGCAATCCTATATGTAATAGTCTTAAATTAGTTCTATAGAAACTACTGATATCAAAAAAATCTTAGTCTAGAAACAAATACTCTCCTATTTATATTTCTCACAAGTTATGAATGAAAATACTAATGGTGTTATCATTTATCTTCAACGGTTCCATTTTGAATGTATGATTCTATTTTTAGCTTTAATTCAAAGAGTTGATTAAAATGCTTAAATAGGGTTATAGATTTTGTATGGAATTTCTTAGGATTTGTAAGGAGTGAGTGTTTTTAGGAATTGTGAGTTTTCATAAATGTAAAGTAGTATGAAAATAGTCCACCTATCTCTAAATTGAGTATTTCATATATTACTAATTCTTACATATTTGACTTTGTTGCTCCAATCAATGAGACACTGGTAATTTCATTACAAAATATTGCATAAAAATGAGCAAATATCACACTAGTCCATGAACCTAAAATAAGATCAATATTCATTTAATTTTTTTCAAGAATAGTGTGGGTTAGGAATATCTCTAATTCTTAGGAAGTAAGTAATCATTTACTTAAAGATCTAGCAAATCTTCAGTGAGATAGGTTTTATTTGCAATAAAGAGGAATCAATCTGTGTATAAATGTGTTGCTAATTGAATACACTTCACGAAAACATAATTGAGATCACCCTCCTAAGTTTCACAAATCCTAAAGTGAAGTAGTAAGGATCACAAAATCCTAAACGCGTTGTGTTGGCCACTAACGTTGTGGTTTCTTCACTATAAGAGTTGGCTACTCTTTAGAGAATTGTGGGGTTCTACTAAAAAAATAACCAACAAGATGAACACATTTCAGTAGATTTCAAACATAGGATGCATCATGATACTTCACCTTACATTTCTTCTTGGAGTGAGAGTTACCTTGTCATTTTCATTGGATTTTGTTTTCACAAGGTGAGAAATTTCATTTTCCATAAATATATTATCTTCAACATTCATGTACGAGCATCTTCCTTTGGTGCAAGAGCTACAACATTTTTGGGGGCTTCATTACCTATCTCTCAAAGGGTGTTCATTAAATATTTGTGATGGATTTATTCATGTTGAATCCCCATCAATCCAATGTACATATTTTATTATTTTCCCTCTTTTTGAGAGATATTTTTTTCCTATGTACATGTCTTATCCTTTTCCTTTCTATGATAGATTATTCATAAATAGGTATCTAACATGGCATTATAAATCAAGACATATGGACTTGTATATTTATATATTTACATCTCACTAGCTACACTTAAAGGGAGTATTATTAAAATATTTTAATTTACTTTCAATATATGTTTATCCTAACTATGATATTACACTTTTTTATTAAGTTCACTTAGGTAGGATAAGATAATGAGTTATACATGTTCTCCTTTTTTCATTGGATTTTTATTTCTCCCTACCCTCACATATTTAGAAACTTAGATAAGAAATTCCTTATTTTTTGTTTTATGCCTTATCCTCATCTTTATTTGACTTGGAAACTTTAATTTTTCTTATATTGTAGCTCCCTTTTCTTGCTAAGTTGATTCAATAACTTATCTTGATTATCTCTTAATGTATATTTTTCTTCTTGAAACTTACACATCTCTTATAAACTTTATTCTATAATTTATTTATACATTTAAGTTTTATTAATCATCTTTATTTTGGGTTTATCATCTATTTATTAGATTCAAACACTAAATAACTTAATAAAGATACTAGGAGTTTATGATATAATCATTAATGGATTCTTATAAAATTTTGATGTATTTTGAAAGACAATTATAACTTTGTTGTATGCCCTTCTACTTCAAAAATTTGTTAATGGTTCTCACATACTGATAGGCTTCTCATATCTTCTTGACTTTAACTAGATTAATTTTAGACTTATTGGATGTTCATAGGTTGTTATGGATCTCAAGGAATCGATGTTGCACCAACTCAAATAATCCTAACCTCACATAGAGATCATGAAATACAATGGTGTAGGCATGGAATAACTAGTCATGTCCATGTTGTGAATATGACCATTACATGTAACAACCACATAGACATCTCATGTACCCATGCCCTACCCTTGTGTTATCTCCACTCATAGAGAAAGCACCAACATAGTGTAGCCCAAAACATTTGGGAGAGTTTGGGTGTAAAACAAGACCGTGCACAATGTAGACATGCCCACGTGGACATGTTGTTTTTGACAGTTTTTCCCTATGACACACAAAATGAAAATTATGCTACCCTACAACATCACATTGCATGCATCTAGTAGTTTTGGGGACAAAAAAGAAACTTTCAACACAGAAAAATAGTTTCAAGTATTCAAAATCTGAGAGATGTTATTGTAGAGAGGCCTCACATGTACCTATAGGTTCAAACAAAACATTCATATGTGCCACCAAATTTGAGATACAGTGCATCAAAGTTTGAAAAAAATTTGCACTTAGGGATCTTAAGAGAAAGTGTCAACATGATGTAGTTTGGAATGTTTGGGAGAGTGGGGTGCAAAAAACAACCATTCCTAATGTAGATGTGACCACCTACATGTGTTTGTGTTGACAATTTTTCCCCATGAAAACCAAAAAAAAAATTAGGCTATCTTTGTAACTTCACATTGCATGCATCTAATATTTTTGGGGCAGCAAAAAACTTCACCATGGCCAAACGACATTGAGATATGAAAATTTTGAGAGAGGTCATTATATAGGTTCCCTACACAACCCTATACCTTTAAATGGAACATTTTTAAGTGCCATGGTTTCCAAGAAATAGTTCATCAAATTTTTCCACTGAGGGCTCTTAAGAGAAACAATTGGTACAATATAGCTTTGAATGATCTAGTATGATGGGGTTCAAAACAAGACCTTGGATAGCATAAAAACACCCACTCAAACATTTTGGAACTATCGGTTTGGAAACATGATGAACAAAACAAAAATTAGGCCACTTTGCAACTTTATCTTCAATGCATTTGATGCTTTTTCCAACATGTGACAACTTCTCACCACGACCAAATGGATTGGAGATATTAAAAAATTGAGAGAGGTTATTGTAGAGGGACCCTACATGACCCTATAATTTTAGATAAATTTTTTGTAAGTTCCACACTTTTCAATAAAAGTCTCATCAAAGTTTACCACTTTTTTGCACATAGGGCTCTTAAGAGATCGCTAGTACAATGTAGCCTAGAACAATGTGACATGTTGGGGTATGGAAAAATACCTTAACTACCATAAACCCACCCACCTAAACATGTTGGAACTATCAGTTTGGTAGCATGATGAACATAATGAAAAATTACACCACCTTGCAACTTTCTCTTCAATGCATTTGATGCTTTTCCAACATGTGAAAACTTGTCACCATGGCCAAATGGATTGGAGATATGAAAAACTAAGAGATTTTATTGTAGAGGGACCCTATGTGACCTTGTACTTCATATTAGATGGTTCTAAGTGCCATGTTTCCAAGAAAGGTCTTTTCAAAATTTTCCACTTTCTTGCACTTAGGGCTCTTAAGAGATTGTCGGTACAGTGTAGGCTAGAATGATTCGACATGTTGGGGTGCAAAACCTGCCCTTACCTAGAATAAACCCACCCATGTGGATGTGTCCAAACTTTCAATTCAGCTACATGATGAATAGAATGAAAATTACATCACCTTGCAACTTTCTCTTCAATAAGATTGGTGTTTTTTCCAACGTGTGAAAACTTGTCACCGCATCCAAATAGATTCAAGATATGAAAAACTAAGAAAGGTTATTATAGAGGGACACTACATGACTCTATAGATTTGGATGGAATGTTTTTAAGTTCCAAATTTCCAAGAAAGAGTTCATCAAATTTTGCAACCTTTATGGCACTTAGGCCTCTTAACAGAAAGTGTCGGTACAATGTAGCCTAGAATGATCCAACATTCTCATGTGTGAAAGATGACCTTGAATAGAATATTCAGATCCACTTGGACATGCTAGAATTGTTGGTTTGGTCACACGACAAACAAAACAAAAATTATGCCACCTTGCAACTTTCTCTTCAATGCATTTGATGCTTTTTCAAACATGCAAAAATGTATCACCACAACCAAATGGATTGGAGATATGAAAAAATGATAGAGGTTGTCTTAGAGGGACCCTATGTGACCTATACCTTTAGATAGAATGTTTGTAACTACCACAATTTTTAAGAAAGAGATCATCAAAGTCCATCACATTTTTGCACATAGGGCTCTTTAGAGATCATTTGTACAATGTAGCTTGAAATGAGCTGACATGTTGGGGTATGAAATAGGACCTTTTCTAGCATAATCCTACCCACCTTTATGTGTTGGAACTATTAGTTTGGCCGCATGATGAACATAATGAAAAGTACACCACCTTGCAACTTTGTCTTTGATGTATTTGATGCTTTTTCCAATGTGTGAAAACTTGTCACCATGGCCAAATGGATTGGATATATGAATAATCAAGAGAGGTTATTGTAGAGGAACCCTACATGACCTTTCACCTTCAAATGAAATGGTTCTAATTTCCATAATTTTAGAGAAAGAGCTCATCAAACTTTTATCGAGATAATTATTGAAGAGAAAATGGAAAATCACATGAATTGATGAACATGATCCAAATATAAGAGGGTAGTGTTAATAATATGGCAGTATTTTCTTGTAATATCTATAAGTAATGTAAGGAATATTTTCATGAATATGTTTCAAAGGACAAACCTTGTTGAAGAAAGAGAAATACCCATAACATTAAACACCAAGAATGAAAAAAACAAGGCAACATTTCAAGGGATAGTCACAATCCTAATAAAGGACATTTATCAATAATTGTTGTCATGAAGAGTATGGTACAGGTCTACATACTATAGCCTTATTCATGATTATTGCTAATCAAAACATAATTCAAAAGGATTAAATTTACAAGGTTGTGGCCAGATGTCTTCTTCAGGTTTATCTTGCATGATTATATGTGATCTTCTAGAAAGAAGTCTATTCTCTAATGATGATGAGTTGATAAAGAATGTGAATTTCCCTCCAATGTCTATGATGCTAGATGTTATTGTAGACACTTAAAAATGTATTTAATGATATCATGCACTCAAATCAAGTATAATAACGTTGTTTCATCCTCAAACCCATCCTCTTTTTGCTTAATAATTAAATTATCCTAACTATTTAATTAATTATGTCATTTGCATCTGTTAATCTAATTAATCTAATCAAGTTAATTCACCCTCTTTCATGCTAGCATTTTCTCTTATTAAATTAAATACATCAAGTTATTTAATTTAAGTCCCTAATTCCTCTTATTTAATTAAATAAACCTAGTTATTTAATTAAATATCATATCATTATCTCCCCTTTTTTATTAAATCATTTATTTAATGAATATCATGTAGTTCCCCTAATTGACATAATTAAAACTTTGTTTTAATTTTCAATTACTAATAAACCTAATTTTCCCACATGCAAGGGAATATTTCTCCTTTTCACATTCTTCCAAAAGGAATATTCCCATGGAATATTACTTCCCCCTTTTGCACATTAAAACTTTGTTTTAATTTGCTAAATATCTATTTCCCTCACCCATGAAAATATTTTAAAGAATATTCTCTTTTCTCACTCATTTGAAAAAATGGAATATTCTTCTTCCTAACAAACTTACAAGACTTCTTGTGCAAGTTTTGAGTGTGGTTTTTTGGAAGAATATGAGCCCTTGATTCTTTCCTTGATCCATGTGCTCATTGATTCTCATCTATTGATGGGAATCCATGATCCATGTTTCATCTTTCCTCCATCCTTGACCATTGATTAACCTTTTTAATCTCAACCCTTCATTTCTCAGTTGTCCTCCTATAAATAGGTAACTATTTTGAGACAAATGGATCCATCTTATAACAACAAAATTATATTGTTAAAATCAATCTCACTTGCATTTACATTTAACATCATTTTAGCTTAATTTACTTGCATCATATTAGCTTAGCTTCCATTGATGGCTTCCATGATAAAATAAATGCATCCATTTAGTATTGTGTAATTAGGGTTTCAATAATCTTAGCTTAAAATCCATTTAGATTAGCTTTGCATGCACCCATATCAATCATCTTAGTCTACATCATGTTAATTTAGCATTTAAATCATGTTTTCATACATGTATTTCATCAGTTTCATTGATTCTCTTCAATAGAATCAATTAGAACAGGCTCATTTATCCATGGGATTGGGAAAGGGTCACCATTCCACATCAATGCAACACCACTCCCTCATAGGATAAGTTTCAATGGATTAGAATAAGTGTTTTTGAAGCTTTCATGATTTAGAATGTTAGTTTTAATGGATTCCTAGTTTAGTTTATATTGATTGATCTTATTGGGTTGATGTTTAGTGGCATAATTACGCTTTGAATCCTCATGGATCAAGTGTAGTTGGCCCATACTAAGTTTTCGATCACATTTTGGCACTGGAGGGAGGGTGTAAACAAATCAATCTGACAAATTTTGCTTCAAATGTTTATTTTCCTTGTGTTTATAAGTACATCGATGCTATTGATTATTCAACAATGCTATTTATTATTCAGCACCGCTATTGATTAAACTGCAATGCACCTATGATTTTATTTTAGTAACACAAATTAAAATAGCAATGCATAATTAATTTTGTCACCACATTTTATAGTGACGTTAATTAGATTTTTTAACACAGAATGAATTTTAATATGGAAACACAATTGACACAATTGACCTCACTATTTTCTACAGAGTGGTGCTTTTGATTTTTCAATACAACAATGCACATCCAATACAACAACACTATTGATGAATTTCAATGACACAATTGATTTCAACGTCGTGAATTACTAGTAAACAAAATAGACCTTGATTTCTTGACATTTTTTTGAAATTTTTTTTCCTTATTTGACCTCTAACATGTCTCTAACTTCTTTTTTTTGGTTTTTTAGACTAACTAGTTTTGCAAATTTGGGAAAAAACTAGGAAATTATTTACCTCAACTTGTTAGGGTCATAACTTTCTACTCAGTGCTCAAAATTTGAATCCGTTTGCACCCATTGGAAAGGTCTTGAAGAGTACTAATTCAATTCCTAAAAAAGTGTACCTTCAATAGCCCAATTTTAGGTACCAACGCAAGTTTCAACCCTAAATTCTGCTTTCAAGGCCTCTAAAAATGTGATTTACTAGAACATAGAAAAAATAAAAAAATATTAAAATTTGAAATTTTTAGTTTTTTTAGTTTTAGTTATTGTAATAGGGTTTTGAAACTTGAGGGGCAATTATAACCCATCATATGCTTCTTTGGTTTATTTTTTAGGACCATTAAATTTCAATTGGGTTTTAAAACTTACAATCTTAGGACAGCTAGCTTTCATTTGGGCTTAAAAAATTACTTTCAAATTTGGTTAAAATTGAACCCTTATATCATCATTATGCTTGTTGGTTTAAAATTGAACCCTCGTGTCATCATTATGCTTGTTGGTTTAAAATTGAACAACACAATCTAACACTTCAAATTGGTGCTTAAAATGAACTCATTTTGCGATGATGGATTAAAATAACATGTGTTTGATTTTCTTAATTATACTTGTTGTGTGTATCCAATCCCCTTGTTCTTTGTGCGATCTTGGGTGAAGAGAAACACACAAGTATATTTTTATTGCTTGGAAGTGCTTATCCTCTCCCCTCTTGTCATTGGAAATCTTGGGTGACGAAAAGCATTTTATGCTTCAAACATGTGCTACCTTTACAAGGCTTGCCTCCCCACTTTTGAGAGGGAACAACCCAAATGGTGCTTTCTATATAGCTCACTATATAAATAATTTGGAGTTATGGAAGTCACTATTCAGTCGGTTGTGGTTGTCACATATTGACGAAAGTCTCCCCTAGTATCATTGTGATGCGTTAAAACCCTTAGATGTTTCTAAAGGTTGGGAAGCCTCTTAATTGAGTAAATCATTGTGTGTATGGAACTATTCTATCTCTGATATGGTCATTAAAAGCCTTGTTGTAGTGGCTAACCAAGTCCAAATTTTGAAACGTATTTTAAGGTAGTGCATTGGAGTAGCACCGCTCCAAGAAGTTACTTACCATGCCCATTTTTTTATTGAGGCAATAAAGAAAATGGGGAAGGGACTCCTTTTCTTGGTGTGTCAAGACATTACATTTCCTTGACATAGCCTATTTTTCCACTTCACCTTCACAGATTAATCATCTCTTCTAATGATGGTAATCCTACTAAGAAATATGTACCCTCTCTACCTAGGATTGTAAATGCTTGTGAGTCAGTTTAACACTTTCTTGGTTCCAACATAATTGCAAACAAACATCAACAAGTCTTTTCAAAATTTCAAACTCTTTGTTCTAAGTATGGATACCCTTTGACAAAACCTTGATATTTATTTTTTTTGTAAGGATTTATTCTTAGAGACTTCTAAACATTTTGGTTTACATCTCAATCCATACTTCCCAAAGTTAACCTAGGTAACTATGCACCTAACTTCATCCTTTTCACAAAAGGGACCTTGTGAAATGAATGAATTTTTTGACATAGACAATTAGTTTGAAACTTAAGCAATACAAGTGTTTGTGGTAAAAATAACTTCATTAATCCAAGATTAAATCAAATGAACACCCCACATTGATGTATGTTCAAACTTTGACTCCCCAAAAAAAAGAAATTGAGACAAGGAAAACATTGCAAAACTTTGAGTCCAAATTCTATTGTCCAAGTCATTGAGTTCCAAAATCTTTGAGTTATTGGAAAAATCATTGGGTACTATTTCCAAAATAATTTGAGTTATATTTTACCAAAAGAATTGAGTCCTTAGGTTTTGATCACTTTAGAGGTATATAATGTTTCTCACTACCTTGATCTTGTGAAACAAAGGTCCATTTTAGGTTTTAGGTTAACATTTTGGGTTAAACATTTCACCCATCTTCACACATCTTACATCCCATTTCACCAAACCAACTTTGGAAACTTTTGGACACATCAACACTTTGGACTTAGAAATTTATCAAACCAATCCCCTAAAATAGCTACTTTTTGAATGAAATGGATCCTTTTCCATGCACTTAGTTAAGGTTGTTATCACATTTTGTGAACAAGTTTATCTTAAATGTCACAAGTTTACCTTAACTATTTACAAGTTCATTGACACCTTTATCCATGGAATCAAAACATCAAACCTTTAAGTTTAAAGTGTTGTCCAAAAGTTTAGAAATTTTATCCCCTTATCATTCACCCTTTTCATCATCGACTCACATCATTGGTCCAAAACACCTTAAGGTTCACCTTTGCAACAAGGTCAAAAAATAAGAAAAACATGAAATATAAACTTGATTCATACATCATGAGTGAACCACATCAAACAAACTATCAAATCCTTACAATACCAATTGATTATGAAAACTCACATTTATACAATTCACATATGGGATCATTCTAGATCCTACAAACCTCAATGCTACAAAAAATGTGAGTATGCCCAATCTAAATTTTGAAACACCTTTCCCTATGGTAGATGTAAGTCAAGTCAAAACCTACAAATCTATCAACAAAATGACCAGTACATGAGTCTTCAACAAAACAACATTATCCCATCAAATCAATACATGCCAAATGTGAGTATACCAAATACAAACTTACCAAACATGAACATATCAAATCTACGCTTGGTGAACTATGGGATAGATACATTTGAAAATCACACCAATGTTGTTCAAAATTCAAACAATATATTAACAACTCAATGTATTGATCCAAATCAAGGTAACACCATGCAAAATCATGGTTACCTAAATCAAAGATATATGTTTCCCAACCACAACTATGTTCAATGCCAACATATAATGCAAAATCTAAACATCATCCCAAATTAGAACATTGTCCAAAATTAATTTGTGCATGATCCCATACAAATACCAAAAGTGTATTCCAAATATATTTGACCAACAACCAAATCAGCTACACCAAGGGTATCAAAATAAAAATCAAGATCAGATTGTATGAAATCAAATTGCTATACTTACCAAATTCGTTGATTCATATCACCAAAAGACATCTCCACCCTAAAATCGACACACTCCCCCATTGGTTAAACCATGTCATCAAAACATTGAGTTGTGTCCACAACCATATCAAGAACATCCTCAATATCAAGAAGTTGTATATCAAAATCAACAACCTCAACAATATCAATAACCACATATCCAAGATGAATCACAACTAGATGAATCTCAACAAGAATGAATCTCACAAGATGAAAAACATGAATACACTCCTTTAGGGGAGAAAATTGAATCAGACTTAAACATGTTAGTCCATGCTAAACTTATCAATCTTCCAAAATCATTAAATGGGGGTGAACCTAGCATCTAATTCCCATGGGATGATGATAATGCTTATTGTGAATACCATAGCACAAAAGGTCATGACATGTCAGATTATATCAAACTCAAAGATCTCATCCAAGACCTTCTTGATCAAAGAAAAATAATAGTTGAGGACAATGATCAAAACTCAACCACTAATGATAGCAGTGACAATCTCTCCACCACAATTGTTGAAAACAATGATCAAGACCTATCCATCAATGAGCACCTTGAATATGTTTTGACCACATCCAACAATCAAATCAACATACATCATGATCAAGAACCATCAACAATATCCAACAACAATCCATTTCAAGAAGTGTTAACATCATTTGATCCTATGATTGAAAACATTGACAATATCCCCACCACCATGTTTGAGGAAAAAATTCAAGATTCATCTACCAATGATCAAGTTGAAAATGTCTCTACATCACTTAATGAGTTACAAGACATATCTCAAGAATTTATTCCAAAGACTGATCAAAATCTTTCACCAAATTCTAGCAATGGTCCTTTCTAAGACATATTGACATCCTTTGACCTCATGGTTGCAGATATTGAAGAAATCCTTAATTCAACACTTGATCCAAATTCACTTGAAGATCAAGAAAATATTGAGCCAATACCCATGCATAATGAAGATATTCAAGAACCCTTTATAAGCAATCCATCCTTTTAAATTGACCCATGTCAAGAGCTTGATCCAAAGCATGTTGAAAGCAATTCCAAAATTAATCAAGATCAAGAATCCATATCCCCAAGATACTACCATGATCTAATGGGTATTCTCCAATCCCTACAAGTTGTTGCAAATAATCATCATATCCATACATTACATACTCCTCCATCTACCCATGATATGCTTACTCCTAATGGACATATAGATGTTCTTCATCCAAAATAAGAGTCTCATGCTCTTGATATCATTACTAAGGAACAAGAGACTCCTACTCTTAATATCTTTACACATGATCAAGTCATAGTAGAATCCATAGACATATCAAAAATTTATCATGCAAAAGACCTCTACATGGATCATGAATTAGAAAAATCCTTTGAAGAGCAAGAAAAAATGCATCATAAGGAAGACTCATATATGGATTGTAAAGCATCAACACCTTTTTAAGAAGCATCAAAATCAGATACATCCTCCATACAAATTGAAGAAATTAAGTATGAGGATATCAAGCATTATCAAAAATCAGAAAAGCTAAACAATCTTAAAACAAGGAAATGGTTTGTCAGAAGCAGAATCAAAGCATGTTAGTAATACTCCCATAATACTAGGGGCAACTTTATCTAGCACAAACACCAACATGGGGAGCACGAAGAGTCCTTATGATGAAATAGTTACCAACACTCCAACCATTCATATCATGAATCATCGTCCACTCAACTTTCCACCCCCTAATTGGGGGAAACCACAAGAATGAGGTCTATATCAAAGAAAAGAGAAAATTATTGAATCTAAATAATTAGTAAAGAAAAATGGACAAGAAGAATTCAAATGGATACTAAAGAAAAATAAAGAAAATCATCCCTATCACACTCCATTAGTCAAAGAAACTATGGATCAAAATAAAAAAGGGGAGTTCATCCATCAAAACTATCCATTGATATAAAAGAAAGCTTCAAGAGCGACCTACAAGGTATATCAAGAAGTTTGTCCCAATCGAATCTCCAAATCCACCCATCATTGCTCATCATCCCAAGTTTGGAAAATCAAATATTCCAAAGTGTCGACCAATCCATCTACATATTGTATCCCTCAAAGTATTCCACCATCCACTTCAACATCCAGGTATGTGCAGGATCATCATGGAAAAAATAGGCCCTTAAGTGGATAAAAATTAAGAAAAATCAGAGTTAGGCGACTTGACATAAAAAAATTGAATAATTTATCTATATTATTTCAAAAATATGTAAGAATAGAATCTATAGAAAATTGAATGTAGTTTCTAAACTATTAGCTTTATTTAAAAAGAAATAAAATCTATTTGGTGAAAATTTAAAATTTCAATGCAGTAGTACTTAAATTTCAAGAAAAAATAAGAAGTAGGTGTCTGTCTAACCACCCTAACCATAATAAAATGATACTATTTTTTTATAATATTTTAGATATGAGTAGAGGACTCATTTCCCAATGTGATGCATATTTTTTTGTAATTTTTTTCCAAGTAAATAATTAATTATGAATTTTTTATTACAACTTTTTAAAAATATAAAAAATTGTATGTCTGACCACCTTAACTTGGTCAAAACTTCATGAAATTCAAATTTTCTTTTATTAATCTTATAGTATGTGAAGCATAGAATGTGATGCATGTTTCGGATTCAAAAATGTGATGTTGTTTGAAATCTATAGATTTTTTTCAATAAGCCTATCAATCAAGACTTTAGTTGTAATTCAAATAGAAAATGAATAATAATTATTTATTAAATTCAAAGTAAAGCATAATTTATATTAGTGGAAAGCTGAGAATCTCCTTTAAAAACCCTTTTCATTTCATCAATTTTGGGTAAAAAAAAGTCATCAGCCACATACCCATCATATCACCACTTTTTGGCCCATCATGATCTTGCACATACCCATCCATGGTATCCAACTCTTATATATTGACCGTGTATTGGAAAAATCTCTTTATCATAAGGAATCTAAGGGAACTTTATCACGGTGTGCACATCTAGGTAAGGTTAACTCCAGTATTGACAAAGAAGATGAAACAATCCAAGGGTTACATTCAAGTGGGCCTATATCTTAGAAAAACAACTCCTCCAAGTAGGATATTATTGGCACATCATGAAAACAATAGCTATATCAACACCAGCATCATCTACATCAGCACCACTAGGTAGTTCAACATGAGCATAAACTTTCAAAAAAAAAAAATCATAAAAATAGTAAAAATAAAAATCATCCTCTAGTGAAAACCACTTTGGTGGTGCTTTGGGAAAGTACCATGATGAAAACTTGGAAAAGAGGCATCATGAGTAGAATCAAGCATCTATGTGCACCATTTCAAGTGGAAGCATCTCATCCCATCCATAATAAATCCTACATTCCATCCATCTTATCCATAATAAATCCTGGAATTCTTCATTATCCAATCCATTTTCATCCCATCTAACTTCTCTTGATCTTGGCAAAGGTTTGGTATGTACTTCAAACTTGCTTAAATGGTAAAAATATTGACATGAATCACTATCATTGGTCCTATCTTAACCAACATTATCTGAGCTATGATTCATTGTCCAAATAGGCATCCTCTATCCAAACATGTTATCCTATCACAAGATAATTCTTGTCATCCTTCGCATATCCATCCATCAATCCATTCATTTATCCATGTATCCACCCATATCATTCTATGCATTGCTAGACACTAGGGGTAGATACTTACGGCTTGCTTCAGGAATAAATCTTGAGCTCTATCCTATAACTTATGTGTTGATCTAAACATTTGCAAAAGATAAAATCAAATTGGTCAAATCAATTGTAAGAAAAAATCTAAATCATTAGCCCATGACACATTTTGACTACAAGATATTCCTTATCAAGCTTTATATTTTTTCAAAAATCAATCCAACCAATCCATATCATTTGAATCTACCTTGCACTTCAACATCACATCAAATCTTTCCAACAAACTTTGTTCCAAACCAAGCTTCAAAATCTTGATCAATATTATCCAATCAATCCATCATCATCTCAGAATATCCTTCCCAATCCTCATATTGCTTAAACACTACTCTTGCATTGTTGTGCATCCTCAACAATGTTATCATCATCAATCCATCAATCAAATCAATCAACCCTAGCTTTTTTAAAAAAAAATCCAAAAATTGGTCACTAAAATCGTCACATATCCATGCACTCATCAACATTGTGTGAAAAATCCAAAATATTCAGAACACATCAAAATCCTTAAAAAGGTTAAACATCAAAAATTCAAAAACAAAACCATGTTGAACTATGAATCTCTAAGCTTGAACATAGGCAAGCCCATCATTGTTGTGCCCCTAAGGCACCTAAGGTCAGTCCTTTAGGATTTCATCATAATAAATTGGAAATCCATCAATTGTTATCTCATTGTCAATAAGTCAAGTTAGTCAAACTGTGTGGTCTTTGCATGTATAACGTAGGAAAATCTTATCTTTGATTAGCCCCCAAGACCCCTAGGATATTCTTTTAGGTTAGGTTCTTGGTCGAAACTTAGAAAATCCCTAAACATCCAAATATCAGAAAACCCCTAAGCATTCAAATACCAAAAAAAACCTGAAACATTTGTAAAATCTTAGAAATTACCAAAACATTCAGATAACAGAAAACACAAAAACAATAGAAAAAATTCAAAATACCTAAATAAAATCAAATATCTTAGAAAAACCCTAAACAGCCTCAAATAAATTGAAAACCAAAACATTCATATAAACTTTCAAAAAGACCAACAACAACATCAAAACATTTTCAAAAAACACCAAAAACATTGAAATATTTTAGAAAATCCAAAACCACCCATCCCATTTCACTTTCACCCGTAATAAACCTTCACGGGCATAATAAATCAACCATCATCTTCAAACTGTGGCAAAACAAATAGGAAATAAATATTGCAAGTCGTAAAGTGAGCCTAAGTGTCAAAATCTAATGTCTAGATCATAGGTGAACAAGTTGGTGGAGTTTATATTAAGGGCTTATCATAAACCTCATCCTAATCAAACCATCTGATAAGATGTCCTAGGATGCATCCTTCCTGGGATGGACATCAAAATGAGAAATCACTTTAGCTAAATTAACTAGAAAGATATATAGATAACATTGACTGATTGTCTTTGATCTTTTCTTTTGATTTATCTCAATGACCCATTCCCAGGACCTCTCGATGATGTCAATCCAAATGATTTAGAGAGAAAGGAATAGGGAATTGATTATTATCTTTTGTTTTTTGTGCTTGTGGGTATTCTTGTAAAATAATATTGGGGCATACTTGCTTAGTTGTGTGTAGGGAGGTTATTTAGAGTAGATTGTTGACTATTATGTATGCTTTGGTCCAAGATATTATAAACTATTAAACTACATTTTGATGAGGTTTTTCTATATCAAGATGTGAACATGAACTATCCTATCTCTTTGTAGAGTCAAAGTCTATTACACTAGATACAACACCATCTTGGTTATTAAGACCCTGATGCAACGTGTCTATGTGTTATATCAAAACTAAGGAATGATGGAAAATCCTAATCCCAAGATATGATAAAATCATCATTCATCTCTCATCACCATCTCTAATAAAGTCTTGGTGGATCATAGACTTGTTGGAATTTTTTATCAAAATCAATGGTCAATCCATCCATCTTATTCTTCTTATTCTTCTATCTTTACTAACATTTCTATCCAAGTATCAAATGTGTGTCATATATCAAAATATACATGAGGCTACCCATGGCCAATGAATTTTTGTACATCACCAAATCTGTCTACATCAAACATTTGCGCTTTCTAGTCCTCTCTAGGTTGAATTGATCCTAAATCTTTATTGAGAAATCAACCCAAAATTCAAAATTTCTCCCTAAATTTTCAAGGGGGAAAGGTCCAACTTATTCCTTTTGCTGGGGCAACAGTCGGGCATTCAAAAAATCATTATTTTTTTATTTTTTATTCAAGTAGTAGTTTCAATCGAATAGGAATTAGTATTTGAACCAACATAATAGGTACCTTGCTTCAAAGAGGGGAAAAATGTAGACACTTAAAAATGTTCTAAATGATATTATGCACTCAAATTAGGTATACTAACACCATTTCATCATCAAACCCATCCTCTTTTTTCTTAATTGATTAAATTTACCTAGCTATTTAATTAATTATGTCATTTGCATCTGTTAATCTAATTAATCTAATCAGGTTAATTCACCCCCTTTCATGCTAACATTTCATTTTATTAAATTAAATGCATCAAGTTATTTAATTTAAGTCCCTAAGTCATCTTATTTAATTAAATAACCCTAAGTTATTTAATTAAATATCATATCATTATCTCCCCTTTTCATTAAATCATTTATTTAATGAATATCATGTAGTTCCCCTAATTGACATAATTAAAACTTTTTTTTAATTGTTAATCACTAATAAATCTAATCTTCCCACTTGTAAGGGAATATTCCTCCTTTGCACATTCCTCCAAAAGGAATATTCCCATGGAATATTACTTCCCCCTTTTGCACATTAAAACTTTGTTTTAATTTGCTAAATATCTATTTCCCTCACCCATGAGAATATTCTCTTTTCTCACTCATTCGAAAAAGGGAATAATCTTCTTCCTAACAAACTTACAAGACTTGTGTGCAATTTTTGAGTGTGCTTGTTTTGAAGAATATGAGCCCTTGATTCTTTCTTTGATACATGTGATCATTGATTCTCATCTATTGATGAGAATCCATGATCCATGTTTCATCTTTCCTCCATCCTTGACCATTGATTAACCTTTTTTTATCTCAACCCTTCATTTCTCATTTTTCCTCCTATAAGTAGGTCACTATTTGGAGACAAATGGATCCACCTTTTAACAACAAACTTATGTTGTTAAAATCACTCTCACTTGCATTCACATTTAACATCATTTTAGATTAATTTACTTGCATCATATAAGCTTAGCTTCCATTAATGGCTTCCATGATAACATAAGTTCATCTATTTAGTATTATGTAATTAGGGTTTCAATATTTTTAGCTTAAAATCCATTTAGATTAGCATTTCATACACCCATATAGATCATATTAGTCTACATCATGTTAATTTAGCATTTAAATCATTTTTTCATACACATCTTTCATCAGTTTCATCAATTCTCTTTAATAGAATTGGTCAGAAGATGCTCATTTATCCATCGGATTGGGAAAGAGTCACCATTGCATATCAATGCGGCACCACTCCCCCAATAGGATAAGTTTCAATGGATTAGAATATGTGTTTTTGAAGCTTTCATGATTTAGAATGTTAGTTTTAATGGATTCCTAGTTTATTTTTTATTGATTGATCTTATTGTATTGATGTTTAGTGGCATAGTTACGCTTTGAATCTTCATGGATCAAGTGTAGTTGGGCCATACTAAGCCATTGGTCACAGTTATATATTTATAATTTTTCAAAGGAAAATGGGTTGAGATGTTGAATATTCATTAGCATGGTTGTAGAACCAAATAGAAAATAGAGTGGTAGAGTTTTCCTTGTATTTATATGGTGTTGAGTGTAATATTGAATGTATAAGTTTGGCCTCAATGTCTCACCATTCCACTTCTTTTGCAATCCATTAGATGAATGATACAAATTAAAAACTTTGGTCATTAGAATGTCTCCATGAGTATTTCATGTACTTTTGTTAGTCTAGCTAACTATCTTAATCACAATTTCTTATTTGATTTTTGTCTTTGATTGGTTTACATATGCAAAGGCTACAAAACCCCTTGCAATTTTTTTTGTAAGGTATCCTTTCAAAGAAATACAAGAAGTTTGTTAGTTTTTTATGGATAATTAAGATATGTCCATGTGATTGATTTGAAATAACTAATGTTTACAATATTTACATCTAGAGTTTATCTTGTGTGTGGTATTGATAAGAATTTTCCTCCATGCATCTTATATGAGGTGCCATCTTGTTTACTACTTTAGTGATTCTCTATGATCATGTGAATTATTGACTCTATTTCCCATATGAATGAAGGTGCCTATATGTTATTTATTACAATAGCCACTTTCTTAGAGAGGTGTTTCATCCTTGGTTTAGGGTAAACTAGCACATTGGTGCCTAGTAACAATCCAATAGGATCTTCATGTGTTTTGGATATGGTTTTCTTCAAGGTCAATTTTATCATTGTTTTCCCTTAGTCTTTTCAAACAATACACCACAAGGAACAAATTAAAATGCTAACAATGCTAACTAAATATAATTGTTGCTAAGGAATTCAAAAGGATTACATTTCATGATTTATGAAAATATAGATACTTTGTTTCTCACTATTTCAAGACTATAAAAAATGATACATAAATTTATTTTGAAGTTATGTTAAACACAAATAATTTTTGCACATAGAGAACATATAGACTAGAAACTATTTTGAGACCTTTAGAAAAACATTGTTGTTCAAGGACATATTTGTTGATTCTAATGCATTATTGGCATTTGAATATTGAAACAACTCTTATCAATAAAGGCCAAAGTTGGAACAAATTTCTACTCCTTTCAACTGTCACTAAAGAGTAGTCTTGTCTTATATAGTATTTCCATAGGATTTACACTTGAATATTGCTTGAAGGGAGACAAACTTATACTTATTCAACATCAAATTATAGTGGCCCCTATTTTAAAATTGGGTTATTTTAATTGTAATATATATTAAAATTCAAAATTGGAGGAAAAATTTATGAGCTTCTCGTCCTTGGGAAACCTTTAAAGGTTACAAAATGTGACATTGTAAAGGATTACAAATTATTCATTCACTCCTTTAATAAAATTTACATTGTTTTTCTACCTTTCTTTTTTGGTTTTTATCATAAGATATGCTATCCTAAACTTTAATCTTTGATTCACTAAGTATTTTATGGATTCAATGAGAGCATCATATCATTGATGTTTTTATCATTATAAGACATTCTATTGGTCAACTTGGGCATTATAATACAATCTTATATGAAATATTATTCTTTCATAAAGGCTATGGGAGTTGTGCTTTTAATTTGCACCTGAAATAAGGTGATTGTCTACACTTTCTTTAATATCTTATTGATCCCTAGAAGATGTACCTTTTTGTGTCAATGTCCATGTGTAACCTAGTCATGAAAGAAAAGTTTCAAATTGGATTTGTCTACTTGTACATTCAAAATCAAGAATTGGATAAAAATAGGCTCAAATTGGATTATTTTCATTATGTTAGATTAAGGTTCGCTTTATATATAGTGTTAGCTAGTACTTGGTCAAATAATATAAAATTAAACTTGTAGCATTGAGAAATGAGTAAATATGTATATTTGGGCATGTGAGGTATAGAGTTCTACTCTTTTTTTTTGTGTTGTTAGTGACTTAGTATTCATTTTTTTAAAATAATGTATCTTAGATTAAGGTTATATATTTGAACATTTTGGAAATGGTTATGGCCTATTTAACCAACAACCTAATAACATAGGATAAGATATAGGTGTCAAAAATGTGTCATAGGCTAATGGTAGATAGTGATGGACAAGCTTGTATTATTTACATCTATAGATAGAGGATGTAGCATTCATTTCTCTTATCATTTGATGTATATAAAATAGTTAGTTTATGTTCTATTTTTATTTTTTTATATGTATAATATGTGGTAAAAGTGTATCCCAATGTAAATATAAGAGATAAATAATGAACTAATTGCATTACATGAAATGTAAATTACCAATACTTAAAGGAGGATTGAGTAGTTACATAGCTATTGTTATGAACAAACTTTATTAATTCTAATTATTACTAGTTTGACTGATAATTACATAAACCTACATATCTATAAATAACATAAGTGATTAATTATTCTTGAAGATCACTAATTAAGCTCAAATATGACAAAGTGATTAATGGTATAAATAGCATTAGTGATCAATATTACATTTTACAAATTATGTCATGTTCTTTCATTTTTTGCTTCAAACTCCTAAATTTTTTCACTTTTTATGCAACTTCCTTCTAATTCAATGTTGAATTATATGTAAATCTATTATGATTAGTAAAAATTATGAAAAAGAATGGTTCTATATTGTCAAAATTAAACAAAAAAAAACTTATAATTAAAATTAAAATTCTACAAACATGAAAATATTACCTGAGATAATAAAATTTGATCTAAAAAATTCAAATTTTATTCTTCTACATTTTCAAGTGAACAAAATGGTGCTAAAAATTTGGATTATGAAAAATATGATGGTACAAAAATTCAACATCATAAAAAAGTGTTTCCTTGTCAAAAAAATTGTACTAACCAGAAAAAAGTAGGGAATGTGGGCCTACTTCATAAGTTTTATGCCTTTTTTACCATTTTTAGTAAAGGCCATTTGGTGCTCACCAAATAAGCTTTACAAATATTTTCTAACCCTTCACAAATTAGGAAAGAAAATAGAGATAGAATAGAATAAGAGAAATAAATAATGCAATGAAATGAGTGACAGAGAGAGATGCATGCCAATACCCTAAACCCTAAACCAATACCCTAACCCTAAACCCTAAATCATATACCCTATACATGATAATGTGTCATAAACCTTGTACCATCAATCTTGTACCTAAACCCTAAGCCCTATATCCTAAACCCTAGAACCTACATACTCTAAACCTTCTATCATCACTCGCAAGATGGACAAACTAGTCAATAATAGGTTAAACACTATAGCTAATATTGTCACTGATTTTGAGGTTTTTCTTGATGAACATATTTCGAATTCTAAGGGTATGGGCTCACAAAACAGTATATCTAGGTCTTCATAGGGAAAAAATAAGAAAAAAAAAATTATCGTGAAATGCTTCAATTACATCAGGCATAGCTAAATTGTTTGGTAATGGCACTAGAGATGGTATTGGGCTAAAATTATTATGACAAAGGATTTCTCTTAAGGGTTGATTATCTTCTAGACCTCAAATGCCTCATATTAGACACTGATAATTTTGCAACCATTACATGATTTGGGAGGCCCAACATTAATGACTACACCCTTCAACCATGCACCTTCATAACTAGTTTGATTGCTATAACACAGCACCAAGATTCCTCTTAGGAACTCCTTTTTAATCCCATAACACTTTACCAAATATCCTCAACCTTAAGCCCTATACCCTATACACTTAACTCTGTAAACTATCCCTGAAACCTCAACCCTATACTTAAACCTTACTCCCTAAATATTATACCTTAAATCCATATCTCTAAATAGATACCTTATACCATCAACCATAAACCCAATACCCTCACACCTATGTACCCAATATCCTCAACCCTAATCTCTATACCATATGCACTTAGCACTATACCCTCAACCCTAAACACTATATCGGTAATGGGACAATAAGGGATAGGTAGAGAGGTAAAGAGGGAAGGAGGGAGATACTTAGAGATAGGAAGAGAGAGAGGGTGGGAAGGATAGGTAGTGGTTAAGAGAATGGAGAGATATGTGAAAGAAATAATAAGAGAGAGAGAGAAGAAGAAGAGAGAGGTAGGGAGGAAAGGATATATATGGGGTAAGGAGGGAAGGCAAGGTAGAGAGGGAGAAAGGAAGAGAGAGTGGGAGACACCTAGAGAGGGGAGAGAGAGAGGGAAGAGAGTGAGAGAGAAAGGTAAGTATTGGTAGAGGAGTAAAAATGGATGGATGGAGAGGTATACATGAGAGAGTGAGAGAAATACGGAAGGAGGATATGGAGAGGTGATGACATATAGAGGGGAGGGAGAGAGAAGAATGAATAGAAAGAGATTGCTAAGGATGGATGGAGAGGGAAAAAAGGAGTGATTGAGAGACCTAGAGAGGCGATAGGTAGATAGGTGAAGAGGGAAGAGAATAAAATTAGATAGAGAAGTTCACAAAGAGGGAAAGAGGGATAAGGAGTAAGGGAGAGAGGTGGAGAGGAATGGAAATAACTAGAGAGGGGAGAGATATAGAAGTGAGATACATATATCCTAAGGAGAGAGGAGGGAGAGGTGAGAGACATAGGGGATATAGGGGTGAGAGAGATAGGGGAACATAGAGGTGGGTAATGAGATAAGGAGTGAGAGGTAGAGGGGTAAAGAGGGAAGGAGGGAGAGACCTGGAGATGGGGAGAGAGAGAGGATAGGAGGGAGAGGTAGTGATCAAGAAAATGGAGAGAGATGGAAAATTAAAAATAATAGAGGGAATGAAAAGGAAGATAGAGGTAGGGATGTAAGGATATAGATGGGGGAAAGGAGGGAAGGTAAGGTAGAGAGGGAGAGAGTGAGTGGGAAAGACCTAGAGAGGAAAGATAGAGAGAGAGAGAGGGGGGGTATCAACCTAGAGGATTAACAAGGGATGGAGGGAGAGGTAGACATGGAGGGAGTGAGAAAAATCGAGGAGGATGTAGATAGGGGAGGGAGAGAGAATAGTATATAGAAGAACAAAGAAAAAGAGATGTCTAAGTAGGGATGGAGAGGTAGACAAGTTGTGACGGAGAGACCTAGAGAAGGGAGAGGTAGAGAAGTGAGGGATAGAGAGAGGTGAGAGAGATAAGAGAGGGAGAAAGAAAGAGAAATATTGGTAGAGTAACAAGGTATGGAGGTATTGGTATACATGGAGGGAGTGAGACATAATGATGAGATAGAGAGGTGATGATGTAGAGAGGGAAGGGAGAGAGAAGAGGATAGAGAAGAGGATAGAGAGAAAAAAGAAGAAAGATATGGGTAAGGAGTGATGGAGAGATAGATAAGGAGTGACTAAGAGACCTACAAAGGGGAGAGGTAGAGAGGTGAGGGGGGAGGGAAGTAAATTTGAGAGATAACTTCAAAAAGATGGAAATAGGGGCAAGGATGGAGGGAGAGAGGTGGGGAGGGAGGGAAATAACTAGAGAGCTTAGAGAGATATACAGGTGAGAGACCTAAAACCTAGGGAGAGAGGGGTGAGAGACATAGGGGAGAGATAGGTGAGAGATATGGGTAATGAGAAAATTAAGGAGAGGTAGAGAGGTAAAGAAGGAAGGAGGAAGAGACTTGGAGATGGTGAGAGAGAGAGGGGGTTGGAGGGAGAGGTAGTGCTCCAAATAATTTGAGATAGATGGGGAAGAAATAATAATAGAGGGAGAGAGAAGAAGAGAGAGGTAGGGAGGTAAATATATAAATGGGGGTAAGGAGGGAAGGAAAGGTATAGAGGGAGAGAGTGTGAGAGAGAGAAGATCTAGAGAGAGAAAGGGAAGTATTGGTAGAGGAGTAACAAGGTATGGAGGGAGAGGTATACATTGAGGGAGTGAGAGACATATGGAAGGAGGAGATAGAGAGTTGATGATGTAGAGAGGGGAGGGAGAGCGAAGAATGAAGAGAAATGGATGGATAAGGAGGGATAGAGAGGTAGACAAGGAGTGATTGGGATACCTAAAGAGGGGAGAGGGAGAGAGGTGAAGGGGAGAGAGAAGAAAATGAGAGATAGAAGTTCACAAAGAGGGAAGGAGGGATAAGGTGGGAGGGAGAGAGGAGGATACAGATGGAAATAAATAGAGAGTGGAGAGATATAGAGGTGAGAGACCTATTGCCTAGGGAGAGATGGGTGAGAGACAGAGGGGGAGAGATAGGGGTGAGAGATATAGAGGGGGAGAGGTGGGTAGTGAGGCAATGAGGTAGAAGTAAAGAGATAAAGAGGGAAGGAGGTAGAGACCTACAGATGGGGAGATATAAAGGTTGGGAGGGAGAGGTAATGATCGAGAGAATGGGGAGATATGGGAAATAAATAATAATAGAGGGGGAGATAAGAAGAGAAAGGTAGGGAGGCAAGGATATAGATGGAGATAAGGAGGGAAGGAAAGTTAGAGAGGGAGTGGGAGAGACCTAGAGAGGGAAGAGAGAGAAGAGAGGGATACAGAAATGGAAGTATTAGTAGAGGAGTAAGAAGGGATAGAGAGAGTGAGAGACATAGGTAGGAGGAGATAGATATGTGATGACCTAGAGATGGGAGGGAGAGAGAAGAGGAGAGAGAGAAGAATGAAGTGAGAGAGATAGAGTATGGAGAGAGGTGGGTAATTAGAAAATTAGTGAGAGGTAGAGATATAAAGAAGTAAGGAGGGAGAGAATTTGATATGGGGAGAGAGAGGGTGGGAGGGAGAGGTGGTAATCAAGAGAATGGATAGAGATGGGTGAGAAAAAATAATGAAGGGAGAGAGAAGAAGAGATAGGTAGGGAGGAAATTATAGATATGGGGTTAAGGAGGGATGGAAAGGTAGAGAGGGTGGGAGAGACCTAGAGAGGGTTGAGAGAGAAGAGGGTAAGTATTGGTTAAGAGGGAAGGAGGTAGAGAGGGAGTGAAAGGTAAAATTTTGACTATCTATCATCAATCATAAACCCTAAACTCTAAGCCTTATAAAATTAGGGGAAAGAGAGAGAAAGAGAAAGTGAGGTTGGCTTTATCATTTACATTTGGAACTTGCCAAATGATGCACTTTCATTTGGTCAGCACAAAATTTGGTGCTCACCAAATGGCTTGCATTGGGAAATACCAACCCTTTTGGTTGGATTTTCCTTGAGCATCCAACCCTAAGGGTTGGACAACCATCTCATGTCAAAGACATGATTTTTTCAACGGGTGACAAAATTTCACACAATTTTCGGCCACATTCTCACCATTAGTTTTGCATGTGTTTCAATGTAAATTTATAAAAATAATACCATGACGATGTTAAGCTCTCTCTTAGTTAGCTAATCGTATAATTTTTTTACATTTTGATTATGTTAAGGTTTTCATCTTTAACTTCTTTTATTAGGGTCTCCATTTTTTGTCAAAAACCAACATGTGATAGTTTTTGTATATTATTTTACTCATTTGTCAAATTTTGAATCAAATTACATTTTTAGAAACTAGACTCCATTCTACACATATTGAAAGAAAAAAAATTGGTTTTTCGATTATTTAAAAAGGGGGGGGGGACACACTCAATTTCTAATTTTTAGGATGTGTCTACTTCAAAAATTAGTAGAATATTATATATTCATTAAAAAAATAGCTGAAAATTTTGCATAAGCTACATGGTGTTAGCTAAGTTCTCATTGAAGCAATTTTTGAAATTCTACAAAAAATTAACATTTTAGGGGGAGCACAATAGATGCTATGCTATTTTTTTTATAAAAAAACAAGACCACTTTGTGTGATCCCCCTTTTGTAAACCCTTAATCTTCAATATTTCAAAAAAAATAGTATTTTATAAAGTATATTTGAAGCACTACAACTCTTTTTCTTATTGCATCTTCAAAATTTGAGCATAATTATCTTCATTTTCTCATCAAACATCATAATTTACTAATTTCAAAAAAAGTGGCATCTTAAGAGCCCTTTTTGTGTCACAACTTTGTGCACTTTCCCTTATTATAATCCCTAGTCACCCAAGAATAAATTATTAAGATCTTATAGACCAAGGAAATCTTAGAGAATAAGATATTCCACTAACCCAAGCTCAAAATCCACTATTCATCTTCATAAAAAAGGTAGACAATCTATGTTAGAATATATCCTAAGGAAAGACAAAGAATCCATTATTAGGTACCTATAAGCAAGGGATAGAAGCTTCCCCCAAACTATCAACTTGAAAATCTAGGTATGAAAACCATCCCAAATCAAGAAATAAACATCCCTAGAAAACTTATAGCATTAAACCCCATACCCATCCATACCAATCTTGATTCTACTTTATCCATCCCCATGAGTCTCAATCCCTTGACCAATAAACCCCTAATTCCAAATGACATATGTGTCCATCCCCATCAAGAGGAATTTTTTCGAGCACAAGAGGAACTTTCATGCTTAAACCAATTGCAAAACCATTTTTTTTTTTACCAATTACATGTCCTGAATGAACAACTAATAACCCTTTCTCCCTACACAAATTTCCCATCAAACAAAATTTCAAAGCTAAAGTGTGATCAAATCCTCTAATCCAATGAACTCAACATGGCTATGAAGGATGTTATCCAAGGGTTACTAGCAAGGAATCACAAAATTAAATCTCAAGAGTTGTGTCATACCCCGAGGACAAGTGTGAACATATTAAGATTGTACAAAACTCCCTAGCATGATCATTCTTGCAAATCAATCCACAAAAAATATTAAACAAATTCTACCCACCCCTTCCATGCTATCCATAAAATCTAAGATCCATATACCTCAAAAAAACCAAAAAAATATAAATTATCAATACTTGAAATATCAAGCTCATAGAAAGCTTGCTTGTATCATAAAATAAACATCAAGATACCTATCTAACACATGATAAAATTTGTCCAAAAAAAACTCAAAATAAAAATTCTTGCATTGATCCAATAATCAAATCTTATAAAAATATCCTCTTGATCCTTGTTGACTCCATCCAAGAGCCAAAATTTGATGGTATAGAGTTGAGGGATAGTGTTCATGGTTAAGGGAATAGGGTAAAGTTTATAAAGTATAGGGCTTAGGGTTTAGCATATATTAGGTATAGGGTTGATGTTATTGGGTTTACGGTTGAGTGTATAAGGTATATGTTTAGGGTTAAGGGTATAGGGTTTAGGATTTAGGGTTGAGGGTATAAGGTTTAGGCTTTAGGGTTGATACATATAGAGTTTAGGGTTGAGGGTTTTGTATATAGGCTTTAGCACTTATAGTTGAAGAATAGTGTTTAGGGTTTAGGGTACTAGGATTTAATGTATAGGGTATAAGGCTTAGGGTTGAGGATATTGGGTATAGGGTTGAGGTATTGGGTTTACAATTGAGGGTGTAAGGTATCTATTTAGGGTTGAGGGTATAAGGAATAGGGTTTAGGGATGACGGTATAGGTTTTACAGTATAGGGTTGACGATATATGGTTTAGGCTTTAGGTTTGAGGGTGAAAAGGTGAAAAATTGTGGGATCTCTTTCACCTTTAGGGTTTTGGACCTAAAAGAAGAGAGGAAATTCTCACACTCTTCACTCAAAAAAAACCCTTGAGATTTTAATGCAAAGGAGATTGAAATCTAGCAAACGGACTATACTAAAGGCTGAATGAAATCTAACGAACAGTTCACCACAAAATTTAGAGTTGGAAAAGACAATGCAATACAATATGAAATACCAAACCCCAATTGAATGAAAAATAACCCTAAATGACCTAGAAAGATGAAAAAAATGCAACAAAAAGATATGAAATAGAAATTATGGACCTGGGAGACTAAATAAGGAAGAATGGAGGTTTGAAATTCTAGAAAATATGTTGTTAATTTTGACAAGGACTCATTCGCCAAGCTAGGTGAATCAGTCCAGTTTTTGGAAAAATGTGCAGATACAAGTTTTGGCCAAAAGGCTATCTATATTTGTGAAAATATTTGTCATATCTATATAGTCAGAATCATTCACCACTTGTGGAAAATTATTCTACTTCTTCTTTTTCAAAATTTTGGGACCTAATTATGTTCCTCTTGATCTACTATGCTCTTCTGGACTAGTTTCTAGATCTGAAAATGTAAATTGCCACCTATAGACCTTCTTCGAGGCTTGATGACAACTTTTCTCCAACTTTTCTCCTTCACAAATATACAATCTAGCCCTAAAGATCACACATGAGAAAAGGGGAAAATGTTGTGGGGGTTCGTGAATAGGGGTTTTCCTTGGTCAAACCCCTTGTTGGTAATTAAACCTTGAAATGAAAGAAAATGTGCATGGAGAATGATGAATGAAAAAAAGAAAATGTTGCAACTCACCAAACCTTAGCAATAAGGTGCTACAAATATGCTTGAAATGGCTACAATGGATGTGGTTCTTGACTCTTGCTTGAAACACTTACTTGGATCATGAACTCTACATCACAATTGTTAGCACAATAACAAACATGAAGAATGAAATCTTTGACATGATGATTGGAAATTGAATGCTACTCTAAGATGCTTAATAATCCTCCCTTGAATTCCCTTTAATGCTCTTGTGAATGCGTAATTATCTTACGAACTCTCTTGAATGCTAGGTGTTAAGTATGAGTGAAAGAACCTTGTATTTATACTTAATTATACAAGAATTCTTGAAATTACAACACTACAAGCTGACATAAGATCTAGAAGAATAAAATCCTGCTAGAAATTTGAATTAAATTTCAATTCAAGCCACACAAGACTCATTTTCCCAAGGTGGCGAATGAATCCCACCAAACATAATGTTTGGGACCAAACATTAAAAGTGCTTAGAAATGTATGAAACCTACATCGGGGCCAAAATAACCTAGGAGGGACTCATTCACCAAAGGTGGAGAATGAATCCAAAACATTAAATATGGGCCACACAAGCCAGGAACACCTGAATTATGATTTGTAAATGATTGGTGTCGGGATTAGCCTTGAAAAGATGCAATAAATGAGACTTTTTGGTTACAAAATAAGGCCAATTAAAGCATAATAAAGCCCAATTATTAATGAAAAGCCTAGAAAAATGTGAAAGTGTGTTACAACACTTTACAACACTTCAAATAAGGCTAGCTTAAGGTTTATATTGATTAAAATTATGTTTATTATGCTTAGGTAATTGATAAAACCCTAGGTCGGTATTGGCATAGTGTGATGGTTTATAGGTGACATTGTTGTTCTTTCCACCAAGGTTCAAACCCCATTGGGGTGGTATTGTTGAATGGTTGTATTGGTTGTATTCTAGTTCATAGCTCCGGTCAAAAGCGTTTACCCCTTGAATAAAAAAAATTGATAGAACCCTAGAAAAGTGTGAAAGTGTGTTACAACACTTCACAATACTTTAGCAAGGCACCATTAAAATCCATTGGTTCACAATGGCTAAATACCTAATGTGAATGTGTTATCCACATTGCAACACTAAATCAAGGAAAAATTAACCCAAAATCCATAAGTGGGACCCAAACGAGTGTGAAAATGTCAAGAGATCCATTTTACTATACTAGATTTAGCCCCCACTTTACTGAGAGGATGAACTTGCTTCAAACTCACACTAAAGTAGACAATCATGCATCAAGGGGGGTTCAAATGTACTAATTCTAGCAAGATGAGACAACAACGATCAAGAGGGGTGATCAAGCCACTAGGATCAAGATCCCATGACAAACCAACATATGCACAAAGGAAAATGCATGAGAATGATACAAAGAACAATGACAAGGCACAAGAATACACTGCCAAAGATGGAAAATGGAAAAGGTGAAATAAAATAATTGTACCAAGCTTCAATTGTTTGTCCATCATAATGTGGATCAGATCTAGGTTTTTTTTTTTGAAAAATGCATACTCACTCTGAGGAGACCAAACTCCTAGCTATCTGCTGGGTGAGAAGTACTAAAAGGTGAGAAACATACACTCATGGCTAGTATGCACTCACACACATGAAAGTGGCTATGGGGAAATTCATGCCTTAGATTGGGCCTCTTGCTTAAACCATACTAAAGTTATAACTCTTAATAACTTTAATAAGGTGCCACACAAAAAATAATTTTCAAGCTTCATGAGGCAAGAAAAACTTTGTATGCTTGGAGCTCATGAACAAACAGGATGGCACTATAGGCATGCAAGTTGTTTTATGCAAGGTAGCCATATAGATCAACAAATGAAAAATGCAAAATAGGAAATGTTCAAAGGAGTCTTGCTTAGTTCATGCGAGATCTTTAACTTAGGGAAAATTGTGCCTAATGTCTCCAAGAGAGGACCAATTATAGAATACATAATTTTCAACTTAGGGGATGTAGTGTGTCACATTAAGCAACTACAAGGAATGCAATATGCTAAGAGAGATCACGCTCCTGAAGAACATTAGACCCAATGTCATCCACAAAGAAAAAAATGCATCATATGAAGTAAGAAGGTTGCACTAATAACCATGAAAAAGAAAATAAAAAAGAATAATGCATATGTATGCCCCCACTTTAAATAAATTGCTAAACACCATATTGTAAGAAATTACTTTACACCATATTGTGAGAAATTACTTTAAAGTAGCAAATGAAAAATGCAAACAGAAAAAGAAGAAATGAGAGCCAACTTGAAAATTCCTATGCCAAGTCATATGTTTATGAGTAAAGTTGTATAATGTAAGAGAAAAATAAAAGAGAGGGGTTGCCCCCAAAATGAAAATACCAAACACATAAGGGATCTATGGATTTGGGGTCAGTATGTTCTTTGCTACATTTTTTTTAGAGAGCTTGGAATTATCATCATCCCCCAAATACACATAGAACGAGAAGAATGACACAAAGAGAGTGATAAACAAAGAAAAAACTTTTAGGTCAACATGGAAGAGATATGAATGTCTCATTCCTTGCGTCATCCCCAAAAGGAAAACACAAGACAAATGAAAAAAAGAAACTAAAAATACAAAAGGAAAAAAGAAGTCCTTTTGGGTCAACATGGAAGAGACATAGGGTGTCTCAATGCCTTGCATCATCCCCAAAAGGAAAACACAAGACAAATGAAAAAGATATAAAAAAAAGGAAAAGGAAAAAGAAAATCCTTTTGGCTCAACATGGAAGAGACATAGGGCATCTTGATGCCTTGTGTCATCCCTAAAAGGAAGACACAAGACAAATGAAAAAGAGATAAAAAGTTTGAAGTAAGAGATTTACGGCATAGAGAAGAATGAGGGTACAAATAGAGGAATGCCACAAAGAGAGAGAGAACATCAAATAGAATGTCATAGGGGATCAGATTACACACATGCAATCACACAAAAGAAAATGAAAAAGAAAAGATGCAAAAGACTAGTAAGGTGAATTGAAGAACTAGAAGAAGCACAAGGTTCAACACTCTTTATAGGATTTTTTTTTTAAGCTCATGGAAGAGGAAAATAATGTATTTGGTTCATTATACGCCTTTTTGTCAATTTTAGTAAACTTTTCATCATCATCTAAGTTGATCACAATAGGAGGTCAAAGGAAAATTTCCATGGAAGATTTCAACTCTTGTTGTGGAGGTTGCATTCAATTGTCTTGTTTTGGGGTAGAGTCATCATGCATTGCTTCAATAAAGTTTGGATTTTGATTTTCTTTGTTTAATTCTTCATGCAACTCACAAGCAAGGGCATGAAATCTACACCTACGCTCTCTAGCACCTTTGTTTCTTTTGGTTTTGTTTTCAAGTTGCATTTGTGTAGGAGTGGGTTGATCAACTATAGGTTTCTATTCTTCCCTTAGGGGATGAATGGAAGGAACCATAGGAGTTTGTTCAACCGCTTTCTCTTTGGCTTTGTGAACTTGTTTTATCCTAGAAGGTGTGATGGGGTTGGTTTCATTGTCTCATGGTTGTTTGTAGGATGTAGGTGAAGTTTTTTTTTAATATGGTCTTGTTTATTCGGTTCTTTTTAGGTTCAAGCATGGTTTTGTCAAGGATGGTAGGTTGAGAGGTTCATGGGGACATGTTTTGGAGAGACAGTTTGACAATTTTCTTTGCTTTGAATTTTTGGTAGGATATGAAAAAGATTCCCTCTCGTGGCTATATAGGTTCCATGGGCTCAAACCAAAAGGCATATAAGGAAAACTTTCCTTTGAATGACAAAGGGTTGAAGCCACTATGGTGGACAGTGAATATTTCATTTTCAAAGGGAAACCTTTAAGCATTTATGCACAACCGAAGGGACAACTTTCATGGAGTGAAGCCATGGATGGCCTAGCTTTACACAAAACTGGTCTAACTATGGGATGATGGAGAATGTGACATCTAATGTTTTTGGTACTATTTGCAATGCTAAGGTGATCAATCCTATCATAGGGAAAGAAAAACCATTGTGTGTCCTAATCCATGCTTTCATTTTATCATATTCATCTTGATAGAGTTCAAGAAAAAGTAGAAATTCCTCAGTGATCACATTCTCTCCACAAGTGGGATCTATTAATATCCCATTAGTGGGCTTATCATAGATATGGCCAACTATGTAAAGAGGACTATTCAAAAAATATTTAAGTATATCCTTAGAGGAGAAAGTAATTTCAAGAGAATTATTAGGTTGGCCCTTACAAGGTATGACATCTATAGCCCCTACCATTTCATCTATAGGATTGACATTGATAGAATTATTTAGAACAAAATCATTGTTTTCATCATTTGTATCAACATTCATCACATCATTCTTTGTAGTTTAGTTGGATTTGACAAATGAAATATTATGTTTTGGCATGGGATTGGTGAAAATTTGCAAGTTTTGGTTTGGAGGGGCAATGGACTTATTTCCTTGATCACTAACACCTCCAATGGATAGATGGTCACAATCAATGAGATATTTCACAAGATGTTTAAGATGCTTGCAATGTTGTGTCTCATGTCCATTTTGTCAATGATAATGACAATAAGCATTTGATCTAAAGCTTGGGGGTAAAGGCTTATTAGGGTTAGGTGTTTTGAGGAGATGCAAGGTAATCATTTGTTGTTCTAAAAGTTGGGACTTTGTGTTATGAAGGGTATCAAGTAAGGTGGTGAATTTTCTTTTGGGATCCCAATAGCTAAACGGTATAGTGGCCTTAACAGTAGCTACTTGGTTATTGACATTTTGAGTTGTTGGCTAAGGGGGATTAAATTGAAAGGAACCCTTTGTTTTGTCTTCTAAATAGTTGGGAATTGTTTTGGTTTGCATGCTTGTACTTTTGGGTCAGCTAGAAGTGGAGCTTGTATCCCGACTACTAACTGAATTTTGATAATTTTGATAATCATGGAGGGCAGTGCACAAGTGCATGAAGGATGGGAATTCATTATGGTAAGTTTTTCTTGAATCTTAGTTTTCAAGTTTTCTATGAACATTTTTTTAAGGTGTGGGTTGGGGACCTTGACATCAATTTGGGAATAAAGCAATTGATAGCATGAGATAAAATCAATTATCTTTTCTTCTTCTTTTTGCTTGCATCTCATCAAATTGGACAAGGTCATCTTGGGAGTTATATGCACTTGGAAATGGTTTAAAAATGCCTCAACAAGTTCATTGAATGAACGAATTGACTTGTTCAGTAAAGAAGAGAACCATTCCAAGGTAGTATCTTTCAAGGACCTAGGAAAAACTTTTCCAATAGTTTATCATCAAGGAAAAAGTCACTACATAAGGCAGTGTAGGCAATAACATGGTTAGAAGGATCTCCCTTCCCTCCATATTTATCAAATATAGGCACCTCTACACCTTGTGGCATCAGTGTTCATAATATCTCCAAGGAAAATGGGTTTCTTTTGACATTTAATATGTAGGTGGACCATTTTGATTTTGGTTGATGGTGGAAATTTTCTTTTGAAGGGATGACATGGTTTGGAAAAGTTGAGTTATGAGACGGTCATTTCTTGTGTTATGAGATGGAAGTGATAAAGGTGAAGGGGTGTATGTGTTCATAGGACAAGTGAATGGAATGCCTATAGGTGGTGATTTAGGAGATATAACTTGTCATGCCACATAGGAACTAGGGATGCTAGCAGGAATACCCAAGGAAGGAATCACATTACAACTTGTTGCATTGTTTTTGTGACTTTAGGATTGGTGTAGCTAGGTATTAAGGCTATTGTTGTGGGAGGAGGAATTTGAGTTCCTCCATTACTTGTAACATTGCTTGTTGGTAAAGTACAACTAGTGGTTGGAGTGAGACATTTTCCAAACATTTGAACTATGTTCTTCACAAGGTCAAGCCTATCTTCACTTTCATGCATGCGATGAATGTTTTATATGGTTGGAATTGCACTACTTGAAATTTTTTCAAGGCTTATTTCATGTTGTAAGTTTACTAAATCCTCATGAATTTGAATTATTTTTTCTTGCAGGATACTATCATTCCTTGTTTCAACTTGCATGCTACTTGGAGGCAAAGAGTTGCTAAGGGTATTATCCATGCCTAGTGTACTAATGTCAATACTAGGAGTGGAAGCTCTAGATAACCCAAGATCAACAATGATTCTACTATCACAAGATGACATGAGTCTTAAACTTCTCACAATGGTATTAGCAATAGGAAACCAAACACTCATACAAAGGCTACTAAATGCGGGGTGAATGCAAATGCAATGTAAGCTAAGAACAATGAAATGCTTATAACTAAAAATATAGAAATTGAAATAGAAAAGTAGAAACAACAAACAAAAAATCAGAAAATGAAGTTTAAATGCTAGAAAATACAGTGCAAAATATGCAGAGGGACTAATTCGCCCAAGGTAGCGAATGAGTCCCAATGATGATTTTTTAAAAAAATTTCAAAACAATTTAATTGAATTTTATGATTTTTATGTTTTTTGATGCAAATTTGAGATGAAAATACATAATTTAATTGTTTTTCAATAAAATTAAATGCAACAATGCAAGCTATATGACCTTTCACTAATGCAAAATTTGAAACCCTCGAATGCAAATTAACTAATGTAGAACCTAATGCACTATTAATGCAAGATAAATCTAGGATGTAAATGCACTCCAAATCAGAATTATGATGCTCTAAATGTAGGTTCACCAAAATGAAAAGGTGAAAATTTTTGGGCTCTCTTTCACCTTTAGGGTTTTGGACCTAAAAGGAGAGAGGCAATTCTCACACTCTTCACTCAAGAACAAACCCTTTATATTTCAATGCAAAGGATATTGAAATCTTGCAAAAGCATTATCCTAAAGGTTGAATAAAATCTAATGAGGGGCTCACCGCCAAGTTTAGACTTGGAAAATACAATACAATAAAATATGAAATATCAAACCCTAATTGAATGCAAACTAACCCTAAATGACCTAGAAAGATGAAAAAAACACAACAAAAACCTATGAAATAGAAAGTATACACCTGAGAGACTAAAGAAAGTAGAATGGAGGCCTGGAATTATAGAAAATCTATTGTTAATGCTGACTAGGACTCATTCGCCAAGCTGGGTGAATCAGTCTAGTTTTTGGAAAGCTATGCAGATATAGGTTTCAGCCAAAAGGGTATCTGGATCTATGAAAATCTTTGTCAAGCCTATATAGTGGGACTCATTCGCCAATTATGGTGAGTCAGTTCACTTCTACTTTTTCAAAACTTTGAGACCTGATTATGTTCCTCTCAATCTACTATACTCTTCTTGACTGGTTTCTGGATATGACACTACAAATTGCCACCTGTAGACCTTCCCAAGATTCTCCAAGGCTTGATGAAAACTTTAGGGATTCAGCAACATTTCTCCAACTTTTTTCCTTGACAAATCTGAAACCTAGCCCTACAAATCACACACAAGAAGAGGGGAAAATGTTGTGGGGGGTAGTGAATATGGGTTTTCCTTGGTCAAACCCCTTGTTGGAAATTAAACCTTGAAATGAAAGCAAATATGAATGGAGAATGTTGAGTGAATAAAAGACAATGTTGCATCTCACCAAACCTTAGAAATAAGGTGTTGCAAATATGCTTGAAATGGATGTGGTTCTTGACTCTTTCTTGAATGAAGTTGATCTTACTTGAAACACTTGCTTGGATCATGAACTCTAAATCACAATTGTTAGCACAATAACAAACATGAAGAATGCAATATTTGACATGATGATTGACACTTGAATGTTGCTCTAAGATGCTTGATAATCTTCCCTTGGATTCCATTTAATGCTCTTGTGAATGCTTAATGCTCTTGTGAACTCTCTTGAATGCTAGGTGTTAAATATGAGTGAAATAAACTTGTATTCATACTCAATTATGCAAGAATTCTAGAAATTACAACACTACAAGCCAACATCAGATCTAGGAGAATAAAATCCTACTAGAAATTTAAATTAAATTTAAATTTGTGCCACACGGGACTCATTCTCCAAAGGTGGTGAATGAGTCGCACCAAACATAATGTATGGGACCAAAAATGAAAAGTGCTTAGAAATGTGTGAAACCTGCATTGGGGCCAAAAAGACCTAGGTGGGACTCATTCATCCAAGGTTTCAAATGAGTCCTAGACACTAAATCTAGGCCACACAAGCCAGGAACACCTAAATTGTGATTGGTCAATGATTGGTGTCAAAATTATCTTGAAAAAGATGCAATAAATGGGTCTTGTGGATGCAATATAGGGCCAATTAAAGTGTAAGAAAGCCAAATTATTAATGACAAGCCTAGATAAATGTGAAAGTGTGTTACAACACTTTACAACACTCCAAATAAAAAAAAAGATTAAGGTTTATTTTTATTAAAATTATGTTTATTATGCTTAGTTAATTGAAAAAACCCTATAAAAGTGTTAAAGTGTGTTATAACACTTAACAACACTTTAGCAAGGAACCATTAAAATCCATTAGTTTAGAATGTACCAAGGCCTAATGTGAGTTTTTTATCCACATTGCAACAATAAATCAAGGCAATATTGAGCCAAAATCCACAACGAGGACCCAAACAAGTGTGAAAATGTCAAGGGATCCATTTTACTACACTACAAAGGGTATAGGGTTTAGGCTATAGGGTTGACATTATTGGGTATATAGTATAGGGTTTAGGGTTAAGGTTATCGGGTATAGGATATAGGGTTGATGGTGTTAGGTATAGGGTGTAGGGTTTATAGTGTTGGTGTGATTAATTAATTAATTATTACACTAACATAAATTAACTTAGGTCATAAATCATTTAGTCCTAGGTTGCATCATTTAATAAATGGGATAATATTCCCTTCCTAGTTTGTGGGATAAGATTCCTTCTAGAACTTATCTCATCATTTAATGATCATCTAGATAGGGTTCACATGTTGTCACATGTTGTTAGATTATAACACTTGGCAACATCTCATGTATATTAGGGTTTACCTCTTGCCTATTTCAGGCATCTTGTTCATTTGTAACATATCATATCAATATCATATCAATCATATTATCAATAGAATCTTTAATCAGCATTCCATTGTTGCAACACTTCTCTTTGTGGTTGATTATCTTTCATGGCTAAAGTCCTTCATTGAAGATTCTAGAGCTTCAAGGGCTGTGCATCATCCATTCATCTCAACATGGTATCAGAGCTAGTCCATTGAAACATCAACCCTAGATCCAAGAAGTTGGAGTGCAAGATTCATGCAGGCTTGGAGTTTTATGTTGCAGGCTAGTTGGTTCTACCCGGGAGCCAAGCTGATTTCTGGTGCAGATCAGGCTCTCTCTGACCTCCCCATTGCGTCTAGAAGGCCTCAAAACCCATAGATCGCCTGTCCATTTGTCAAAATCAGAGACATCATCCAGGAGCTAGTTGAGGTATTATTTAGGGTTTGGTTTTTTTGTACTATCCATACAAATCTGCTGTAAAAAATCTTCTTGTTCAGTCCTCCATCAAGGAAATTTTTTTTTAGAAAAATCAAAAAAATTATTGGCTATTTTTTTGGGAATTTTTTATATAGTTCTCGGCAAAAATTAACTCTACAGAGTTTGACCTGCAAATATATTATATAGTCGGCAGATAAATTTTTCGCAGGCTATAGTCTTTTTTCCCCGTCGGCTTTTTAATCAGCATTTTAATAAATTTTTCAATTGCAAATATTTTGCAATATTCAAAAATTTCATCGTCGGCTTTTGCTGATAGCCTGCTCACACTGACTGGATCCTGTGTCCCATCTGCGTCATCCGGCCACTATCACATCGTTGTCGGCCCCTATCACATCGCCTCTGTCGGGTTCTCCATCTATGACGCCCACTGTTCTGGCCGCATCTGATCATCGACGACTGTTCCCATGGCCTCTCCTCCAACCCGACACTGATAGCTCTGATCTGACCACCTTCTGGCCACGCTGCTTGTATTTATTCTGGCCACCACCGCCAACTTCATCACCCAACTTCCTCTGCTCCGATGCCACCCATCAAGCGGTGGTTTGTTTTTTTTGCCCACGCCAGCCCCTCGGTCATATCAGTGACTGGGGGCTTATTTTTTTAAGCCCCGGGGTGCTACATTTTTGCACCTAATTAGCCAGTTGCATTCAAATTGCAGTTTTTTTCTGAGGGCCATATCTTTGAGCCACGATATCAAAAATTTGCAAACGAGATATCGACGAAAAGAGAATTTAGAGAACTATCCATTGGTGCCATCCATTTTGCAAGATTTTTCTGCTATCAATTTCTAAATTCAACTAAATTCAATCCTCCATTTTGGACTCATAAGCGCATATCTTCGCATCAGATTGTCAGATTTCGGAGATTCCAGCGACATTCGAGAGATTTCAGTGCATTTTTTATCAGTACAGTCACCTTCTTTGGTTTCAGCTCCAGGTATCTTTTTTTTTGGTTTTTTTATTCCTAAGACATCCTGAAGCTTGAAGAAAAATTTCTTGATCTCAGAGGCATATTTTCAATTGCACATCATATTTGGAAGTATTTCTTTTCTGTTGAAGGTCAGTGTCTTTGATTTTTGTCAAGAAAATTTGTTATGGGGCTTGCATATTATTCTCCTTTGGTTATGTTGCACAAGGGTAACTATTAGCAATGGCGAGATGGGATCTACCACCATCTTCATTCAATTGATTTTTTGCCACATCTATTTGGTATTATTCCTCATCCAAGTGAAGGTATTCATGAACTTGCTTGGAGTTGCAGCAGGTACACTGTTTGGGAGATCCTTGCGATGCAAGTTGATTGTGATGTTTTGAGATCTATTGATCATTGTGATTGTCCTCACATTCTTTGGACTAAGCTTTGGGAGATCTATGGAGATTTAGATACTCCACCATTCCCCGATGATCATGATTCAGAATGTCATTCTTTAGATCAAGTACCCCATGATGCTATTGTTGTCCAGGAAGTTGATTACCTTGATCTATCTGAAGAGGTTGACAAGGTTCCTTTCAGTGCTTCTTCTTCATCAGAGTCAGTTGGTATCCCTTCACATTCAGTGATTCCTTGTCCAGAATCATTGATTCAGGCTTCCACTATCATCATCCATCAGGACACATTTAGTTTTCCAGACTTGACATCACAGGATGGCTTTGTTTTAGGTATCATTGCCTTGGCTACTTCTACAGGTTTGGAGACAATTCTTGAGGGGGTATCACTCCTCTATTCAGATTTGGCTTTGGAGATTTGTTTTGAGTCTCCTCATTCCTTTGTCTCGACCTTGATTGGGAATCTAGAGACTATCTTGGAGGCACTTGGTTTCTCTTCAGAGATTTCATATTCGAGACTTCTTCCCTATCATTCCATTCAAGATTTGCAATTTCTTTAGCATCTACCATTGGATTTGCTTCAGACTTCTTTCAGTGGTTTTGAGGACACTTCATTCAGGGGGGGAAATCTAGTCTCCATCACATCCATCATATTCATCCTATCTTCATCTTTGGATATTGTTTAGCATCAGTTTCTGCATCGACCTGGTTTGTCACTCTCTTCATTGATTGTGGCATCTTCATCTTCAGGCAAGGAAACAATTGAGCAGAGTTCAGAGAAATCATCATCCATGTTCATTCTTCCTTCCTTCAATTCCTATCCGGAATAGGAAGCATCTTTGCACACACAGTTGGTTTTGTTTCTTCCGAAAGGGAGACAAGTTGTTTGTCGGCATTAGATCTTGTTTTGTCTTCAAACACTTCCCTTCTTTGCAGGTAATCACATATTTTGGGGGGGGGGGGCTATCAAGTCTCTTTATTGTATCCATGTGACGGATGGTGTACTTGGGGGGTATTTGGGAGTCCTCCATCCTTCCTATCCTATCTCACAATTTTTCTTTTTAATCTCCTTTTTGGAGAGGGGTTTTGTTCCCACTGGGTTTTCCCCTTTTCTCCAGTTGTGGGAGATTTTCTGCATCTTCATGTACATGGGTACCTAACATGGCCTCAGCCGGGACCCATCATCATCATCATCTTGCATAATCATTGCATTTTCCTCCCTAAGTTGCACTTATGGGGGGTGTTGGTACTAATTAATTAATTATTACACTAACATAAGTTAACTTAGGTCATAAATCATTTAGTCCTAGGTTGCATCATTTAATAAATGGGATAATATTCCCTTCCTAGTTTGTGGGATAAGATTCCTTCTAGAACTTATCTCATCATTTAATGATCATCTAGATAGGGTTCACATGTTGTCACATGTTGTTAGATTATAACACTTGGCAACATCTCATGCATATTAGGGTTTACCTCTTGCCTATTTAATCAGGCATCTTGTTCATTTGTAACATATCATATCAATATCATATAAATCATATTATCAATAGAATCTTTAATCATCATTCCATTGTTGCAACACTTCTCTTTGTGGTTGATTATCTTTCATGGCTAAAGTCCTTCATTGAAGATTCTAGAGCTTCAAGGGCTATGCATCATCCATTCATCTCAACTTATAGTTGAGGGTATAAGGTATAGGGTTAATGGTTTAGGGTGTATGGTTTAGTGTTTTAAGGTATAGGATTAAGGGTTGGGATTAAAGGGTTGAGGGATAGTGTTCAGGGTTGAGGGTAGAGGGTTAAGTGTATAGGGTATAGGGTTGAGGCTATTGGGTTTACAATTGAGGGTAAAAGGTATCTATTTAGGGTTTAAGTTATAGGGTATAGGGTTTATGGTATAAGGTTGAAGGTATAAGGTGTATGGTTGATAGTTGAGGGTGTAGGTTTTAAGGTTTAAGGTAGGTGGTTGAGGGTTGAGGGTAAAGGGTTGAGGGATAGTGTTCAAGGTTGAGGGTATAAGGCTTAGGGTTTAGGATATATTGGGTATATGGTTGAGGGTATTAGGTTTATGGCTAATGGTATAAGGTTTAGTGTATAAGGTTTACATTATAGGATTTAGGGTATAGGGTTGAGGGTATAGGGTTTAGGATTTAGGGTTGAGGGTATAGTTTTAAGTATTTAGGGTTGAGGTATGGAGTTTAGGGTTGAAAATTTAGTGTACATGCCTTAGGTCCTACATTTGAGGGATAGTTTTTAGGTTTGATGGTACTAGGGTATAAGATTCAGGGTATAGATTTTATGTTATAAGGTTGAGGGTATAGGGTTTAGTCCTTATGGTTGATAGTATAGGTTTTAGGATTTAGTGTTGAGGTATGGAGTTTATGATTGACGGTTTAAGGTATAGGGTTGAGATTTGGGGGTATAAGGTTGAGGGATAGAGTTGAGGGTTAAGGGTATAGGGGTTAGGGTTGAGGATATTGGGTATAGGGTTGAGGGTATAGGGTTTATGGTTGAGATTATAAGGTATCTATTTAGGTTTGACTATATAGGGTTTATGGTAGAGGGTGTAGGTTTTAGGTTTTAAGGCATAGGGTTGAGGTTTGAGGGTATAGGGTTGAGTGATAGTGTTCAGATTGATGACATAGGGTTAAGTGTATATGGTATAGGGCTTATGATTCATATTATTGGATATAGGGTTGAGGGTATTAGATTTACAGTTGAGGGTATAAGGTATCTATTTAGGGTACAGAGTTTAGGGTATAGGATTTTGGGTACAAGGTTGAGGGTATAGGGTTTATGGTGTAGGTTTTAGTGTATAGGATATAAGGTATAGAGTTGAGGGTTGGGATTTTAGGGTTTAGGGTTTAAGTATAGGGTTGAGAAATAATGTTTAGTGTTGAGGGTATAGGGTTAAGTGTATAGGGTATAGGGATTATGATTTAGGATATTGGGTATAGGGTTGATGGTATTAGGTTTACAATTGATGGTATGAGGTATCTATTTAGAGTAGATGGTATAGGGTATAGGGTATAAGTTATAAGGTTGAGGGAATAGAGTTGACAATATAGGGTTGAGGGTATAGGGTATAGGGTTTAGGGTTTAGGGTTGGTGGTATAGGGTTTATTCTTTAGGGTTGAGGTATGGAGTATAGGGTTGACAGTTTAAATTTTCCCATATCAATCCACTCACCATTCTCACATTTAGACCCACATTAATTTTCACATTTTCTTGAAACCATAATTGTAAAATTTTCTTGTGGAAAAAGATATGGGAAGTATATATTTTGAACACTCAACATCCATGTCCTCATCTAGTACCTATTTTAGTAAAATTTTAATTGATTTGAGTAAATGACATGCAAACTTTGATAAGGTGACTAGAAGTAAAAGGAATATGTTGTACATTTAGATATGGTAACAATTATATCAAATATATAAATGAACATGAAATACCACCATATATTATTCTAATATATTTATAAAAGGTTCTATGTATATCTTGTGCAACCTTATGAAAATTATTTTGTAAAGTGGTGTAGTAAAGGAAATTCAATGGTGATATGTCTTTAATTATATGTTGCATGATTTGATTTCTAAAGTCAGGTAGATGAACTATGAGTTCAAGGGACCTAACCCCTTCTGAAGGAGGCAATTCACTGCTCTCTAGTCCCAAGACAAATAGGGTCTAAAGGGATTGAATTTCCTAGTCACCTCAATGACAAAATTTAAAAGATGGGATGACAAACAAAGGAAAATATAATCTATGTTTTTGTGTTTTCAAGATAAGGGACTCTAAAAATTGGATGATTAGACAACAAAGGTCTTAGATAATAAACTATTTTGATCTTAGCCAAAGGAAAATAGTGTGGGTCAAGGATGAAAGTGCAATGCATTGGTGTCTCTATGATGCACTCACATCTCATATAGATAGAGAGAAGAGTTTGCAACCTGAAACACACAAGGTGTGCTAACAACTTGAGAACTTTACTCTGACAGTTTAACTAGAAATGAAAGAATGCTACAAATGCATAAAAAATATTACTAGCACAACAAGAAGAATACTATAAATTAATGATAAACTAACTATGAATGGAATGACAAGAAAAGAGTATTAGAAATCCAACTCATGATAGGTCTAGCCTCCCGCAAGCTCCACATAAACAAGGTAACTACACACATGGAGATGAGAAAATGTTGGGGGCTTTGTTTTAGAGTTTTCCTCAGTCAAACCTTTTCTTTGGTGTTTTCACCTCCATAAATATCCAAATAGACCACAGTAGATAAATGATGATAAAGAGAGGAGATAAACAATACATATAGAAAGAAAAGATAATCTATATGCTAACTACAAAATTGATAATTCAATAAAACAACAAAGTGTTACCCTCCCTTCTACAAGCTTAAAGAAGTTGAGAGGAAGGATGAGAACTTTGAGAGTGTAAGATGATCATGCAAGAATGATGTAGAACTTAAAACCTCAAGGAACTAGTGTAGGGAGAATGGAAGAAAGAATGGAGTGGAATAATTGATAGAGTGAAGTGAGAAAATATAATAATCAGTGTTAGAATGTGAGAGAGAGTGAATGCACTGAGAAAGTGAGTTCAAAATGAGGCTTTGGAGGAAAAAGAGATATTTTCAGGTGGGTCTATAGTCATAGGAAGCATTACAATTCATGGATGCCATGAAATGTAACGTCCCATTATCCACTAACTCAAGAATCTATCGAGGATGTTCACATGGTGTGAAAGCTTCCTAGTAAAAATTCCCTCCACCAATGGAAAATAACAAGATACAAATAGGACAAGGGGCTTAGAGTGATGTGTTTTAGAATTATCAATTTTATAAGACTAAAGTAAGGGTATGTTATGGGAAATTACACTAGGGTGTAATTTTATGTCATGAAATTTTTCTCCCACTTTAGCGAACATATTTGTCAAAGTATGTGCAAGCTAAAGTAGACAGAGATTGAAGAGAATATACCAAAAATAGAGAGGAAGAAGTCCTCTGATTTGGTATACATGGCATGAAATGGGAGCTCCAAGATAATGTGAAGAGGAAACGGGTATTCAATCTTGCAAAGCTAGTTGCAATCTCTCCACAAACATGATAGGTGAAAAAGTGAAAAATAATAGACACCATAAAATTTTCATAATACACAATCTGATCGGATAGAAGATGGAATTGATAGGTATGGATAGCATGGCTATAGTCCATATGAAAAGCATATAGGCCTATGGTTGCTACAAATTGTGTTGCAAGATAATCACCCAAAAGATAGGTCTAGTTAGGTTTCCCCCAAACGAGATCCCAAGATATAAGACATCAAGACACAAAGACATAAGACATCAAATACAAGACATTAAGGAATTCTTTTGAAAGATGTTTTCATAAAGGGGTTCTTTCATCATGAAATCCTTTTCATTAGACATCAAGACATCAAATAACCCTTTTGAAAGAACACTCTTGTTGAAAGACATGGAATTTTCCACAAGTGATTCTATCATCAAGGAATCCATTTGAAAGAACCTTTGTCAATGAATCCTTTTGAAAGAATACTCTTGTTTTGAATTTATGAAGTTTTTAGCAATGGATTCACTCATCAAGGAATATTTTTGAAAGAATACTCCTTGTTCAAAATTAAGCAGATATGATAGGCCCCCTTTGGAATGGTGTGTGATGCAAAGGAGCACATGTCATTTTAAGGAGAAAAGAAATACAAGAGATGTCATAGCATGAGATACATGGTGCGATGTATTCATGGAATGTTTTTATGCACGTGAGGGACAACACATAGAAACCACAACATCACAAAGTAGAAAGGTTGAGATGAAGAAATCAAGAGCATAAGATGATATAATAATTCAAGGTTAGAACTACTCATAGATATAGATAGATAGATCATAGATAGATATATGGATGATATAGCACATCTAAACATTGTTTTAACTCATCTGAGCACTCTTTTAGCACATTTGAGCATTCTTTTAGTGCATCTGAGCACTCTTTTAGCGCATCTAGGCACTATTTTAGCGCATAGGGTCTCTATTTTATCACTTTTATAGTTAGTTTTAAAATGACCATATCTTGGTCATACAGAGGTCTTTTTTGAAGCTGTTTTTTTTGAAATGGGGTAGAATTTCATAATATATGCAATGGTATAATTTTTTCTCAATTTTATTAGAGCTAAAAGTTTCAATTTTACATCTAAATTCAAATCACATTGTAACTTGGTCTAAGTTTTAAGGTTTTTATGCTTAATGATTCATCTAACCCTTATATCTTTTTGTTTTTTGATCTCATATAACATTTTGAGAACTTTTGAAGGATAAGAAATAAAAGAGGGAAGGAAGAAATGAACAAAAAGGCTTTCTATGGCATCATCACTTGATTGTAACAAGTGTTTTTAAACACTTTGGGAGCAATTATAATCCCATTTTAAGGCTTTTGTTCTCTTCAAGTTTTAGGGATCAAAATAAATTAAAAAATTGGGTTTTAAAAAGAAAAAGAAAAAAGGACTTAAAAATAATCTTGGGAACTTACTACATTTTGTTTTGGACTTAACAATTGAACAAAAAAATATCACACTTCAAAGTTGGTGCCTAAAAAGAACTCATTTTCTACTTTGAAGTTAAAATTAACATGTGCTTTTGTGTCTCGTAATATTTTTTGCAAAGTAATCTCATTTAAAAATGCATATGCACTTCTCTCACACTTCATGGTGATCTTGAGAATCAAAATTATTTTTGGTGACATTAAGTTTCATAAAATATTTCCTCCACACTTCAATTTGGATTCTTAAAATTGAACAAAGCTTGCCAGTGTGAGTGGAGTATATCGTGTGTGTTCTCTCTTTGTTCATGTAAAAAAAGATTGATCGAACTAAAAATGTGTTTGCTCAATTTTTTTTACCCTTAGAGGGTCTTCCTGGTGGAAAATAGTAATCACCCTAGGGAACAACCTAACCAGGAGTGCGTTGAAGCCAAGCGATTTCCACTCGGTATATAAGTGTGGGTACTGGAGAAAAGTTCAAATATCATGAGGATTGTTCTGAAAAGAAGGGAGGCAATGGTCTCTTGTCATATGCATGATCCCCCATGAATGGAATACCTATACTAAAACCTTTTGTTTAAAATCCCAAATCCTTATCTATTTGTTGGTGCAAGAATGATCATTTTGAAGCCGCCCCACATTTTTGCGGTTCTTGGTAGAGATGAGAAGTATTGCATGGGAGTTTCATGGGTACTAAATCTCAGCTGACCCATAGAAGTGAGTGTCATGGAGGGGAGGTAATGTGTTCAAGCTTTTAATCATCCACCAAGAATAAGCACAACTAGATTTATCCAAGTGGGGATTCAACAAATATTGTCTCTTATCCATAGGGTTGTGCATTTTCTTGGAATCAAAACACTTTGCTTGGATCTAAAACATTGGAAAACAAACATTAAACCATGATCATCAAATTTCAAACCCTTTAGAGGAAGGAAATACCTTTCAAAAAATCCAAGTGCTATTTCTTTCCCTAAGGATTCCATCCTTAAAGGCTTCTAAGTATTTGGATTTATATCTCAATTTTCTCTTACTAAAGTTAACATTAGGAGACTATTGCCCTAATTTCCTTGATTTACACATAATGGACCTTGTGGGATTAAAATAAATTGAGATGTAGATATTTAGTTTGAAAAACATAAGCAAGACATTGGATGTACTAAAACCAATTCATTAATCAAGATGAAATCAATTGAATCCCACACATGTGCTTGTTTATCTTTTTTCTTATGGTCTTTTGAGAAAACATTGATCTTTTGGTTTGAATTAATCATAGGGAAAAGCATGTTCTTCAAAGCCTTGGTCTTGTAAACAAGTCCCTCTAGGTTAACTTAGGATCAAAATCAACACTTTCATCCATCTCAAACATCAATCAAATCCCATCTCACAAAAAACTTTTAGAACCTTGGAAAAATCATTCATAATAGACTTTTGGTAAAATCCTTCAAATCAACATCAAAATCTCCTTGTTTGGATAAGTGGGTGTGGATGAATCCTTCCTTATACACTTAGTTAAATTATCATCTTGTGGACAAGTTTATTCCAAGACAACATCTAACCTCTTGGAGTTTATAAGTTCATTATTAAATCCAAATCAAGTCAAAATCAAATCCAAATCAAATCCAAAATTCTAAATCCTAAAGTCTAGTATCCCTCCAAGGTACCTAAAAGTTCAACACCCATATCATTCACCCCTTCCATCCTTCATCTCATCATTGGTCCTAAATCCCTTAGATGTCAATAAGGTCAAAACACAAGAAGAACATGGAATATAAACATGATTCATACATCATTAGTAATCTAAATCAACCAAACTATTGAAGCCTTACAATTCCAATTGATTATCAAAACTCACATTTATGCAATCCATACATGGAATCATTATCTCCTAAAAACCTCAATGGTACAACAAATGTGAGTATTCCCAATCTAAATTTTGGAACACCTTTTCCTATGGTAGATTTAAATCAAGTCCAAACCTACAAATCTATCAACCAAAAAATCAATGCACGAGTCTTCTACAAAACAACATTATCCCACCAATTCCATACATGCCCAATGTGAATATACCAAATACAAGTTTACCAAACATGAACATTCCAAATCCACACTTGGTAAACTTTGGGATAGATATGTTTGTGAATCATACCAATGTTGTTCAAAGTCCAAACAACGTGTTAACAACTCCATGTATTGATCCAAGTCAAGGTAACACCATGCAAAATCAAAGTTACCTAAATCAAGGAAATATGATTCCCAACCACAACAATGATCAATTTTAACCTATAATGCAAAATTAGAACATCATCCAAAATCATAACATTGTCCAAATTTAATTTGTCGATGATCCCATACAAACACCACAAGGATACATTCCAAATATGCTTGAACAAAAAAAAAAAAACTATATCAATGGTGTTAAGATCAAAATCAAGATCAAATTTTGCGACATCAAATTGCTTCACTTGCCAAAATAATTGACTCATTGTGCCAATAGACATCTCCACCCCAAAATTAATACACTCTTCCATTGGTTGAACCATGTCATAAAAGCATTGGGTTGTGTCCACAACCACATCAAGAACAATATCTCCAATGTCAAGAGGTTGGATATCAAGATCAAAAACATCAACAACAAACAGAATCACCGCATCTCAAAGATCAATCAACACATCTCCAAAATCAATCACCACAAGGTCAATTTAAAGTAAAAATCTCACAAGGTAACAATTGAAAATACACACCACTTGGGGAACCAATCAAATCAGTCATGCAACAGCTGGTACAATAAAATCTCGTCAAAATCCTTGTTTATGAGAATTATCAAGAGCCCCAAGTTAAACCACCAAGTTATAATGAGAAGCACCTTTGTTATTTTCACAAAATAAAGGGACACACAACATCAAATTGTATTCGACTCAAAAATCTCATCCAAGACCTTATTGATTAAAAAATAATAACTATTAAGGATAATGATGAAGATTCAACCACTAGTGATAGCATTGACAACCTCCCCACCACGATTATTGAAAAAAATGATCAAGATATCTACATCAATGAGCACCTTGAAGATGTTTCTACCCATCTGATGATCAACTCAACATGCATCAAGAGTAACTTTTTGGTCATGATCAAAACCCCTCAACAATATTCGACAATGATCTATTTCAAGGAGTGTTAGAATTATTTGATCCTATTGACATAATCCATGATCCATTGACCAATGATCATGTTGAAAATGTCTCTACATCACCTAATGAGTTAGAGGACATATCTCAAAAATTTATTCCAAAGCATGATCAACATCTTTCACCAAAGTTTAGCAATGGTCCTTTCCAAGACATATTGACATCCTTTGACCACATGGTTACAAATACTAAAGGAATCCTCAACTCAAAATTTGATCAAAGTCCACTCAAAGACCAAGAGGATATTGATTTGTTTCCTATGCCTAATGAAGATATCCAACAGCCCTTTGTAAGATCTCCATCCTTTGAAACTGACCCATGTCAAGAACTCGATCCAAAGCATGTCAAAAGAAATTCCAAAATTAATCAAGATCAAGAATTTTTATCTCCAAGCTACTACAATGATCTAATGGACACTCTCCTATCTATACAAGATGTCATAAATGATTATCACATCCACATAGCACATACTCCTCCATCTACCCATGAGATTCTTTCTTTGGATGGACACATAGATGATCTTCATTCAAAATAGGATTCCTTTACTCTTGACATTATCACACAAAAAGTAGGTTATTGATTCCTATAGTCAAACTAAATTTTCAACTTTAGGATCAGATATATCCCAAATTTAGACTGAGGACATGATGTATGAAGATATCCAACATTATCCACCCAAGGAAGTAGGTTAGACAGAACATGATATTCTAGAGTTAGCAGAGCATCAAATTGAAATAACGTCATTTGTAGTGGTCAATTATTAGAGAATGCTTACTAAACAAGGCATCTCAAAACAGGAAGAATCAAAGAACAAAGGTGTTACCACCACTATATTGGGGGAAACTTTATCTATTACAAGCATCAACATAGGTAGCACGGAGAATCCTTATGATGAAACCAATGCCAATTCTACAACCATCCATGTCACAAATCTCCATCCACCTATCACCCCATCCACGAATTGGGACCAACATCAAAATAAATATTTGAATCAAAGCACAAGGGATGTTATCAAAGAAAAAGAAGCTAAGAAGCATAATGGAAAAATCAAATACACATGGATACTAAAAAATACAAAGAAAGAATATCCCTATCAAACTCTATTAGTCAAAGAAACTATGGGGAAAAATAAAAAAGGGAAAAGTAACAATCAAAGGTATCCACAAAGGAAAAAGTGGGATTCTCAAGCAACATACAAAGTATATCAAGTAGTTGGTCCCAATTCCACATACACTTCCGTATCCACCCATTTTTGCTCATATTCCCAAGTTTGGAGAGTCAAAAATTCCAAACTATCAACCAATCCATCTCCTATTCCTAATCACACTCCATTCATGCCTCCACGCATGATATCCAATTCTCACACTGACCATGTATTGGAAATGACCCTTCATCATAAGGATTGAAAAGCAATTTTAATGTGATGTGCGCGCAAAGATAGAGTTAACTCTGATATCAACAAGGTAGATCAAGAATCTTAAAAGTTGTATTCAAGTGCATGTATATTGGCAAAGCAACTTCTTCAAGCAAGATTTCAATGGAACATTATGGTAGAAGTATCCACATATACACCACTAGGTGGTTAAGCATGAGCTTAAAATCTTTCAAAAAAATCAAAAAAATAAAAAAATCTTGAAAATAGTAAAGATAAAAAAATCTTCCTCTAGTGAAAACCACTATGGTGGCACTTTGGGTAGGTACCATGATCAAAACCTAGAAAACATGCATCATGTGTAGAATCGAGCATCTACATGTGCCAATTCAGGTGAAAGAATCTTATCCCATCCATAATAAATCCAACATTCCATCTATCTTATCCATAATAAATCCATTCATCCATGAACCATTTATCCAACCCATTGCCATCTATCTACATTATCTTGGTCTTGAAAAACATCTGGTGTACACTTTACACTTGCTTATGGTAGACATCTTGACATGAGTCATTTTCATTGATCCTATCCTATCCTAACATTAGTTGATCCATGCAACATTATCTAAATGAGCATTCTTTATTCAAACACCTTATCTTATCGCAAGATAATCCATACACCTATCCAAGCATCCATCTATGACATTTCAAAAATTGCTAGACATTGGGGGCAACTATTTACATCTTCAGGAATAAATCTTGATCAATATCCTCCAACTTATGTTTTGATTCGAACATTAGAAAATGTGAAATCAAATTGGTCAAGCATTTGTGAGCCAAAATCCAAATCACTAGCCCATGGCATATTTTGAAAAAAATATATTCCTTATCAAGATTTATCTTTCATTGAACATCAATCCAAACAATCAATATTAGTTGCATCTAATTTTCACTTCAATGTCACATCAAATCATTCAAAACAATTTTGTTCCAAATCAAGCTTCAAAATCCTAATCAATCAAATCCAATCAATCCATCATCATCTTGGGATATCCTTCTCAATCCTTTTGTTGTTGTGTATCCTCAATAATGTTATCATCATCAATCTTAATCATTCAAATCCAATCAATCCATCATCATCTTGGAATATCCTTCCCAATCCTTGTGTTGCTTAACAATATACTGGCATTGTTGTGTATCCTCAACAATGTTATCATCATCAATCTTGATCAATCAAATTCAATCAATCCCTCATCATCTTGGGATATCCATCCTAATCCTTGTGTTGCTTAACACTATCCTTGCATTGTTCTGTATCCTCAACAATGTTATCAACATCAATCCATTAATCTGATCAATCAACCTTAGCCGGGTTTTCAAAAATATCCCAAAATAGAGTACTAATACCATCACACATATCCATATCCAAATCGTCAAAATCATGTGAAAATCCAAAAACATCCAAACCATATCAAAATCTAAAAATAGGTCAAAAAGTCATAAAAAAAGTCAAAAGGAACGCTATCTGAAATACGTCATCTCTGAACTTAAACATAGGAAAGGCTAATCTTTGGTCAACCCTTGAGACAAAAAAACAAAAAAACACAAAAAACATTTTTAAAAAAAACACAAAATCCAAAAACATCCATAAATCTCATAAAACACCAAAAACATTGAAATTTTGAAAATCAAAACATTTGTAAAACATCTCAGAAAAAACCCAAAAAAATCCTCAAAACATTTCAAAAACCATCAAAAACATCCAAATATTTGAAAAAATCCATCCATCCCAGCTCGCAATCATGCAAAATAAAGATCCGGTCATAATAAATCATCATCGTTCTCAACCTTTGGTAAAACAACCAGAAACAAGTCTAGCAGGTTAAAAAATGAAAACTCAAAACATCAAGGTCTCAAGTCTAGGTTAGTAAGTAAACAAGTTGGTCAACTCTTGGTATTAATAGCCCATCATCTGATCAAATCCCAAATCATCTGATAACATCATGTCCTAGGATGCATCCTTCCTACAATGGACATCAACATTAGGCATCATTGTAGTTTAGTCTTGGCTAGTGGTATGAAGAACATTAGCTTGTTTGTTTACTTGATCTTTTTCTTTTAACTTAAATCTTATTGTGCTCATTTCGATGACCTCTCGATGATGTCCAAACAAAGGGATTTAGAGAGAAAGGAATGGGGAAACTATCATTATATTTCTATCTATTGTGCTTGTTGTATGTTCTTGTAATATAACCTTGGTCATGCTTGCTTTGTTTAGTTTGTAGGGAGCACATTTTAGGTGTCTTGTTAACCACATAGGAAGGCTTTCCTTTCTTTTTTTTGGTCTTCAAGATGTTTGGAATATTTGAACTGCATTTTAAATATGGTTTTGTATGTCAGGTGTGAATAAGAATACTCCTATCTGATTGTCGAGTCAATGTCCATCACACTAATGCAAAGCCATCCTAATTATTTATACCTTGATGCATCGTGCCTACATGTGTTATCAAACATAAGGTAAGTAGGGTATGTGCAGATCATCATGGAAAAAATAGGCCTTTAAGTGGCAAAAAAATTCAAAAAAATCAGAGTTAAGCAACTTGACGTAAAAATTTGAATAAGTTACTATATTATTTCAAAAACATGTAAGAATAGAATCTATAGAAAATTGAATGTAGTTTCCAAACTACTAGGTTTATTTAAAAATATATATATTTGGTGACAATTTGAAATTTCAATGCAGTAGTACTTAAATTTCAAGGAAAAAATAAGAAGTAGGTGCCTATCTGACCACCCTAACCATAATAAAATGATAAAAAAAATTATAAGATTTTATATATAAGTAGAAGACTCATGTCCTGATGTGATGCATATTTTTGTAATTTTTTCCAAGTAAATAATTAATTATGAATTTTTTATTACAACTTTTAAGAAATATAAAAACTCGTATGTCCCACCTTAACTTGGTCAAAACTTCATGAAATTCAATTTTTTCTTTTTAATTCTATAGTATGCGAAGCATAGAATGTGACACATGTTTTGGATTCAAAAGATGTGATACCATTTAAAAGCTATAGATGTTTTTCAATTAGCCTATCAATTAGGACTTTAGTCGTAATTCAAATAGAAAATGAATAATATTTATTTATTAAATTCAAAGTAAAGAATAATTTAAATTGGTGGAAAGGTGAGAATATCCTTTAAAAACCCTTTTTGTTTCATCAATTTTGGGTAAAAAAAATTCGTTAGCCACATACCCTACACATACCCATCATATCGCCACTTTTTTGCCCATCATGATCCTGCACATACCCAGTAGCCCTTTCATGATCACAATTCCTGATAGCAAAGAATCATCATCATTATCATCATCATCTCTAATAAAGTCTCATAGATCATGGGCTTGTTGGATCCTCTTTTCATCCATCTTATTCTTCTATCTTTACTAACATTTCTATCCAACTATCAAGTGTGAGTAATATATCAAAATATACATGAGGCTACCCATGGCTGATGAACTATCTACATCATAAAACTTGTCTACATCAAATATTCGATCTTTCTAGTCCTTTCTGAGTTGAATTGATCTTGAACCTCTTTGTCGTAAGATCAACCCTCAAATCAAACTTTTCACTCAATCCCTCGAGGGGGCAATGTACCAGTATACTTCTTTCCAGTGGGGCATCCAAAAAAATCAGAATTTTTTTTGAATTTTGATCTCGACAAGTTTATTCTTTGAACCAACGCAATAGGTACATTGCTTCAAAGAGGAGAAAAATGTAGACATCTAATCTTGATTTTACTAACACTAGTTCATCCTAAATCATCTCCTTTGCTAGTCATTTAATTGAATACCTCTTATTTAATTAAATTTATTGCATTTCATATCTTAATTAAATAAATCAATTTTATCTGATTAAGTCATAATCTTCTATTAATTAAATAAATCACTTTGTTTAATTAATCTTATAGTCCCTCTTTTAATTAAATAATTCAATTTATTTAATTAAGCTCTAAGGTCACCTCCCTTAAATTAAATAAATTAATCTTTATTTGATTTAATCTAACATCATCCTCTTTAATTAAATAAATCAAACTTTATTTAATTAGACTAAACCCATTATTGCTCTCACTTTGATTTATTTAAATCCTAAAATCTAAATCAAATGGTCAAATCAACTAAATATTATCTTAATTCATCAAATCCTGATTAATGCTAGCTCTAATCCATCAAATCATCTAGATTTTGCAACTTGCTCATGAAAATCAATTTAATTAATTAATAAATCTTCAATTTTCATTCAAAAAGGTATCAAAGTGGGAATATTCACCATGTTTGAATTCTCCCCCCAAAAGTACTTGTCCATCCAAAAAGGCATTAAAGGCCTCTTACATGTCCTTTTCTTGAGCCAAGTGGCATTTAATTCATTTCTTCTCTCCATCCGACTTGTCACTTCTCCAAATTTGAATTTCCACCTAATAGAATTAATGTGCATATTCATCCAAATGTGCTCCACTTCTCTTCACTCACATGTTTACAAGTGGAATTATGCTATTGGTTGATCTTTTTTCCCACATTCATCCTTTCGGCTCAATCTCCCATCTTTCTCTTCTATAAATAGAAGGCTCTTTTACTAATTTGGGATCCACAATCATCTACAATCTTAGGCATTCTGATCCACAACTTCATGCAACATTATAATCTTCAAATTTTTGAGCAATCTTCATCCATCTTTATCCATTTTTATCCATTTTTCATGATTTCATAGCTAGATTATGGAGAAATTTCATCAAGGAGTATCAAACTTCATCCATTGATCATCAAGCTTGCAAGGAATTGGGAAAGGGCCATTTTCCACATCAAATTGGCACCAATTCCCCAATGGGATTGAGAGTTTGTTAATTTTGAGCAAGATTGGATAATTTGTATTCATGTTCTTCATTTATTTCTTGTTCTTGATATCTCAAATGAATTTCATGGGGAATGTTGTTTCTAACTTGCATATGGGACTAATGTTGTGTTTGTTCTTTGTGTTTGTGCAGGTCTAGGATCACCATTCATAACCCTATACCTGAATCATCAAGGAAGTAGACCAAAATTTGGCTCATCTAAAAGCACAAGAAGATGAGATGGCTCCATGGCTCCTTGGGCATGAGGAAAATTGAACAAAATGCACCACAAATCTGTAGACCTATGGAAGAGTGAACAAAGAGGATCTACAAGTGTTCAATGTTAGAATTGTGAAATAAGTACAAAACCATGAGCCACAAGATCAAACAACAAACAAATACACCTTCCATGCAAGTGATCTACAAACAATATATGCAATATTCCTCAACAAGAAAAATCTACACAAGCAAGAGACTTTCAAGAAGATATAAAAGATCTAGATAATATCCAACATATAATTACAATGAGGGTTGAGTGCTAATAAGAAAAAATCCCTAAATGAGAAAGGGATCAGATCATGACAAGTGTCAACATCACATGAGATGTGACATAATGATCTAATATTAACTAAATTAATAAAAGCATTAAACACTCCTAAGTTTAGATTAAGTGCACGATAATAAATTAGACTAATAATCAATTAAAGAGTAATTAATTATTAGCTAATGCATGATAACTCTAACACCCCCCCTTAAGATGAACTTAGGGAGTAGCTTAAAACCCTAAAAAAAAATGCATGATGGGTCCCAATAAACAAGGCCAAATAAGGAACCCATGTACAAACAAATGATCTCTATAATGCAGAGAAATAGAGAAACCCTCATGGGAAAAACTCTACTCCCAAAAGAGATGAAAGCCAAGTGAAGGACTGAAGAAGCCTCCAAAGAAGAAAATGTTGTCCCAAAAGATAGGAACAAAGGGAAATTCAGAAGCATGAAGAAGCACAAAAACTGTCAAAGAATGACTACTAAAATGCTAAAAGAAGAACCCCCACTAAAATATATGATGATCAGGATTAAGAAGACAAGGATCTACATGAGAGCCCTCAACAACACTACTTGAATCTAATTGAAAACCAAGGAAAGCATCAAGAACCCAAAGATACAGATGGCACAAGTTCCAATAATCTAAAGAACTAATCAAGTGAAAAATGGAAGGTCGTTTCCAAAAATAGGAATGAAAGAGTTTCCATTGGTAAGTGCTCCATCTCACCAAAATGCATGGGTAACCAGTTGTTGCATCTACCTAGTACATAGGAACAAATACTGTATACATAGCTCACTCCAACATGAAACCAAGGAAGCATCCGCACCAGCAGTAAAAACCCCCCCATAATGCTAAACAGGGAGAGGCATGATATGTACACTAAAAATGAATGCCTAATTGTAGTGCATGATAAATAACCAAGAACATTTGAATGTACAGACATGAAAGTACAACTAGATATAAAGGGTGTGTAAACCAAGGCACAAAACCCATGTACAAACAGACGATCTCTATAATGTGGAGAAATAGAGAAAACCTCATGGGAAAATCTCTACTCCAAAAAGAGATGAAAGCCAAGTGGAGTACTGAAGAAGCCTCCAAAAAAGAAAATGTTGTCCCAAAAGATAGGAACAAAGGAACATTCAGAAGCATGAAGAAGCTGCAAACACTGTCGAAGAATGACTACTAAAATGCTAAAAGAAGAACCTCCACTAAAACATATGATGATCAGGATTAAGAAGACAAGAATCTGCATGAGAGCCCTCAACAACACTACTCAAATCTAATGGAGAACCAAGGCAAACATCAAGAACCCAAAGATACAAATGGAACAATTATCGATAGTCTGAAGAACTGATCAAGTGAAAAATGGAAGGTTGCTTCCAAAAATAGGAATGCAAGAGTTTCCATATGGTAAGTGCTCCATCTCACTGAAATGCATGGGTAACCATCTACTGCATCTTCCTAGTACATAGGAAAAAATACTATATACATAGCAGACTTCAATGCGAAACCAAGGAAGCATTAGCACCAATAGCAAAAACCCCCCATAATGTTGAAAAGGGAGAGGCATGATAGGTACACTAAAATTGAATCCCTAAATGTAGTGCATGATAAAGAACCAAGAACATATGAATGTGTAGACATGAAAGTACAAATAGATATAAAAGGTGTGCAAACCAAGGCACACATGCATGAGAAAGGCATGAAGGAAAAATAAAGGAACACATCAACCCCCATGACACTTTATATCATAGTGCAAGTGCAGTAAGGCATAAAGTGATGTGCAAGATCCCATAATACATGTACAATACAGAGGCACTTTATCTCAGTGCATTTACAAAAGAGAACATGCATGAAAAATATGTCTACAATTCCCAAATAGGATAGACTAATGTAAATATATATAGAATAGCCAAAAATGAGTCATCCCATGCAAACAAAAAGTTTACAAGAGCGAAAATGTCCAAGTAATTCCCCAAAGTGCGAAAACACAAAAATTCGAATAAAATGTACTGGGAGAACAATCTAGAAAAATTGCATGGATGGAACTAAAGATATCTGAAAGATGGTTCCAGCACTGTTGAGATTGTGAAAAATTGGAGAAACTAGTAAAAAGTTACAAGCTCGAGGCTAAAAATAGCTCCTTTGACTTCAACAGGCTATATAATGCACCAGTAGAAAAATAAAGTGATGGGACCCACACCACTAGAAATTTGATGGAATCAATTTTCTAACGATATCTCATTTACCAAAAATAATATAGTATGCCCCAATTATGGCCAAACAAAAAAAGCACCTCCTTTAGGGCACAAGGGGGGGTCAAAGGAGCCATGCACAGTCGACCGTACTACTAATGTCAACATGACATCATGCTGACATCAACAGAATATTCCTAGAATATCCCTCCTGGCCAGGAAAAAAATTGGGCCCCCCTATGAAAAATGATGAACAAAATATTCCTATTGCCTCTTAGAATATTCTTGAAAGATTCTTCAACCACCAAAAAAATCTCACCATTGGGTTTGGGAAAAATAGGCTGCCGAAATTTGTTTGGTCTCTGCCGGAAAGTTTGCAATGATTGACGAAAAATATTGTTGCTAGTTGGGAATGACACCACTAGAGGGGTGGTATTAAGGCCACCATTGATGGATTTAATCCATGAGGTGGCGGTTTTAATAGCCATCACCGGTGGCAAGGATAGTCGGCCCCCAGGGCCTAGAAATTGTAGGTACCTTGTAGGTACAAACTAAATAAAATTGCCCCTCCAAAAAAAAAATGAAAAGTTTATGATAAAAAAACTGTGTGCCTTTCTAAATTTTTATTTTTTTTTTTAGAACGCACAGAAAAAAAAATAGAATATTGTTTTAAAATTTTTTACCTTGATATGCATGTTGGGGAGACCATACAGTTTCCCTGGCAAGATTTTTTTTCCTCAGATGCCAACTTCACCAAATTTGACGATTTGATAGGCGATCTTAAGGTTTTTAGGCCTTCTAAGTGCAATGGTGATGTTCATTTTGCACCAAAATGCATAAACAATACAACTACCCTCTGGATCTAGGAAAAGAGAAACCACTTCAAAACCTTGTAGATCTAGCGTAAGAATCAAAATCAAGTGAAACAAAAGGAAAATTTGACGTTCTTGACAGCTCTAGATCCAACAGTGAGGTCCTTTTCACACAAAAAAACTTCAAAAAATGCCCACCTCCTAAATTTACAAAACAAGCAAAGGGGATTCAGATATGAAGCCTACAACCCTTATTGAGAAAGAAAACCTCATAAATTGAGAAGGGGTTCACTGAATCCACACTTTGATACCATGTTAGAATTTTGAAACAAGCACAAAACCATGAGCCACAGGATCAAACAAAAAACAAATACACCTTCCACGCAAGAGATCTACAAACAATATATGCAATATTCCTCAACAAGAAAAAGCTACAGAAGTAAGAGACTTTCAAGAAGATATAAAAGCTCCAAATAATATCCAAGATATAATTACAATGAGGGTTGAGTTCTTATAAGAGAAAATCCCTAAATGAGAAAGGGATCAGATCATGACAAGTTTCAACATCATATGAGATGTGACATAATGATCTAATATTAACTCAATTAATAAAAGAATTAAACACTCCTAAGTTTAGCTTAAAGCCTTAAGTGCATGAGAATAAATTAGAATAATAATCAATTAAAGAATAATTAATTATTAGCTAATGCATGATATATTCCTCAACAAGAAAAAGCTACAGAAGCAAGAGACTTTCAAGAAGATATGAAATCTTCAGATAATATCCGAGATATAATTACAATGAGGGTTGAGTGCTTGTAAGAGAAAAGCCCTAAATGAAAAAGGGATTAGATCATCACAAGTGTGAACATCAGATGAGATGTTACATAATGATCTAATATTAACTCAATTAATAAAAGCATTAAATAGTCTTAAGTTTAGCTTAAGTGCATGAGAATAAATTAGAATAATAATCCATTAAAGAATAATTAATTATTAGCTAATGCATGATAACTCTAATACTCATTCCTACATAGTTGGACAAAGAGATATTGTAGGATGTAAGCACTTCAAAGGTCCTTGGACTTGTAAAGGAGGTACCCCTAGGTGATCAGTCCTGAAGGAAGCCAAATGTGAGAGGTTCTGCAAATTCAAATAAGGCCTTACAAGTACTTGGTCCTACAAGGTCGATTGAAAAGCATCTTCATAGGCTCGCCTATAAAGCAACATGTTAATCTATAGAAAAAACATGTTAGATATCAAAAATCCACACAGGCAGATAGTCAACAGTTGAAGGAGAAACTTTCAAAGGGGTCCCTCCTTCAAAAGAAAAAGGGTCCACTCAAGGGACACTGAGTTTGAAAGCAATAACATTTTTTAAAAGAGAAGATTTTTTTCCAATGATTCTAGCATCAATGAATCCTTGTAAAAGACTTTGTTTATAAGGAATTCAAAAGAACAAATGCTCCTCACAAGGGCAAGTCTAGATTCTATCTTACAAATCTATGATGAAAGAAAAATTCATCAAGGGATCCATGTTGAAGAATGAAATTTTTGAAAAGGTGGATATTTTCAAGAAGGGATTTGTTGACCATCGAATGCACCTTTTGAAAATAAAAGTAGTATGATAACCCCCCCTTAGGATGGTTGATACTAAACTCAGAATCACATGAAATCCTAAGGAAAAAAAAAGAAAGAATGAAAGTGATGTTGTGGCCAGTGGAACATGATGAGATGTAACCATGGTAATTTTGTCGCACATGCAATGGATAACACATAAGCACCAAAACATCACAAAACAAGTAAAGAAGAGAGAAAGATAAAAGAAAGGAGAAACCATGACATAACAAACAAGAGACAATGGGGATCTGATATTTTAGGGTTAGATTTGCTCATTAATATAGATAGATAGATACAATAATATATAAATGAATCGTCATCAACCCCCTACTATATCAGACCATGTGAAGAAGGGCACGTGAAAACAAAGTAAAAATTAAAAAATTGGGTCAACATGGAAGGGAGGCCTAAATGCCCCCAACACTTTGCATCATCCCCAATTGTCGAAAATCAAAGCACAACAAATAGAAGAATGGTGTGACAAATAAAAGAAGTCTTACAACACAAAAACACTCTTGTATCAAAGCACCTACAAGGGTGAGAAGGGTCCTCCAAAAACACATAAAACAAGGATGGGGTAAACAAAACACACACAACTCTAATCTATAGATAAAGAAGAGGTGCCCCCTAGTCCTCATCAACCACGAGGTCATCATTCTCCCAATCTAGATCAATGTAAGGGGAGGGAAAATGAGCTTGCAAGGGTATGATAGCAAGGTGGTACCCTCTAACTCCCCTATGACAAGAGCTAAGAAAGAAGGCCCCTTGATGTCTTCTCCACTTAATTATTATGAGGTAAATTTTATTGATCTCACAAAAAATCACCGACAGAGTTGGGACATCATCTATAGAGTTAAGCATGCACTTTATAGGAGTTCCATGTGTCAACTTAGCAGGTGATGGAGGAGGCACCTAAGATCCATTGCTAGCCTCACCAAAAGAATTGGGAGTTGTGAAAAACTCCAAGGACATCAGGGTTACCTCCATCACTAGGACAACACAATCCAATACAAAACCAACCTCCAAAGAAGGTGAACACTTCTTTCGACCCTTATTAGAAGTGGGGTTTTCCTCCATATTTTACTTCATTGGAGGATGTGAGATCCCCAAAGATGAAGTAGAAGGTGAGGAGGAAGAGGAGAAAACCACAATGAACACCAACAAGGTATTTGGCATGTCCATAGGTTTTGAAAAATATTGGATGTATGGAAGGGACATCAAAAGAGGAGGCTCAACTGAGGGAACAATGAATACTTGCACCCGTTTCGGGTGAGGATCATTCACACTCACAGGGGAAGCCAGAAGCAAGATTGACATAGAGGGGATTGAAGCAAAAAGGGAGGAAGAGGAGGACATAGTAGAAGATGTTGAAGTAGGAGTTGTTGGCCCCCCTTTCTCCTTCCATGAGGCAGCCTACTCAATGGTCAAATTCTTCCTGCAATACTTACACTCATGCACAAAGAGGTTTATATGGCTCTGGGAGCTAGCAGCTGTAGCTTGAGAAGGAGTGGAAGGATCCTATTAAACCATCGAAGTATCTGTTATAGTCATTTTTGATGGAGGGAGTGACTCCTAGATGGGAACAAGAAGAAAAGATGGAGAAGCAAATGCAAAAACAAATGGGGAGAAAACTCAAGCACCTTAGTAGCGAGCCTCTTCCCATTTGCTACCTTAGTGATAGGGATAGCAGGAGGCCATAGAGGTCAAGATGTAGGAGAAACTCCATGGGGACCCTTCCCCTTACCATACACAATGGGTTGAGGCAAGATACGAATATCGAACACCTGACACTTGGCCTTCTGCTAAGTGGATACCATCGAATTCCCTAAAAGATGCATAGGGGCAGAAGTCGAAGGTGTTGTAGTAGGGTGGGAGGAAGAGGTGAGTGAAACTATAGAGGAAGAAGAAGAAGGTCCCTAAGCACGAGGAGGCTTCCCCATCCCCTTTTGAGAAGAAGAAGTGGCTTGCTATTGTGCTATAGGGTAAGTCATTTTCAACTGCACCTTGCCCCCAGTCTTGTACTTAACATAATTTCAATAAAGTAGGTTCATTCTTGGAGGAAGTGGACCAATTAGGGTGGGCCAAAAATGATCCAATGAATAAATCCCATGAGATACCAATGGCTGATACCTAGTGTCATTCACGACATGCACTACACTTTCTTGAGAGAATTTTAGAAATTTATGAATAATGGAAGTGACTCCGTTCATAGAAACTAGTCATTGGATGCCTAGCTTCACTCTGAATAGATCATATTCTAGGATGACATCGAAGGTATTATTCACAACCTTAGGTCCCACTAGGAGAAAAAGAGTTATAGAGCCATACAGAGCAAGAGAGAGGCCATCATGAGTACGCATAGTGGTCTTTGTCTTCCCATATTCCTCCCTCTGTAAATAATTCAATAGAAGAGCCTCTTCCATAATAACATTCACACAACCCATGGGTTCCACATAGTCTCTTGTCATAATGTTTCCATTGACGCACATGGGAATGTATAGATGAGAGGTTTTGTTTTTCATGGGTAAATCTTGTGATGTAAAAGTTACATCTAGCAAACCATTCACAAGTTGAGGGGGGGAGTTTGAGTAAAAAAAATCATGTTTACGTACTCAAAAGGGACCTCATTAGTAGGAATAAGAATGGAAGGCTCAAAAATAAAATTCGTAGAGTGTGACGAAAATGGATCCATGTAGATATGCAATTTACTATTATACTTAGCCATAGACTTGTTTGCATTCTACTTTTTACCATCGAGATGAATGGTACCATCATCGATGTGATCCTATATCTCATGATGCAAGTGAATACAACATTCAATATCATGCCCGTGGACACGATGGTATTGGTAGAATGTGTTTCCATCATACTGGTCAAGATAGGGATCTATAAGAGGTCAAGGATCCTCCAAGGTTCTAACTTTATCCTTTAATAGCTTTTGCAAAATAGAAGAATAAGACTCAGATAGTTTTGTGAACTATCTATTGTACTTGAGGCCTCTATATTAGATGCAATGAATACATTCACAATAGATTTTCCTTTTCTTGAAATTGATACTATAGATCTTCCTTCAGGATGGGAGTGCGAGGAAGGTCCCTTGAACTAAACGATCATTTGCTGATACTCCCACAACACAACACACAAATATGTGAAAGAAGGATATTTCATTAAGGAAAAACTCTCCTACCAAGGTCACTGTAGGTTGTCTATCAACACCTTTTGTACATCCAAATTGAGCAGTAGGTAATTGATTTGTGAAAAGAATGTCTAGTATCGAGCAATGAAATTGGTAATCTTCTCATGCTCTCCTTTCTTACATCAAACAAGATCTGAGAAGTTCACCTTCGACTCGATGTTAGCCTGGAACTGTCAGAGAAACTAATTAACAAGTTGATTTAATGAGAATATAGAATTTTCATGTAAAGAGTAATACCATTCCAGTACCATGTCTTTGTGAAATTCAGGGAATAGCTTAACCATCAAAGCATCATCGTGAAAGAAGTATGTACACATCACGTTGAAATCTGACACATGTTTTTGAGGTTCTCCTTTACCACCATTCTTCTCAAACTTAGGAATTTCCATCCCTTGAGGGAAGGGAGTGTTCAAGATAATTACCGACAAGGGACTATGTCGAAAGAAAGGTTGAAAGATAGGCTAGACAAAGGTTTGGGTTAGACTCGCTAGCTGGTTCTACATTTGACCCATATTTTGCAACAAAGCATTCAAAACTAGGTCAAATGAAGAAAGAGGACTAGTGGATCCACCACCAAAGCCACCACCAGAGCCATCGCCAGAGCCACCGCTAGGGCCATCACCATGACCACCACCGAAGCCACCACTGTGACCCCCACTAGAGCCACTGTCATGACCACTAGCCCCCATTCCATTGTAATTCCTACTACTAAGAATACAGTGGCACCCAGGAGGAAGAAAATTGAATCCAAATGGTATTCTACTTGCTTTGAAAATAGGAGGCAGATTAGGAATGAAGACAGAAGGGCCTATTTCAGCCATATATATCGATGTCATGAGCATTGAGACACTAATCTATCTTGCATAAGTGTCATGCTAATGACCTCAGTGTTAGTGTAATTAATATGTAATTGCACTTGCATAACTTTACTTAGGTAATATTTTAATTCCTAGGTTAATTATTCTCATCCTTATCTTATTGAGCTATCTTGTTGTTCAAGATAAGATTAGGGTTATGCATTTTTGCTTTTATAAAGCAAATCATTCTCATGTAATTATGAATTCCTGAATATATTATTTTTGCACATCTTCTTGCAAAGCTTTGTTTTTTCTATTTTTCTCTTCTGTGGAAGGTTATTTTCTAGTTTGCATTTTAGATCTTGGTTTCTAACATGGTATCAGAGCCTTGATTTGCAACCCCTTCTCAGATTTTTGAGAAAATCATTGTAGATTTCATTCGAGATTCCTTAAGGGTATCATGCCTTGAGTTTATTCACGCAACATCTTGGATCAGATTGGGCTTCACCATTGGGTTCAAAGCACTAGAAAAAGTCAGGATTGGCTTTTTTTTTGTAGATTTTGGCCATCATTTGCTAGATCCATAAGGGGTTCAAGCTAGGAAATTTTTTGCAAGCTCTAGAGGTAGCCAATTTTTCAGAGCATTTTGGGCACAAACAGAGGTCACCATTGCATTCATAGTGGCCAAAAACCCTAAGATCACTTTTCATTTTGTTGATTTTGGAGAAGTTGGTCTAAAAGGAAAAAAAGATTTGCCAGGAAGGTCGTTCGGCCTCCCCAACACACTTCCCAATGCACAAAAAATTAAAACAAATTAAAAAAGGGCATTTTTTTGGGTTTCATGCCAACGCACGTAGTATAGAAGAGATCTGTCACCCGATGGCCATCAAATGACCACCGCCAACCATCTTCACTGCCGGTCCACTGCCAAGCGACTTCAGCCCCTATGGGTCCCTTTATAGCTCTGCCCCGGTCACATGGAGGACCGGGGTCCTCCACCCAGCCCACACAGGCTCCCAGACTATAGGTTGTGGTCTTATTGAAGACTAGGAGCCTCGCGCCCAATCCTGGCCAAAAATGGAATATTCTAGCAAACATAGAGCATATATCGGCAATCGAGAATTTTTTCTAGCAGGGGGAGCATTTTTTTGCCTCAATGGCCTCCAGGCCATCAATTTTTTTCCCATGAAGTGTTGACATTAGCATGATGCCAGTGACCTTACGACACTCTTTGCCCCCTCCTAACCCTAGTTTTCCTTCACAGAGTAGTTTTTTTCTTTTTGGCATAACTTGGGCATATAGTATCAAAATCGGGCAAACAAGATATCACCGAAAAGCTAGTTCTGAGAAATTTCCTATGGTGTAGTTTATATTTCAATATTTCTTTATTTAGCTACATTTATTTTTGTTTGAAGTCAGATGTTCATTTTTGGCTTTCGAGCTCATAACTTTTTTCCACGATCTCCAAATTTTTCCTTCTTTGCGGTGTTGGAAAGTTATTGAGGAGCTTTATGTTGTTGTCCATGCACTTTTTTCTGTATCTATCCCAGGTTGATTGTTATTCAAGATTTATCCTGATGGTGTTTTGGAGATTTCTTGGATGTTTTGGTAGTTGGAAAGATGAAACTTGAATATTTCTACTTCATTTCAGTACCACATCATCTTATTTTTTGTTTATGCACATTTAAAATTCTCTCCTTTTACAATCATTGGGTTATTGTAATAAATGAACATATATAAAGTTCCATCAAGGGGGTTTCTTGCATAATAATCTGGTTAGAGTGTAGTTGCACTTTGATCTCCATCTTGTTTTGATGGAAACCCACATGGGTTATCTTGTTTCTTAGTTTCTTTTGGCCACATCTTGTCTTAGCTTGACACATATAAAATTCATCAGTTCACACTTTAGATTGGAAGTTTATGTTTCTTGATCCGCATTGGTTCAAATCTTTCTCAGTTTGAAGGCCATGTTTTTATGGTTAATGTTTCAGATTCTTCATGGTACTTGTTCCTATGGAAAAGTTTTAGTCTCAGTTTGGCATAGACATTGAGATACACAGTTTCTAGATTATGTCATCATTTCATCTACTGTTGCTTCACATATTCCAAGGTTGTTCCAGTTTGTGAGTTTTCCAGTGTTCCATGGCATCGGGTCTGCTATCACATTATTATGATTCTATTTTTGGTTTATTATAGACAGATGTATCTTTCCTTTCTTGTCGAATTTTAGTTACAATGTTACTCCATAATGATCTTCCAGTGCTTCTTTGCAACAATCATCTCATTGTAGGGGGGTTTTGTCCCACTAGGTTTTCCTTCTCTACCTCATTATTGCATTTGTACTTGGGTACCTGATCAGGCCTTGTTGTCAGGACCCATTCATGCTTTCTTGCATTCATCTTAGTTTTAGGTGCATGATTTTTTAGTCTCCCTAAGTTGCACTTATGGGGGGGTGTTAGTGTAATTAATATTTAATTGCACTTGCATAACTTTACTTAGGTAATATTTTAATTCCTAGGTTAATTATCCTCATCCTTATCTTATTGAGCTATCTTGTTGCTCAAGATAAGATTAGGGTTATGCATCTTTTCTTTTATAAAGAAAATCATTCTCATGTAATTATGAATTCCTGAATAATAATATTTTGCACATCTTTTCCAAAGCTTTGCTTTTTCTGATTTTTCTCTTCTATGGAAGGTTATTTTCTGGTTTGCATTTCAGATCTTGGTTTCTAGCACTCAGGTAATACTCAATTACTCAATCTAGGTTGTAAAAGGGGACATATGTTTAAACTAAATCAGTAAGGCCATAAAGAAACTCTATCCCTTTTTGATCATTTTCTAGCATATATCTAATCTCATTAACAACCCTAGTGGGCCTAGTCATACTTTGATCTCTCCCTAAGTGATTCAAAAGATCCTAAAGCCTTCTATGTAGAGCCATGAGGAGCTCTACAGGAATACGGATGGCTTCATTCTCATTTAGAGGCATAGTTGAAGGGGAGATAGGAGGAGAAGGGGCACTGGTGGTTTCATCAAAGAAACTCATCTCTGCTACTGATACCATCTCCTAGGAGTCAATAGCCAAAGTGACCCCTATAAAGTCCACCTATATGTGTCATACACTCCTTCTAACTATGTGCTCAAAAGTCATAGACTAGGTTGTGAAGCTCGTAAAGCATCACAATACACAATCCTACAACCTACATAGATATGAGAGAAATATTTTCAACACACATAAATAGATACTGTAGAACCTTTGTTTACCAGTACATAGTTTGAGTCTAAAAACCACATCTGACAAATCCTAAGTCAAATCTGATATAGTGAGTCACATTTGCCTGATATAGACCTGAGACTTAATTTACCAGTAGACTACATCTGAAAATAGAAACATCTATTAAATTTTGTGACACATCTATCATCCTACAATGCATTTGTCTGATTATCAGAAAACCAAAATTCACTATGACAAACTAAAACCAAATAGTCATACCAGTATCTAATTTATCCTTTTATAGTGATCCTTGGACAGAAACCAGAAAGTTTTCTCAGACTTTTCCTAACTCTATTCTTTAGGTATCATTCAATCATAGCGATAGGCATTCTAGTTATAAATTTTAGTTTCATCTTAGGATTCTCTATTACCTTCAAATTGATCAAGCTTTTAGGAAAATTACTTTTTTAGAATTTAGAATAGGTCAAAATTCCATGCTTTGGATAAACCCTTGCTACAATGAAATTTATCATTGAACCTAGTCATTTTTCACACATATCCTTTGTCCTCTATGTGAGTCCTCCCAACTCATCAGTCTAGTTTGGGAGCTCACCTTGTCTTTTGGTCCTATTCCTACAAAGGTCCCTTGACAAAACTAAATTGAAGCCTTGGTTAAACTTTAGGTGGTACGTAACCTCTTTTTAGAATCTTCCAAAATTTATTACCCTTAAAAGCTTGCTTAAAATTTTGCATATACTTAGACATAGTCATACTAGGACATCATCATTTTAGACATTCTTGATTTTCCAAAAAAGACCAAAAAAATAATTGCATTAGCATTTATCCCTTATAAAAAAAAATCCAAAAACATAGCTTAGGTTGCATACCTTAGACTTAAGTCACCCTCTTTGCATTGTCATACCTTAGACCTCATATCACATACCTTAGTCATACTCCATATTTTGTCATAACCTTACCACCATGTCTGCAATTTACCTTGATATGCTTGTTAGTCAAGTTGAATACAAGTTACCCTATAATGGGCAATGCGAACAAGCCATAGACTTCAAAAGAAAATTTATCTAATCCAAATTCCAAACAATGTCAACCCATGGTCAACTACCCACATTCCCTTCCTACCAAGAATCCATAAGTCCTAGTTCTCCATCCATCTACCCTCATTATCAAGAGTCCCTTAGCATAATCCATGACATTAATCCACAACAAACATCCACTTATCACCCTTATCCTAACCTTAACAAGGCAAACCAACCTTCCACTAATCCCTTCCAAGCCTCCACATCATATCCTAGTCCTTCATCCACTAATCCCTTCCAAGCCTCCATTTCCTATCCTAGTCCTTCATCCACTAATCCCTTCCAAGCCACTCCATCTCAATCTACATTTCGTCATGAAAATACATCTATTCATGGTATCCAAAGTCACATCCCATCTACTAAACTTGAGGATACATGTCAAATAGAAAGTTCAAAGCATGACATCATGGTTTCACCTTCATTTCAAGATCAAAGTAGTCTATCCCATGACCCTATCTTTAAGTCCATCCAAGAAGTCCTTCTAGATAATCATGGTATCCAAAATACACCTATCCTTGATCAAGATTATTTTCGTAACCATATCATTCAAGAAAATTAAGACACTACTATTGAGCAAGAAGTCCAAAATGATCCACTCCTTGACCTTTATGCCATTCATGATCAAACACTTGAAGACAACCTTATCCAAGTACCAAACACACTGATTTCCCAAAATGAGACACTTGCCTCCTTTGGACACATGGATGATATTCTTCTAGAACAATAATCTCCTACTCTAGACATATTTGCAAATGATCAAGCTATAGTTGAGTTCATTGGACTCTATGACAATGACCATAAAGACGGTTTTGACATCGACTTGGAAGCACCAGTAGAATCATTAGAATTTGATATGTCACAAAATCACACCAAATCTATCCAATATGTCAATGAATCTAAGACATCCTATCAACTAGGATCATCCACTTTTATCAAATTAGGCTTTCTTATAGAGGAGAAGATTCCAAGTAACAGTTTCCACATACACAATGATGGGTTATCATCTTTCTTTCAAAACAAAAAACATCGCAAATAGAATCTGTCATAGCATGTAGTATCAAGGAAAAGGACTAGGCATACACAAGCAAAGAATTTTGGAACCATTACAGTTTCAAGAAAATCCTAGACATCAAGGTCTTGGTTATCCTTTAGTCACCAAATCTAATGATGTTAATGGTACCTCCACAATATTGGGGGAAACTTTATCTAATACAAACATCAAAATGGAGGCCACTAGCAGTTCTTACCATAAGGTTGTTGCCAACACTCCTTCCATTAATAACATAAATTTTCATTCCAACATGAATAAACCTTCCATTTGGAACCAACAAAAACAAAAGTCTTACAAATTCAAAGTTCAGAATCAAATATAAAAGGCCATTGAATCAATCAAAAATCCAAGTGGACAAATAAAGTTAAAATGGATCCCAAAGAGAAATGGATCAAGCAAAGAAAATAGTTCAAAAGTAAAAGCCAATCAAAATGTGGAGCCACAAGAAAAGAGGAATCCCACATGTAATAAATGTCCACCTCTATTAAAATGGTCATCAAGCAAGGCATATAAAATTCATGGTTCCAAACATTATCCAAATCTGAAATCCAATCTCCATCATCCATCACCCCAAGTTTGGCAAATGAAAATTCCTACATCTAAATTGCCAAACACATCTACCAATATCCATCATAATCCTACATCTCGCCTAAAGTCTAAAAATCCTAAGTCACAAATTCATCGCATCTTGGTAGCAACTCTTTATTGTAAGGACTCCCATGGCACTCTATCACAATGTGTGTATTCTAATAAGGCCAACTCTATTATCAACAATGATCACAATGACATTAATCAATTGTATGCAAACGCTATGATACTAACAAGGCAACTACTTCATCAAGGTCATTATTGGCATATCATGGCACCAGTCTCTACATCAGCACCATCAATGGATTCAACACAATCAATGATCATCTAAAGCATTAAGGCTATCCAAAAAATACAAAAATACAAAAAAATTGTCACCTTCATAAAAACCTAACAAACAAGTGTCTTGATGACACCAAAAAAAAAAACAATTAAAAAAAAAGATTTAAGAGAAAAATTTCATCCAATAGTGAAAACCATACTTATGGTGTTTTGGATAAGTACCATGATGAAAACCTGGCAAATAGGCATCATGTGTAGGAAATTATCTATGTGGACCATTACACTTGGCGACAAGTTGTCTCATCTCCCATACCCTTTGTATGACATTTATTATGAAATTTCCATCTATCCATCGAAGCCCTACTACTCATCCATTTTCCCACTTACTTTGATCTTGATAAGGACTGGGGTACAAACATAAATCATGCTTTGGAAAAAACTCTTGACATGTCAATCCTTTGGTCATACACTATCCACGAAATATCATGTTAGCTTTCATAGCAATTTTCAAAGCCATACCTTGAAGAAAATGAGTTATCCTTATATGGCATAGTCCTTCAAGGCCATATGATAAATTTTTCTAGCCATAATAAAATGACAAAATGGAGAAGGATAATTGATGTTATGCATGGAATTGCATAGATATTCGGTGAGATGGTTCTTTTATTTACACTTTTATCCTTCCATTGTTCTTTGTTGTTAGCTTAGTTTACATTAGAGTTTAATTGCATTTTATTTCTTTGATCTTTCTTGTTTTCATGATGTTACATTGGTGAACTAGATGTGAACTACTAACCCTCTTGATTGGCAATCTTTGTTTGGAATTTTTTGGTGTTTTTTGTCTTGAAGGGTGTAGTTACTTTTGAAGAATTTTTAAAATCATACTTTTGGGAGTTTTTTTAGGTCAAATAAATAGTACGGTTACGTCTGGAAGGGTTGAGAGACAAAAAATAATATATTATACTGCATATTTTGGTTAAGGGAAACATTTTTTACAAGAAAAACATGATCTTTTTTGTGACTGAGAGCTAAAGTGACACATTTGTAAGCTAAAGTGATGCATTTGCAAGATAGAATGATGCATTTGACTTTCTATGATGCATTTGCAAGCCAAAATGATGTATTTGACTTTCTGTGATGCATTTGCAGCTTATTGTGACGCATTTGACTTTCTATGACGCATTTGTGGCTTCGTGTGATGCATTTGACTTTCTATGACACATTTGACTAGTAAAACCTATTATGCATCTATGATCTTCTATGACACATCTAACTAGTATAATTTCTAAGATCGAATTCTGAATTTGATTTTTTCATTGCAGTTTTCATTATGACTAATTTGGAGTTTGCAGTGTGTGTTTTGAGGAGTTAACATAGTTTTTGCCAAAGAACTCTAGTGCAAAAGACAAATGATAGTGTGTCGTGCTAGTGTCCCGATCAAGTGTTGGCATTCGTACAGACAAAGAGGGTGAAATACAATTAAGACTGATAGGGAATTAACTAATCAACTTGATAAATATGGGTTTATGAAATGACAGAAAACATAAAGAGCAAAGCTACCAAAATGACAAGAATAATACTTTAACTTAAGAGATGTAATTTGATAACTGTAGTGTAGAAAAAATATCCATTTTCACACTTAATTTTGGAATAATTAATATTAAAATGAGCTTAATTATTCCTTAATTTAGTGTTTTAATGTGTTTTACACATTCACATTAAGTTTAGGATCCTTTTAACCTAAATGGACTTAATGGTGCTTTATTTAGGGTATTGTAAAGTGTTTCTTAACAATTTCACATTAATATAGGGCTTTATTAATTAATTGAGGCTAATTGAGGTTAATTAGCCCCTTTAAGTCAAGCCTAATTAATTGTAGATTCTAAGGGATAAAACCTAACATTCATTAATGATATACACAACACTTAATTTTACAAGGTATGTGTCCTAGGTTAGTGACCTATGACCCATTCACCACTTGGTGAATGGGTCCTCACTAGGTCCTAGGACCCCCTTTCCACATAACATTTCATAATCCTCAAAGTGTGTTCTAGCTAAGTATGTTAGGACCCATTCACCCTATGGCTAATGGGTCCTCACTTAACCCTAGGAACCCCCCCTTGGGATATATTTCTGGTGGTATTTTAATGATTTGAAATCCTAGATTTGTTGTCGGCTTGTGTTATTTGAATTTCAAGAATTAATCTTAAGTTAGCTATAAATACAAGGTTATTTCACATATTTTCATCTAAGTAATCTAAGAATCTAGAGAGAATTTTCATGATATCAAGCATTCATATTCAAGAAGCAAAAAAGAGTGAAGTCTTGGAGTAGCATTATAGTTTTTTGTAGGTCTTCAAGCTCATTTTTTTGTCAAAGATCAAGCATTATTGAAGGAGTGATGATAGATGCCTATGGAGAATCATGATGGATTCTATATTTTGGGGAGATGCACAAGACATTCAACCAAGCCAAATGACTTGTTTCCTAAGTTATTCCATATTCTATTATCATTCTATTTTCATCCTAAAGTGAGATATAATCATTTTTGTGACTTATTAAAGGGATTTAGGATCTCCTAAAGTAGGTATTTTGCATTGTTCATGTTTCATTCTAGGATCCTATTCTAACACAATTGAGTAGGGTTTATTTGCATCATTAGACATCTTAATCTCATACACACTTAACATTATGATTGCACACACATTTCATGTTTGATATTTCTATTCAAGGTTTAATTACAAAACTTGGGGTTTGACTGAGGCAAACCCCTATCCACCAACAAACATCAAAATTTATTTTGAAGATTAGTGACAGATCTAGATCTGAAAGCAGAGATTTAAAGTTAGGGAAGGAATTGTATCTATCTAGAACTTCAAAATTAGAATCAGATTTTTCTAGTAGAGCCTACCAAGATCCATTCACCATAGGGAAAATGAGTCCTTGTTAGGGCTTATGAGGGAGCAATTTTTTGTAGGTTACAATCTATAGTTTTTGATTCAGAGTCCCCTGAAGAAGACTACAATGACCCATTCACCACTTGGTGAATGAGTCCCTATTAGGGTTCCAAATACTATATATTCTGACAAGTGCACAACATTCCTTACTCTCATTTTTTTCTAGAAAAGTCACTGTTTCTTTCTTTTTTGTAATAAATCTCTTTATTACACTTTGTAGACCTAGAATCAGAGTTGTTTTGCTAGTTCAAATTCTTCTCCCCAAGGTGTTATTTTTCTCACCACCTCGTCCTTGCATAAAGGAGAAGTTGCAAGACTCCAAACCTTGATTTGACTCACCTTTTGGGTTGACAGTTACTTCACAGTTTAGATCTCATTTCTTCAATGAAATAGGGGAAATTAGGGTTACCTCATAGCTCTATTTTTCTATGTTTCATTTTCGTGAAATTGACCTTTTGAGCATTGTAGTTTTCTAATTTTGGAGTGCATTCAAACCCTAGATCTTAGTTTACAATAGTTTGCATTAGATTTGAATTACTTGCATAGCATTTAGGGTTCTTTCCTTTTGCATTAGTGAACATTGTATATAGGGTAAATTTGCATGTTGGCATTTCTTATATTCACTAAAAATTAGAAAAATTGCATTAGATCTGAGTTTAATTTTGCATTGAAATCATCATTCAATCATTTAGATTTATATTTCCATTAAATTTAGCTACCTTATCCATCATTTAACCTTAGTCAAAATTGCATTTAGAGACTTGAAATTTGGAAAATCTGTTATAGAATTGACTATTACAAACCTAAAGCAACAAACACATAGGATTACCTCAGAAAAACAAAAGTTAGATTTAGAAAACCCTAATCTAGGACCCATTTTCCATAGGGAGAATGAGTCCCGGTACACACCCATTTAGCCAAAATTTTGAGTGATTTCTAGTGTTTTATTTTCATTTTTGTGCTTGTTATCAAACCTTAATCAGGGACCCATTCGCCATAGGGAAAATGAGTCCATGTACATACTTTAGAGGAAAATATTTTGGCTGATTTTCAGTTTCTAATATGTATTTTTGTTCCTATTGTTAGATTTGGGAAGTATTTTTTTGAAATAGTTTGTCTTTGCATTTAATTTGTTGTTCATTTAGTTAGATTTTGTAGCATTGGGAAAATAATTTCTTGTATATTTTAGTTAAAAGTAGCATTAGAATTTTGCAATTTTATTTCATTTCCTGCATTATTGCATCATTAGGTGCATTATTTTACATTTTGCAATCATTAGAAAATATAAACAAAAGACAAAAAAATCAAACAAGACCCTTGGAGAAAGTATAGTTATTTGATTATGTCAAATTTCTTCTTCAAAGTTAACCTATCCCTCAAGCCCTTTAGTAATGATGACTTTGACATGTTAGATGAATCCCTTGAGGACTTCATCTCGCAAGGTTCATTCACTAAGGCTTGTTATGAAAAACTGAAACTCAAAGACATTAACAAAATCATACCTCAACTTATCATTTACCCTCCTTCACAAAAACCTCAAGTTCAAAAGAAACCTATAATTATCCTAGAACCACCTAAAAAAATGCCTTCACTTGATGATAGAAATTCTTTACAATAAATGGGTTACAGTACCATTGTGCGCACATTCAATACAAGGAACAATAGGAAACAAAAAATGACTCCTATTTCATTACCTTTGCCTCAACCTATCTTGTCTAGTGCTCCTCGCTTAACTTTAAATAGTGGAAAGGAATATAATCTTGTTGAACAACTTAAGAATACACCTGCTAAGATATCCCTATGTGATCATATTCAAGCTTCACCAAATTACCATAGTATGCTTCAAATAGCCTTGCAACAAGTTATGGTCCTCCTAATACAAATACAAATGATGTGGCAGTGTTAGTTCAAGGAATGACTAAGGTTAATTTAGATTTATTTTCTACCAAAGAGAGTTACCTTCCTTGGAAATTCAAAAGCGACATGCTGCTTTCATGATAATAGCCTATGTTAATTGAATCGTGATAAAAAAAACCCTTGTTGACAATGGTTTGTCCATTAATATGTGTAGTGTCAGCCTTTTGGAAAATATTGATATGGACAAGAGTGACATTGCTCTCGATTCTTTGTTTATCTATGGATTTGATAATATAGGAAAACAACTGCTTGGATTCATCACATTACCTATTAAAGTTGGGAAAGTAACATTACAAACTCCAGACCATGTTATGCCTCATGATATTTCTTGCAATCTCCACTTTGGGAAACCTTAGGTTCATGAAATGAATGGAGTGCCTTCTACCCTACACCGTGTAATGAAGTACATCTATGACAACAAAGTTTACATGCTAAAAGTTGACCCTGAACCTGAAAGTTGTTTGATTATTGAGAAAGAAGGATGGGATACTTTGAAAGCACTGAGATCAACTAAAAAAGTGGAATTCATGAAGGAAGAATAACATGATACGAACATTGAAAAAGTTGCTAAATTGTTAGAAGATGATTGGGGTTCCTTAGATTTTACACCTACATTTGTGGGAGAATACAAAATTACAACAAAAGAAATTGAAAAGAAAAAACAACCAATGGTAATGTCAATATAGAATTCAAAATAATACTCACAAGCATCTACTTCATCTACTCTAGAAGAAGAAACAAGCTATAACAAACTTTGATGAAATAGACTACCAACAACCACCAAACCTGAAAGAGATGGAAAAACTTTATAGAAGAGGTTATGAGCTTGTAAACCAACTTGGTTATAGTGGAAAAGGATGTGGAAGGAAATAACAAGGCACATGTGTTTGTATAGAGCCTAACACATAAGAAACAAAAGTGGTTTGGGGTATTGTACTTCTAAGATAATGCAAGCAACAAAGAGACCCTCACTCAACATCAACACCATCATGTGTAACCTTAATAAAAAAAACTCCCACTTTAAAGAATCCTAAATTGATTGATACAACTTGTAAAAATTATTGGAATACTTTGAAGATTATGATGCTTTGAAATAAATGTTAGGAGTTTATGATAAGTCATTTACTCCTAAAAAGAAACGTGTAACATGTGCTATGGTTAGTGCTAAACAAGTGGACAAAGAGAAGGAAAGTAATGAGAGTATCAGAGTGAAAAGGAAAAAGAAGAATACAATCCTAAAATTCTGAAACAAAATGCACTTCCTTTGGGAGATACAATCAACATATTGATGGATACAACTAACGAAGAAAAAGTGATTACAATAGGAAAGTGCCTTGATGAAGATGAACAAGAAGATCATGAAACTTTACTTCATGAATTTCACAAAAATTTTGCTTGGACTTATTTAGATATGTCCAGAATTGATGCTAATATAGTGACACACAGCATAGTTCTTCAAGATGATGCTAAACCGGTAAGATAGAAGATACAAAAAATGAATCCTAAGATATATTTGTTGGTTAAGGTTGAGATTGAAAAGCTTCTTGAAGCTAGTTTTATCTGACCTATTGATTATTCTCCTTGGATCTCAAACATTGTTGTAGTCGCCAAACCTAATAATCGTATTAGGATATGTATAGACTTTTGTGACTTGAATAAAGCATCTTTAAGAGATGATTTTCCCCTTCTTAATATTGGCATGATAGTAGATTCAACTACAATACATTCTTTTTTGTCATTCATGTATGGATTTTCTGGATATAATCAAATATTTATCAATCCTCAAGGTCAATACAAGATAGCATTTACTACATCTTGGGGAACATTTTATTGGGTAGTTATCCCTTTTAGATTAAAGAATGCAGGTAAAACATATCAAAGAGCTATGACATTGATATTTCATGACTACATACACAAGATTTTAGAAGATTATGTTGATGATATTTTATCCAAATCTTTAACATGATAAGATAATTTGAATATCATTCAAAAAAGCTTTGAAAGAATGCAAAAATATAATGTGAGATTGAATTTGGAAAAGTGTGTCTTTGACATAGATAGTGGAAAATATTAGGTTTTACAGTATATCATAGAGGCATTGAGGTGGATATGAAGAAAATTGATTCTATCATTAACATGCCACCTCCTAAAAAAAATTCTCAATTATGCACTTTAAAAGGAAAAATTCAAGCTATATGTCATTTTTTAGCATCCTTAGCAGATCAAACATTACCATTTACATAACTCCTTAAGAAAGAGGTTCAGTTTAATTGGAATGGAGATTATAAATAGGCCTTTGAGAGTTTGAAATATTATCTTGCTAATCCACCTGTTTTACAACCCACTATGCAAGACAAACCATTTATCATTTATACAATAGCATCATCCCATGCTCGCGTAGTATTGTTGGCTTAACAATTTGACAGTGATAGAGAAATCCTATTTATTACATTAGTTTAACACTAATTGATTATGAGACATGATATACAATGATATAAAAATAATGTTTGTTATCTAATATAGACTCATTCCCTGATGAGAACATGTTGACTATTCAAAAAGAAAAAGAAACATGAGAATTATACTCTAATAGTTCTAAATGTCAAACTGGCTCTGGAGAAAGGGTTATATTAATAACTCCTTCAGGTAAACCTATTCCCTTATCTTTTTGTTTAAACTTCCTATGTACAAATAACATTGCAAAGTATCAAGCTTTAATAGCTAGTATACATGCAATGCTAGCATTAGATGTCAAAAAAAATTCTATATTTGGTGATTCCCTCCTAGTTATTAAACAAACAAATGGTTCATATCAAGAAAAGCATGAAAATATCATTCGATATAAAGACCTCATGGTGATATTATTAGATAAAAATGAATCATATATGATGAACAACATATCATGAAAAGATAATAATCATACATGTAGATGTAATGGAAAGTGTTGCTTCCCTTGTGTCTCTAGAAGATCCTTTTATGGATTTCACATTTATAGTTCAAATAATCCCTAAAATTTTGATAGATGATAAAAGCAAAGAAGATTTATTAACTGATACCAAAAACTCTAGTGAATGGTACACAAAGATATTCAATTATTTAAAATATGGTACCTTTCTTGATCCTACAACTAAGAACACTCGAGATTGTCTTCGAAAACTTGCATCTAAGTATATAATCCTTCCAGACATTTTATATAGAAGATCATTTAATGGTCTTTTACTTAGATGTCTTAAACAATTTGAAATCCTTATAGCACTTGAAGAAGCTCATGCAAGTTCTTGTGTAGGCATTTTGGAGGAAGATTGTTAGTTCAAAAATTGCTTTGTATAAGATATTATTGGAGACACATGGAACAAGATTGTTTTTCATATGTGAAGAAATGTCATAAATGTTAAGAGCACAACAATTTGATTCATGCCCCCACTTCTGAGCTTCATGCCCAAGTTCCTATTTGGCCATTCTTGGTTTGGGGTTTGGAGCTTATTGGAAAGATATCATCAACTTCTTCCACTAGACATACATTTATCATTACTGCAGCTGATTACTTTACAAAATGGGTGGAAGCTATCCCTCTTTGTTCCATGACAATTGATGCAATATGTCATTTCATATTGGAACACGTTATTTCTCACTTTGGTCTCCCTTTCGCATTGATTTTAGATAATGGAACCCCATTTAAGAATAATGACATGAAGAAATTCTTGGAAACATTTAATATTCATCATCACTTTTCAATGCCATATTACTCATAACCAAATAGAGAAGAAGAGTCAACTAACAAGACTCTTGAACAAATCTTGTGAAAAATAGTAAATAAACATAACAAATATTAGCTCATACTCAATTAACTTATGTGTTATGGTCTTACTGTACAAGCATTAGAACATCTACTAGATCACTCCCTATAACCTTGTTTATGGTGCTAAAGCAATAATTCCCTTAGAGTTAGAAAATCCTTCATTGTGAATTTCTCTTAAGGGGCTTATCAATGATACTAATTATAAAGAGCAGTAGTTGCATCAACTTGAAATGCTTGATGAATAGTGCATCAACGCTCTTGAGCATCTTCAAGCTTATTCCAAAAAATGCAATGGGGTTATAACAATAATTTCATCACTCGCACATTTTGTAAAGGTGACATGATGTTATATAAAAATCAATGAAATGTCAAATCTCTCCAGCATGTAAAAGGAAAATTCATCCCTAATTGGTTAGGACCTTATGTCATCAAATACACATTAATGAAAATGGATGATACGCCCCTAAAAGAAGCTATTAATGTCACACATTTACATAAGTATTATGCATAACATCCTCTCTTTTGAATAGTGTGTTAAATTAGTGTAATTAGATTAGATATATGGTGTTCTATTTTATTTTGCATTGCTTCATTCTTTAACAAATGATAATACTATGTCTTAGAATCTAAAGTGATTGTTCAATCATTTTGAATTATTACTTTAGTTTCCATCCTATTCAAAATAAGATTTTGTGTGTTATGTTAATTTGGATCCTTATATGCATTTAATATTATTAGATCATAAGTGCATTTAAGTTAACATAGCATACTTAATCACAATGTAGCATCTAACATAAATTGAAAAAAAAATTAATTAGATCACATAAACATTAAATCATGGAGATATTTATTAGACATTCTTGTAGAGAATATTTAATAAATTGCATTGACATTTAATTCAACACAAGATCATAAAAACATAAATTCTCATATATCATATATATCATCAAAAATTCAAGTGTGTATATCAATGAATACAATGCTAATAGGGCCTATGACTTCTAGACCCCTCGGTGCCTGGTGCTACCCTCTGTTGTGAGATGGTGAACTATGATGGTGTCCTACTCAAAGACCTCATAGATAGTCATAGGCCCCAAACCTCTCCTCTCATATGATTAGCCTCTTGTATGAGTCCCTTGATGTGCTCCTACTCTATGTGATCCCTCTCTACCTATCGTCTAGCCATATCTCTCTCTAGCCTCAATATTTCAACTCAAAGGGTGGACTCTTTCCTACTATTTGATGGACCTTGAGAGGCTCAAAGCTTGTCTAGTGCTGGCTGTAGTGTAGAAAGTTGTCCTACAGCTAGGTCAGCACGTCTAGTCATACTCTCAATTTACATTTTCCTCAATCTAGAAAATTCCCTGAAGAGATCTACATGTTTCCCTATGGAAGGTGGGGGAACATACTCTAAGGGTAGATCATCCTCCATGTATAGTGTAGGCATCATCTCTATAGTAACATGTTGATAGAGCTCACGCCACTCACATGGACCCTACAAGATAGAAAACATAAGAATATCAATACACATCATCACATTTATAAATCATATACATAAAATTAAAGAGCATAACAAAATCATAAAATATCAAATCATCACCTAGATATCTAGTCTACCAGTCAGGGTATAACCGTACAACAGTGTCCCCCTCTATGTAGGAGGTTTGGATGGCCTACTATTGTTGGCCTCCCCACGCTCATGAGTGTGGATCTCTGATCTAGTTGTGACATGTGATCTAGTGACTCTAGCAAGGGGTGTATCTCTCCTATCGAGGTCAACTGGATCCTCCTCTGTCTCATTAGCATCCTCACTCATAGACTGTGACTCCTCCTCCTCATCATCATCCTCATCCTCATCATTACCTAGAAATATGTCAGGAACGGTGTCGTCATCATTTGTATCTCTATCTACTTTCTCATCATCCCTATCCTCTCTATGAACTGGAAGTGGTCCAGCGTGGCTCGCAGGGTAGTGAATGGGAAAGACATGGGCTATTCAAGCTACAACCCACCACTCTCAATAGGCTTGAGTAGTTTTTGCATCATTAGCCTTGGAGACTAGGGGCATATTGTGGTTCTCATCCTCCGAAGTTCCACTAATGTATACATCCTCAATAGTAATCCAATGACTATCCCTAGGTATAGGAGTGTTCCACATTGATCATAGATATCTTGGCCAGTCCCATGGTGGTACTTGGATGTGTCCAAATTGATGCATGACATGATCATAGTAGAATGTTCTCACTATGTAACCATTTCTACCTAAAAGAAACCAATCCTACTGCTACCTGACTAGCTCATGTCTATCATCCACCCTTTGGGGAATCCTGAGATACGATCTCCAAAAAATATCATCCTCATCTATTTGATCAAATCTAATATTCTAGTATAGTAAGTCTCCCTCCTTCCATGGTTTCCTTAGTGCATAACTGAAGGCCCGTGGCTAACCCATGGCCTCTATGGTAAGAAAGTTAGTTAATCTAGTACATGTGTGTAGTGTAGAAAAATGTATCCTTCTACATTTTTTTCACTTAATTTAGGAATGATTAACATTAAAATGGACCTAATGTCACCTTGATCTATTGTTTTAATGTGTTTTGTACATTCACATTAGGTTTTGGGCCCTTTTAGGTTAAATAGACCTAATTTTTCCTTAATTTAATGTTGTAAAGTGTATTTATTTACACTTTCACATTGATTTTTGGGTCCTCTTGTATTTATGACCTCCATGTCATCATTAATAGGCACCTAAGACCCTATATTATACATCCTAAGGCTTATTTCAATTGAAATCCCAACATAGACATCAAATATACTCAATTTTCCAACTCCTTGGTATTTCCTCCACCTAAAAAAGCTTGGTGGGACCCATATGCTACATTGGGTGTATGATTCCCATCCAAATGGAACCTATACACCACAAGTGGCGTATGAGTCCCATTTGGCCCCTTGTTAGGGTTTTGAGTGGGAAATCAAGGTTTTAAGTTCAAATTTCATGAATGTCGGCCGTTGGGATCTAGTAAATGGTAAGTTGGATGGATTGGCTATATTAAAAAGGTCTCAAATCATTATTTCTCCTAAGCATTCATGATATCATCCTAAGATATCAAGAGTTAAGCATTCCAAGACTTCGAAAGAGTGTCAAGAGAGTTTACGAGAGCATTTCTAAGGAATTCAAGGGTAGATTCTTCATCATTTATTGTAGCAATGCAAGATCCATCATCATGTCAAGATCATAAAGCATCAAGATTGTTATTGAGCTAGTGTTGTGATGTAGCATTGAAGATCCATTTGCAACCATTGTTTCATATCCAATTCAAGATCAAGATCTACATTCTACATGACCACTTCATGTTAGATTGTTGATTTGCATATCAAGACATCATTCAAGGTATTGATTTTCATGTTTCATATTTCATGTTTCATGTTCATATTTCATTGTTTCATCACAAGGTCTAATTATCCAAATGGGGTTTGACCAAGAAAAACCCCTATCTCCTAACAATCAACAATTTTTTTCTCTATAATTGTGTGATTGCAAATCTAGGTGTCTTGGAGCTTAAAGATCCTTTGAAGACTAGGTTGCAAGATTGGTGAAAGTTGTCCTAGTTATTACAAGGTTGTTATCTTCACAAAAACTCATCTACAGGTTACAAATTAGGGTTTCATATGCAAAAACAAAGCACGTGGAAGGAAGAGCAAAGATAGTAGAGAAATATCAGGTCTTGAACCTTTGAAAAAGTAGAGTGGGATTGATACACCACTTGTGGCATATGAATCCCAATATAGCACATCTTCCAGATTTCAATGAATTTAGATCAACCACTATGAGATTCTAGTTTTGATACATAAACCCTAGTCTAGGACTAAATCATCCAGATTGGCGTATGAGTCCTAGTGGGAAAAAAATAACAAGATTTCAAGGTTTTGGAGCTTGGTTTGACATCATCCTTCCTCCAAGTACCTTTTTTTTCATTCTCAAATTTTTATCCTAATTTTCAGTTTCATTTCCTAGGTCATTTAGTTAGGTTTTGCATGGTACTTTGCATGTCATTTACATTCCTTTTCTTTCCAAGCCCTAGCTTGGTTGTGAAACCATCTTTAGTCTCTAATAAAACCCTAGGACATCCATATTGCAAATCTCTTTCCCCTTCACATCCTTGTATTGAGATCTCAAGGGTTTCCTTGAATGATATTTGGAGAAAAGTGTTGATCTATCTCCCAAACATAGAGTAAAAATTTTCTTCAAATCAGTGTGATTTTCTCAAAGCACCATACCTACAAGAGTGTACAATGTACAATGTTATCTAGCTCCTGGTATGCAAATTGTCCTAAATCATAGTACAAAGGTGTGAGCATACTATAACCCCACACATAAATAGTCTTGTGATCCTCCATGTCCCTGATAATATGTACAATTCCACCATCTAAATGGGCTCCTTATCCATCTAGGACTAGAGTAAGTGCTATGGTAGTGATCATGATCCACCATACTAGTGGTGTCCATGCATGTAGAATCCATCTAAGATCAACACATGGACCAATGCTCAACCGATGAATAGGCCATTGTAGACAATATAAGATATCATCTTGCATCTTCCTAAAAGATCACTCCTCTACTAAGTGTACGGTCTCACCCCGGATAGGAATCCATAGGATGCAGTGGACATCCTCTAGGGTGATGGTCATCTCCCCAGTAGGAAGATGAAAGGTACATTTTTCTACATCCCATCTCTCTACTAAGGATAACAACATTGCATCATGGTACTATTACCTAATTTTTAGCTTTCAGCTAAAATTAGGTAACTTAGTGTTTGTTCTTTTCATTTTGTTTGAACATTTAAAAGATAAACCATAAAATTTCTAGTGTCAATATGCATGAAAGAGTGATTGTCAAATAAATAGATTACATTTTGTCATTTCAATGTTGCAATTACAACAAATGAGAAAGAGAATCATAGATATACAAATGTAGTTTTTTATTGATAATCCTGAAATGTACATGTCCCTCACAAGCCAAGGGACTAACTCTCTTATTCAATGAAAATATGAAGCAATTCATACATGAATAAGTAAAGGAAACAAATAATGTGCATATAGGAATGGAGCCAATCATTTCCTAAAAATTATTGGTTATAGGTTGCCCTGTTGCTCTCTACTGCTGCCCCTGAGCTGCTTGTGTCCTCCCCAACTCTGTAGTGCTCCTCACCCATGTATCTAAAAAAAAGCATGATGTTAGAGCGACGCTCTAAGAAATGAAATATTTAATCCTTACATACACACCCACCTATACATGTATAAACTTATCCATAAGTGTATTAAATAAGCATGCAAACCTTGGATGTCTCGAAAACAATGAAGTCATTAAACACATCCAACATATTCATTTATTTTCTAACTTTTTGCTTCATGTGTAGATTTAGGACAAGTATAGTTACTATTTCAATTTAGATTAAATGATAGCATGTGGGTTAAATGTTTCTCCCACAAGGGTAGATCTCAACATGCTTTGAAAGAAAAGGAAATTGAGTAACTTGATCAAAGATTTATCTGTTATCAATCCATTAAATCAATATGGAATCACACCAGTTGATCAACTTTCATTATCAAATTCAAAATATGCAACATATTGTGTTGATATGTCCTTCAATATTCTTAAGAAAATCCATGATCTGTATATAAAGGAAGTGACTTCATAGATGCGCCAAGTTCAATTATGCGTCTTTTAAACAATGAGGAAGCATTTCAAGTTGTTGACAAGCCCCTCTCACCATAACCCTATTGGGAAGTCACACATCACATAGGAAGGTGAGTTGTTAGGTCACCCACATATGTGATAGGTGGTTATCCAATAGAGTTAGAATGAGGAGACTATGTGTATTTATTACACATAATAGAAGAAAGAGAAATGGTTGAATCAAGGTCATGATACAAGTACAAAATCAGTTGCATATACATCAAAGAGCTTACAAGTTGACAAGCATGGGGAAGTATTCAAAATAGAGCATAATTGTTTTCATGGCAAAAAAACATGGCCATCTATTTTTCTGCCCTCATAAGTTAGATGAATGAAGTTATATGTTGTCCTTTAGATTGAGAACATGATAATCTTGAAATCATTCCAAGCATGTCATACAGGACAGCAACAAAAACAAAAAATCTAAAGTTGCACAAGGCTCTATTCAAGGCCTTCTCAATCAAACATTAGACAAAAAAGTTGCTAGATAACATTCAATGCATGATGTTTTAAGGAAAGGCATAAAAGGCAAAGACATTCAAGAAACATCAACTCTAGTTGACACAAATAATATACCTATTATAAACATGTCATTACAAGAGGTTTATGACAACATGGAACCCTCATATGATGTGATCAAGACACAATTTCTATGCTCATAACCTTTCATGCAGGGGTTTTGGTCATCATGACTGATCCAACATGGATCATGATTGCATACAAGAAATGGCAAGTTACAAATGACAATTAAGCAATCATGATTCAAGAGAGGTCTCATTTTGGAAGCCAAGGCCATAGTACAAGTGTATATGAATAGAAACTATGAGGTTATCTAACAAGACAACCATGCAGTTGTGGAGCAACAACATCATGTAGGACAAAGAGTATTAAGACTTCACAATGCTCCTATAGCAGTGGAAGATGGGTGATAGGCCTAGGGACTTTCAATGAACAGTAATGGTGGGTTCTAGTTGTACACTTTCCTGTCACCAATCTGATGCAAGAAGAGGAAACATATGCTCTGCTTTGAAAGACTCTTTGACCTTCTTAGTGATAGAAGGAAATTGTGCATTTTAAGGAGATGTTGACAACGAGTTAGTATTGCTAGTTTGTATTGGATTTATGGTCTATGCATCATAACCTTGTATGAAGGTTGGAGCAGCAATTTTCAATCCATAAGCACATGGGATCAACAAATTCATTAGTGATCATGTTGTCAACAATAAAGTGATAGATGAGAAAATATGAATCAAAGACAGTGCTATTGAAACATCATTAAAGGACAGTGGCATTGTACCAACAAGATGCTCTCTATGTGATCTCATACAAGCTATAGGGAAAATTCACCATGAATGCATGCCACATGGGCAATCATGTGAGAGACTATCAAAAAATAGTTCCATAGGTTTGATGAGTAATGAAGAGATTGTATGCCAAAATAGGGGCAGTACCATCATCTTAGGTACCACTCTTGCAAGATGATAAATGACAATCTTTGTGTTTGTATGCATGGAGGTCATGAAGCATGCTTTGGGTAAGGTTCATTCATGGCATCTTTTGGTGAAAGGTTTCCCAATCATAACCAGATCTTATTGCTACACATTTGATTCATCCATACAAATGTAATAAGAATAAAATGACAAAAACATATAGTCTCATCGTTGTCTACTACGGAGAAAAGAATCCACTAGTAGGAGGCAAAGAACAAAAATGGATTGTTATTGTGCTTTTCATTGTGCCTACATATGCCACTGAATCAGTACTATTCCTGTGAGATCCAAAATTTTCAATAGAATGTGATATTTTGAGTGAAATGCAGGTTATTCACAGTGACCAAACCCATTTTGGGGTTTTTGTTTTCAAAAAACATTCTACAGAAATGAAACACATTGCAAAAACAATTTAGATGCTCATTGAAAAAAAGCTTGTTTTGCTACAGTTTGAAGTTTTATAAAATTGTTTATTGATAAGGATGCAGACAGAATTCCAGTATAAACATCAACTCAAGTTTTAGAGCAACAAAATGGACCATCTCATGTAGCTGTTTATTCAGAGCAGATACGATGCAATAACATGGAGACTCATTTTTTAACAAAATTTGAAGTTGTTTTCAAATTGAAAACATACCCATCTAGGTTCATCATAAAATTTGTGAAGGAAAATGGCAGTAGGGTAAAACATTCTACAACAATAAAAAATGAAAAGTCATTTCATGTGTTTCTGGCCGGTCGTGGCGAAAATTTGCCTTTTCCTGCAAATATGGAAAACCCACTCGGGGTTTCAACAAATAGAGCAACATTGCTATTTTCTAATGGAAAATGAAATGAACTTGCAAAAATCATCTATATTTTGCAACAAATTTGAGATCTATAAGAAAATTCAGTAACCCACATGGGTTCTTTACTAATAGTTGTAGATTCACCAAAAAATGCATGCTACAGGAAACCCAAATAGGGGTTTTTCACAAAAATGTAGAATGAAGCAAAAAATCATGAATACAAGAAGACCCAATTTGCAAAAATGGAGTTTGAGCCATAGTTGGTTCTTTCTTTTCTACATTCTAAGAAACCCATTTGGGTTGTTAGTATTTGTGCAATACGAGGAAATCAAAAGAGTACATGAGGGTTTTGAGAAATGCACATAAAGAAACACTTTTTCTATTCATGGCCACAACTAGTGATGCATTTTTTAATAAAAACAACATAAACAATGATGAAGGTGTCATCGTTAACAAATGCAAAGAAAATTAAATGAGCATTTGTTGTTATCTCAAAAAAATGAACAGCTCGAATGGCTTTTTGTTGCTCAAAAACAACAATGGAAAGGAGTCGATTCAACTCACCTGAGCTTTTTTCTCACAAATTCCTTGCAAAAATTTCAAGTCTTTGCTTCTAATAAAGCTTCATTAACTTCTCATGGTGGCTATTAACAAGTGAAACAGTAAACAGAGAGAACGAATGACACAATATGGGTCAGAAAAAGTTCATGAAAATGCTACAAGCCATGGCCTCTAAGTCCAAAAAGCGGCCTCTAGGTGGGAAAAAATGAAAATATATGCCAAGAAAATACATTTACTTGTGATTTCATGCAAGAAAATGTCAAAAAATGATAGAAAAACAATGTGATCTCCATTTTCCTATGTTTTCCAAACCCCATGGTGGTAGAGCATCATTTTCCAGATTCTTCCAAGCAACCAAATGATGGTGTTTTTCCATTATTCGAGTATTATGATTAGGGTTTGACCTCCTTTAGATTTCGATGGAATTTTTTATCCCTTGCTTTTAAAATCAAAAACATGGTAAATGATGGGGTTGAAACATATGGTGTTCTCCCTTAGGCATTTTATGCCCTAAGACTTCCCATTTTTTTCAAAACTTTGCTAAGTCATCAATTTTCCAATGGAGTGTGCAATGCAATATGGAATATGTCATGTGACCTATGTGTAATTCCTTGTTTTCCCAATATCATGTGACTTGGAATATGCTTTCCAAGGGACTTGGAGGTTGGCAATATTGGCCAAGTGTTGTTGAAGACTATAATTCCTTTCCAAAACAATGTGTATGACATGTGTGAATAAATGTAGAATATGGTGAGTTGATGGTCAATTCCTTGGAAACTTTTAAGGGCTTTAAGATATGATATTATATGTTGCAATTGTTTTCATTTTTTGAAATATCATATAAGTGATTTGAAAGTCACTTTTTGATGCAGGAGCATCCAGTGGTGTAAGGGCAATCTTGCATCACCCAAAAATAGTTAAATTTCAAGTTTCTCAGTTTTTAGATGTTTTTACATTTTTGGATACCCTTTTCATCATAATGAAATTCCCAATATATGGTTTTTATTTTGTATTCCTGGGTTGAAAGATATTGCAGTTTTAGTTTCCCAGATTTGCACCTAAAAATCTTCCAAGTTAGATTTGAGGCACTTAGAGTTCCTGGATTGGCCCCAAAACTTGCCAAAATTGGCATGAATTTCGAGTGTGTTTGACTTCGAGAGACCTTTCCAACGGTTCGAATCGAGTCCCAGATCAAAAGTTATGGCCCGGGAAGTTGGCGCTTTCTAGAAGATACAATTGCAAATGTTCTTTTGAAATTTGAACTTCAAGTTGTAATTTTTCGGCGCCAAACCGCCTAAACTCAAATTTGAATGTTGTTTTGGCTCCAAACTAAAGAGGAGCTCTATTTATGGGGTTTCTAATTTTTGGGTAAGTTTTTTGGGGGACAAGCTCACATATTGCGAAAGGGTGATTCTGTAGCCTTTTGTAACTTGCATGTGTTGTAGAACTTGGGGATTTGAGATCCTCTGCATGTAAGAAGCTCCATTTTCTGAATAATAAAATTATTCTCTTGTTTGTGGGTTATTTTCTAAGTCTCGGGCTGCGCCCTCATCACTTTTAGTTGCTTCAAATGCAAATGTGATGCATTTTAATGGTGGGGCCCTTTGATTTGTTCTTAATTGTAAAGTGACTTGTTAAGTGATGTTTTATGAATCACTTAACAAGGTCATTATCTTTAATTATTTTTTAAGCCATGTGTTTTCAAAAGCACACATATTGCATGATGGAGAATGTGGTCAAGTCTTGTAACAGGACCAATGATGACTTGCAGAAGTGTGAGATGTTGTTTTGACTAATTTTGGTGAAGGGGAGGCCAACTGGAGGCATTTTTTTTGTCACATTTTTGGGGTGACTATTGACTTGGCCTATTTTTTCATGTGGAAGACATTTTGGAGAGTTCTAGAAGGTTCTTTTGGGGCCTTTTCTATTTTATCCGACTAGAATATTCTAGAAAGACTTGTGTGAAGGGTTTTTAATGGTTTTGGCTTAAGTATGTTGATTTTGATCATTTGAAGGGATTCTTTCTGTTCTAGCAGGAGGATAGCTTAATTCTTGGAGTTATTTTTATGGAGCTATATTGTAACTTAGACACACCTATTATACAGTAAGCACTTTGAATTAATAGATTGGATCATTTTTATCTTCTATCTTCATGTTTTATGGTATCTCATTAATGGTTGATCAATCTATTTTGTGAAAAGTCATCTTTCCTTATAAACTTGTCCCATGCTTCATGCATCCATTTGACAGAAAATGTATGTTTACAAGTTATAAATTATGTTGTTTAGTGGTGTTATTGATTGTGAAATCTATTTTTCCTTTTGAAAACACTATTATAGACCTCTCTATAAATTATTGATGTGAACTACATTGGATAGGGAGTTGTGTGAGTTAGCTTTGAGATATTAATTTGAATGTGTAAGGCTATTAGCAAGTCTAGGTTGTTTTGGTGTATCACCTTAGGTTTTTTTTAACATTAGGTTTATTTTCATGCAATCCTTACCCTTTACCTTCAAAAATTAATAGTTAGGTGACATCAAATGGGGAATCCAACCCATAATTCAGAGGTCTTCTTTCGAACAGGTTACCCACAACTTGAAAGTAGTCACATGTTAGTCCAAATCTACTTAGTTCATTTAAAGCTTAGCAAATAGGGTGCAGATTTGGGAACCTAACAAGTACCTCATAGGTGACATGAGGTATACTAAAAACAATCCTACATCCTGTAGAAGGTCGATCTCCTCCTCTGATAGTCACATGATAGAATCTCGAAGGAGACAAAATTATCTCCCTTTGAGGTACTGTCGAGCTTGAGGAGGAACCTAAAATAGACAAATACATAAAATAAATCCTAATTTTATCAATTAAATAACATTAGAGTTGGTCTAATATGCTTTATGGCCAATGTGCACACTTGTATCATTTTTGGACGAGGGTTCTTGGATACTTTGGACAATTCTAGACACATTGCACCAAACTGGGACACTTTGTGCCAGTAATGGATGCTTTCTGACAAACATGGACGCTTTGTGCTAATATTTTCCAGGGTCCTAAAAATTAATTTGAATACATAAAAAAGTACAAAAAATGCATGAAAATGATGAAAAAGTATAGCAAAATCCACTCACCATTTGCCGAAGTGTGCCTCGTCCCACCTCATCGTGAACTACGTCTAGTCTAGGGGACTTGTAGGTTCATCAGCTCGGCATCTTGGATCACTCTACACCAAGGTAATTTTCAAAAAGGTAAATATCAAATGAATAGTAAAAAGTATCATTTTCATAAGTATATAGTAAAACCCTAGTAGATAAAGCTTATTTCCTTTTAAGGGAATTTTATTCAAATTAGCATATTGGGGGCTAGAGAACTTTATTTTCAATGTCATTTGTTGCTTTGGATTCGTGCACTCCAAATCTCATCAAATTTATATCACTATGTGGTATGGTACTTTGAAATACCCTATGATATGACTTGAGTAATTTGATTTGGTTTTGTATTCACCTCGATTCCATCTCCATAAAGCATGCAAAATCAATGGGGCATACATCTACACACAAATTCAATTCTCCATAGAAGTTTGATAAGAGGATTTTTGAATGAATAAAAAACCTTTGTTTTAGGATGTGGTCCTTAAGATTGTGCTTTTGCAGGTAACTATAGTGGGGGCTTCATTCTCCCTAATGAATCCATATGAGTATCCTTTTTATAAAAGTTAATTCCTTTAGCTTGCATATGCACATAATATCATATGGATGCTAAAGTCGGGGCTAAATGTAGTGTAAAAAAAATAATCCCTTTTTCACACTTAATTTGGGAATAATTAATATTAAAATGAGCTTAATTATACCTTAATTTAGTGTTGTAATGTGTTTTACACATTCACATTAAGTTTAGGATCCTTTTAAACTAAATGGACTTCATGGTTCCTTATTTAGGATGTTGTAAAGTGTTTCTTTACACTTTCACATTAATCTAGCTGGGCTTTATTAATTATTTGAGGTTAATTGGCCCCTTTAATTCAAGCCTAGTTAATTGCAAATTTTGAGGGATTAAATCCGACATTCATTAATGATATTACACAACACTTAATTTTACAAGGTATGTGTCCTAATATTGTGACCTAGGACCCATTTTCCACCTACTGAATGGGTCCTCACTAGGTTTGAGGACCCCCTTTCCACATAACATTTCAAAATACTTAAAGTGTGTTCTAGCTAAGTATTCTAGGACCCATTTTCCCTATGGTGAATGGGGCCTCGCTTAATCCTAGGGCCCCCCTTTGGGATATGTTTTTGGTGGAATTTTAATGATTTGAAATCCTAGATCTAATGTCGGTTTGTGTTGTTTGAATTTTAGGAATTAATCTTAAGTTATCTATATATACAATGTTATTTCACATAGTTTCATCCAAGTAATCTAAGAATCTAGAGAGAATTTTCATGAGATCAAACATTCATATTCAAGAAGCGAGAAAGAGTGAAGCCTTGGAGCAGTATTATAGTCTTTTTGCAGCTCTTCAAGCTCATTTTTTTTTGTCAAAGATCAAGCATTATTGAAGGAGTGATGATAGATACCTATGGAGAATCATGATGGATTCTAGGTTTTGGAGAGATGCACAAGACATTCAACCAAGCTTAATGAATTGTTTCCTAGGCGATTCCATCTTCTATGATCATTCTATTTTCAGCCTAAAGTGAGGTATAATCAATTTTGTGACTTATTAAGGGGATTTACGATCTTCTAAAGTAGGTATTTTGCATTGTTCATGTTTTATTCTAGGATCCTATTCTAACACAATTGAGTAGGGTTTCTCTGAATCATTAGAGATCTTAATCTTAGACACATTTAAGGTTAGGATTACACACACATTTCATGTTTCAAATTTATATTCAAGGTTTAATTACCAAACTTGGGGTTTGACTGAGGAAAACCCCTATCCCCCAACAAACATCAAAATTATTTTTGTAGATTAGTGATAGATCTAGATTTGAAAGCAGACATTTCAAGTTATAGGAAGGAATTGCAGATCTATAACTTCAAGATCATATTCAAATTTTTCTTGCAGAGCCTACTAGGACCCATTATCCATAGGGTGAATGAGTCCCTATTAGGGCTTATAAGGAAGCAATTTTTCACAGTTTACAAGCTAGGGTTTTTGATTCAAAGTCTCCTAAAGAAGACTACCAAGACCCATTCGCCACCTAGAGAATGAGTCCCTGTTAGGGTTGTAGATACTACATATTTTGATAGGTGCACAACATTCCTTACTTTTAGTTTTTCCATAAAATTCACCGTTTCTTTGTGGTTTGTAATAGATCTCTTTATTACACTTTTTAGACCTAGAATTAGAGCTTTTTTTCTAGTTCAAATTCTTCTCCCCAAGGTGTGATTTGGCTCACCAATCCATCCTTACATAAAGGAGAAACTACAAGACCTCAAACCTTGATTTGACTCACCTTTTTGATTGATAGTTATTTCATGGTTTAGAACTCATTTCTTGAATGAAATAAGGGAAATTAAGGTTACTTCATAGCTCTATTTCTCTATGTTTCAATAATTACAAAGTTGGTAGAATTCAAACTTACGATCGGTCTAGCCTCCAACAAGCTTGACACAAATGTGAAACCTACACACAACAAAATGGGGAAAAGTGTTAGGGATATTTTGGGGCTTGCCACACTCAAACCCCTGTTTTGGTGCTCCCACCTCCAAAAACAACCAAAATAGCCATTAGATAGAAAGTGTGATAAAGAAAGTATTGAAATGGAAGAAATGCCAAGCAATTCTAACAACAATATGCTACTAAATCAAATAACGATGCTAATTAAAATGGATGTCACCTCCCAAACAAGATTCACTCAATCATTTGAAGGGAGATGTGCGCTTGCAAGCTTGTGATGCCAATGTTTTTGCAACAATGTGAGGAGAAAAACAAACAAAGTGTAGACTTGGAGCTTCAAAAGTGGTGGAAGAGTTTTGAAATGGAGTGTGTAGAAGTGAAGTACGATAAAGTCAAGTTCAAGAAGATGAAGAAGATCAAATGAATGGAGAAGAAGATGTTTTTAGGATGAATAGAAGCCCAAAAGAGTTGTTCAAGGTCGTTCAAGGGTGTAGGGGAATTATGCTTCATTGCTAGTGGAGAAGTGTAATGCCTCTATAGATTATAGAGGCAAGAATCATGTCAAGATGGAAATACACCACGTAGATGTCCGCACATCACGCTAGCATTCCCGGAAAAAATTCCTCCACAAAAACTATAGATAGTTTCCAAGTGGGTGGAAAGTAGATGGATGAGGTGGAAAAGAATTGTCGAGTTTAACTTTTCTAAGGTAAGGAGTGTAAATGGGGAATTCGCAAGGAGTGAAAATTCACTCCATTATAGTGAAAAAATTTGAAGATGCAAGGGTTTCTTCGTCACAAGGATGACATAGGCCAAGGTGGAACAAGAATCAAGAAAATACAAAAATGTCTTATGACCATCACTTGAAGTGAGGTCATCCTTAGACTTGTACTTCATCAAAGGATGCAGAATCCCCACAAATGAAGCGAAAGAAAAAGACGAAGTAGACAGAGCCACAAAGAACACTACCTTTGTATTAGGCATGTCCACAGGTTGTGAGAAAGCAGGAATCTGGGGAAGAGAGGTAATAATGGGAGGCTCCACTGAAGGAGCAATGAACATGTGCACTCTTTTGGAGTGAGGTTCATCAAGATCTGTCGATGAAGCCAAATGAAGAATGAAGGTGATGGAAATTGAAGTAGAATAAAAGATAGGAGTAGAAGCACCAATAGAAGGAATAGGAATACAAATACAAATACCAAGCTCTTCCCCACTCTTCTAAAAGGTGGCATGATTCTTACCCAAAGAATTTCAATGGTACTTACACTCACACACAAGATGATTACATAAATTATGGGAACTAGAAGGCACGACCTTAGATGAGGCCAAGGGCTCCTAATATACCATAGGAGAAACCTATACAAGTGTTGTTGATGGAAGGGTCATCTCCTTAGGAGGAGCAAGAAGAGAAAGAGGCACAAGAGCAGAAATAGAGGTAGGCATCTCAATGGTGGGCCTCTTAACTTTCCTTGCTCTAGGAGCACGTGGAGGAATAGGTGGAGAGGTTGAAACATAGGAACAACCCCATGTGAACACCTCCTCATGTCATAAAGGGTGGTTTAGAGAACCATGGGAAAAATAGGAAGCTAGAAAAATTGGAGCTTTGACTTCCAAAGCATGGGTGCCTTTCCTTTTCCTATTCCATGCATAGTAGTAGGAACAGATGATGCCACCAAGGGCTAGGAAGAGGAAGCTAAAGAAGAAATATAAGGGGAAGGCCTAAGGGAAAGAGAAAGCTTGTCCTTACCCTTTGGAAGGGTAGAAAATGAAGCATATTGTTGCACACATTGGCAGGCCTTTAGAGAAATAACATTAGGAGACAAGGAAAAACCACCATTTAGTGTTGATCCCCCAATATTTTATTTGTAATAAGATCGATAGAAACTATCTCCCCTAGGAGGGAGAGTTCTAATTGAACCAAGCCAAAAATGGTCAAGGGAGAAGCCCTCACATGCTATAGTGGCTTGTATCCAATGTCTTGGACAATGTGCACATTAACCTCATGGGGAAACTTCAGATATTTGTGGATCATAGAAGTGATTGCATTCATAGAGACTAGCCATGGAATTCCTAGCCTTGCTCTAAATAAATTAGACCAAAATCACAACAAATGGGACATCCACTACTTTAGGTCCTACCAAGACCAACAAAGAAATTGTGCCCATAGGTGCAATAGAAAACCCATCATGAGTGCAGAGGGTAGCCTATCACTCATCATATTTCTCCTTGTGTAAATTGTTGATAAATAATGCCTCCTCCATGATAATGTTCACATGGGTTGAAGGATCAACCATGACACCTATTACGATGTTACTGTTGATTTGAGTGGGAACATAAAGTGGAGAAATCTCTTTGTTCAAGGGAAGATCATGTGAAGTGAATGTAATATCATGAACAACATTCACATGCTCTATAAGAAGACTATGGGTGAATGAGACTACATTCACATATTTAGATGGGGAAAGATCAAAATATGATGAAGAAGGAACAACCAAATTAGAAAAGTGTGATAGGAAACAATCTGTGTATATTTGTAGTTGACTATTAGGCTTTTCCATAGACTCAAGTTAGAGATTTGTTTTCTATCGTCGATGTAGATAGTCTCATCATTGATGAAGTCCTAAATCACATGATGTAGAACACATCCTTTCGATATCATTTCCAACAACTTGGTAGTATTGAAAAACTTTTGAGAGTCGTACCATTGAGGATATGACTTGGACAATGGTCGAATCTCAAGAAAATTCATTACTTTATCTTTCAATAATTTTTGTAGGACACTATTATGATTTTGACAATTTAGTAAAGGTTTTATTACATCCTAGAGCATATTTATCTAATGGAACAAAGACCATGTTTTCCAAGGCCTTGTTCTTGCCTAAGACTGACACGATTGACCCACCATCTTGGTAGGAATGTGAGGATGAATCCCCATACTAGATAACCACTTGATGGTACTCTCGCAAGGTAACACACAAATGTGCAAAGGAAGGATATTTCGTTAAAATATTTTTTTCTAATGAAGGTAACAATCTCTTGATGAGCACTTTTTGAACATCAGAATTAGGAAAAGGATTAGAAATTTGAATAAATATGTCCTGATAACTAAGCTATGAAATCATTCAACTTCTCATGGGTTCCCTTCTTGGATCAAATGAGATAATAGAAGATTATCTTTAGCACAATGTTGGCTTAAAACTGTTAGAGAACAAAAGAGAAAATAGAATTGGTAGGCAAGGCACAATACCATTCCAAGGTAGCATCCTTGAGAGAACATGGGAATAACTTGGCCAACAAAGAATCATTATGAAAGAAATCAGTACATAATGAATTGAAGGATGACACATATGTCCATGGATCCCCACAACCATTATAATTTTTAAATTTTAATATCTCCACACCCTAGGGGATATGAGTATTCAAAATGGAAATGAAAGGAGGATTGCAATGGGGCAAAGGTTGAAACATAGGCTGGGAGGAGGAGTTGGTTAAATTCTCTAACTGATTTTACATGCGTCTTGTGTTTTGTAAAAGAGCATTGAGGACCAGATCAATAGATGAGGTATAACCAATTGAACTACTAACATGACCACCAACACCCACACTAGCAGATCCCTTAGCACCAACACCACCAGAGGCTCACCAGGACAAGAAAAGGTACCAACACTAGAAGTAGGGATTCCCTAAGCTTTAGGTATAGAACAAATAAGGCCCAAAGGTACTTTATTCACTTTGACAGTTCCACTCTACTCAGGTACAAATTTGGTGAACATTAGTAAAGGGACCTGCCTCAATCATGCACACTAACACCTCAAGAATTAGGATTTCTAGTTATTTTATAGTGATCCCCAATCCCATATCCTAATTATCACTCAAGGAAGAGGTATAAGAGGGAACACGGGTCTCTACAATAGAAGAAATTCCATGAAGGAGCTCTAGACCTCTTTGATATTTCATTACCAACTCTTTCAAGTTTTCAACCATGGGAGATATGTGGGAAAAATCTTGATCTTCTACCAAGAATCTTGCAAGCTCTACAATTATCAACTTTAAGGAGTAAACCTACTCCATAGGGACCTTGAGAGCAACTTCATCTTCCAAAGAGGAGGAAGAGGTCATAGGTGAGGAAGGAGGGGTGGGAACATGAGTCCTAGCTTCAAGGACTAGAGGAGCATATCTAGTGGAGAGACTGACAGAAAACTACTTGAAAGATGGACTAGGATGGTTAGGACTAAACTTCCTAAATCCCATGTCTAGATTTTGGTAACTTCTTCTAACAACGTGACCAGATGTAGTTGCCTACCTATCATAAATCTCATAAAGAACGTCACAACACACTACCAACTACACATCTTAACATGTGAGAAAAAATTGAAATAATGATGAAGGGAGAAGGATGGTTCATGTTAGCTTCACCAAAATATGAAGGGGATTCGCTTCTCCTAATTTCCAAGACAAACAAGGTCTAAAGGAAGTAAATTTCCCTTGGTCACCTCAATGAAAAAGGTTAAAAGACGGGATGAAACAAAGACAAGATAATTTATGATTTCGGTTTTTTAAGATAAGGGACTCCTAAAATCATATGAATAGACCACAAAAGTATCAGATAACACATTGGCTAGCTCTTAGCTAGAGGATGATAGTGTGAGTCAAGGAGGAAAGCATGACACGCTAGAATCTTTGTGATGTGTTGGCATCTCATACAGATAGAGAGCAGAGTTCACAACCCTAAGAACTTTAACCTAATAGTTTAACTAGAAATGAAAAAATGCTACAAATGCATGAAAAGATAACTATCACAACAACAAGAATACTATAAATGAAGGATAAACTAACTACAAATAAAATGATAAGAAAAGGGTAGTAGAAATCCAACTCATGATAGGTCCAGCCTCCCCCAAGCTCCACATGAACAAGGTACCTACACACATGAAGATGAGAAAATATTGGGGCTATGCTTTGTATTTTTCCTTAGTCAAACCCCCACTTTGGTGTTTCCACCTCTACGAATAGCCAGATAGACCACAATAGAGAAAAGATGATAAAGAAAGGAGATGAACAATATGTATAGAAAGAAAAGATGATCTATATGCTAACTATAATATTGATAATGCAATAAAACAACAAAGTGTTACCCTCCCTTCTACAAGTTTGAAGAAGCCAAGAGGAAGGACTAGATATTAAAGCGTGCAAGGAAATTGTGGAATAACAATGTAGAACTTGAAACCTACAAGAAAATGGTGTAGAGAGAATGGAAGCAAGAATAGAGTACAATAATCAATATAGTAAAGTGAGAAACTATAAGAATGAGTGTTAGAATGTGAGAGAGAGTGAATGGAATGAGAAAGTGAGTTCAAAATGAGGCTTTGGAGGAAAAAGAGACATTTTTGGGTGGGTCTGTAGTCATAGGAAGTGTTACAATTCGTGAATGCCATAAAATATAATGTCCCAACATCCACTAACCCAGGGATCTATCATGTACATTCACATGGCACATAGACATCTATGCAGTACGAAAGAATCCTAGTCAAAATTCCCTCCACCAATAGAGAATGATAAAGTACAGATAGGTTAAGGGGCTTAGAGTGGTGGATTTTTGCATTATTATTTTTGTAAGGCTAAATTAAGGGTGTGTTATGGGAAATTGAACTAGGGTACAATTTTATGCCATAACACCCCTATATCTAAAATTAACTCATCATGTGGGAAATAATTTTAGCTAAAAATTCAATCCATGTAAGCCTATCATATTTTAGATAGTGAATGCAAAGTCCAAATGAGATTGAAAGAGAAGCATTAATGCTTAAAAATGGAATTAAAAAGGCCACAAGCTTTCCAAATTTAGTGCAATTTCCTAAGATAGTTATGGCCTATGCTAGGAATTATAACCAATGATGAAAAATATGATTGAAGAAGATTGAGTAATAAAAGACCCCACACCATAGGGTATTGTTGAGACTTTTCACATTCCTCTTTATGGAATTGTTTCTATAATAAAGATGAAGGGTGTTGAAGATATTGATAATTATAATACTAAAAAGTATCTAAGGCATATCAAATCCAAATGGATGGAAAATCCATAGATTGCAATATATCAAAAACCTCGTGGAATTTATTGAGAAGTTATGTTCATTAGGAAACTAAGGATATGAACAATATATTAAGCAGAATTATGGGATTTCCAATGGTCACTATCTTCTATCCTTGGATACAATTATAAATAAATATAATATCTCATGAAAGCTAAAATGTTCTTGCACTTTGAAGAAGTTGAAAAGCACTTCTATTTTGAGCAATCTAACGCACGCTCACACTTTGTTCAAGTCAAATTGTGATCAAGCTTTAATGCGAGCATGCTTTGGGAAGTATAAAATAATGATAGAAACACATGTGACCCATGATTTAGGCTCACATATGCCCTATTATTCTCTAGTTTCTACATGTTATCTGATAAAAAAATGTTTTTCATGGTGTTGACAAAAGTGCAAGCATGTTTTACATATTCCACTACCTTTGCACCACCTTTTTTGTTTGACAATGTAGGAGGAAATAATAGAGTTTTTAGATGAAATTTTATTATAATATGAACTAACATTTTCATGTTTGTAGTGTTGGAATGTTAATTATGATTTTTTTTGTTTTAATTTCATATGATAGATTAGTTATTTTCATAGTTTTACTAATTATATTAGATTTATATAGAATTGAATGCTGAAAATGAAGGAACTTGGTTAAAATATCTATTTTTGAGGAGTTTGAAGCAAGAAGAAAAATAAACTAGACATAATTGGGCAGCTTCTCAAATTGAGTCTCAAATTTTAAGGTATGTTCTATTTATGCATGCCACCTTGTAAACTATTCAAGGTTCATGCACCTTGAAGAGATTCCTTAATTTAAATATATGCATTGGTTGATTCCTTTCTACAAGTGACTAATTATTCATTCAAATCATCTTGGATATCAAGTAAAATCAATAATTGTCTCTTCTTCATCCTAATTTCATTACTATTTCTTTGTCACTTTTGAAGCATTTATTTTTCTCATCTTATTCCTTCCCCTTTCTTTATTCTTAATATTGTACATGGAAATTTTCTTTGATCTAGTAGTATTAACATTACATTATACAAACACTTGTTTGATCATTGGTTGTGAGTAATTTTATACTTTCACCACTAATACATTTGCATGGGATACTTTTTTCATATGGTGGCTTGGATTTATGGGTTTTTTGTTGCATGATTTCCCTTGGATAAACAATCCCTTTATTTGACTGCTCATAAACCACTTCTTAAGGAACTATCATCCAACAAAAATGGACAACGTTTTAAGGACAAGATTGTCATGCTCATTCTTCTATACTTTAGCTTCTCATTGTCACTATCCATTTCACTTTAGGAAAAAATTATTCTATCATTTAATCTTTTGCTTTATTTATTTGTTATGTACTATGGTCTTTGGAAAAATAGATGTTCATTGAATGTCATTGTTCATTTGACTATGATGACTCCTAGACATTCATTTCACTATCTTTTAGCATTGTCTAATTTGAATGCAATCTCCTCTAGTACCTCTAAGATGGTCTATGGTTCATGCCTTATAATTTTTATCTTCTATGATTATCCTTGAAACCTTTTTACACAATATTGGTCATTCCTTAAAATCTTTTACTCACTATCATGGGAGTCTTTTATATTGTCTTTAGTATTAGACCTGCAACTCCTTTAAGGAATTTTTTATTTACTACTTTCAAGACTAACATATATTTGACTACCTCTTTTCACAATGAACTTTGTAAAAAATACTTCTATGAATTCTTTATATAAGCATATTGGGAAACCATTACTGCACTTTTGAGTTCATTGAACTTTTCAAGGTACTTACAGAGGTCTTTATACATGCACTTGCATTTGATAACCATAGACAAACTCCTCTTATAAGGCTTATGAAATATAACTTTACATCCTTCTTCACTATCTTTCATGCATCATTTACTAACCACTCACTTCCTCCTTCAACATTGAAAAAATTGTCATTCGTAAACCTTTTCACTTGTTATTTTGAACTATCCTTATCATACCCACCACACCATATTTATATCACTATGATCTCTTTGGTCTTCTAGATTCTTGAAACTTTGAAACTTTATAGATTGTCCTCTCTTCTAAGATTGTCTTCTCTTGGTCATCACTTGTAACCTTCCACATTTATTCTTCTATGGTGGTGTTTACTTGACTATACTGCCATTTGGAAGTGGTAATAGTTATACCATCAACCATCTTTGTCTCTTAACCTTAGTTATTTTTGGTTTCCCTTTGTTTGTCATATTTTAATCTAGAACCTATCACTATCATCTTATTTTCCATGATCATATATGACTTTATGACCTCATCCAACTTCTAAGCTATGTCTTTTGATGTTCATTGTCTTATAGACTACCCAAATTTTCCAATATATGCATCATGACTATAAAACAACATTTGGGACTACCCATACCTCCTACCATGGTGATGCCTTATGGTAGTGTGTGACATTGTACATCCTAATTTTATGATTACTTTCACATTTGTGTACATGAGATTGTGCATCCTAATTTTATGATTAATTTCATATTTTTGTATGAGTTTTCTTTATTCTATAGTACCATTATGTAACTAATATTTATCTCTTTTTCATTATACATATAGAAATATTCATCATACCAAGGAAATAATCAAAGACTTTAACACCGGATGAGCATGAAGTGAAGAATACAAAGAAAAGAGAAGGAATGAGGTAACTTCATGAAAGTATGAAATTAAACACCATATAATAAGGCATTCCAATTAAAGAGGAACATGAACCATCCAATCTATGTAAGAGAGATATGGAATTGGCAGCATAAAGGAAACATATCATGTAAAACCTTCGTGCAAAGAGAACTTTGAATCTTGTAGTTGGAGGCACGACATCTACCACAAATCAAGATGGATGCACACCATATACCACATCTCAACTTAAAATTAGATCATAATTCACATGTGATATGGAGGTACACCATCTTTCACATCTCAAATTAGAGGCACACCATTTTGACATCTCAAGTTGGAGGCACCATCTTTCACATCTGAAGTTGAAGGTACACGATATTTTTCATCTTAACTTCAAGGTATGCCATATTTTTCATCTTCGATTGAACGTATGCAATATATCCCATATCATTTAACTATTGATCAAATTCCTAGTGTTGATGCAACTTAACTTTGAGAACACCTACTAGAGTTTTGCATAGAAATCCTAAGTTTTTGATTGATATTAATGAGAATATTTTTCAACTAAGGGTTGATAAGATTCCAAAGCATACTTGTAGAAGATATGCTAATGAAACTGGATGATGCCAACTATTTATTGAAATGATGAGAAATCTAAAATTTAGGTCCATTATGAATATTCTCGAGCTAAGAACATCAGATACTTCAAGTGATAAATCTATTATCAAGAATCTAATGAGTGCACATGAGAGTGTGGGTTTCACCTCATGTACCAAAGATAGTAATGTCACATGATGTTCCATTACATCAACAATAGTAAGAAATAAAACCAATAAATCTTGTCTCATTATAAAGACAAAAAAAACATTGAGAATAAATAGAAAAACTCTAATGAGACCCGTTGGAATGCATCAAAGAGTGTAGGAGCCAAATAACAATGAATTATAGGCATTTTCTAGTAGACTATCATGAAAAGATAATCTAGTTGTTGAAGCCTTGAGATCCCCAATTGAATAATTTTGGAATGATAAAACAAGGGTATCTCCTAATCAAATATATGTTGTAAGAAGGAGAATTGGTAGTTGAAACCATGAGCCATATCCAAAGCAATTTTTTGCTATGAATCAAATAATTTTTTTGCCAAATTTATAGAGATGTATCCTCAAATTTAAAAATTTCAAAGTTATTTTTAAATGTTAAAGCCTATTTATGTCAAAATAAATCACACACACACACACCACTTATTGTCATAGAGTACATATTGAGTTTTCTAACCATTATGATGTTTATTGACATATATGTTTACATTTGCATAATAACATTTTGCAGGAGTGTAACATACATGCTCCACCTAGATCCTCAAGAGAATTCATATCAAGCATTTTCTGTGAAAGAGTGGATGGTCCATTATCCTACAAGAAATTATACTTGGATGGAAAATGTGATCATTGTGGTGGCTTGCAATATTTTCCAATTTGTGAACATATGGAAAGTGCACATGCAATTGAAAATAAACTAGTAGAATTTGAAAAATATAAGACAATGGATTACAATATTAAATATGGTAAAGAAAAAGGTATGAATTGTTCAATAAAAAGATTCTAGTGCATCAGTTTATGCCTATTTTTAAAGAGACTATAGTGTATGATTATGCAAGGAATACCCATAGAGCTCGATGGTTGGACTTGAAACTCAAGTTATTCAAGGATACATTTCCACTTGATACCATTGTTTTAGTTGTTTAATTTGCAAAGAACTACACTCTACAACCATAGAATGAGGTGCAATCATAGTGTTAAAACTCCACACAGGTTGCTATATTTGTCCATATATCATTCATTCATGTGGGTGAAAATATAGAGGATGGTAGAAAGATCTTAAGGGAGTATCATTTTATATCAATGATGATCACACACATTTGACAGAGTTTGCACAAGGTTTCTTTTATATGTTTTAATATGATTTGGCTAGAAGGGGCATATCATCCCATCACCATATCATATGGTCAGATAATTGTGCATCACAATTTAAGAACTCACATATGTTCTATTGGTTGAGTAGGATGCATAATATTAAAGATGCTCAACATATTTGGAATTTATGTGAGGTTGGGCTTGGAAAGCAGAGACATGTATTAAAAGAGCCTTAGCACAAGAAGAGTTTAAGTATAGATACAATTTAAAGTTGGCAGAAGAAAAATCCATCATCGAATGGTGTAACTCTACAATGGGTCTAGGTAATGAAGGTAATTCTACAATTTGAATATTTTTTTGGCTGGTAGACAATACTAACATTGTAAAATATGAGTATTTTTGTACATTAATAGGATGAAGTGAGCTAGACACTCTTTTACAATATCTAATATAGGTTTGAATAGACTATTCATATGTGAAAGATTGCATGCTTTTGTTAGAATGTATAGATCAAGCCTAGAATTAGTGTGATTCAAAGGAGTGTGTTAGTGAATGGTTCTTAAGAAGTCTAATCCCACTTGAGATGTATCAAGTCCCAGCGATACTACAAATCACAAAGATGGAATCATCATTTGACTTTGATCACATATAAAATCTAGTTCAATAAAGTAATATATCTACTTGCATAGTTTAAGATATTCTTAATTTTATCTTACTTTTTAGTTTTTTGTAATTTTGACTAAATTCATCTAATTGGTTGCACATATCAATGTAGGGCATGTTTATTCAGTTATTACAAATGAGGACATTGAAAAGGGAATAAATTATTGCTTGTGTCATTTTGTTGAGGAAAAAAATAAATTGGAGGCCCCTATTATAGAAGGAGAAAACATCGAGTATCCTATAGGGCTAGTGGTTGTTATAGGAACATGGATTAGAAGGTACCCAATCAATAAGTTTGATGTTTGGTCATTTTAGGAATTTGACACGCAATGAAGGATTCTTCATTACTTAAACCTTTTTGACTTAGGAACTCTTACAACACCCATGGAAACCCTCACAAGAGATTTTCTAACTAGAAGGTATAAACCATCCACCAAGTGGAACAATGATGAGTTTCATCCAAGAAATGGAATTCTTCCTAAGAGAAAAGAGGTTCCATAAAACTTAATGTATGATACACAAAATGACATGGAAATACTCTCTAGGCCAAGGGGACCAACTTTCATATACATATTTTCCTTTAAAAATGGTTAGAAGACCAAATAAGTGACAAAATGATGAAACAAGGAATTAAAGGACACTAGCACCTAGATAAGACACTAAAATGAATGCTCAGGCATCCAATTTTTTTGTTGGAGTCCTAGTCTAGTGTTCAAGTCTTATTCTAGCATAAAATTTCATGTTAGGAGTTATAGTCCTTCCCAAGCACTGTAGCCCAATTTTAGCACTAATGTCTTGGCCAGTAAGAAAAAACAAGCTAGGTTTTGGTCTCCAAGACATTCCAAACACCAAGGAAATACAAGGAAGAAGCCCCCAAAAATGAACTATGAAATAATGAAAATGATCAAGGAACCAAGTAGGTCTTAGAGAACCAAGCTTTCCTCACACTAACCCATGAAGGAGAACACTTCCAAGGGCTAGCAAGACTACAAGAGGCTCAAATATGAGGCCAACACACTAAGCGTGAAGGTAAAATGTGGCCAACACCTCTTGACCCTGTCAAGGCCACTTGAAAAACCCCAAATGACCCCTCTAAAATGTGGTTCTCAGTAATACTCTAAGAAAAAAATAAGATATCTAAAGGATCCAAAAATAATATGGTTTTTAATTTAATATAATTTTGAAACCCAAATCTAAATATTCTCTAATTTCATTTACCCACATTATAATAAATTTGAAATAATATACAAATTGACATGTGTGTTCAACTCCAATGTTGAAATGTACAAAATAATTCATTATACTAATACAATCCATCCACTTAAGGAGGTCCAAAATTACATATCACAATTATAAAGGTGGACTCGAGGTCTTGAATAATACATATACATCAACATGATGAGAATTGAAGGAAAAGAGACAACCTCCACTTGAACACTATCCAAGGCTCCTCTAATGAATCATCCAAGCACTCCTACCCCCAATGGTGGTTTTCATGCCACCCAACCTCATGGTACCACTAAGTTCACTCCGTCCATGCTAGGAGATAGTCACACAAACCACAAGCACATCATTCACACAAGACAAGGAGCATGGCTCATCAACACACCAATCAATATAATATAATATACACAAGGAATCAAATAAATTACAATGGCATCATAGCATACACATGGCACAAGAATGATCACATTAAATGTGTAAAGGGCAACATAATGATCATCAAAACATAATACTCACATTCTCAAGGGGATACATCACCAAAAAGAAGTGCAAAGGTTAAACCATATCACAAAATATATAGCATAGACATAAACATGTGCAACCATGGTCTCATATAACATTTGCATCCTCATGTGTGATCAAGTCTCTTCTAGTTCAACATGGTCAAATATGGGTATCTTATTGAACACAAAGTATAACAACATTAAGGATGAGGCAACTATAGGATCTAGGGAAGGAGTATCGTCAAAATAGCTCAAAGATATGGATAAGAAGAGTTGGGTGTGATCAAATTTCCCCATGAGGAACCCAACCTAGAAGTCTCAATGCTCCTTGAGCAAGAATTCCTTTTATGCCCATACAAAGCATGTATTAACACTTTGGATATGTCATAGGAATCATTGTCCTAGTTAACTTACTTCTCCCATGTAATTAGTTCTCACTTATTGAGAAAACTTCCAAATGAGATATCCTCAAGCCCTTTTGTTCTTGGGAAAAAATTTGGAACCACCTATTTCCTACACCCTACACCTCAAGTCCTAGGCTCATCATGTCAATACACTATTTAGGCATGGCACAAATTTCAATGAATTTTTTTTAGAATAAAACAAACATGTGGTCTTCTAATTTTATAAATAAAATAAATTAAGGAGACATTTTTTCTCACATTAAAAATCATCTACAATCAATAAAAAATTCAAAATTTCTAAAATATTTTACATCAGAAAAACCATAGGATTTCTCAAATCTACCATTGAAGAAAATCTTCAAAATTTAAATTTCTAATTTCTAATTTCTAAAAATACCCTTTTGAGGTCAATTTCATATTTCAATGATTTTTGGAAAAAATTTCCAAAATGAGGGCACACAATGGAGTTTTAAAAAATAATCAAACTACTCTATTTTTTTCAAATTTAAAACTAAAAGGGAAGTCCAATGCTCCCTTAAGGGTGAGCATGGCATCCAATGAGAGAATCACAACCAAAAACAGGGAGAGGATGGAGAATTACCTCAAATTGAAACCACACAAAACCAATGAGAACTTGCTATTATTACTAGCTTGGAGAGGTTGAGCAAACACACACCCAAGCAATATTTTAGCAATCCCAATCCACTCCATCATTCAAGGTTTCAAAATTTGATTTCCTCAAAATCTTTGAATTTATTCAAATTTTCTCAAAGAGGGTTTTGGAGCAATTTTTCCTTCACAACTTGAATAATGCAAAAATGACTTCCCTTTTTCCTATTTAACCATTTTTCTAATTTTCTATTTTTTTCATTTTATCAATTTCAAATTTCATTTTCTTTGTTTTCTTTCTTATCTAAATTCTCTAATTTAATTTGAATAAAATAAACATTCCACAATCATTCATTGCACTCAATTTTTCCAATTGATTAAATCAAGCATAAACATGCATTCCCCAATGCAAAGAATTTTTTGAAAATGTTAAACTTAAATTTTAGTTTTTTATTTTCCCCTTTTTCAAAACATAAAATTTATTTTTCTATAAGATATAAGAAATCATTTCATTCCTTACAATTTATTAATGAAATGAAGGAAATTAAACCATTAAATTAGATCAAACATTATTGAAAATTAATAGTATAAACAGACTCTAAAATCACCTTTGATTTAGATACAAGTTCACACATGGTTAGAGATGACACATACCATACTTGATTTGAGTATGATCATGGATTAACAGAAAGGGAGGCCCATTGTGATATCTCTAAAATAACCATTGTTGGAGAATAACTTAGATCTATGTAGCTAGGTGGAGAAAAGACCCTATAACTATAAGTGCTCAACACACATGTCAAGCATGTACCTAATCAATATATAAATAGTCAAAGCATAGCATAATCACCCAATAGGGTACAACATCATATAAAATAAATCAATATATTTATATATCATCAAATCATGATGCCACTCAATTAGGGTGCTGTCACAATAGTGGTTTACAATTCCTGAGAGGAACGAATTTTAGCTGAAATCACATATTTTTAGAAAATATAATGATTTAAGCCTTAAAAAGTTCCATTTTAAGGATTCCAATTGAAGAGGGTTTGATCAAATCACCTTAGATCAAACCCCTTGGATAGAACCTTGCTAGTTTTAAACCATACCTATAAATGCGTCTCCTTTACACCTATCAAAATGCTGATAAAAATCACTTTTGATTTAGCTTTTGGGGGATCAAATGAATTAATTTACAATTTATTTCAAATGATTATGGTATTCCTCAGAACAAGCTATCAATGAATATAATTTTAATATGTTTTGGTTTTGTTATGTATTTATTTTTTAAGTTTTATTAAGCATAGGTTTTTCATGAAAATGAATTTCTTTGTTCTTCACATGTGGAAAAATAGAAGATTATAAAAAAAATTGAAAAATATGAGTGCACCAGATATTGAATTCCTTGATCCAACAAAAAAATTAAATTAAATTTTGACATATAAAAAAAGTTACGCATTATATGGTCGCGCTGGTAAATTGTAATTGTTTGACTTTGAAAATTGATTAAGGAAAAAATATTCAATAAAACTATCTAACCAAGTGGAAACACTAGATATTAGAGTTAAAATCTAAATTTGAAAGAATTAGAATTTTATCCTTCATGGAAAAAAAGTTATGCGTTATACGGTGTGCATCACTTTTTAAAAATGTTGTTTTCTGAAAAAAATCAATTTTCGTGGGAGATGGAAAAAGAAGTGCAATTTGATTCCAAAAATTTTGAAAAAACTATTTTTAGAATCTACAAACAAATTTTGATGAGACTCTAGTTTGCACCATCTTCAAATTCCTCACGGTTTAGCCGCTATAGGTGCCTGAATGTGAAGATTTAGTTAAAAATAATAATTTCAGTGTCCAGTTTGGCCAAAAATTGTAAACCACTATTATGGGATCACCCATTATAGCATAAATATTAATACACATATCCATGAAATGAAACACAATTTTAACGTAAGAATGCAACATCACACATGCATCTCAAGAAATACCATAACTATGAAAATGAATCAAGTCCTCACAAGGAACTTGGCACAGTGCCATACATGCATCTCAATGCAACAACACCAACAATTAACATGTTGAGGAACCTCATCTTGAAACATGTAGGTGGTCCAAATATACCAAGCAAAGCAAGAACACAAGCCATGCTGAAAGTAGTGAAGATGAACCACCAAAGAACACCCCATGCAACACACACAATTTACATGACCTATGCATCCCCTGATACATAGTAAAAAATAATGCCAAGATCAAATACCTCAAGGCTGCAAACAAGAAGGGAATTACAATTGAGCCATTAATTATTTCTAGCAATCTATTTAACATAACCAACCCGTCTTTTAAAAATAATATGCCTTATATAGCCAAGAAGAAAAAAAAACACAACCCTAATCATAATGAACCACATGCCTCAAAAATATCTAACCCCTATTTTTCCTACTAAATTAAAGGCTTAAGCAAATAAAATATCTATAAATTCTAATATTTTCTTTTACACACCAAACTTGGGGAAAATCATGAATGCAATAGGCCTCTATGTTATGAAAAGATAGTCTTGATTAAGTAAATGAGTTCTAACACTTTATTTAATAAATCATTTTTACCTATAGTGATGACATGGCCTTGTGATGAAATTTATCTATTGTATTATCACAAAGCTTTTTTACAAGCTCTTGTTTTGTATCTTGTAAGTGATCAATTTGTCTCTTAAGGAAAATTCACCAAATTTGTAATACAAAAGAAATATAACCAAAATAAGGTTGAAATCATAAATAAAAATAGAGCTACTATCATGGTTGGGAAAAGATGAAAATAAAAAATTAATACAAAGCAAAATGGACTTATTGATACTAATTTGGCTACTAATTTTAGATTTGACTGAATCCAAACAATATAGACATGACATTTTCTTTGGCAACTTGCCCTAGCAAACCCCACATGCATGTTGAAAGCTACCTTTCTTTCATTTACATAAAACTTTAGATTTATCTTCCACTAATTCTCTAAAAAATAAGCTATTGCATACATCACAATCTTTTATTTTAATGTCACCATTTATGTAGAATGAATGCCTCACTTTAAATCCAAATTTTGACAATGCAAACATCACTATTAAAAATGGTTACACAAAACAAAAACCCAATTTCAAACAAATATATTCACAAGAACATTCAACCATGATATATGTTTTAGACATGTTAAACAACTAGTTTTTCAATAACTATAAAGATTAAAACAACAAAATCAATTTTATAAACCATTATATATATTTTATACATGTTAAACAACTATTTTTTCAATAACTTCAAAACTTAAAGAAACACGAATAATTTTAAAATTCAAATATTTTTTTATGAAGAATCCACCTACAATAAAAACCTTACACCAATAAAGATTCAAAACTTCTATTTTTTTTAATCTATAAAATTTAAAAAGTATTAGCAATCAATCTTATATTTTATCTAAACACAATTTACATAAATATGCTCATAACTTATATATGGTGTGAACCCTTTCTAGACCTATAATAAAATCCATGCAATTTGTCAACATCACGTGTAAAGAATAGGACAAAATTTATTCTATATAAAGAAAAAAATATTGTTATTATTGTTTTTCTTGTTTTGTCTAGTTGGGACTTCCAAAAGAAAACCCATAAACTGCCATGTTAAGATTTGCGAAATTCTAGATGATGGGAAGTTTGATTTGAATGGAAGAAAGAAAAGGCCATGATGATTTTTCTTCTTGTAGACTTGGAGTCAATCAATTTTGTAGAAAGGTCATCTTAAAGTTAAATAAAGAGAAATTTTTTCGTTAGAGTAAATTAAATTACAAGTTAATTAATTAGAGTTATATATTGTCAATAATATGATGAATTATATATAGTTTTTTTCATATGTAAAGATATGTAATTGTGAATAGTTGTGTATGTTAGTCTTTATCGTTCTTATAAAGATGTTACATTAGTTAGTGATCTAATTCATATGGTTTTCATAATTTTTTTTATTTTTTTTTGTAATTTAAACATATTCAATAAAAAAAAGAGTTTCTAGAAAGTAATTGAAATGATTTGTCTAGTCAAGTGATCTTAGGTGATGGTATTATCTAGTTGTCATGTCACCATTTAAGAAATTAAGTTAGATTTAAGTCCTAAATGTATTTGGTTAAACATACAACCCTCTACCCTAGCACTAAGTTGAATGAGGTTGATGGTTCATATCCTTGATGTGGCCTACAAACTATAAAATCATGTGTAAAGGCCCAACCAAATAAAGGATGAGGTAGAGTTTAAGTCTAAAGAAAATTTGACATAATGTATCCCTTAATCCTTAGCACTAAGATGAAGGAGGTCAATGATCCATGAACCCCATACCTATGAAGAGTATCACGATGTTTATTGTCCTAGTCAATTTCTTTGTCTAATTTATTACAAAAGTGCTAACTATATTAATGAGCGTGAATATAAGAGAAGAGGATACTTTTCTTTTAAAGGTTCATAATAACTTGGCTAATTTGTCAAAAAAAAATCTAAATTGAACTTACATTGAATGACAATAATAAACCATACATGCATAGACATGTGATATAACATGTTACCAAGTTTGCATATCTAAACGCTTGAAAAGAAATATGAGGTGAACAAAATCCCTAATTATAACCTTGCTAGATTTGATAAAATATATAATTCATTACTTTTTATTAGAGCTTTATAATCATGTAAAAGAAAATAGTTGTTCCCTACAATCAATCTAGGCTAATCAAATCAAACACGTATACATCTCAACATTTAAATTTAGATTAAATAAGGTGATAGTTGGAGTAGATAAATAAGAATTAAATATTAAGATAGGAAAGTAAATGAGAAGGATAAAGGGTAGTTAGCTAAATATGATCAATGCGTGTGAATGAATCTAAGGGCACTAAATCCTATTTCTCTAGTATAGAAAAATAGATTATCTATATATGCCTTTTACCTCAAATTGTTTGCAAGGTTATTGTTTTTTATCAAATCTTGAATGTGCACTTGTACTCTTTAGGTCACTAGATTCTTTACTTATTGTTGGTGATCAAGAAATAGTGGTATTTTAAAATACTTTAAAGAGGTTGTTGAATCATTTGGGATAAGTTTTCCAAGGTTGCCCCCTAGAGAGATGGGTTTATGGCTATGTTAAAGATTGGAAAAGTAAGCATGCAAATATCTTAGGTGATGATTCTAAAGTAATTGTTGTTCCTTTTTGTGCACCAATTAAAGTCTTCCTCCAATAAATTATCAAGGAAGCCAAATAATTATAGGATGGTCAATCATTGTTTAAATGAATATCTCAAAATACTCTAATACATAACAATTAATAATGCAAAATATATATCAAGTTAGTTCATTGTTGTATAGGCCAAAGTCAACAAAGTTTTTTTTTTCTAACTTTGAGAGTCAAAGTTGTGAGCACAATATCAGTCCTACACCCACAAGATTGGCCCAAGATAAGGAATATTAATCCTAATGCGAGAAATGAATGTTGGCATAAGAGTGTAATATGTGTAAAATAATAAAGAAGTGTTTAGAAATAGATAAGGTATAGTTTAATACATGAGAATGTGTAAATGAAAATAAATGAAAGATGAAAGAATAAACCCCTATTCACATAAAATTAAACTATTTATTAATATAAATTATAATGAAATATTTTCTATAAAAAAATATGAAATTTAATAAGAATTGACATGAATATAGATTTTTTTTCTATGAATGGGCGCTTAAATTAGTTGTAAAAATATATTGCGCATTCACATAAAAAATGTGGGTGGAAGAAGTCACACCTCAAAGTCCTTGTGGGGCCAAGATTGAAATATTAAAATGCAAGACAACAAGACAAAGTCACTAAGAAATGAGAAGTCTAACAATAAAGGGCGAGGAACTAAGGGTTAGTGTCATTTGGTTTGTCCCATACATAGACAAGACCCAAGTCGTCGAGAACAAGTTTCCAACCTGTACTCATTCCTTATTTTTTCTTGACAAATTGAATATTACAAACATGCATAATGACCAAACAAAATAAAAAGATTTACCCAAATCTAAGCAACCAAAAAAAATAATCAAAAACTTTAATATTTCTATACTTTTCTTTTAATGATCAAAGCTTTACCTCCTTGTTCTTATGAAATGAGATATAATTATGCCCGCATTATTTTAGTCAAGCTTGTATGAAAGAGAACTCTAATGGTTGTGCTGCACTTTTAAGGTCACGTTAAGGTTGACTAATATAATGTGGGCATACCTAATTATGTGTCATTCCATAAGAAAAAAGAAGTAAAAGATATTCTTCCAACATGTTGCAGAAGTACGGAACAAACTTTAGAATATATCTGTATAATCAAGGAAATGGATTTTTATAGCTACCTACATTTTCTTAGTGGTACGAAGGTGCCTTGGAACATACGCCAACTCCTTAGCTCCCCTAAAGATTCGCCATGTGAAAGGGCAAGACTTGTCTGGTCTTTGCGCGTGCATTGTGGAAAGACAAACATATGCCCGACAAGAAATTGGAAAATATTGTACACATATGGTCATGTTAGCGTGGATAGGAATCCTTTATATAATAGATTTATAATAATGAATGAATGAGATTTTAATGTCATTCACGAGATCAAACAGTTTAAAGGATCGAGAATCAAAAAGCTAAGAAATCTCTAAATTCTTTTCAATGTTGGATCTCCTGCTATGAATTTGACCAAAAAACTAGAGTCTTATTGATCTTTTCTTTCTAAAATAACTCATGTAAATTGCCAACCTTTAAGTTGCTCTCATACTAAATGCGGATATCCCCATAAGCAGTGCATTCCATGATAAAGTGTCACTTTGTCTCCACCACCCCTTTGTTACAAAAAGTGCAAATTATATCCTCCCACACCTCCTTAGGTATCATCCACCTTCTGGTCTCACATATGAGATGATGTGATCCGGGCAAAGTGTTTTTTGGTAGAATAGAATCATGTTTAATGATTTTAAGCTTAAAAATAGTCTATGAGATAATCAATGATGTCACTCTTGTTTTTTTTGCATTTTTTCTCTTGTTCAAAGTGATAATAAGTTCTACTTTTTCAATTATCTCTTCAATAAATGCAGTAGGTAGTGCAATAGCTGTCAAGATACTATTATATTTGGTGTGATTTCTTTGTAGACGTCATGCTTAGAAATAAAATATTTTTCTAATTCTATTGCCCTATTTGTGCAAAAGTTATATACTATCTCTTTCCATGCCTCTTTTGACTTTTTCCACCTTCTAGTTTCATACTAGAGTTTATGTGAGTTAGTTCTTAGCTATGTGATTAGAATCTTTTCCCTCCAAAGGATATTTACCCCTATGTATGGTTTTTTTATAATGATCACATGTGGGGTTTAATTTTTTAAGTTAATATTTATTCTTTCTCCTTAGCATTCTTCCTCACATAGCCTTGTTGAGTTTATCTATGACAAACGCCTCAATTTCTTTGTTGTTACTAGTACAAGAATTCAAGTTAATATTTCACTTGCTCATCAACTTTTTTTTCTTCATCCATGACTTCTTTCTCTTGCTTAGGTCTCATTAAAGACAACCTTAGGCCATTTTCTTGTTTCCATCTGATCAATTCTTTTGTTATATCTTATTAGATGTATCATAGCAATGGCTTCAATAAGAACAACCCCAATTTTAGCTAGCAAGACCTCATATACAGTAAAAGAAAATATTTTGAACTTAAAAGTGATCATGTGCTTTTGAATTCTCTCTATTTGCTTCCACTTTGTCTTTGGTATGCTGCTAGCCCAAAGCTCACACCCATAAAGCACTACCAAAATTATCAATAACCCAAAAAGAGTAATTTTCCAATCCTATAACTATGCATATCTACATCTATTTTGGGGCATACAAGGCTTTCCAACCTCCCATTTTTTTTCACAAGTCTCCAAACTAAGCTTGTTATTGAAGTTAATCCCAATATATTTTTACTCATTGAACTCTTCAAGAATACTTCGCTCAGAGTAAAACTTAAGTTGGATATTTTTCCTTTTGTTGAATTAAATCATGATTTTGGTCTTGTTGGTATTGACTTGCATACCAATTTTCTTATAAAAGTTCTCAAGGGAATACAAGCACACTTGTAACCCATGAGCAAATTTGGTAATTATAATAAGATCATAATTTGTATTTAAAATAAGCCTTATCACATATTCCCCCAAGCAATCTCAAACTCTTTTTGACCTATACATCAACAAACTTGAAGAATGGTTAAATTTGCAAGGTGGGGATGGGTTCATTTGGGGAATATGTGAGAAGGATTATTTTATATGTAGATGACCTTATTCTAATTACCAATTTCACTCATGGGTTACAAGAACACCTATATGCTCTTGAGCACTTTTACAAAGTAGTTGGTATGTCAGTCGATACTAGCAAGACCAAAAACATGATTTACTTCAAAACGGGAAGAAGATCTAGCATAAGTTCTACTTTGAAAGAAATACTCTTGATGAAGTAAATGAATACAACCCTAATCTTAGTTAGAAAATTCTCATATGGGATCAAAAAAAATATTTTAAAATTTCTTGTGATCATGCTCTTTCGAATTCTCTCTATTTTCTTCCACTTTTCTTAGCACATTGCTAGCCTAAATATCACACCCATGAAGCACCACCATAATTACCAATAGCCCAAAAAGAGTAATTTTTCAATCCTATAACTCTACCTCTCTACATTTATTATTAAAATTAAATAATTTTGGTGGTTGGAAAATAGTGTCTACCCACTTGATAATTCTACAGTTTTCAATCATGCTACCAAACAACTTTTGAAATAAAAGATTGATGATGATGGTCCTATAGTTGGAAGGATTGTTAGCATCATCACTCTTTAAAAGATGTACCACTAGGCTAGTGGTCCAAACGCTTGGGAATCCCTACTAAATAATGTTAATATTCCCATAATGTGAGGTGCAAGAACTCTCACCCACCATATAAGGTGTTATAATTGAGTATCAATTAATTCATTTTCTTTACCCACACCCAATTTCCTAATAACAACCTTTATCTCTAGCAAAATGAAAATATGTATTGTCATGGTGATCAAGGGAGGGGCTTAATCTTCATATTTCTTATAAATATTGTTGTTTTGCATAATCAAACCATTCACTAGTTGTGATGGTATTCTCTATATGTTTTATTCTTGGTTGAAGCTTCCCCAAAATAATTTGGGTTATTCTTTCATAAGTAGATTAGCTCTTCATTCTTTATGTTTATAAACTCAATTCTTTTTGGTTTTTATGATATTCTTGTATCACTTTATGCTCATATTCTCTTTTCATTTCTCTTTCAAGTTTCTTGTAATTTTGCAATCATTGTCAAACTAAATATTTACCTATAAAGTTTTTTTTGTTCACACTTCTTATTTTTTCCTTTTTACACTTCTCAAGAAACCTCAAATTAAAATTGTTATCTCATGACTATTGATGCCTTGTAAGTTATCTTTCCCCAACTTAATTAGTTTCTCTAAATATTCCTTGAAGATATTACAATTTTCTTGAGTTAAAATAATTATTCCTTTTAAAAACAGTTGTTGATGGTGTTGTGTTTTTATCATTTGTTATATTTTTAGTCGTGTTGTACTTAAATAGACTAGGCTATGGTATGATTTAAATCACAAATATGGTCCCCAATCATTCAAACTCTTCTATCTTTTCAACCAATCATTTGGAACAAATTCTATAATCAACAACACTTACCTAATTATAATTATTGCATGTATACTTTTTGGATATATTCCATCTAGCCATATAAATATAAATTATTAAATTGAAGGTGCCACAAAGAGTAATTATTTCTTCCCCATAATGATTAATATCCCCATTTTGTTCTAAAAATCTCTAGCACTAGTGATTGTCTTCTAAACAACAAACCAAATAGGATTATTATCCTCCTTAATACACAAAATGCTAGCTTGATGAATTTTTGTCCTAGCATTGAAATATTCTAGTAGAACTTCTCCCTATTGAGAATACATGTTGAAAAATATTTTTTAGAGCTACCAATAGGTCCTTGTTATCTAATTCATTTTTTTTATGATTTTTTGAGACTTGAGAAAAATAACACATTGTGATCTTTATGAGACTCACATTTTTTGATATTTTGACCCAAGTGTATTTCTTATTTATTTCTTCTTTTTCTAAATAAATTATGCACCCTTACACTTCTTTCACTAAGTCCATTATTCCATCATATTCTTTGTCATTTCTCACTCCTCTATTCCAAACCATAAACTTTGTGTATCCTTTGAAGATAGGAGTCTTGCACCCTTCTCATTCTTAAGCTTCAATGAGATAAATTATGTCTTTTCCTTCTCCAATCGGACCTAATGTAGGTCCCATCCTCCAAGGGTAGCCTCTACAATTTCAACATACTAAATTTAGATATACACAAGAGGATGCTTGCTATTTATTTTGGTGTAGAAGACTCAAAGTTGAGTCCTCGCTCCTTTTTAAACCCAATTGTCATGGTAAATTCCTTGTTCTAGAATCATCCATTCTCTCATTTCTACCCTCCTATTGCACCAACTCACAATGAAACCTTAGGTTGGTGATAATACCCTTACCATTGTATAACAATTCCCTTTTACCACCATCCCTTACTACCCTTATTTTACCCATTTCTACTAGAATTGTGAAAAAAAACACAAGCCACAAGATCAAACAATGAACAAAGACACCTTCCACACAAGAGATCTGCAAACAATATATGCAATATTCCTCAACAAGAAAAAAATATAGAATAAACCTCAAGAATCTTCAAGGAAAACAAGAGTCCTCAAAGGTTGAGAGTTTGAGATAACATAAGTGTTAATACAATGAGGCTTGTGTGCTATATAGGAGCAAACCTAAACGGTAAAGGGATTAGATCAAGACAAGTGTCAATATCACATGCAATGAGATAGAATGATCTAATAATAGCTCACTTTAGTTAACATAGAAAAGAACTTAGTTAACTGAATAAGGAACTCCTAGGTTTAGTGTAAGTGCATGAGAATAAATTAGACTAATAATTAATTAATCATTAGCTAATGCATGATTACTCTAGCACCCCCCCTTAAGATGAACTTAGGGAGTAACTAAAAACCCTAAAAAAGAGAATGTATGATGGGTCTCGGTAAACAAGGTCTAGTTAAGTACCCAAGTACAAACAAAAGATCTCTCACAACTGGAGAAAAGGAGAAAACCACAATGGGAGAAAACTCCTCTCCAAAAGAGAGAGGTGAATGAAGGATTGAAAAAGCATCTAAATCAAGGTGAAGGACTAAGAAGCCTCCAATTGAAATAATGTCCCAAAAAGGAGGAACATGTAGAATATCACTGAAGCACAAAGAAGTTGTAGACTCATATCGAAAGATGAATGATATGGTGCTAAAATAAAGAACCTCCTATGAAAAAAATGATGATCAAGATCAAGATAACAAGAATCTGCATGAGTGCCCATAATGACACTACTCGAATTAGATGGAAAATAAAGGAAAAACTTTTGGAACTCAAAGATACAAATGTCAAGATCCAAGGAGACTATAATTTGCATGAATGCCCCCAATGAAACTACTCGAATCAGTTGCAAAACAAAGGAAAACATCTGGAAGTCAAAGATATAGGTGGTGCACGACTCTGCATAAGTGACCCCAATGACACTACTCAACATGCAAGATGCAAGTCGAAGATATAGGTACCAATAGTTTGAAGAAAACTAATCATGAGAGAGGCGATAATTTACATGATTTTCTCTAATGACACTACTTGAATCATATGGAAAACAAAGGAAAATATCTCGAACTTGCAGATATACATGGTACATGAATTTGCATGAGTGATCATAATGAAACTACTCAACATGCAAGATGCAATTTGAAAATATAGCTACTTGTAGTTTCTAAACAAATAAAAATGGAAGGTTTCCTCTAGAAAATAGGACTGCAAGAGTGCCCATATGGTAAGTGCCCCATCTCACTAAAATGCATGTAACCAACCACTGATGTACACTGCATCTAAAAGTACATAAGAACAAGAACTAGATACATAGATCACTCAAACTGTGAAACCAAGGAAGCATTAGCACCAACAATAGAAACCCCCCATAATGATGAAAAGGGGAGAGACAAGTACATTGAAACTATGTGAAACCAAGAAGTGCATGTACGAGAAACAACCTACAAATAAAAGGGTGTGCAAACCAAGGCACACATACATGAGGCAAGAATCACTAGGATTCACTATTGTTGTGGAAGGGACACCCACTTGACAAAGGTGTGATGGAAAACCAAAGGAAAACATCACCCCCACCCCATGGAACTTTATGTTGAATAGTGAAAATACAAAAGGCACAACAAGATGTGCAAAAATCCCCAAAAAATATACACTAGAATGACACTTTATCTTAGTGTGTCTACAAAAGAGAATGTGCAGCAAAAAGATGTCTATAATGCCCAAATAGGATAAAATACTAGAATGCATGAAGAACAACCAAAAAATGAGTCATCCCACATAAACAAAAAGTTTCTAGGAGCTAAGATGTCGAAGTAGTTCACCAAGTGTGAAAACAAAAAAAATGAATAAAATGTACCTTTGAGAGAGAAATCTAGAAAAAGTGCATGGATGGATGTGAAGAGCTCTAAAAGATAGTCCCAACACCACATGAATCACAAAAAATTAAGAAACGGATCAAAATTTAAGAGCTCGTGATTAAAAACAACACCTCTAACTTCAAGAAGCTATAGAATACACCAGTAGCAGAAAAAGGTGATGAGACCCACCAGTGGTGTGTTATATAGGGGAACTCAACTTCTATGTCACCTTTTATGCCTAGTTCTCTTGATGATGGAATTTCCATATTCTCAATGTGGTTGGAGGCATAAATAATTGTTTCTCAAGTGCCCAGGTCTTCTACTAAAATAGATTTTTCTATGTTTGCATAATGTAACCTAGGGAATTCTCTTAGGAGGGGCTTTCATCTACCATCTCCCAAGTAACCTATGGAGCTATTAATGGAGACTTCCTCTATTGATGGTATGATAGAGTTTATTGGTTGGGATTCTGATATAGAATTTTTTACCTCTTTCTACTCCCATTGAGGCTCCGAGTCTAGTATTGGCTATTCTTGAGGAGCTAGTTTTAGTGACCACTACTAGGGTTAGACTAGGAAATTTAGATGTTCCCCTTTCTACTTCTTCTACAGTTGGTCCTTTGTCCCCCTATCTTTTGGTAATGGATCTCATAAAATTTCTTCTCGATCTATTTTTGTACAAGGTGGATATTTTAAAATCCCAAACATGGTTATTGATAGTTTGGACTCCAAGTGGGTGAATGCTCTTGTGGAGAAGTTTTTGTAGGAGTTTATGGTGAAATCCTCAACACCCCAAGATTACTTGCAAGATAGCAATAACTTCCACAAGAGAGAAATGGTAAAAATATCATGTTATGATTATGGATATAAGATTGCTTGAATGAATTAGAATGTACATAGTGATACCTTGCTTATAAAGGCAAGTTGTGAGATAGGATTAGACAAGATAATGAATTTTTTTTAATCTTGTACTATGAATAAATACCTAAATAAATATCAAATGACCTAGGACACAAGCATTAAATTCTAAAAGATATGATAAGATCTAGTGACAAATAAAACTATCTAGAAAAATTCCCTCCTATGCCTAAATGGACTCAGTTCATGTAAATAGGACCTAGATAAGTAAAAAACCTATTTGTCTCCAACAACCCTCCTTAAGTAAAACTTAGGGAGTAAAATAAATGACACAAAGATGGGTGTTGATGATGAGGCCATGTTAGGTACACATGCATATATGCAATGCAATCTCTCAAAAACAAAGAAAAGAAGAAAACCCAATGGGACAAAACTCCTCCCAAAAAAAAGATGAAAACAAATACTCTCAATGATGCATGAGAAGGAAAAAATCCCATACAAGGAAAAACACCCCCTCCCCCATAAGAGAGAATAAGAGATACCTTGCAGCTCCCCCCTCAATGTAGTGTCTCCTACAAAGATGGTAGATGTCTAACAATAAATTCTAAAGATGATCCATGACCATCGAACAACATTCCTCCCCTTGGGAAGAAACAAGACCAAGATGGTATCAAGGATGTCTTCCCATTCTTGAAGGGAAGATGTAAGAAGGAGGATGTGTGACATCTCTGAATAATTCTCAAGTGTCTCCATGTTGATGTTGAAAGGTGTCACACTCCAAATAGGTGTTCTAGGCCACATTGTCAAAGAAGATAATCTAGAATATCCTAGAAATGATTGTAGAACAGAATCCAAAGATAAAGATACCTCCTCTAAAGAAAAAGAAGCCTCCTTGATTTTTTTTCCAAAATAACCCACACTCATGTCAAATTACAAAGGATGATCATGTAGATAATAAGAAAAAGGGTCAAAGGAGTCCCTCACAACAAATAAAGAAGGATCATCTCCATAAAAGAGAAGATGAATGAAATCAATGATGTCTCTCAAATTTCAAATGTGGGACTCACAAAATAAACCAACAATTTTTATCAAGTACTCATCCCAAGTAGCCATCTATGGAAGATGATGAATAACCTACTACACTGAAACATAAGGAACCAAAAATATGGAATCACAAGCATCCTTAGGTACAAAATTAGATGAAGGAGATGGAACATCAACACATGTCACTCGATCCTCAAAAGATGAAAGTATAATAAGATTCAAATGACCATACTAAATCTCCTCAAAAGTGTTGACACAAGATGCCTCAATGTGAACACCTACCAAATCATTAGGAGAAAAACGTGATAAGGTGTAGATACAAGATTGCTAATCAACCTCCCCAGCTGCATCTAGATATCTGCTATACAAATCCCAAATGATGACAAAATTTTGTGTGAACTCAACACTCCTGCCTACTCCACCAAGTGTGATATGATAGATAGAAAGGATATTGGCTAACAATGAAGGCACACAAAGAACATCATAAAATTCTCTATCATCCATGTCAATGGATCCCTTCCCACAAAAATACATATATGTTTTGTTATTCATTAGGATACACGTGGTGATGAATAAGACTCAAATGAAACAAACATACTCTTTGATGAAGCCATGTGATGTGAGGCTCCTGAATCAAGTAACCACCTCTCTGACTTAGAATTTGTAACTACAAAAAATGCTTCTCCCTTGAGTTTATCATAATTTGATGATGAAAAAAAATGATTTGAGTCTTCTAAAGAAGATCCTTCAACTCATCAATCTGTTTTAAATAATAGTGATGCTCATCATGCTCTAATTTCTTGCAATATGCATAGGTAAGCCTCTCCTTCGTAAATGATTCACCTTTTGAAGGGGAGGATTTTGATTTATTATGTAGCTCTTTCTTTTTCTTCTTTAGTTTCTTTATAGGATTTCTTGATTCTTTTTGTACCTTTGACTCACTAGCCAACAATTCTTGGGACTTGAAAGACTTGATTAGACCCATTTTCATTAACTTCACTTCCTCTTAAATTAGGATATTTCCAAAGCCATCAAACTTCGGATCAACATATGATGCTCCCATAAAAATTTGATGGGAATGCAAGCCAAAAATAAATACTGAATACTTAGGATCAATCTTTGATAACACATTAAAAATCATTTGTAAATCCTCTTTATCAATGTTGCAATCTTTTAGTTATGTTCTTAATTAGTTTCTTGATCTTGGAGATACAGTCTTGGATGTGGTCAAAACTTTTAGGATCAAGATTCATTAAATCATTACTAATATGATATCCTCTAATCCTATCAATTTTACGATACAATTTATCAAAAATCTCCCAAGCATCTTTAGGTGTTTTGGATGATTCAACATGAAATTGTAAATCAAATGAGGCTAATGAACATATACATCCAAGTGTTTTCTCATGTGGAATATCCCATTGTACTAATTCTTTAGCATTAATTAGTAGGTTGAGAGATAGGTTCTTTTAGATATCCTATAAGACCCTTACCCATGAGATAATTTCATACTATTTTTCTTCATGAAGTATAGTTATATGGAGTTAGGAGTTCAATTTGTGATTTCCCCATTGTAAGAACATAAAACAAGAAAAATAAAGCAACCAACCACTGCAATATTACTTCCCAAATTACTCAATCAAGACACCCCCAAGCAATATATGATTGTGGCTCTTTATACTTGGTGTGATTATAGGTGCCACTTGCCATAAACAATGAAGTGGACTTGATCTTAGTGCATACAGATGCCAAATTTGGCTACAAGATCAAAGCAAAAATTTTACACAAGATTAGATCAATCTCATTACACCACTAGAAAGTACACAAAAATTATGCACCTTCAAAAAAAAATTCACCCAAAATTGTTATTGTAGGAAAAAAAATGGAGCCTCAAAAGTTCCCAAAATGAGAATAGCTCAACAACACCTGTGAGAATATATAATTTATGGGAAAACCAAGCACCAAAATAAAAAAACCAATTACACAACTACAAAGAGCATGAAATTCTACTCAAAAAAATAAAAAAATCTAAAAAACGGAGTTTGGATGATTGAGAATAGGTCTCAAAATTTTTCCCACAAAAGAAAAACTATCAATGGGGAGGGGGCAAAAAAATCCTTAAGGAGTGTTGACATGACATTGATGTTAGAAAATCCCTAGATTAAATTTCACAGTCAACTAGACATCATAGGTTAGCCTAGGTTGATGGAATCTAGAAAGAATTTTCTCCTCATATGGTGGGGTTTTTATCAGTGAAATCTTTGAGAGAGGCAATAGAATATGCTCTTTTTGTCTACTATCATTTTGATTTTCCAGCCTCCAGCTGGTATATGGAAGGTGATGACGGGGTTGCTTGTATGTACCATGTGATGCAGGGCAAAGCCTTATGTATGTTGCGCATGAACCATTGAGGTACAAAAAGGACTTTATGATAGTTCAAGCCACATATTACCCTAAATAAATAAATATTTATTTATTTATTACAATAATTTTTTTTTGTTTTTTAAATTTACCTGTCAAATATAATTTTTTTTCCTACCCAAGAAAAGTTTGTCAACCTACAATTATGATGGTTGCATGGTTGTATGAATTCTAAAGGAGATGACTTTTTCCTCAATCCCTGGGTGAAGTGTTTTGATTTTTGTGATTTGATAGTCGGTCTTGGGGGTTTTGAGCCTTTCGAATGTGATGGCAAGGGCGATTTTGGCCTAAAGTGCTTCAAAGATTCAAATAGCTCCTAGATTTGGTAACCCTTTCCCAACTTGAAACCCTTGTAAATCAAATAAAATATGATGAAATTTTATGAAATGAAAGGAAAATTTGACTTTCTCTAACACCTTGGATACAACGGTGAGATTCTTGAAACCCCAACTCATAACTAGAAAAATTTCACACCAAGGTTGATTCCTCAGATCTGGGAAGAAGTCTACAAAACTGAAGCTTTGATACCATGTAGGAGCTTATGGTGAACTCCTCAACACCCCAAGATCACTTGCAAAACAACAATAACTTCCACAAGAGAGAAATGATAGAAATTTCATGCTATGATGATGGATGCAAGATTGTCTAAATGAATTAGATTGTGCATATGATGCCTTGCTTATAAAGGAAAGATATGAGATAATTTTAGACAAGATTATGACATGTGTCTTAATCCTATACAATAATACAACTACCTCAACAAATATTAAATGACCTTGGACACAAGCATTAAATGCCAAAAGATAAGATAAGATCTAGTGACAACTAACAAGTTATCTAGAAATATTTCCTAGGACCTAAGTGGACTTAACATGTAAATAGGACCTAGATAAGTAAAATGTGACCTATTTACACAAATAATTTTTGGGTGTTAGGCCTAATGTGGATATTTTCAGATCTTGGACAAGGAGGAAATGTAAAACCAAAGGTGAGTTGGAGATTGTTGTTATTCCCTATGGCTTCTTCATCATCACTTTCTATCTTCTCGATGATTTTCTTCAAACTTTAAATGTTGGCCCTTGTTTTTTTGGAAAATTGAGCTTCTTCCTTATGAAGTGGGAGCCTAGGTTGTATCTCATAAAATTTAGTTTTGAAAAATTCCCAGTGTGGGTTAGACTTCCTAGCCTTTTGTTAGAGTTTTAGGATGAAGAGGTGTGGACCTCCATTTCCTTTTATTTGGGTTATCTCATTATGATTGATGATGTTATCAAATCTAGAAAGTGTTTCTTCTTTTCCATATTTTATATCAATATTTTTGTTTTCAAGGAACTCCCCATTTTTGATACTATATCTATAAATCTTGGAGATTGGATTCAAATAATTTATTACAAAGGTTACCTTTTGATTTGTCAAAAGATATGTCATGGTATTTTTGTGTGTGACTTCACTATGGGGGTTCATCATCCTCAAATCCAACAAGTTCCTTCTACCCATAGTGTCCCCTCATTGGGTTTGGGTGACATGGGTTATCGCATTGTGAATTGTAATGAATTAATTGAGGAAATGGTTCATGTTTCTCCTATTGGATCATTGCCCCTTTATAAGGAAAAGGTTTTTCCTCCTCTTTAATTTGAGCAAACATTTTGAAAAATAATTATAATCCAAATTTGTTGAAGAATTTTGGATTTAAACCATCATAGGTGGTGATCTAACTCCTTGAAGGTCTCTTTCCTTTTATTTTTCATCCCCTTGTCTAGGTATTTGTTGATTGATTGTGTGTTTGGTCCTAGTTTTGAGGAATTTATTGGTCCTTGCTAGATTTGTTCTCCTTTTTGTGTTGTTAGTTTCTGACTCAATTCTTGTGAGTCTGACTTTTTTTGTCTTCATGGTTGCTTTGTATGGGTTCAATCCCTTCCCATGTTTACCTTAATCAAAACATATATAAAAATAACAAATACTAAAAAAATAACAACAAATATTTTATTTGTTAATAAAAAAAATTAAAAACCCTTGAATGGGATGTAACTTCCTTGAGAGAAAAGCTCTATTATAAATCATTAAAGGATGCTATTTTGTATATTATATAGAAATTCATTGTATATTCATCATAAAGAGTGATTTACTATATACACCCATTGTGGTACAAATCCACATAATATAGAAAATTGACTAAATAACTATAATATGACTATTACAATGCTTAAAATAGTTAGGATGTGGGCTTTCTAATACACCCTACCCCTTAAGAAAATCTTGTCCTCAAAGCTTGAATTAGGGAAACAATTGTCAAAGATGGTAGATAAATTCCAATGTGGCCTCTTTTGATTGCAATATGTGTGATTGCACTAACATGTCTATAATTCTATGATTATAAGGTGAACATAATAATTGGTCAAAATAGCCTCCAAATTAAATATGATAAATACTATTATAGGAAATAATGATAAGGTCCACATCATTAAATTTTAAAAGGTTCAATTTTAGGTGAATTTGTTTCTTTCTAATATTGTGTGGGTTGGAAAAACCATTTGTGTGTTTTTTGGTTCATTGATGTTTTGTATTTGGAATAAAGGGTACCCAAATTAAATTCCAATTTATTTGGCATATTTAGCTAGGATAATTATTAATCCATGATATACTATAATTATAGATTATATCTACCAATGATTCTGGATAAATATTTGATTGATCCTAGGATCTATGTTCAATAGACATATCAAATACCTAGGGTTATTAGAAGGTAGAATAGACTTATATATTAACATTGCTAGGTTAATGAGAGGATTGTAGTAATATAATTTACTAAATGTGAAAACTACCTATGATTACCAAAATGTGTACTAGAGTCATATGTCAAAATGATTGACTCATGAAGATGATTACAATGGGATAATTACGGTTTAGATGGATGGAGTCTCTACTTAACATTTTCATCACTATCTCAACTAGGGTTGAAAAATTACTAAAGGGATAGGGTATGTTTAGTTTATAAGATCTCTAATATAGTTGTATCATTAATAAATAATGAGCTAACCCAATGTTGCAAAGATCTGACTATAAAGGATTTCATCATCTTGTGGTTGCACTATCTCTTCTTTGAGGTACAAAGAGAGTAAATTTCTACCAAAAACTACTAATGAGTACACTTAAAGTTGTAAATGAAAAATGGTTCCCTATGGTAAGGTTTCTCATAACACTAAAAATTCTTTCAACAAACCCAAAGTTACACGAAAGCTTAAATTCATGTACAAATATTTTCTAAGGCCTAATTGTTGATGTCTTAGCACCCATCACCTCACTAGACCCTATATGAGGGATATAGCTTATCCAAGAATGGTAGTTGTTTTATGAATATTTTAAAGCCCTAGCATAGAGTTTCTAACCTAGATAATCTATTGTAGAGAAAATCAATGGGAAAATTGTTAGTACTCTATTACTTTCACCACTTTCTTGTCACCAAGATCCCATAAGGGTGAGGTGAGAGCATATGGTGTGCATTTTTAGGAAGACATTAACTATTATTGTATATTTGTCCCTAGAAAGAGATTTGATAACACTTGTTAAGATACAAACACATATAAAATACCATCAAATAGGGCAATAGAATATAGAAAGAACATAATTAAAAAAGTAGTGTGATAAGCTTATATTGATAGCAAGAACCATGAGTATCTTTGAGGGGAAAATGTCCTTTGTTGGTGTAATTAATTATTTAATTACACTTTGCATAAGTTTACTTAGGTATTATTTTAAGTCCTAGGTTACATAATTAGATAAATCATTTAATAATGGGGTAATTCCCCCTTCCTTGTTTGTAGGAGATAAGATTCCTTCTAGAAGATGAGTTATCCTTCTAGAACTTATCTCTATCTTTTTATCATTTCCTAGATAGGATTCACATGTTGTCACATGTAGTGTGATTTTAACACTTGGCAACATCTCATGCATTTGAGGTTTTCACTCATGCCTATATATTCAAGGCATTTTATAAATTTGTAATCATCTCATATTAAATTTGGCATTCTTGCATCTTAATGATAGCATGATATTTTTGCCATTTCTCTCTTGTGAAAGTTATTTTGTCTTGCAAGTGATTTTGTGGTGTTTGAGGAGTTCACCTAAACTCCTACATGGTATTAGAGCTTCAGTGTTACAAACTTCTTCACAGATATGAGGGATCAATTTTGGCATGAAAGTCTTGCTGGATGCAAACAACTTTTTTTATTAAAGCCGTTTTTCATTTTTACTTCAAAAATATAGCTTCCACTTAGTTGTAGGAAAAAGGATTTCTGGGTTTTGTAGTCAGGGTCAAAATCCAATCTAGGTATCTTTTATATTTTTGATATTTTATACGGATCTAGAGAAAACTGCTGTACAAAAACCGGCGCACGTCATTTTTCTCCTGTTGAAGGTTAAAAAAAATTATTTTTTCATTTTCTGCTTGTTGGATCAAAAAATGATTTCTGGGTTTTGTTCTTAACTTCAAAATATTTATGAGTTTCTATTTTTGTCCACTTATTGTGAACATATTTTTCAAAAATTAAATCAGAAGTAAACTTTTTTTTGGCTAGAAAACCCATTTCCTACAAGCTAAATTCAATTTTTTGAAAAATTCATAACTTTTGGCCATGGTGTCGGATTTTCACAAACGAGATATCATCGGAAAGCTAGTTCTGAGCTCTACACAGATCTAAGTTCCTTTTTCATCATGGAGGTAGATGTGAACATTGGTTTGTGCATGCACTCGTTTTTGTTTTCATGCACTAGGTTTGCATTTTCTCTTTAGTTTATGCATATTCTTATTTTACAATCATCTGGTATTGTAATAAATGAACTGATATAAAGTTCTATCAAGGGGGTTTCTTGCATCTCATCTTCATATTGCTGACAATTTGCATGGGTTGTATCTAGATTCTGTTGTTTCTTTTGGCTTCATCTTGCTTAGCTAGACACATTTTTGGTTCGTATTGGTTCACACTTCAAATTGAGAGTCTATGGTTATTGATCCGCATTGGTTCAGATCCATCTCAATTTGAGGGCCTTGTTTTTATGGTTAATGTTCCAAAATCTTGATGGTACTCATTCCCATGGAGTAGTTTTAGTTACAGTTTGGCATCGACATCGAGAGACACACAACTTCCAAATTTTGTCATCATTTCATTCCCTCTTATGTGGGGCATCATTTTCATCTACTATTGCTTCATAGATTCCAGGGTTGATCCAGTATGTGAGTTTCCAGTGTTCCTTGGCATCAGGTCTGCTGTTGCATTATTATGATTCCACTTGGTTTCTTGGAAATAGAGGTATCTTTCCTTGTTTTCCAAATTAAGGATTCCAGTATTACTCCATCAGAGTTCTTCCAGTGCTTCTTTGTAGCAGGTCATCTCATTGAAGGGGGTTTTTTTCCATTGGGTTTTCTCCTCTTTCTCTTTCATTGCATTTGTAAATGAGTACCTGATCAGGCCTTGTTGTTGGGACTCATCTTTGCATAATAATTTTCTTATCCCTAAGTTGCACTTATGGGGGGTGTTGGTGTAATTAATTATTTAATTACACTTTGCATAAGTTTACTTAGGTAATATTTTAAGTCCTAGGTTGCATAATTAGATAAATCATTTAATAATGGGTAAATTCCCCCTTTCTTGTTTGTAGGAGATAAGATTCCTTCTAGAAGATGAGTTATCCTTCTAGAACTTATCTCTATCTTTTTATCATTTCCTAGATAGGATTCACATGTTGTCACATGTAGTGTGATTTTAACACTTAGAAACATCTCGTGCATTTTAGGTTTTCACTCATGCCTATATATTCAAGGCATTTTGTAAATTTGTAATCATCTCGTATTCAATTTGACACTCTTACATCTTAATGATAGCATGATATTTTTTCCATTTCTCTCTTGTGGAAGTTATTTTGTCTTGCAGGTGATTCTGGGGTGTTTGAGGAGTTCACCTAAACTCCTACATCCTTGAGATAAAATATCTATTATAAAATATGTTTCTAAGGTGATAATTAATTTATTACAAACTCAAGATATAGTCCTCACATTGAGTGACTTACAATGTACTTTACCAATGTGGGATAAATCTACACACTACAATATTAACTAAATAAGTATATTGATTATTAAAATGTTTTAAATGGTTAGGATGTGGGTGCCCTAATACTTTAACACCCATTTTAAAAAGTTTAATTTTAATTATTTTGACCCCTTGGAGCATAAATCATCCCCAAATAAAATTCTTTAAACTAGAAATATGATCCATTTCATGCTTACAAATTATTTTTCCTCTATTCTTAACCTTTCTATCACCTAATATGCTAGTTTTTCACACTCCTTATATCTAAATAGGATCACTCATACTAGTGTCCTACAAATTCAAACCTTTTTCCTTTTTCACCCAAACACTTTCATTTTCATAAGGGTATGTGCAAGATCATCATGGAAAAAATAGGCCCTTAAGTGGCAAAAAATTTAGAAAAATCAAAGTTAGGAAAATTGATATAAAAATTTAAATAAGTTATCTATATTATTTCAAAAATATGTAAGAATAGAATCTGTAGAAAATTGAATGTAGTTTCTAAACTACTAGGTTTATTTTTATTTTTTAAATATCTATTTGGTGAAAATTTGAAATTTCAATGCAATAGTACTTAAATTTCAGGGAAAAAATAAGAAGTAGGTGTTTGTCTGACCACCCTAACCATATTAAAATGATAATATTTTTTTATATTATTTTAGAAATAAGTAGAGGACTCATGTTTAGATGTGATGCATATTTTTTGTAATTTTTGTCCAAGTAAATAATTAATTATGATTTTTTTATTACAACTTTTAAAAAATATAAAAACTCGTATGTCTAATCACCTTAACTTGGTCAAAACTTCATGAAATTCAATTTTTCTTTTTTTAATCCTGTAATATGCAAAACATAGAATGTGATGCATGTTTTGGATTCCAAAAATGTGATACCGTTTGAAAGCTATAGATGTTTTTCAATCAGCCTATCAATCAGGACTTTAGTCATAATTCAAATTGAAAATGAATAATAATTATTTATTAAATTAAAAGTAAAGCATAATTTATATTAGTGGAAAGCTAAGAATCTCCTTTAAAAACCCTTTTCATTTCATCAATTTTGAGTAAAAAAAAGTCATCAACCACATACCCTATAAATACCCATCATATCGCCACTTTTTGGCCCATCATGATCCTGCACATACCCATAACCCCTAAACTATAATTCTCCTCCAATATTCAAATAAGTTCTAAAGGATATTATAAAAGTGGGATGAATTAAAAAGGAAAGTAATAATGACTCCCACATTTGATAGGGATCTTATAAAATGGGGTGGAGTAGAAAGGAAATTAGGAATCATTCCCACATTTGATAGGGATATAGGGATTTCTTTTACACATCTAGGGCATCCACCGATAGCATACATCAACCCACCATTATTGCAACCACCTATGTACCCATAACTACGGTTTGATCTAGACACTTACAACCTATTTCCATACTTTATTGTTGAATTATCCCTATGTAACAAACTAGACAAGATTCCCAAATTTTCTTGATGAATTAGGCTTTTCCCTTTTATGCATTATAGTTGTAGTAGTAGGTGTGGAAGATTATATTAACCACAAAATTTTTGATATAAAAATATATATTAAGTTGTAACACTTGTAGAAGATGGAATCACACCCATATAAGACATCACCATGCTCATATAGGACTTGAGTGTGCCAATAGGACACTTGTACGCTAGATAAGAAAATACCATGTTAAAACAAACATAAACACACAAAAAGGAAAAAATTGCATGCTTGGTACAATAATAATAGAATACAAAAATTTGAAGTTGATCTTGTATTTATGTTTTCTTCCACCATTCTTGCTATGTAATGCCTTCCTTTGACTACAAAAACAAACACACACACACTCCCCTCTTCCTTTCTTTAGACATGTCCACTTCTAGTTCTAGGTTAACCTCAACCCATATTTCTTTTATTACTAAATTTAAAAGTTCATTTAGCATGTAATTTACTCTTACATAGATCAAATTTAGACTAAAACAATATATTTAATAATTAAAATTAAGATAATAGAGTGGATTTTTATTTGTATATTAATATATCTATCCATCGATCAATTTATCTATCTATCTATCTATTTGGTCATCTATTTGTTTTCCTATCCATCTATCCATCTCTCATAAAAGCCTCAATCATTATACCCCACATAAACTAAATAATTATATTTACTTTAACAAACTTAACAAAATAAATATATGATTTACTTTAACACCAACAATATTTAATAATATATTAAAAAGTTAACAAACTTTTAGATAAATGATATTTAATGTAAACCCAATAAACTAAATTCTACTATAACATTAATAATAATAATGAATATATTATAGATATTAAATGTGTTCCACAAGAATCTCAACTACTAATAGCTATATCAAACATTATATCTAGTGTAAATGGACCAAACAATTGACAATTTTACTAAAATATTAAGTAAATAATCTACTAAGACATAAAAAAATATTTAACAAGTGTCATGTAGTGGCTAGTACTTTCCTTTATAGTATTGTAATTATAATATTTCGAATTTAATAAAAAATAAATATAAATTTTGTTAACTGAATAAAATTGAATGTAAGTTTTGTTAATTATAGTATAATTAAATGTAAGTTTTGATAATAAATTACTTTATATGAGCATGACTTTGAATTGTCTTATTTGAAGATGTTTTCTTAAATGATGGTTTGTGGCAATACAGGTATATAAGTCATATACACAATCTCTTAGTAATGAATAAATTGCATTCCTACGTTGTAAGAGTAGCATGCCTATATTCTAACTTAATGGAAGATACATGTTTAATCAAATTTAAAAATATTTTCAAAATTTTAATATATAAATAAGATATTTACATAATCATTTAAGAAATGACACATTAATATTAATTATTATCATGTAAATTGTAGGATAATGCATGCCTATATTCTAACTTAGTGGAACAAAAGGATAGCTAAATACATTTATTAATAGTGAAATTTTTATAATTATAATTATTAAATGTATTATAAGAAGTCAAAACATGAACATGCAATGATAATCATCATTTTTAATTGTTTTTAATAATTTAACTTATATAATTTTTAAAAATATATCAATAAATAGTTTTAAAGTCAAATAAATAAAATAATAATATATATTTGTTTCAATTTTTAATTTTTATATTAATAATAATATTATTATAAATATAAATTATATTGATTTTAAAATTGTATATTTAATATTTTTAAAATAATGTTATTTAAAAATATTATAAAACATTTAGTAAATAATTTTTAAAAATAAATTTCTCAATTATCATTAAAATAATTTTATTATTAAAATTATGATTTTTTTGATATTTTCAATTTTATATTAAATGTATTAATAGAAAGATAAATACTTTTTTAAAGATATATTTTTCTAAAGAAAAAAATAATATTAGTAATACATTTATAAAATATCAAAATGCAAAATAAAAATTATACATATTAGAATTTTTACATTATAAGATATATTAATTATTAAAAATATGCAAATTTTACTAATTGTATATTTTATATTATTTAAATAATATTATATAAATATATTATTAAACATTTATTCTTAAAGTAAATTTATTAATTACAATTTATTTGAATATAAATAATAATAATAAATAATTTAATATAATTTAGATAAAAAAAATTATATCCTTCCATGATGATGACCTTCTTTACGGTGAAAGGTCCATTTGGTGGAACCTGAACTACTCTGGCAAGCCCCTCGCCCTCTCTCAGGGCTGCTCTGCTAGGCATTGGAATAGCAAAGGCATCTCCCAGTTGGCTGACTTATTTGAGCATGACAGATTAATTGAGTGGGAAGTTCTCAACAACAAGTTTGACCTGCCCGGTTCCCAGAAGAAAACTTACAATCTGATCCGCAAGGCCACCAGAAATCTCCCGACCTCCTGTCATGTTGACTCCCACAGATTTTTAAGCATCAAATGGCCTGATGGGACCGTTCTTAACAAAATCAAAGCCAAAAACATTTACAACACTATTGGGCACTCCGAGGCCGTTATAGACCACATTAACAAAGTCTGGTATTCTTCTCTTGATACCCGTGCGTGGAAGAACATATTTGACATTCTGTGGAAAGGGCCTACTGAACCTAAGATTAAATGTTTTAACTGGTTGGTCATTCTTGATAGACTCCCTATCAGAAAAGATCCCCTTGGTACTGATATTTGTCCCATGTGCAGGTTACCCGAAACTGGTAGACACATTCTTTTGGACTGCATGTTTGCTAAAGAGATTTGGCATTTGTTTGGCATTTTGTATCCTTCTTTTTTTAACAGCTTTGAGATTATTACCGGGTATATTGTTGGATTGAAAAAAGATACTAATTTATTTTGGAAAATCCTCTCCTCTGTGATTTTGTGGCAAATCTGGAAATGTAGAAATGAAGAGAGGTTTCAGAATAATCCCAGAATTCTTACTGAGTCTTTTCAAAAACTCATCTACCTAAAAAATTTTTTGCAGGTCCGCACCACCATGTTGATTGAAAAAGAGAAGCTCAAGAGGTTCCTTAAGAATGGCTCCGCCACGTTCTTCATTTACGAGATGTAAGGAGGTTATGCCTGGAGGCAAACTATGGACGATCTGCAGCTTTTTGAGAAAACGTGCAAGATCCTGACCCAAGAAGTGAAGAACAACAGGAAAGTCAATAAGGAACAGATCCTCATGTTGGCTCAGATTCAGGAAACCAAACACATCGTCTGGATGGAAGGCGCCTTGGGTTGGGTGGCTTGGGTTGACACCATCGATGACACCTTATGCTAGTGTCTGCTATGTTTTGTAACAGCTTTTATCTGTACTGTGCGTAGGCTGTATATTTATTTTTTGTAATGTTGTTTTCTGTTTGCTCTTGATGTGAGGCCTTGCCTCTCTTGAGCCATACTCTTCGGTGCTCCCTCGGGGCCTATCTTTTTGACCTCTTTATATATAATACAAAAAAAAAATTATACCCACCTCTCAAACTTGAGAGTGGAGTTGAACTTGAACCAAGGGGGAGCAAACCCACTGCCCAAGCCAACTTTGCTACCCATGCAAACTATATTTTAACTCAATGGGACAAAATGATTAGATGCCCATATTTTAGCTTAATGCAACAAAAACCGTTATATAAATTTAAATTTTAAATTTTAAATTTTGAAAATTAAATAATAAATTTTGGTCAAACCTTATCAACTAATACTTTTACTAAAACATTTATTATGATTATAATTATTTAATTTACTTATAATTTATCTATTTTTAGCTTACTTATATAAGATAATGAATATGGAAGCAAGGTAAAATCCTTAACACAAAATGTTTCAGCAATCATGATCACTTTAAAAGATTGAATTTTATTTGAAAATAATTTTTATTTTATTTTTCATTGGTTCAAAACCAGTTTATTAATAATTAATTAAACAAGAAAAACAAAACCCATTACAATAATATTGTCTCAACCCAAATATTAATACTAATAAGTATGCTAAACAGTTAAATACATAAAATTTAATAATAAATAACAGTTTATGCCAATAATATACCCAAATATTTTGTATTTGAATATTCTAAACTGATTAGACAAGTTGGCAAGTTAACCAAGAACTCTTCAATATTTGAAGACTAGATTAGCTACCTAAATTGCATTTGTTTATGTGAACGCGCGGGTACAAGCTCATTGACTTTGGCAGAGTGATAGTGACATTATATTGTCTCGTCAATGACTGATTCCAAGCAGATCATGGCATGCCACTTGGAGGAATACCTGTCTAGACGTTGATGGGTTTGACGCCAATTCAAGAGTCAAGTCTTTTTCTACATGATAACGCGGGAATGACTTGTACTCAGAAAATGGACCAAATAAAAAAATTGGGCTCATTCAAGTCTACAAAATTTTGGTCTGGAAGAACAAGACTTAATTTGTTTGAAGAACAAGACTTGATTTTATTGAATGGAATACAATTGGCATGGGAGTTTCCAGGAAATTACCTAAACATTTTCTTGACATCCACCGCCATATTGCAAGCTCTGAGAACTTCAGTAATATATAGAATAGAGGCTGGGTTTTCTATTCATTTAATGATTGAAGATGGAGGGCAAGGTGGATGGAGAATTTCAGCTTCCAGGGTTCAGATTCCATCCTACAGAAGAGGAGTTAGTGGGCTTTTATCTCAGGAAAAAAGTGCAAGGCCAACAGTTTGGATTTGATATAATTGGGACTTTGGATTTGTATCGATATGATCCTTGGCAGCTCCCAGGTATTGATTATGAAAGAAGATAATTATTTGCCTGTGATCTACAATTAGTCAAGACAGTTTTTAAGGCTTCTTTTTGGTTTGAAATTGTTGCCGTTAGGGTTTATGTTATGTTTATTGTTATTTGTTGGAAAGTCTTCCTTGGGTAAGGCTGTGTCTGTAAACCCAGCTATAATTTTATGGACATACTGGTTATCAAACCTTAGTTAAGATTGATCTGTGCTGATTCTTGATGGTTATCTTATCATATCTTATCAGATCTTAGTTGAGATGGGTATGTTGTAATTCTTGACGTTTTATGCTGTTAATGATTATCTTTTGTTCATCTATACAGAAGATATTGTTTGCTCTCACACTTAGGGCGGATCCATTGAGGGCCTTCAATTTAGGTTAAAATATATAGGATAAAATTCCGGTCTCAAATATGATGATCTTCACCATAAAAGATATGGAGTCTGTTGAATCAATGAAAAATACATCTAGCAGTATTAGATTTTAACAAAATCCATTTAGGTGGGGGCTTTAAGCTTCTGAGAAAATTGTAATTATTTTTATATTAATTTTTTTGAATCATATTCTGTGATTTATTATGATAATGGTTTTTAGTAAATTAGGTCAAGATTGTATCTGAAAGCTTCTGGTTTTGACTGTGTGGGTATTTTTCCATCAACGTTTCAGACCATACTCTATGATCCATCATCAAAAGTATGATCATAGAGTATGATCCAAAACGTTGATGGACAAATGCCCATACAGTCAAATCCAAAAGCTTTCAGATCCAATAAAATGATCTGTGGAAATTTAATGTCTTTAGGTTAAGATTGTTGACATAGAGTCTGTTGGATCAGTGGCTTCAAAAAATAAATTTTCAGATTCTATTTAAGAAAAAAAAAACCTGTTACAACTTTACGTCAGCTTTACAGATCATACTGTGTGATCCATCATTAGAATAGTTTTATGCAAATATGCACAGATCCCAAATAACAGACTCACTATAAAACATTCAAGTTGTCTAGAAAAGCATGCCATTTAACACTTTATAATGAATCTAGTGTTTACATCTAAACACTTTACAACTTTACAATGAATCAAGTATCTGCAATCTTCACATAATTTAACAAAAAAACACATTAATAACAGATCCTTGAATGTAGATTTAAAATTTGCTATACAATTATTTTAAAACATGTTTAGAATGTGTAATTATGACATGAATGAATAATTTGTGGTACCAGAACATATCAGATCCATGTTTATAAATTCTAGATTTTAAATTCAGTGATACAACTCTTGGGATTTACATAACTAGAGAAGCATGCCATTTAACACTTTATAATGAATCTAGTGTTTACATCTAAACACTTTACAACGAATCAAGTATCTGCAATCTTCTCATAATTTAAAAAAAAAAAAAAATTTAATTATGACATGAATGAAGAATTTGTGGTACCAGAACATATCAGATCCACATTTTTAAATTCTAGATTTTAAATTCAATGATACAACACTTGGGATATTTTACATAATAAATGATGATTTCTTAATTATTATAAGTAAACTCACAGGCGGTCTGCCGGGTCAACTACTCATTGATATTTTTTTTAACGTATACGATTACTAGAACCAGGATTTATATGCTTTTGGGATGTGTGCCTTTATTTTTGTCCCAGGCCTGGCCTTTATTGGGGAAAGAGAATGGTTTTACTTTGTTCCTCGGGATAAAAAGTGCGCTGCAGCGAGAAGAAGCAGGCTTACAGCCTCTGGGTATTGGAAGGCGACTGGTTCAGACAGACCAGTTCGCAATCGAAAGCTTCAATGCATTGGCCTTAAGAAGACCCTAGTTTTCTATAGAGGCAAAGCCCCACGCGGAGAGAAGACAGACTGGATCATGAACGAGTACAGAATGCTAGATTCTTGTCCTTCAACTAAGGTTAATGTTTACAACAGTTTTAACAAATAGATTCATGAAAAAAAAATCATTACACCATTAGAATGACATAATCCTTTTTATAAATTGTGGGTGCAGAAGGATGTAGTTTTATGCCGCATATACAAAAAACCCACTTCTCAGAAGACTCTGGAGCGGCGTTCCCTTGGTTTTTCAGCTGACGAGAAGCCTTCTTCGTCACACAGTGATGTTTCTGTACTGAACTGTAACCATGATTATAAGCTGATGAATTTTGAAAGTAAATCCATGGATGAAGGATTGTGTTTTGAGAACAAAAGTGATGATGAAGAGCTTTTGGACTGCATGGCTGTATTCAATGAATCTAAAATGAAACCTCCAGAGTTGGAGGTACCCAAGATGTGTGTGGAAAAGTTGTTTTGTCAGCAGAGCTTAGTGAGTCCATGGACACCTTCTGTCCTCCTATCCACTCCTAAGGACTACTGGAATAACACCTCAGATGGTACATGCATTCCTTCAAAATATAGTTTCACCATGTAAAATGGAGATGGATCTCCCATTTCTCTAGATTTTATGTTTGTATATCCTTGACTTGAGTATCTGAGCTTTTTAGTTAAGTCGTGTAGTTCAGTTTTGAACATAAACTTTGAATTCTATCTATAGATTTGTTCTGATATGAAACTTTCAAAAGTATTTTATCTTTACATTTTTAAGATTTTATGTGTTCAAAGTTCATTTACAAGTAATATAGATATCTTAAATATGTCTATTAAAAAATGTCAAGAAAACATTTTGAAATTATTTTATTTATTTAAAAGTTATTTTTTATTAAATATTATATTTTGATATGTAAATAATTGTCAAAATTAAGATAAAAAATAGATTTTTTTTGTTAATGCACTCACACTATTATACTCTACTTCTTATGTCTTATTAGTTTAATGCACAACATAAGTATTAATAAATGTATTATGACAAATCAAACTAAATCTTCTGTACCTATTGAATAAATGAGATGTGAAATGATTATTATAAAATAAAGTTATTTTATTTTATAGAGATCTTATTTGTAAAGGATTTGGATCCAAGGTTTGTCATACATACCAGTAAACCAAGACAAACCGACCAAAAGAATTTGTTAGAATATTCAATTTGTCAAAAAAGTTATATATAGAACAATATAACACAATAAAATGTTTGTAAAAAATGTGTTTGAGTGGATTTTGAATTATAAAATTTAAAATGGTCAGTATAATGAGACAAAAATAGTGTTATAAGTTAATCTTATTGCTTAAGAAAGAAGGCTAAGAATGCAGAAGTTTGGCACTAACAGACAGTATTCAAATTCCATATGGGCTTGATTTAGCACTCTGAAATCAAATAAATCATAGATTTGTTCAAATAAAACATTATCTGAACCTAAAGAAGGTCTAGCTAATTACCATTTTAATGGACTAATTAGTTATATTTATACTTCAATTTTGAATGAATTTTTAAGTTTATATTAGGCCAATAGGCTTTTTCTATTCTTCGTATAGCTGGGTTTCTGAAAGCAAAAGAACAGATTATCTGTGACATGTAACCACAACTGTTGCATCTTCTAATAAATGTAAGTAAATTGGTTATGTATACATATGAATTGATTTTGGGTTGACTAATGGGTTTTAGTTGATCCTGCTGGGGAATTGTGATCAACGTATAAGGATGTACCAGTTAAGTATATAAGGCTTTTAAAAAATTGAAGGTTATGATTATTATGATTGAGAATCTATTAATGGAGCATGGGACTAAAATGTTGAAACTGTTTCAGGAGAAAATCCAGTTGCTCTGAGGCACCACCCAAGTTGGAAGAAGTGAAATCTATTTTCAATCTCTAGACATTGCAAGCATCAATGTTGTACTCGACTATCATCAAAGTGCAGATGGAAACAAAGACTGCTCAAAGGTCTGTATAAATGGATTTTGGTTTTTTGTGTAATAATACAAGACTATTTGCATTATTTTACATTCACATGTGTTAGGTCTATCCACTCTTTAAATTAGTTTTATCTTTATCATTTTTTTCTTTGTACATTATTTTATAGTTTTTCTTAATAAATATTTTATATGCTATTAATGAGTGGAATAATATGACATCTAAAAATTTATATAAGATAATTTTTTTTAAATATCAAAACAATTAATAGTGTTTAGTCATTTAGAAGCATTGATACAATTTCATTATGTTTTAACATGTCTTTATTTATTGTTTTCTAGTACAAGCATGAGAATTCAAATATGAATTCTGAATTCTATGTCCACCATAGTAAGTTTTCTATGAAGACTTTTTGATGTCCCATTATTTATTTTGGGGACAAGGTATGCTAGTATTCAACTTAAATCTTGTTTTGTTCTAACTAATTGCTTCTTAATGTAGACACTTCTTTTAAACTTTATGATAACTCTCCTCAAACAATACTCAATTGCATGGTCAGTGTTGAAATCAATTCCAATGTGGAACCAATGGGTCTCCCTTTCCCTCTCCATTAAGGTAATTGTAATTTGGGAGTATTTATAATAAATTATATCTCAATTACTTAAAATAAATTACAACCTATTATAAGGTGATGGAAAAAATTATTATTTAAAATAAATTACAATCCATTAGTAGTTTATGATAATAAATTCAATTATTGTAGAGCTATTATTTAGTAAGTTTAACACATGTTTCCAATAGTCTTCAAGCCATCTTGCATATTCATGAAATTTTTGGATGTTGGAGTTTCTACGATTTACTTTGAATCATTAGAAAATTTTGTAGCATTGCAAAATACCTCTTATAAGCTTGAATTTGCGTAGGCATTTGTGTTTGGTATAGAAGAGGAAATGTTTGGTGGTGCTTCACTAAAGAAGTGTTTGGTACAAAAGATTGAGATTTTGGACTTGGTGTTGGATAGGTATTTGTGTTATGCACTTGATATCAAATCAAAGGGATTACAATGTGAAAATATATAGTACAAAATATAAGAATAATCAAATAGGAAAACTATTATGGTTAAAAAAGAGAGGGAGGGAGAGACCTGGTACTTCCACATTAGCATTTTCCAATTGTGACCATGGAACTGAGTGTTGTTTAAGGAGAGTTCTAGAGGCTTGTATGTAGAAACGATGCCACAACCAATAATTCTTGCATTCTAATTGTTTTTCTCTTTTAGTGATCAACTATTGCAAGAAAGTCTTACATGATTATGTTATCCTTGAAATTTGTTGATAATTATAGTAATGATGTGGTGATTTTCATGTGTTCAAGAATTCATAGTAAACATTTTGATATAATCTGCATTCACATCCCTATGAATTTTTTTGATGTACCTTATAAGTTTAGGGATTGTTTTGCTTCTTCAATTTATCCACATTGAACAAAACTATATCAAACAATCCTTCTCAACAAACTTCTAATTATTATAAATCAATCTATGTCTCAAATGAAATTGAAATTATTGCTATTGTTTGGAAATATTAATAAAGGATAGTGAAATTGAAGATGAATTCAATACAATAGATTAAGGAAGCACTTAAGGTGTCTTCAAATATAAAAATTATACGAAAATAACCAAAGTTAATATTAAAATTCAAAATTAAAGTAGTTATAAAAGAAATATGTAATAAAAGGTCTTCCATGAGAGGATACATGTTGCACTTAAATTTCTCAGATTTGAACACCTTATACTTTCTTTCAACATTATCTATAAGCATGTTTGTTTTCTAGGTCTAGTATGCAAAAAACTATCAAATGCATGTTTCTAATCACCAAGAGAGTTGATTAGAATGAAGGATTCAATAGCTATACTATTAGAATAAGAACCTATTTATTTCATGTTACTCAAATGATTATGTCTAAACTATAGAAACAAAATCTTTCAAAGAAATAGTTGGAAAACCAAAAGGTTAATTTTTTTCAAAAAAAGAGAAAAATTTGGATTTTCAAAAAACATAGAAAAATACAAACAAGAGAGGAAAAATCATTTTTTTAAAACATAAATTCATTTTAATAGCATAGATATATAGAGAGTAAATAAAATTAATATTTTATCACATGAATTTTGGAATATATATTTTCTCATTTATGTCCATATCATTGATTGCATTGCATTGCACATTGCACATTGCATACTGCATAATAAATAATAAATGGATGCTAATAGTTTCCATATTTATAATTAAAATTCTAGTTATAAAAATTAAACCCACAAGATAAGCACAAAGCTATCAAAAGTTACAAAAAGCCAATTACTCTTGTTATACAAAGAGAGCTACAGTAGAGCATTATAGGTCTTCATGATGAAGTTCTTGGGTCAAAGATTCTCCTAAGTTATTCAACTAGATCACTATCAAGTAACAACTCTGTTAGGATAAAGTATCACCATTTGTAATCCACAAAACACCTAAATTAATCTTATTGAGGCCAATTGATAGGCCTTCCTCAATGATAATTTATTTTTCATATAAAAATTAGATCGGCAATCGAAAATGAAACACTATCAATTGCAAGTATTTCAAACTCTAATGTTAATCTTCTTCAAATTTAGATGAATGCTATGATGAATGAACATTTTCATTTATTCCTTTTTGTACTAGATAATTGCATTTCTTGGAATGTATGTGTTAAAATACACTCCAAGCATGCTCAAAAAAGTCCATGAACTATATTACTTGCTAAAAATATAAATTATCATTCATCAAATATTTTTGGCTTCTCGGCCACCAAAATCCCATCATTGCACTAAAAAACATAAATAATTTCAAGATGATAATAGGTAATATCTACCAAAATATTAACACCTTTAATGTGTATATTACAATATAAAAATACTATCAAAGTTTTATAGATTCCACCTATTTTTAAGGTCTTCATACCATGTAAATCATCCATAATTTATTAAAAAAAAACTTTATTGCTTGTATATTGGTAGCTTTTCCAAAATTGCATCCAACATTGTGGGGGTAATGAATGATTTCTCCATGGATATGAGCATGCCATGTATGAACTCAACATCATCTTTGAATGAGGTCCTATAGAACAATGATAGATTTAGATAGTACCTATTGTCATAGAGAAGTTAATATATCTATCAATCCTATCTCATATCATTTATATCCCATTGTAGACACCTAAAATTCATTCTCACATTCCCACCATCATCACACCATATATATCATACATATCCACTTCTAATATTAATTAAAAAATTATATTCATTTAATTAAATATTTTTTGCATTCTTCTAATATTGACTATATAAATATCAATTCTTTGATTAATTAATCTAACCATTATTTTAACATTATTAAAATAACTTACATTTATTTATTTAATTAATTAACTAACTCAACCCTTCCAAAGTTTCAAATTTAATTGAATAAATCACATTTATTTAAATAATCAATTATTCCCTCAAAATTCCTCCAATATTAATTCATACAAAATCCTCCTCATCATTAGTTGAATAAAAAAATAGTTTTAATCAACTAACTAAGCATTTGCACACTCTATCACTTTGATTAAAATAACTATTTATCCAACCTTATATAATGCTCCAAAAGGAACATTTTTCAATCCTAACCCTTCATCAAAAATAAGAAAATCTCCACCCTCCATATCTTGTCAATATGTTTCCTAATCATTTGTACCAATCACAAGATATCATGTGTAGGATTTTTCATTCTCTCTTGGAAATGGATCAACATGTCTCCCTCAATCACATAAGATCAAAACATATCCATCCATCATCCTCATCCAAATCTATAAATCTCCTACTCCATAATCTATTTCTAAGATTTGGAATAAAATACAAAGCAAGGTCATGAACTACTAGAATGAGAAACTACATCAATTCTCAACAACATTAATCATCTTGAGCATATCTCAAAGGAATCAAGGTTTGTGTTGATGAGAATCTTCTTTCTATTGGAAACATGAGCAAGATAGTATATGGTATTGTCATTTATGGAAACCCATTTTAGAATAACAGTGCATCTATATGTACATAGTCCAGAGAAGTCTAGAGAAGACCAATTGTTTTGGTGAAAATTTCCTATATCCTAGACTAGAATAGTAAGTGTAACAGAGCAATAGTTTTGTGGTCTACATTGCTCTACTTTGCATAATCTTGTTATGCAATTCTAAGGTAATAATGGTATGTGTTGAAGGAGTCTACATCAAAAAATTTAGGGTTGCATGTCTTTTGTAGCTGAAGATATCAATGATAGAGTATCAAGTTTAGTAGAAGTAGAGTTACAGGTGCAAAGTGCATATTAGAATGATCTACATTCCACCATGGATGATTATTATGTTGTGTAGTTTTGAGGAAGTATTTGAGGATGTTATAAGTGTATGCACTCCAAGTTGCAAGTGATTTGGTGGTACACTTGTTGAGTTGTGGATGAATAGTTGGTTCATTCAATTTTTGCTTCACTAGTTTTGTTGTGCAATGCCAACCTAAGGGTTTAGGGGTCGTCCAGAGTTGAATTATGAAAGGAGTAGAATCATGGGAGTAATTATAGGTCATTTTAACCTATTTTGGTGAAGAACACATTTTGGTTTCTTCTAAAAGGTATGTGGGTTATATTTTTGAGCGGACAAGTTATGGTGTCACACATTTCATCTAATTAGGCCAACCTAATTGATGCTATGTGTGTTTTTGGAAGATATGCATATAAATAAAAGGTCAATCCATTGTGTTGTGTATAGTATATGAGAGATTAGGATGTGTGAATGAGAGGGTGATTGTGACAAGTGTGAAGTGTGATAGTGGTGAAGGATGAAGTGTGTAAAGTCAGTCTTTTGAGCTTAATTGGAATTGTATCTTCAGCATGTTCTAGATGCATTATTAGGAGTTCAAAATCTGTTTGTGAATCATTCTTCTATTCTCTTTTCTATTTTGGATAGTGATTCCTTTGGTAAATGAGCCTTTCTTTCTGAGCAATAAGTCCTTCAATCTATAATCCATTGTAACTTGTTACAATTGTTACCTGATTTTGCTTCCAACTAAATCAGGTAGACTTATGATTGTGTTTTCATTTAAATGATAAAAGGTACATATCATTTTCTTCTAAGTTTCATCCATGTGCATAAAAGAGATTATTAGAAGATTGCATTATTATAGTTATGCAATTGCATACAATAGAAAAGAGAGTCAATATTTATTGTAAATGTAGTCTTTATTGATGATCATAAGTGTATAGTATCTCTCACAAGTTGAGGGATTGACTATTTTAATGCATATAAAGAAAAAACTATACATTTATAGATACAAAGAGAAAGAATACACATAAAGAGAAAGGAGACCTGTCATTGCCTGAATGATGAATCCTAGTTGTGTTGTCCTGCATCATTTTCAGTCTCTCCTGCTTGTCCTGCTTCCAATTGATGCTCTCCTTGTTTCTCCTAGGTTCCCTACATCTATGTGAGAGAGTGTGTTAGATCAATGAGGGATCACCAATCAAAATATGTGCAAACATCCATAAACATATAATTTGATCCTTGTAAACATTAAAATAATAGCTAGCATATTATAGATGTCCAAGAAAACAAGAGAGTTATCAAACACATCTATCATATGCTTTACTTTATCTAACATGTTTTCTCCTTGTGGAGATATAGGTCAGATCTTTATTATTGTTTTGTTTCATCTGGTTACAACATGTGGAGAAAAATGTGGCTTCCACGAGGGTTGAGCCCAGCATGCTGCCCTCTTATGTTTTAAGAGGGTTAGGAATGTAAGAAAATTGAGCAACTTGATCAAATTAATGATAAACCTATTCTTGATGCATTAAATCAATATGGAATCATACCACTTGATCAAATTTCATTATCAGATTCAAAAGATGTAACAAAACTATGTGAATTATCAAGAAAGATTACTCTTCATCTTTTCACAATGAACCAAACAATAGGCTGCCATCATGTTGATCAAAGGGGTAGTCATTTCTTCTTGGAAATATTACTCTATTGGATATGTCTTTCAATCTTCTTAATGAATCCATTTTACCTAAGTTTGCAAGACTTCAAAATTAACACATTATTCTAGTGAGCAAAGATTTTTTGATAAAGTATGAAATAGTTTTGAATGCACAGTGGGATAGAGGCTCAAGGACAACCAAGAATTCGAGGAAAATAGTTTGTCTCTTCCTAAGGAATAGATGATTTCTGTCATAATGGTGAAAATACACAATAGAATTGGCACATGGAACTGAATAAACTAGACATGGAACAAAAAAATTTGTGATCTCTTCTTCTACCTAATCAAGAGGTGGGATGGGTATACCTTTTATCAAATCATAATCATAGTATTTCACACAATCACCATCATCTATCACTTGGTCAAGCATAGGAAATGGTCTATAAATCCTAACCATGTCAACTATCATTCTTGAATACATTTGTTTCATAATCTCAAACTCATCTTGATAGTTGGTTGTGTAGACCTCAATGTGACTATTGTGCCTATACCGCCTACCTATTGATTGTTTGGATACATCATATGGATCAAAATTCTTTCTAACTATGTGAGTTTTAAAATTATAGAATTGAAACTCAACTTTTAAATTCTCAGCTCCTAGTGTTGTTGGACAAACTTTTGTTCCACCAAGCATAATTGCAAAGCCAAAACCTGATTTATGCTTATCTTTCAAAATTTTATTAAAAGTGCTTAGTTGTCTTGTCACATCCAAAATTAAAATATTTTTTGTTCGATACCTTGGAAGCCTATATGGTCTATTTGGGTGACCTTGTATTCTGATGTAAGAAAAATTAGCAAACTATATATACCATGACCCATATTTTTTTTAATCAAATCTATTGTTTCTTGTGATAGCCTAGTATTATATGAGTCTTTTTACAAAAAAATTAAAATATACATAAGAAATGCATCATTTACCCTTTTGTAATGTGAAGTACTTTGGAGGTGTAATTGAGGGTAGCAATCATAAAATTTGTATTGTCCAAGTTTTTTACTCACATCCCCAAGATAGAACTCAATCCTCAGTATTTAAAATTCCTTGCAAGCATATAGACAACATATGAGGTCATTGTGAAGGACCTTCTCTTCTTCAATTTTTTGAACTAACCATCTATATTGTCACTAAGAATTCTTGCCTAATTGATTTTCTTATCTCTATTAGATATCTCCTCAATGTAATAAAACATAAATTCTTCAAATTGGGTTATCTTTTGAAGAGACATTATTCTACTTAGGAGGGTGACTAAGTCACCACACATCTTTAAAATCACTCCTATAACTTGAGTCTTATGAATCTTGGAGTAATATGATCTAGGCTTTTCTAACCAATGTGAATTGATTATCTCTAAACATTTTTTAGGTCTTTGGGTGTAGTTCCTCTAGCTTCTTCTTTTGGTACCACTGTCATCATTGGGTAAGTTGAGATATCAAAGGCCTTAGCTATGGTAATCTCTATGAAATTTGTAAGGATTCTCCCATCTAGATCTATGATCCTCCTTTGGTCCCATTTGTAATGATTCACACATTCAACTATCAAGTCTAAGCATTGGACTGAGGGAGGGAAACCTATAGCTTGGGTTATTCCACTCTTGACCATTTTCTTTGCTAGGTCTAAAGGATTCTTTCCATACATCATTTCTTTGAACTCTTCAAGGTTGATATATCCCAAGTTGGTGTCTCCAACATTGGCCCAATATGAAACTATCTTTGTCTTGAGAAGCATGCCTTTGAAATCAAAACTTTATTTTGGTTGTGCTTGAGATATGTGTTGTCTTCTCACTCTTTTCAACTAGGGCATCTATATTAGTCTAACATAGCCTAAATCACTTGAAGTGAAAGTATGAAAAGGATAAACAAATTTCCCTTAGAAATCTAACTATATCAAAGTTACCTTAAATTCTAAGGAAATAACTTACATTTTCTTACATCTAATAAATATCATCATTATTAACTCACATGCTAAAAAATCCAATCCTTAAACATTGAAATTAAGCTTGAATAAACCTTTTCAAGATTTTAGCTATGTCATGGAATTTTGGGATTTTGAAAGGATCTTGGATCCCGAAGATGGTGATTTTCCAATTCTTACTCTTTTTGACTTATAAGGGTGTTTTTTGAAGAATCCATGTGCACAAAAAATCTTTAGAGATGGCTTCTTTCTTTGTTATGCAAGGATTTTTGAGGATGTAGAAGGCTTCGAAAAATGGGCCATTTATTCAAGTTTTAGGGATTTTTTAGAGATCTCAATTTTTTGGAGATTTGGGACCACTTTGGACTATTGGGGATTTCACAAGATGAAGAAATCCGTAAAAACCTAAAATCTCTACAAAATAAGAGAACTTGAACTTTAGGCCTTCTAACCAACAATTAATTATTTTCAATGACTTCTTACTTGATCCTTAGTGGTTGCAAACATCTCAATCTTCCTTACATTGGATATGAACTTGATAAATAACAAGGAGATTACTTGAAAAAGAAAAAAAAATCAAGGACTTCTCTCCTAGAGAGAAAAAACGAGGAACTACAAAGAAAAAAGGAAAAAGGGGGTCTTCGTTTGGATGTGGCATGTGTGTAAGGCACAACATATAGTATATGTGCAGATTGAACATAAATTTCCAACTCACCTCACCTCCCTTTCATTTGAGTGTACAATAAATCATCTTTTTTGTATAATTTAATATTGTCAAGCATAATGAGTAATAGAAGAATGCTTCAAAGGTTACAAAGAATAGTTATAAATAATAATATTTTTAACTATCAAATATTTTTATTTTTTATATAGATATTTTATTGTAAAAAAATATATTTATAAAGTGAAAGAAACTTGTGTGATTGAAAATATGTGCGTATTAAAATGAAATAAATACTATTCAAGCACACCAATGAAACTTTAAATCAAAGGAAAACTGATTAAACAAAGTAAAGCAAACTCTCAATGCAGCAGCTCCTCTGAAGACGTCCCATTGTCCTCTATCTCCAGTATTTTTGCCAAAGCTCTCTGATTTGTATGCTAAGCTCCACAAAAGGACTACTAAAGAACGAGATTTAAAAATAAATGCATACTATACTAAGAATGCAATATTTTGAAGGTTGATAATGGAGGAATGTTGGTTGCTCAATTCTACAGCATAACAATGCAATGATGAAGAATGATGGAGATGGATTGAAAGATTGAGGAATGATTTTGGCAGAATGCGGATGTCTGAAGAAGATCCCATCCAAATGGCTTGCGAAAGGCTTGATTTATAGATTTTCGAAGGCAAAAGCTTAGTTGGCAATGATCAACGATTGAGATTCAATCTGGCAAGATGAACGGTATAGGATTCTCGAAAGCTTGAGAGGGAGATAGAAGGTTTCCTCTTTTTCAATTTTTCTCCTTCAGATCCGAAGGAAGGTTTCTGTTTTGAAGGATGAGTTAAAATGAGATTTCATAATTAAATAAATAAACTTACTTAATTATATGTGAAGATGAGATTAGAAAGTCACATAATTAAATAAGCAGTATTTAATTATGTGAGAGAGATGGATTTAGAAGGAATTAAATTAAATATTTAAAATATTTAATTTAACTATGAGATGAAGAGGAGGAATATTCCATTTTTGAATTCAAATTTTCAAATTTCGAATAACATGATAATCAAATATAAATAAATTATAGAATTTATTTAATTTAATTATGAGGAATATGGAGATGGTAATTAATTAAATAAAGTTCTTTATTTAATTAATGTAGAAGAATCATAAGAATGAACAATATAAATAAATAATTAAATTTATTTATATGTAGATGACTTTAGGAGATTAATTAAATAATTGTATTTAATTAATTACCAGACTTATTATAATGTTGACCATTTTTACGTGCATACATTTTGCCCCTCTTTGAGATGATGTTCGAGATGATGATATTTTTTTGTCGAGTAACATCATTTCAAAGAAGTTAAGGTATGGATAGAGAAGAATGGATAATGATATAAAGATAGGATGATGGAATGATGATGCCCCCTCGAGAGGATAGGCGGGTTGAACAAACACGGGTAGGCTCTCGAAATGAAATGATAAGGATAGACAAGATGAATGATGTAAGATAGGAAGTGGATGAAGGAGAGGAATGATACGTTATGCTGCAATGAAGGTGAGCAACCATGATGTTTGATTTAGCACTAGACGTTATGCACCAAGATATAAGGACCAAGGTGACAATGTGTCTCATGCCCCAACATAATACAACCTTGTCTAGACATATGAGGAAGGAGACTTAGAGCATTAAAGTCCTAATGCACAAAAGGTATGATATGACCTTAGATGCAAAGGATAGTGCAAAAAGCTACTCCAACATACACAAGATATGAATATTAGCTGGAATGATACGGATTTGATACAAATGCAAGATAAAATGATAACACACACAAGCAAGCAAGCAAGCATGCACAAATGATACAAAAACAAACAAGGAATTGCCCCTATCAAGCTATAAACCATTGATTTGATTGATTGATTGATGATGATGATAGTGTTGTCATTGTCAGGAGGTGATATATCCCTAGAGCAACACAAGGATGATGATAATTGATTGATTGGTTGATTGATTGATTAGGTTTACAACAAGATAAGGATCAAGACCAAAGGATGTGATTGGATAATTTGACAAGATTGATTGACTTGATTGGTATGGATTAAGGATTGACTTGCATTTGAATTATTGCTTGAATTGATTTGATTGATTTGATTCGATGCAATGGTTTTGATGAAGATGATTGATTTGGTTGAATGGTTGAATGATTGGATTGAGGTGAGGGATCGAATTGATGAAATTGGACAAAGTAATTGGATGGATTGATTTTATTGCTTGGATTTTTGTTGGATATTTGATTTTTTTTGGATTTTTTTGTGAAATGTTTTGATTTTTTTGGACTTTTTGAAATGTTTTGATTTTTTTGGAATGTTTTGATTTTTTTGGACTTTGAAATGTTTTGATTTTTGAAATGTTTGGAGGTGTCAAAGGATGAAAATTTGAGTAGCCTTTGTGCTAGATACCAATGACAAGGGGAAAACCAAGTCTAGGTGCAAGGAGATAAATGGGATTGATGGATGAAAGGGTGGGTGATGGGATAAGGGATAAAAGGCTCATGATAGATGGATGGATGGAATGGATAGGTCATAGTGAATGGAATATGTATGCATCATAAGAGAGCAAGGATGTGATTTCCAAAGACTATGTTGCGTAGGAATAACATGCCCCATTCTAGGTACAATACTTAGGATTGTTCATGACAAAGCTTATGACAATAGGATAATGATATGATTGTTTGGAAGGATGAGGTATATCAAGAGATACCTAAAACATGTTTCAACATTTTGCCCCTATATCTTCATCAAGATCAAAAGAAGAAGGGTGGATGAATGGACTCAATATGATAGGTATAATGGCTAAAGATGGTAGGTAGGATGGAAATGATATGATATAAAAAGGATAGGTTGGATAGATAAGACATTGTGCCCCCAAGTGTAAGTGACATAGAAGATCAACCTACACATGACGCCTATTTGCTAGGTTTTCATCATGGTACTTATCCAGGGCGCCTGTTTACCAGGTTTTCACCATTGGACGAAGGGATTTCTCTTTACTTTTCTTTTTCTTTTTTCTTTTTTTCATTTTTTTTGTTTTGAATTTTTGACTTTTTGGATAGGAGAAGGTGAATATGGATGGGAGGGACTCCAGTGTCTAGTTGCATGAAAGGTGATAGTCCCACTAGATGGATGTCGTTGCATGGACCATGTCAAATCTCATTATGCTCATAGATGTTGGTAAGGGATGACATGAAAGGGATGGATTAGGTAGATGGAAAATTATGAAAGGCTTATGCAAGAATGGATGGGGAATAGTGGATGATGATGTGGATTGAATAGGACTTGTGCAAAAGGATGGATGAAAGGTTTATGCAAAAGCATGGACCATAGGAAGGTGATTGGGAAGATATGTAGGATAGTAGTTGAAGGATGGGGAGGTGGAGGTATGTGGGATTGTTGTGAAATGGAAGGGAACCATGACCAATGGTTGCACACATTGTGATAAACTTTGAATCTTTTGATGTGGATGGGGTGTAGGAAGCAATGAAGATGTTTGCTTAGGAGGTGGAGGGTGTAGTGCTTTTGGTACCCACATAGACTTAGTATTTTTATGATTTTTAGTTTGCTTGTGGGTTTTAGGAATTTGAGACTTTTGAATGGAATGAGAATGTAGGATGGAAGTGGATGGTTGGGATTTTTGTGATGTAGATGCCTCGTTTGACTTGCTTTCATTTTTCTTAGGTACCCAAACCAATTTAGTTTTGGCCTTTACTTTTGGAGGTATGGGCTTATATAGCTTTTTAGATGTATTTTGCTTTGAATTTTTGCATTGATGTCCTAAGGCATGAGAACCCTTAGAATTTTTTACTTTATAGGTAGAGGCATTGAAATTCTTGCTTTTGAATCCCATGGGTATGGTGGAATTGGTGGAAGCTTCATGTTTATACAATGTGTGCATTTGTTGGTCATGATTAGGAATATTAGGGTATTTATGGATGGAGGGATAAGAGGATTGAATGGTAGGGATATTAGGTGTTGGGAGAAGTGGAGGTAGATTAGATGGAGGAATATTGGGAGTTGGAAGCAATGGTGGTAGAGTTGATGGTGGAAGGTGTATGGTCACATGCTTTTGACATTTGTAGGATGATGGAGGTGGAATTGCAACATATGTCTTAGGGATATGATAGGCTTTATGATGGAAAGTGGACTTAGGATGCATGGAGGAAGTACCAACATCTTTAGGTTGTTGTCCTTGGGGTGTAGGTCCAAGGTCATAAGAGTTTGGAGGGACTTTGACATGTATAGGCTCCAAAATATCTTGTTCATGAAGGTCTAGACCTTTACCTTGGTGGTTCATGTTTTGGAGTGTGCAATGGACAATGGAACCAGGTGTAGGTGAAACACTAGACATGAGTTCTTTATTGGATGGAGAAGATAATGGTTGTTGTTCGAAGGAGGAAAATTCATGAATGAGGGTGGAAAGACCATTAGAATATGATGGAGGACTTGCAATGGGGTCGATAGTGGGTGATGGAGGATCATTAGGATCTTGATTCGCCTTGTGGTCACTTAGATCCAAGATATTTGTTTGATCTTCTATGTGTGCTTGGGAGGCATATGTCTCATCAAGGGAAGTGGATGTTTGTGCATCATGGATGGGTGAGGTGGAAAGCTCTTGACCATGGAATGCATAAAGTTGTCTAAGAGGATCATCATGGTCTTCTTGATCATAAAAGGGGTCTTGATCAAAGATGGAAGATTGATCATGAACAATATTAGGTATGTTATGAATGGGATCATTGGGAGGGTGTTGATCTTTATGTGGATGAGGGGGTAATGTTTCCTCATGTTTAGGGTTGTGCTCTTGACATACCTCATGACTTATTGGAATGGAGGTGGAAGGGGATGACTCTTGAATTGGATCAAGGGATTGTGGATGACATGGTTGGCTTGAAGGACTTGGAATGATGTTTGTGGATTCTTTTGCATGTTCAAGTATATGTGTTGAATGACATGGCGACAATTGATTCCTTGCTTGTAGCCCTTGGGTCACATCCTTTGTAGGTGTATGGGTGGGAGGTGTTGGCTTAGGGTTTTGGTTTTGATTGGATGATGGTAAGGGTGCATGGACTAGATTGGTGTTCCCCTTGTCAATGGTTGCATTAGAACATGAAGAATTTTGATCTTGTTGCAAGGTATAACTTAAAGTCACATGTGTTTGTTGTGATGTGTCTTGATAGGTTGATGTGGCATTGACACATGAAGAAGTGGATGGATAAGATTGGTATGATGTGGAAGGAGATGAAACATCAGGTTGAGGTGGCATTGGTTGATAATGAATGGATAGGGGATGATGTTGTGGTTGTTGAATTTGACAAGTGGAAATGAATTGATTGGCTTGAGCTAGGAGGTGTTGGATTTGAGGTGATTTAATTTGTTGAAAATTTTGGAAGAGATTTTGGAGGCTTTGTATGGTTTGGTGGTCTAGGGGTTTGGGTATTTGGTGAAGTGTTTGAAGAAGTTTTTGAAGTTGAGATGTTAGGTCTTTGTGTTCGAATGTGGGCATGGTGTCACACATGTGTGTAAGCTCTTGCATATCGATTTCTTCCTCAAAGTATGCAACATAGTTCATGTCATCATTAGAGGTGGTAGGAGAAGCCCCTCGAAGTCTGATTCTATGTTTTGGTTTTGTTTCATGATTTGATCTAGAGAAAGGGACTCCTTGAATGATGATCTCGGCTTAGGTTTTGTCTCATGATTTGGCCTAGAGGGATAGCCCCATTGGGTTATGATTTTGGGCTTATGATTAGGATTGGGCTTGTTTATGATTATGACCATTTTGACAAGTGGTGATGGTGATGATGTGGAATGATTAGATTGGAAGACTTGGATTGATTAGGGTTGATGATGATTGGATATGAATGTGTTAGAAGAATGTGTAGAGTGACTTGTCTTTATGTGTTTGGTGTTTAGCTTGATTTGGCAATATTTAAATGAATGATCACACATATACACACATAAATCACACACGCAAGACACATAAGCAAGTTTGAATTTGAAAATTTATGAATGTGATTATTAAGCACACATTTGAAGAAGACACATCAACAAGTCCTAGAACTAGTCAAGTGGGTATGGCCAATTAGGTTTCAAACTAGTTTGAACAAGGTTGACTAAGGATGATTTGAAAGCAAAATCTTGTCACACAGCCGGGAGAAAGGGGTAACCCACCCTTCACCTTCACTTCCCAAAGGTATAAAGTTCTTTGGGGCTTAGCCAAGAGTGATAAGATTTTAACTTCCAAACAAGCGTGTCTTTCGATTCACACTTCGATTGAGGTCGTCCCTAGGGGTGATGAAATCCCCTAGCAGGCCTCCTATGAAGGGTTTGACAAAAGCAAATCAAGTGAGGTGTTTGTGATCACACACGCACTTGACTCACGCTCACAATGATTACTTTCCCTTAGATTAGAAATGAAACATGTGTAAAAAAGTTCAAACACTTGTTCTTTTTAAATCCCAAATCAAAATGTGATGGAAGACAGTGGTGAATTTTAGACCAGATTTTCAATATGTGATTGAAGACAATATTCGTTTTAAGAGCCCAAATCCAAATGTGTTTGCAAACAATGATTAATTTTATGCCCCAAATTGAAATGTTTGACAAACAAGACTAAGAGATTAAGGATGGAATGAGTGCACCTGGTTATTTTCGCTTTCCAAATTGTTGTTGTGAGTGATATTGCTGCTACTAGAACTCTTTATGATCACCTAAAAGATCAAAAAAAATAATATTATAATGCAGCAAAAGGAGAAAAAAAAAAAAAACTCATCAGAAAATTGCGATTTCAGATACATGTTTTTAACATAGCCGAATTAGATTTTATTATTTGACAATTTTATTGATCTGAAAAATGAAAACTTAAAGAAGAGATCCCTGTTAATTTTCTGAGAGCTTTCCAGAAATGTAAAGAAGTCAGAAAAATTCTCTGTTTTGCTCTTAGAAATGCGGATTTATGGAAATCACACAGAAAATGAAGATCGGATTTTTTCGCAGTGTATTTGACCTCAAAATTAAATCTGTAAAACACAAACCCCAATTATAATTTAAAGAGATTTCCGAAAATGTAAAAACATTAAAAAAAATCGCTGATTTGCATTCAGAAAACCAATTTTATGAAAAAACATAAAATTATGATAACTTTTACAAAAACGATGATACACTCTCAATTTTTTTACTGTAGCCTTTTGAGATGATTTCAAAGATTCTGTAAAAATATTGTAGAAAAATTCGCTTCTGTGTAGAAGATATCAAGAAATTGGTAAAACTTGCGGTTTTGTCTAAAAATTGTCAAATCTGCATCAAAAAAATCAATAAAACCTGCAAGTAGATATTAAAAATGGGGCAAAGCCCCACGGTGGGCGCCAAAAATGTGTGATTGAAAATATGTGCGTATTAAAATGAAATAAATACTATTCAAGCACACCAATGAAACTTTAAATCAAAGGAAAACTGATTAAACAAAGTAAAGCAAACTCTCAATGCAGCAGCTCCTCTGAAGACGTCCCATTGTCCTCTATCTCCAGTATTTTTGCCAAAGCTCTCTGATTTGTATGCTAAGCTCCACAAAAGGACTACTAAAGAACGAGATTTAAAAATAAATGCATACTATACTAAGAATGCAATATTTTGAAGGTTGATAATGGAGGAATGTTGGTTGCTCAATTCTACAGCATAACAATGCAATGATGAAGAATGATGGAGATGGATTGAAAGATTGAGGAATGATTTTGGCAGAATGCGGATGTCTGAAGAAGATCCCATCCAAATGGCTTGCGAAAGGCTTGATTTATAGATTTTCGAAGGCAAAAGCTTAGTTGGCAATGATCAACGATTGAGATTCAATCTGGCAAGATGAACGGTATAGGATTCTCGAAAGCTTGAGAGGGAGATAGAAGGTTTCCTCTTTTTCAATTTTTCTCCTTCAGATCCGAAGGAAGGTTTCTGTTTTGAAGGATGAGTTAAAATGAGATTTCATAATTAAATAAATAAACTTACTTAATTATATGTGAAGATGAGATTAGAAAGTCACATAATTAAATAAGCAGTATTTAATTATGTGAGAGAGATGGATTTAGAAGGAATTAAATTAAATATTTAAAATATTTAATTTAACTATGAGATGAAGAGGAGGAATATTCCATTTTTGAATTCAAATTTTCAAATTTCGAATAACATGATAATCAAATATAAATAAATTATAGAATTTATTTAATTTAATTATGAGGAATATGGAGATGGTAATTAATTAAATAAAGTTCTTTATTTAATTAATGTAGAAGAATCATAAGAATGAACAATATAAATAAATAATTAAATTTATTTATATGTAGATGACTTTAGGAGATTAATTAAATAATTGTATTTAATTAATTACTAGACTTATTATAATGTTGACCATTTTTACGTGCATACAAAACTTATATATCCTATCCAAAAAAAAAAATCTAACAGACTATTTCATTTTTTTCATGAGATTTTATTTTATTCTCCATCCCTATAAATAACCCTCATAATTATGTGATTATAAACATTATCAAGAATTTATTATTCCAAAAAAATATCTTTCTTCCAATTTAGAAAAGATAAGATTTTGAAAAATAATATTATTTTTATTGTAGATATTTTTTAATTTATGTTTTTTATTATAATTCAATCATTTTAATATTATGTGGTTTTGTTAATACAACTTTTTCATTATGAATTTATATTTTTCTATAGATTTTTGAATTGTCAATATAGATATATATCTATGAGTCTTTTTAATGTTATCTCTTCCTTTTATTATTGTTAAAGCAATTTATGGTAAAAAAAAATTTATGAACACTTTTAAATATTTGTCAAAATTGATTGAATGGTTTCAAATTCTTTTCTTATACCAAAAAAGTGAGTTGTAATTTATATTTACTCTTTATAAAATTCTTCTAGAGTTCTTCAAAAGAAAAATTAAATTATTTATATACAAATTATTTATAAACCTTAATAAAATAATCTCATAATAAATATATCTACATATATTCACAATAATTACATAATTTTTTATATATTATAAATCTTAGCATATACCTCTTCACACACATTAGATTTTAGTTTATCAAACAAATATGCATAAATCTCATAAGTAACCATTTCTTTTTCAGAATTTATTATTATTTGATTCCTATTCAAATTAGATAATTTTTCATATAATATAACTTAATTTTTTTTTAAAAATTATATAAAATAAGGATTAAGAGATAATGAAAGAGTTGTGTGTAAAATAATATTTATATATAAGATAAATTATATTATGTACAATTAATAATTAATGCTAGTCTATTTTTTTGTTTGCTTTAATTTCTTTAGTTGTAGTGAGTATGTCAAAATAAGGATAAATAATATTTTAATAAATGTAACTTGCATTTATTTTTGAGTTTGAGTTATTTTTTCATTTATTAGTCTTTCCTCCCATCTTTCTTAATAGGTATCCAATATTCTAGCTAATTATTATTTCATATTATTGTAAGTTCTCTTAATACTATGTTTCTTATTGAACATTTAATAGGTATTCAAAATTCTAGTTAATTATTCTTTCATATTATTGTGAGCTTTCTTATTGAACATTTGCATTCTCTTGAGAGAACTTATCCGTTGTATTATTTTGATTTCATATAATTGATAGAATGGTTTTATTTGAACTAGTTGTTTTAGTTTATTTATGAATCTAATATGGTATTAAAATCTATTGTATTAGTCTAGATTATTTGATTTTCAATTTGAGATATTTCGGGGGTAATCTTTTTGTATACAATTTTTTTCAAAATTTAGTATATTTTTCACTTGCATCTTTCAATAATCCAAAAATTAGAAAAAATTGAAAGATAATTAATGTTTATGAAATTCACACTTGCATTATTCATATTCTAAACATTTATAACTTTTTAATATTCTAAATAACTTTTATAACATCTTTTGATAATTTAGAAAGCTAAATTCCAACAACAGTTTTGATGACAACCCCAAACCATCAATATATAATTTTACATCCAACGAACCTACCATTTTTTATCATCCTGATGATGGATCATGGAGTATGATCCAAAACGTTGATGATATAAAAATCACACACAGTTTATTCCAAAAATCTTGCATACTAGCATCATGGACTGTGGAAACAAAATATTATTAATCCTATCATACTTAAAAAAATTGAAAAGATCAAAATTAACTTTCATTTAAATTTGAAAAATTAGATTACAACAAAAGTTTTAATCAAAACTCCAAACAACCAACTACTTAAAGGAATCTACCAGTACATCTAGAAGGTGGTGAAAAGTGCAAAACATATTTCAACACTTTTCTTAAGGCGGCTGGAAAACAACTTTTTGGTGCCTTATCCAGAGCTGGTGGCGGCCCTAAGAGGTCAATTTCTACCATCACATCTAGAAGGTGGCGAGATTTGTAATGAATTTCAACACTTTTCTTGAGGCGGCTGGAAAACAACGTTTTTTCTGGCTTATCCAGAGCTTGAGTTGGTCCCAATTTAGATGAAATTGTAGTGAGTGGTAGGCCATACAGCTCGTACAGTGGTAAAGCGGCATTTCCTCTGTCTGATATGAGATCATATTTCTGTTCGTGGTGCATTTTTGCGTGTGCCAAGATCACCTGGTACATTGCAAGGTTCGTGTTGTACTTCGGAGATTTCCTTTAAGAGGTACGTGGTCATTCCAGTGGCCGACAGACTATCTTCTCAACGGGTCTGTTCCTTCGCCTCAAAGTTTCATGGTCGCATTTGAAATTAGCAGTGGCAGTCCATTCCATTCAACGTGCCCTTACCATTCATTACTGTCTCTAATGTATCCTTAGCCGACGGTCAATGCTATCATTGCATCCAATAGGTCTTTTAGATCGTTTGCTCTGGTGGACGTCATTAAATTCATTCTTTCATTCATTCAATAAAGAAACATAGGATAATGTTTGAATAGATATCTAACAATGGGCTTCTAGAATTCTTGTGACTGGTGCGAAGGGTGAAATGGTGGACTTCATTGACGTGGGTTATGGTTGTAACTGTACCTTCTAAGCTTGACCAAATGCCTTCGTTTAAAGGCAACAATGCATTAAGTATTCCACACTCCCTCGCTTGCATGGGGATTATCATAGGAAGATAAGGGTTTGTTGGAAGCTTGGGGGCCATTTCTTTGCCTTGTAATATTCCACCCACCTCTTTCCTTCCTTGTCCTTTAGTATAGGTCTACCACTTAGCTTTCTTGATATGTAGCTTTCAGATGTTTCTTTTTAAGGCTTGGTTTAATGTTTAGGTTATTTCTGTCTAAATATGGGCCCCTCCCCTCCTTTCTAAGTATGAGTCATGGGGATTAAGGAATTTTTGTTGTGGGAATCATTTCCTCATTAATTATAAGTGTCAGAAAGTTCATTCCAATCTCCAAATCTTTATTAAAGTTGATTTTGTTCTACTGCAATAAGATTTGTTTCAAATTTGTAATTGTATTGATATTAAGTGTCATGATTATTTTGTGTTTGAGGGGATTTTAAGGGATATTGTAAACATGATTTGTTATAGAGTTTCAATTTTGAAGGGTTTCATCATGGATCTCAAGATTTATATTATTATGTTATCAAGTTAATTTTAAAGAACTATTTATCTTAGAAAATGAGATAGGGGAAACAAAGACAAGAATGAAATGAAATGAATCTTATACCTTATTCTCCATCATACCTATGTTTGAGTTAGAAGAGTAGAATGTGCACCCAATAAGCTTGAGAAACCTTCAATAGCCTTCAAGGATCGTCTTGTTGTTTTCTTTGTTTTGATGTGTTGATGGTAGAATGTGGATGCTTCTCAAACCTATAGCATAAATTTGTAATGGAGAGGGTTCTACTTGTAAATTTATCGGATAGGAGATGGATGTTTGAGATTTAATTTAAAGATCAATGGTGGAGGATTCTTGATATCTTATGGTTGATGAGGGATTGCCAAGTGTCATCCTTAGATTGGTCAAATTGAGAGAGGGAAGGATTGAATAAATATTAAGGGCTAGGATTTTTTTGACTAAATACAATGGTGGAGGATGAGTCCTCTCACACATGTGTGTGAAGATTTATGTAGATGAGGGATGAATGATAGTTCTCCTCTTAGGTATGTGTGAGGAAACATTTGAAAGAGAATTTTAGAAAATTTTATTCTCACATTGTGTGATGACACCTTGCGAAGAGGGTTTTAGATAATTTTCCTCTCACATATGTGTGAGGACACCTTAGAAAGAGAATTGTGGACAATTTCCATCTCACGTGTGACGAAACCTTCACAATAAAAAAGGTGATGTCTCCTCTCATGTGTGAGAGATACATGGGGAAGGATATGAGACATGTGACTTCTCATACATGTGTAAGAGTCACATGGGCTAAATGAAGGGTGAGGATTTTCTTAATCAAATGGATGGTCAAGTTCTTTTTGTACCTTTTTTGAATAATTGGGATTAGAGTTGTGATTTATTAAATTAAACATGTGCAAAGGATTAGATTAGTTAATTAATTTATTTTATCTATATAATTGGATTTGAGGTAGAAAGGGGGAATTAAATAAATGGTTTTTATTTATTTAATTATTATGGGATCAAACAATAAAGTTGAATTTAATAAATAAATGTAAATTTATTTAATTAAAGTTGAATGATAGGATATCAAGTGAATTAATTAAACAAATGATTTATTTATTTAATGCTTGGATAATGTAATATTTGGTGTTGTTAGGTGTGGACAACTTTAGGTTTCTATATTTTGCCTCTCTTTAAGACAGTGTTGCAACTAGATGAAGCAATTTTATTTCAAAGAACAATAAAACATGGTGGATATAAAGGGATGAGACTACTAGCATGGTGCCCTAGTCATTGGAAAGCTAAGAGTGATGATGAATAGGGAAGTTAGTATGTCCCCTCGAGAGGATAAGCATGTTCAAAGAACATGGGTGTGATCTTGAAATTGATGCAGGGATAAGGGGATAAAGAATAGAAAATATAAGGATGAGGATTAACTTACAATGAGAATAATGGAGGAATAAAGTCAATCAAGGTTTGTAGCAAGGCTAGGGGTAGAATTGATGGATTCGTTTGGATTTTGTGATAGATTGTATAGTTGGATTATATGGATTAGGATTTCTTATAGTTGGATGTAATGTTATGGGAATCTTTAGATTGCTTCTACAATTGGCATTAGTTTGAAGGCTTTTTTAGGGTGGGTGGATGCAACTAAAGTGTATTTAAGGAGGATATAAAATTGTTTAGGATAAGGGGATGGGATTGGAATTCATTAAGGGAGATTATAGGGGGTTGTTTAGGATGGGAGGGTTAGGATTAGAGGTCATTGAGGGTGATAGGAAGGTATTTTAGGAAGGTCAAAATGTCATTAAGGATAATGGGATAGAACTGAAGGCCGTTTGGGCAGATTAGAAGGTTTTTTAGGCTAGGGGGTGGGATTGAAAGTCATGTAAACAATGATTTTGGATTACCCAAGGTTGCCTCTATAGTTCTAGGTTTTTCACCTAAAAGGAGAGGAATTGGGGTCAAAATGCAAATCTCTACACTCAAGATTAATGTAAAGGAGGTGCAATGTGCCTAAATATGATGTACTAATACAATAAAATGAAAGAGAGATGATTTATTGATGTTAAACCTAAGAAATGCAAAGTGCTAGAAAACACAATGTGATATGCAAAAACACCTAAGCATGCAAGTAAATGATAAAATAACTGAACAGAAATGGAGAGTTGCACCTAGAATCTAAAATATGATGTAAAGAGGTTCTGGAATCCTACAGAGTTGACTGGAAATGTTGACTGGGACACTTATGCCAAGCTAGGTGACAGTCCAGTTTCGGGGAAAATCTACCGGAACAAGAATCTGCCAAATGAGTATCCATAAATGCAGAAACCACTTTTTAGGCCTAGCAGTGGGACTAATTCACCACAAATGGCGACTTAGTCCACCTATAGATTTTAATAATTTCATGATAGGATCCTACAACTTTAGGTCTGCACTTGCTTTTCTGACAAGTGTTTGATCTTGATTATGTAGAAAATGAGTTGAAAAGAGTCTCCAAGCCTCAACTAGGGTTATGTTGAATTTTATGGATTGTTGACCACTTTTTGACACCAAAATCTTTGATAAATATGCATACAAAGTATGTAAACACACATGCAAAGAGGGGGAAAATGGTTAAGGGTTAGAGTATAGGGGTTTTCCTTGGTCAAACCCCACTTTGGTAATCAAACCCTAGATAATAAATGAAATAAGAAGAGAATGATAAATAGATAGCATGCAATGTCATAAACTTACCAAACCCTTGATGTTGAAATCTAAAGATATGCAGTGAAGTGCTCCAATGGATGACTAGATTATGCTTAGAGTGCTTGAATGCTTGATAATTGTTTGAATGATTGAATGAATTAGGTGATAGGAGATGTAAAATGAGGAGAAAAACCCTTATTTATACTTGATTTTCCTAATTTTCTCAAAAATAACACATCACAGGCTAACCTCAAGGGTAAGAGAAGAAAATCTTGCCAAGAAATTAAAATTATTTTGATTTTTGTGTCAGGTAAATTTCATTGGGTTTAGGAGGTTAAAGTGCATTAAATTATGTCTAATAGGAATATCCTCAAAAATACACTTAAGAATGGTTGGAAAGTGCATTAACGGGTCATTTAAACAAAAGAAAGGGTTGAATAAGTGATGGCAAGTCTAGAAAAGCGTGAGAGTTTGTTACAACACTTTAAAATAAGACTTGGTAAGTAATAAAAAATGGGTTATTTAAGTGAATTATAATGAAAGGGTCCTAGAAAAGTGTGAAAGAGAGTAACAATACTTCACAACACCTTTACAAGACATCCTAGAGGTCTTAATGATTCACAAGGGTCCAAGACCTAATGTGAATGTGTTGACCACATTACAACATTAAATCTAGGAAAAATCAAGCCAATGTCCACTAGGAGGGCCTGAACATGAGAAAAAGTAGAAGGGTTACTTTTTCCATGTCCACAGTTAGGCCCCACTTTAGTGAGACGATGAACCTACTTCAAAATCGCACTAAAGTAGCTGATCATGCAACCAAGAGGGGTTTGAATGCATTAATGCTTGGTAAGATGAGATAACAAGAATCAAGAGAGATGATCAAGCCCCCAGGATCATGATCCCATGGAAAATCAAACATAAATGCAAAGAAACACACATGATGATGAGAAAGATTGAAAGAAAGTTTTGATCATTTTTCCAGCACATTGTCGATCAAATTTAGGATATTTGTTTGAAATAAGAAATGTGTACTCACTCTGGGGCGATGGAACTCATGTCTATCTGCCAAGTGAGAAAGCCCAAGTATACTCACTCTAGGGCCACAAAACTTCTAGTTTTCCATAGGGTGAGAAATCCACAACATACTCACTTTGAGGCCATGCAACTTCTAGTTGTCTGTAGCGTGAGAAGGCCCAAAAGGTGAGAAACATACACTAAGTTGGTATGCTCTCACACAAGGGGGTGGCTATGGGGAAATGTCATGCCTCGAAATGGGCTTTCCTGCTGAACCATATCAAAGTTATACCTCCTGATAACTCTAATAAGGTGCCACAAAGGACAATGTCATTTTGTGCTTCATGAGACAAGAAAAGCTTCGTATGCTTAGAACTCATGAACAAATGCAATGGAACCACAAGAATGCAAGCTATGTTATGCAAGGTGGCTATGTAAATGTGAAATGCAACATGCAAAAGAATGTTCAAATGAGTCTTTCCTAGTTTATGCAAGATCTTTAACTTAGGGAACATTATGTCTAATGTCTCCAAGAGAGGACCATTCAAAGGATAAAATATTCACAACTTAGGGGATGCAATGCATCACATCAGACCACCAAGAGGAATGTAATATGCTAAGATAGATCACACTCATGAAATACATCACACCTAATGTCATCCACAAAGTGACAAACGCATTGTATAAAGTAGCAAGGTTGCACTAAGAACCAAGAAAAAGGAAAAATTAAAATGAATTATGCTAGTGTATGACCCACTTTAAATGAATTGCTACACACTGTTTTGTGAGCAATTACTTTAAAGTAGCAAATGAAAATGCAAAAAGAAACAAGACATGAGAGCCAACTTGGAAAGCCTCTATGCCAAGTCATATGTTTTCGAGTAAGGATACATCATGCAAAGGAAAAGGAACAAAATAAATAGGGGTTTCCCCCAAAAAGGAACACACCAAACATATAAGGGATCTATGGATTTGGGGTCAGTATGTTCGTTGTTGCAATGTTTTTATTAAAGAGCTCAAAACTGTTATCATTCCCCAAAGACACATAGAACTGGAAGAATGGCACAAAGAGAGCAAAAACAAAATGAAAATAAGATCTGTTTTGGGTCAACATGGAAGAGACATTGTGGTCTCAATGCTTTTCATTGTCCCCAAAATGAAAAACACAAAACAAAAGTGAAAAAGAAAGTAAAAGGACCGATTGGGTCAACATGGAAGAGACATAGGTCATCTCTACGCTTTGCATCATCCCCAAAAATAAAAAAAAAATAAAAAAAGAAAAAAAGAAAGTAAAAGGATAGATTGGGTCAACATGGAAGAGACATAGGTCGTCTCTATGCTTTGCGCCATCCCCAAAAGGAAAACATAAAATAGAAGAGAAAGGAAAAAATTAATGTATGACATATAGAAGAATGAAGGTACAAATAGAAGAATGTGACAAAGAGAGGGGGAAAATCAAATGTCACATTACGAGGGAACACGATACGCACATATAAAAGAAAAGAAAAAGAAAATACTAGTAATGCAAAGGTAAGTCAACCATCAATTGAGTCATTGACCTCCCAATCTCAATTGGTATAAGCAGAAGGTAAATAATGCAACTAAGGGACAAGAACTAATGCATCACTAGGACAAGGCTAGCAACTTCTTTCCCCCACTTAGTGCAAGGAAAGATGAGTCGAGATAGGTGATGGGAAAGGGTCATGTAATAGTGAGAATAGAATATTCTACACCTATTACATGACGAGGGGATTTGGGTAAATTCTTAAGGATCTATTAGATAGCAATTATCACCATCAAAGTGATACTTGCTTAGTATTTCCTTCAATTTGCAACACTCATCACTTTGATATCCTAGAACACGATGATATGCACAAGGGTGATCCCACAATAGTGGTTTACAATTTTTGGCCAAACTAGACACTGAAATTATTATTTTTGACTAAATCTTTACATTCAGGCACCTATAGCAGCTAAACTCTGAAGAATTTGAAAATGATGCAAACTAGAGTCTCATCACATTTTGTTTGTAGATTCTAAAAATATTTTTTTCAAAATTTTGGGAATCAGATTGCACTTCTTTTTCCATCTGCCATGAAAACTAGTTTTTTTTCAAAAACAACATTTTTAAAAGTGACGCACCATATAGCATAACTTTTTTCCATGAAGGATAAAATTCTAATTCTTTTGAATTTAGATTTGTAACTTCGAATATCTAGTGCTTCCACTTGGTTAGATAGTTTTTATTGAATATTTTTTCTTTAATCAAGTTTCGAAGTCAAACCAATTACAATTCAAACATAGTATGACTGTATAACGCGCAACTTTTTTTTGTATATATTGAAATTCAATTTAATTTTTTGTTGGATCAGGGACTTCAATATCTAGTGCACTCGTATGTTTTAAATTTTTTTTTATAATCTGCTATTTCCACATGTGCAGAATAGAGACCTTAATTTTTGATGAAAAACCTATGTTTAATAAAACTAAAAAAACAAATACATAATAAAACCAAAACATATTAAAATTATATTTGTTGGAGAGCTCATTTCGAGGACTACCTAATTCCAGTTGGGTTTGTGAAGATTCCTCCATTTTCATCCTCAACTCGAGCTCCAAAGTGCCAAAATTTAGGTTTTTTTTGTGTCTCAAGAGGGGGGATGAGGGATAAGGGGGGTTCGTATGAACCCCTAGGGGTTTGAGTGGGTCGCTCGAACCTAGGTTTTCTCAAACCTTGGTTTGACCGAACCCCTTCAAATGGGTTCGCTTGAAACCCTTTCCGATGCATTTTTTTAATTTTGTTGGTGGCCAAATTCAAAGGGGTTCACTAAAACCTTGGTTTGTACGAACCCCAAAAATCACAATTTTTTGCCTTGGGGTCATTTTTTGTGAGTTTTTATTCCTCACTTGAATTGTAAACCACTATTGTGGCTTCACCCACAATGTGGAACATTAGCATCTTTTGGATAGATTACCAACCTATTCATAGGTGGTTTAATAGAATGAGTTCTTTGTTTAAAAGGATTTGCAATTTCCTTTCACATTTAGGTGGGGGATGGAGAGGAAACTTTAGTTTCTTCAACTTGTAAGGTTTTTTGCACTTACTAGATTCACCCTTTTCATGGATTGAAGGAGGAAGAGGACCCATGGGGTCCTATCATCCTTTTCATTGGTATCATGTAAGGATTGTTCATGAGGAAGGAGGACATTCAAATCAGGGGGGAGGGGGGAATCAAAGATCACTGTGCCATCATCACGAAGTCTCCAATATTCTACAGGAGGCTTGTTGTCATGAGGAGGGTACTGATAGCCTAACCCTGTTGTGTTCTCATCTGTTGGTCTTTGTTCTAAAATTTGATGAATGTCATGTTCAGTTGTTGTGTCACATCCTTTTTTTCTTAAGATGATAAAACCTTTGCCATAAATTTCTTCAATGTTGATTGGTGTGTAGGTAACTTTGTTATCATAGAATGGTTGAGGAGTTGCTTGGTTAGACGAACTAGGTCCACCTGATGGAGGGAACTTAGGTCCTTCATTTATTTCAAGATGTAAGTATCTAAATGTATCAGAAGGTGAACCAGTAGGAAGATCTTGTTGTTTCATCGATGGATAAAAGGATGCATTGGCTTCAAAGTTGTCAAGGCATTCATTTAAGAACTTATTCATGTTATCATCATATTTTCCAATGATGTCAACAACATGAGGACATTCATGAGGAGTTGAAGGAGCATGAAGAAGATTAAGGTCATTAGGATCAATTCCAAAGGCATAATTTAACATGTCCACTAAAGATTTTAGTGATATCCAAAACTTATTAAAGCAAAAAGCCATGATGAAAGAAAACTAAATGCAATAAACAACAAATCTGGAAAGTATGATAGAAGACAAGAACAAAAAATAGAAATGCAGAATATGAACAGAAAATTGCAGAAATTACAGTGTAAAATGTGTAGGACTAAGTCACCTAGTGTGGTGAATTAGTCCCAGTGAGGATTTTTTGTGATTTTTCAGAAATTTTGAATGCAATTTTATGTCTTTGAATGCATAGATGAAGCTACATTATGAAAATGTAGAATTTTTTAGGTTTTTAATGAAATGTGATGCAAAAATGCAAGCTATGTGAGCTTTTCACTAATGTAATTATTAAAACCTTGGGATACAATTTAAACAATGCAATATCTAATGCAATACTAATGCAAATGAAACCTAGGAGGCTCTTGAAATCAGAAAGAATGTTCAAAATTTGAGTTCACCAAAATGTAAACAATGATTTTGGATTACCCAAGGTTGCCTCTAACTCTTCTAAGTTTCTCACCTAAAAGGAGAGGAATTGGGGCCAAAATGCAAATGTCTACACTCAAGATTAATGTAAAGGAGGTGCAATGTGCCTAAATATGATGTAATAATGTAATACAATGAAAGAAATATGATTTATTGATGTTAAACCTAAGAAATGCAAAGTGTTGGAAAACACACTCTGATATGCAAAAACACCTAAAAATGCAAGTAAATGATAAAATAATTGAACAAAACTAGAGAGGTGCACCTAAAATCTGAAATTTAATGTAGAGAGGTTCTGGAATCCTATAGAATTGACTAGAAATGTTGACTAGGACACTTACGCCAAGTTGGGCAACTTAGTCCAGTTTTGGGGAAAATCTATCAAAACAGGAATCTGCCAAATGGGTATCCAAAAATGCAGAAACCACTTTTCAGGCCTTGCAGTGGGACTAATTTGCCATAGATGGAAACTTATTCCACCTATAGATTTCAGTGATTTCAGGACAAGTTCCTGTAGCTTCAGGTCTGCATTTGCTTTTCTAACAGGTGTCCAATCTTGATTCTACAGAAAATGGGTTGAAAAGAGTCTTCAAGCCTCAACTAGGGTTATGTTGAATTTGATGGATTTTTTACCACTTTTTGACATGAAACTCTTTTATAAATCTGCATACAAATTATGCAAACACACATGCAAAGAGGGGAAAAATGGTTAAGGGTTAGAATATAGGGGTTTGCCTTGGTCAAACCCCACTTTGGCAATAAAACCATAGATAATGAAGTGAAATAAGAAGAGAATGATAAATAGATAGCATGCAATGTCATAGACTTACCAAACCCTTCATGTTAAAATCTAAAGATATGCAATGAAGTGCTCCAATGGATGACTTGATTATGCTTAGAGTACTTGAATGCTTGATAATTGTTTGAATGATTGTATGAATGAATGCTTGAATGAATTAGGTAAATGAGGAGAAAAATCCTTATTTATACAAGTTGATTTTCCTAATTTTCCTAAAAATAACACATCACAGGCCCGCCTCCAAGGTAAGAAAATGAAATCCCGCCAAGAAATGAAAATTATTTTGATTAAATTTGTGCCTAGTGGGACTAAGTTGCCCCAAGTGGTGACTTGGTCCCACCACTTAGGCAATTTCACTAGGTTTTAGAGTTTAAAGTGCATTAAATCATGTCTAATAGGAATATCCTCAAAAATACACTTAAGAATGGTTGGAAAGTGCACTAAGGGGTCATTTAAACATAAGAAAGGCTTGCATAAGTGATGACAAGTCTAGAAAAGAATGAGTTTGTTACAACACTTTAAAATAAGACTTGGTAAGTAATAAAAATGGGTTATTTAAGTGAATTATAATGAAAGGGCCCTAGAAAAGTGTGAAAGTGGGTTACAACACTTCACAACACCTTTACAGGACATCCTAGAGGTCTTAATGATTCACAAGGGTTCAAGACCTAATGTGAATGTGTTGAACACATTACAACATTAAATTTGGGAAAAATCAAGCCAAAGTCCACTAGGAGGGCCTAAACATGAGAAAAAGTAGGAGGGTTACTTTTTTCGTGTCCACAAGTCATTTAGGGAGATTGTGAGGGGTGGGATTACACATCCATTAAGGAGATTAGAGGGTTTTTGAAGAATGGGAAATGTATTTGAAGATCATTTAGGGGGCTTAAAGGGTCATTGAAGAGTGGGAGATGGAATTACAGAGTTGTTTAAGGGGATTGGATGGTCATTTAGAATAGGGTGGGAGTAGTAGTATTTTAGGGGAGTGGGAGATGAGATTATAGGGTTGTTCAAGGGGATTGGATGGTCATTTAGGATATGGGTGGGATTATTAGTTTTTTAGGGATATTGGAAGATCATTTAAGCTATGGTGGTGGAAATAAAGGTCATTTAGGATGGGTAAATAGATTATAAGGACATTTATGGAGATGAAGAACTGATTAGGATGGGTGGATGGATTTCAAGGTTATTTAAGGAGATTGGAGGTCATTTAGGATGTGGAGATAGAATTGGAAGGTCATTTAGGGAGATTGGGAGGTTGTTTGGGAGTTTGAGGGTTATTTATGAAGATAGGGAGGTTTTGTATGATTGGTGGACAAATTTGAATGTCATTTTATGATGTTTTGAGACTATTTAAGATAGGGGTGGGATTTAAGGTCTATTAGATGGAGGATAGGACATAGATGGATGAGAGGAGGTAACTCCAAGGACTATGTCAAATAGGATTAACACACCCCCATCACCCCATCCTTGTTGGGTTGTGTTGGAGAAGATGGGGGAATTGTATAGAAATTATGGCTTGTGTTGAACAAGATGGAGGACATGAAGAAATTAAGGTTTGAATTTTTAAATAATTCTTAAATATTTTACCCTTGTTGTTATCAATATTGAAAAGAGGGTGGATGTAGTGGATAATATGGAATAGTGTGGGTGGATAATATGGATGGATTACATAGCTTGTGGAAGAATTTTTCCCCCAAGAGTAGGGTGTAATCTGATGGGGGGTTTATGTATGTTACCTATTTACTAAGTTTTCACCATGGTACTTTCTCAAGGAACCACAAGAAGTGGTTTTCACCATTTGATATATTAGTTTTTTTTTCATTTTTTTCCTTTTGAAATAGGATGAATGAAGGTAGATAAGGATGCAAATAAGGAGTTATATATAGGATAAGTGAAGTTGGAAGATAGTCAATGAGGGATAGGGAGATGGAGGAAGGACTCAATAATTTTTTTCCATGGAGATTATCCCTTGTTGAATTCATAAATTGATTTCCCTTGTTGAATTCATAAATTGATATGGATAATGGCAATTTTTGTGGCACTTGTAAACATTGGTGAAAGGATGGAATAAATGGAAAGATGGAGGAGGATTTATGTGAAACCAAGTTATATTAAAGGGGTTGGATGGTAGATGTAGGTTGGATGGTGGATGGAAGGATAGGATGGTGCTCCATTATGAAAGAATGTTTCTAGGACCAAAATTGGCACACACCATGATGGGCTTTTAAACTTTGGATTAGAAGTGGATTTAAATGAGGAAGTTTGATGATGTATTTGGGATTTAAGTCCCAAAATGGATTTAGGAGATGATGGATGACTTGGGATAGTGAATTTTTGGACGTATGAACCCAAAATTTACTTAGGAGATGAAATATTTATAGAGGATGATTAAGGGGATTTAGCAGCAAGGAAGATTTTGGAGTACCAAATTTGGATGTTGATTTACGTTTTTTAATGCATTGTTTATGTTTTCTTTAGGATCCATAAGGTTTTCAAATTTATTTTTTCTTGGTGGTCCTTTGAATCCTTTGGTATTAAGTTTCATTTGGGATCAATATTTTCTTTTCTTTTGCATGTTGGTTTATTATGATATGGTGATCCTTGGGTTTTTGTATATTCTTTGATTTGAATATTTTTTGTTTGGATTCCAAATTGCTTCCAAAGGTAATGACATGGGTGTGTAAGGATGGATTATTTAGATATCACATGGAAGAGGTGGTGGTGGGACAATTATGGAATGGATTCAATTATGTGTACCTATGTTACCCTTGATGGAGGATTTTGAAGGATGGATTTGTTAGATGAGAGAATTTGAAGATAGAGATAATGGGGTGATGTATTTAGGGATATAAGGACCCAAGATGGATGAAGGAGATGGAGGATTGAACATTAGGACATAAGGGACTCCCAAAATGGAATTAGAAGATGAAGAACTCAATTTTGGGACATAGGGGCCCAAATTGGATCTAGTAGACGAAGGACATGTGATAGCATGAATGTTCGGATATAGGGGTCCCCAAAATGAATTTAGAAGATAGGGGATAGAGATGGATGGAAAGAGTTCACTTAGGATTGTTATATGTGTTACCAATGTTTTTGGAATGAGCTTTATAGCCAAGGCCATATAATCTAGGAGTTTTTATTTTATTTGAATGTATGCTAATATTCCTTGCACATGAAGGCCTAAACCTTTGCCTTGATAATGGATGTTTTGACAAATTTGATTATTGACGGGATACTTATTTTTAAAATAAGACATAATTCCATTTAGAGGGAGATAAGGGGTGGTATGGATGATAATTTATTCAAGGAAATCAAATTAAAGGAAGATAGAGGAAACAAGTTGATAGGCTTGTGGTTCATGCATTGATGGGATAGGGATTTTGGGATCCTATGAGGGGATGAGATCATGAGAGGGATTAGTAGGGATGTTGCAAACATGAGGAGAACTAGGAAATATTCTTGGATATTAAGAGAAAATAGGATTGTAAGAGGGTGATAATGGTTTAAATTTAGATAGAAGGGATTGGAAAGATGAGGTGGATGAAGGATTGGAAGGACACTCGTGGCTTGGTGATAAGGATGGGGAGATAGGATAGGAATTAGAGATGAGAATTGGGGATGTGGGTAGAGATTGAAAGAGGCTTTGGATGAAGGATTGGTTTCCCTTGTCAATGATAGAGGAAGGATGACTAAGAGAGGATTGAATGAGGGGGGGTGGATGGTGGAATCTTAGCTCTAATACTTAGAAGGTACCTAACTATAGCATATTTTTCTTGATTTAAGAGGTGGTCAAGGATTGGTTTTTCAAGAGGATGACCAATGGATAGGTACTTAGGAGTGGGAGGGGTTCTTATTTGAGGTGTTTATTAGGTTTGAGGGATGATGTGTGGGATACAAGGACTTATAAAAATATTGGATAAGGAAACATTATATAAGGATTGAGGGAACTTATATTGGTCCACAAGACTCCCATTATCATCGTATGGATTGCTTTCTTCTTCACTGACAAGGCTACCATCATAATACAAGAAAAGAGGCATGTTTTGGATTTGGATTGTGATGAAAGATGGATGGAAATAGAAAATATTGAAATGAAGCATAAATTGGATTAAAATAAATTGTATAGGATAGAATGGATGAAACATCCTAGCCATTTTATATCAAAAGATTTTAGGATCAATTTTTACTTGCTCATATTTGGATTGATTAAGCTTAGAATTTGAGATGGGATGGAGGAATTATCATGTAATTTTTTTGAGGTTTTATTTTGATTGGAATACTAGATGTATGATGTGGATGAGTTGATTGATTGTAATTAGTGGATGTTTGGATTAGAATATGGATTAGATAATTCTTAATTTAGGATTGGAATAAGATTATGTATTAGAATGAAAGTTACATTTTGAGAATTGGAGTGGAAGATGGGGTTTAGAATGATTGATTAAGGTTGGATGAATGAGTGGTTGGGATGGTTTAATTATGACTTGGATGAGGATATTTAGGATAGACGGATGATTTTATATGGATGAGAGGAGGTAGAGTTAATGGTTCAACCTTTAGGTTTCCCTTGAGTTTCAAGTTTAGGGTTTGACTTAGGATTTTGATTTGATTCTCCAAAGTTTGGGGTCTAGATTTGATTAGATATAGAGGAATGGTTTAATGAATAAAATGAGATTAGGATAGTGGATTAGAATTGGATTTGGGATATGCTTGATGAGGGTGAATTAGAAATTATATTTTTGGATGAGGAGATTTGGATAGATGGATTTAAATTAATAGTTGGATTGAAAGATTAGATTATGGACTAGAACAGGATAAAAATGATTGGGATATCATGATTGAGAGATGAGAAATAGTAGGATTAGGTGATAAAATTGATGAATATTAGAAGATGATGATGAATTAATTGGATTATAGGATTTGGATTAGATTAGGGATGAAGGTTTAGATGATTTGAGGAATGATGATGGTAATTATTCTTAGGGGATTAAAATTAAGATGAAGGATTCATGAATTAAGAAATATTTTGGTTTGGATTAATAAGGTTTCATTTTTGGATGGAGAAAGGATGTGAATTTGGATGTAGTTGGAGGATAAGAATTTTTTTTTTCTTGAAAGGGTCATTGTAAGGAAGCTAAGGTAGTGGAACAAATTCCTACACTAATTTCTTGAGAGGAGAATAATGCAAAACTTTATAGATCTTTCCAGTTACAAAAAAATAAACATATATATATATATATCATGCATACCATAACATAGTGATTTACATGGGGAAAACCCTTTCAAGAGAAAAACCCCACACTCCAAAATCTACCCAATATATTATTTAGAAATCACAAAGATTACAATATACTTGCAGAGTAATCTTCTCATAGGAGTATCACCAACCAGAGATCTAGAGGAAACATGACCACTATCAGACTCTCAAAATACATCACAACACATAGTCGTAATACAATGCCCTCATAAAATAGGGTTCCTTCTAGGGAAACAAAAGCTAATAAAATATTGGCTATTAGATTTAAAACCTAATGATGAATGGTCAAGATTGAAAATAATAAATATAAATAAAATTTTCCTTTCAGGGGACCTGCCCCCAAGAATCCATTGAGGTGCACTGTCCCTGGACCCCTCGTGGGGCCATCACCAACGTATCAATAGTACCTTATGTAATTGCAAGGTTGAGACACATTTTCCCAACAAATCTCCCACTTGTCAAACACCTTGCAAAAGAAACAAGAGGGTGTATAAACACCATCTCTTAATTGCTAGGGTTCAAAAGGCCCAGTCTCTGAACACCATATGAACTTCTTTGTACTCATAGGCTTAGTTAAATAATAAACAACATTCATCAAAGTCTCTACCTTAACCAGCTTCACCCTACCATCTTCTACCATATCTCTAACAAAATGATATTGTACATCAATGTGCTTGGTCCTAGCATGAAATGTTGAGTTCTTGGCTAGACATATCACAATAAATTATCACTACACCTCAGTGTTTTATACCAATGTCTGAACACAATTTCTTAAGCCAAATGGCTTCTTTACAAGCATGAGTAGCTTCCATATACTTTGCTTTAGTAGTGGACAAAGAAACCACAGCCTATCGCTTACTCATCCAACTAATTGTGCCAAAAAATAAAGTAAAAACATAAAAAATGGTGGATTGTTTGCTATCAACATCACCTACCCAGTCTGAATCCACATAACCATGAATATCAAGGGAAATCTCATCTTCAGTCACATTACTATGATAACACTAGGAATAGTTTGAGATACTGCACAAATATTTGAAGCCTCTTTTAACTGCATCCCAATGAACTCTACCAAGATTAGACATATATCTAGAAAGAACTCCCACTACTTGGGAAATGTCTAGTCTTGTACAAACCATAGCATACATCAAACTTTCAACTACACTGTGGTAAGGAACTCTGCTCATGTCTTCCATCTCTGATGGGGATGTTGGACAATCTAAAATAAATAACTTTGTTCCAACTAAAACATGAACACACAATGGTCTGCATTCATCCATATGAAACCCCTATAAAATCTAATTGACATACTTACTTTGGCCAAGCCATAGCTTTCTGTTTATTCTATCTCTTGGGTATGTGCACGAAGTTGAGTCCATGAAACGTGGAAGTTTTTTGCCTTAGCCAAAAAATTGAAATCGGCATGGAAGAAACGGGATCCCGATTTAATAAACGGGATCCCGATTTTTAAAAAGCGGGATCCCGTTACGGTTCGGGATCCCGAGCCTGAGACCAAACGGGATCCCGTTACGGTTCGGGATCCGAGGGCACATGACAAGCGGGGTCCGCTTTTGCATCGGGATCCCGTTTCCCCTCGACTCCCCAACCAACAGCAGGCAGGATCCCGATTTTTAAGCAGGATCGATTTGAAAAATCACGGGATCCGGGTTGGATCACGGTTTATGAAGCAGGATCACGAGTTATAGTCGGGATCCGGGTTTTCTAATGTTATTTTTTTTTTTTTAAAATAAGCGGTTTTTCCTTCTTTCGCAGTGGAACCCCGAATTGCTTGGCGACAGCGACATCAACATCAGCTACAGGTACGCCACTTCTTCACTTTTTTTTAGTTTGAATTGAAATTTTAAAAGAAATACGTTAATTTACATGTTTTTTTTTCAATTTATGTCACGTTTTAATGCTTTTTTTAATTGTTATATTAGAATTCAATAGTTGCAAATTAGATGAAAACTTTCAATGAAATTTAAACGTTTTTTAATAAAATTGAGAAAAAAAACATTGAATTGTGTGTTAGAAACAAATTTTAACTTTTAAATCTTAAATTGATCAATTAAACCCAAAAAAAATTGATTTTGAAAACCTTAATTGAAACAAAACAAAAAAATTTGCATTTCAAAACCCTAGAGATCGAAATGAAATAAAACATCGCATTTACAAATCCAAATCGAGCTTTTTGAAACCCTAAATTCAAATCAAACGAAAAAAACTGAATTTGAAAACCCTAGTTTGAATTGAAACGAAAAAAAATCATTAAAAACCCTAATTGTTTAAAACTGAAACCCTAAATTGAATTGGAACAAAAAAATTTGTTAAAACCCTAAGTTTGCTAAACCCTAGACCCTAAACTGTAAAATCTAAACCCATAATACTAAAGCATTTGAAATTTATGAACCCTAGACCGTAATCTTTCATTGGACATACCTAAAATTATGTAGGTTCAATATCAAGAATGGGTCTATTTGGTAGATTTATGAAAACTATTTTGAATATCTAGAATGCCATAAAAGTATAATTATAGCAATTCCAATTGGAAACACTTCGAGATACATATATATCCTAGATAATAATCCACCCATCCTCAATCATAATGGATTATTTGACAATTAAGAGAGATTCAATTTAACCATAAAATTACCTATATTTTGATACTATATAGATTTATGTGGAAGGATAGAAATGCATCAATATGCTTTGTGCCATATTTTATGAATATTAATATTTAAGAAAAATCTAGATAAGATTGACCTAAGTAGATGATTTATGTAAGGGATTTTTAGTGAACAAGTGACACACCATGGAGATAGGGATGGTACTTAAATTCTTATTTATAAATATAGTTTACCCCCTTTAAATTTGTAGTTGGTTTTTATAATGAGTTGAAATTATCAATGTGTTACATAAAAGAAATTTGTGCTTAGATATATTTAAATTATATAATAAAGATCTATAGTTATATAAAATAGGGAATCCAACATGAGGAATAAACCTTTAATGTGCCATTGTGTGCATCTAATTTATGCCAATGATTTAGTAAGAGTGATCGTCTCAGAGGATGAAATTTAAGCCTTGAAAAATTGTAAGATCTAACACTATTTTAATGTAGTTTTATATGTGTGTACATGTCCACTTTGTTTTTTGAGTTTATGTTAATGTAAGATAAGGAGGATTGGTGGATATATTTGAAATCTAAAGAAAAAACAAAAATGATGTGAATATATAGATATATATTTGTAAAATGATTCTTTAACTTATCTATATTAAACATTGTATATTATCTCTATATTACTATCATGGCTTGATTTTCATTATGTCTACTAAATGTTGCTAGATATTTATTCATTGTTGTAATTAAATTATAGGGCTCAATGTGTAATCTATTTTACATCAAATTTTATAGTAGACTTATAATCCTAGAATATTTGTAAATTTAATAGCTAACAAATAACTTGATAGGTGCAACTAAAAACCAAAAAGTGTGGTTTGATTTATCTCCATTAGGCTGGAAAGCTAAAAAATCTACTAGGTTTATCCCTATTAGGTTGAAAACCCAAAAGTGTAGCTTAATAAACTTACAAGTGGTGAAAACTCACAAAAGCACTAGAAACTAATATTTGCAAAACTACCCTTGACATATCAAAAAAAGCCAAAGGTCACCATATGTCATCCCTGTATAGGTTGTATAGTTATATTGGATACCTTATAGTATCTCCTATTGGTTATATATGTTTGAAGATGACATTAGCGACACATCCCTACATTTATATGAGATATATTATTAACATGTCGTGTTACACATATGCTAAGATACTCAAATATGGATAAGGAGAACTAGGAAATATATATTAGAAGAGAAAGATATATACTAAGCTATCCAATATTATATTTTTGTACTTAGTGCAGAAGAGAAATTCTAGACCAAGAATGCAAGTGCAAACTCAATACTCTACTTCTAATGAAAGGTAAATAAAATAATGAAAGATTAGAGAAGCATAATATGTTCCATAACATTCTTTTATGGCTCTAAATGTATGTGTAGAAGTTGCTCTTTGGTT
>VDFB02179234.1:34612849-34660329 GCA_007258455.2 Sequoia sempervirens | reverse complement strand
CTTCCACCCACATTCCAAGTTGTTTCATAACTCGAACTAGCATGATATTGATAGTAGCACCAGAGTCTATCATGCAATTCCTCAACAATTTTTTGTTTATAAGCAATGTGGTGAAAAAAGAATCAACTTGTGGGGAATTTAGCAATACATCATTTAGACACACTTCTAGGACAGTCACCTTCACTTGCTTATTAACCATTTTAGTGGCCATCTAATTTTCAAAACTTTTACTTTTATCATTTCCATTTATATCAATTGAATTGCACTATCCCTATATTCCTTAATTCTCATCATCTCGAGCAGTGGGACAAACATTTTTACTTGAGATAAAGCCTGAGAGAAGTCAAAATAAGAACCCTCTACCTTAGTTGTTTTCTTTTGCTCTAACATTTCTCCTTTGTTTTCTTCCTTCTAGACAGACTTCTGCTTTTCTCTATATAACTCTTTATTCTCCTCCTTTGGGACAAGCATTTTTTCATTCTTATCATGTTGCATATCTTTTGTTTTCTTCAAAACTCTTTGTGTTACTTCTTTGTCTTTCATAAATATTCCCCTGGGAACAGTTTCCTTTTCATTCACTATCCTATTTCTTAACCAATACTTGCTCTTTGATTTTTCAACTGTAGTAATGGTTAACCTCTTTATTTCTTCTTCAATGGGCCTCCTCATATTGCATTGAACAAGCACCTCAACAGGGTGTTGTTCGACATTATTTTCTTCATAATCAGAAAAGACTTATTGTCCAGCCATGTGGACATTGCACCTTTGATTTGAAACATCATACTCATAGCCTTCATCTTCTAAAGATGAATATTTCTCCTCAACGGCGTGAAAAATATTTGAGGTTAACACATTGTGTGATCCTCTCCACTATTACCTGCTAACATTCCTTCTTCCTACATTTCTTGGGCTACAACACAATGGTCTAGGGAATGTGGCCCATCACAACCTTCACACCAAAGATTACTATTGACCATATATGCTTCCTTCTTCTTTAATGGATCAAGTGTTTCTTTGTTCCTAAGTCTATCTATTATAGGTTTTCCATCCTTCCAATTTGTATTGTAAGGCATGTCATGTAACCTAGGCCTCTCATTTTTGTACATGTTTTCCTTTTTGTATTGATAATTATTGACTTGCTGAGGAACCCTAGGATTATCTCTCTTACTGATCATCCCAGCAGCCTTCCTATTGTTTTCAATGGTTAGTGATATCTTTTGGGCTTCATCTAAATCTCTTGGAAACCAATTTCTTAGTTCATACCCTATTTTTGGATCAAATGCATTCAAATAAATACTCAATGCTATAGATTCTAGAAACTTTGACACAGGTGGTATCGTATTCTATAATTTGTTGAATCTCTAGTGAAAATCATAAATTGACTCATTATTTTTTTTGAATCCATACTAATTCATGAAAATTAGCATCTGGTGCACATAGATTTTCATACTATTTGAGAAATCGATCCTGAAATTCTTGGATAGAATCAACAGAAGCTATTGGCAGGCTATTGAACCAATCCCTAGCTTCTTCGGTGAGTGACATCATGAACAACCTCATATGTAATTATTCATATGGTATATCCAAATATTGAACCAAATCATTAAAATTCCTCGAATGATCTTCAACAAATAAACTTAGGAACAAGACTTCTCCAACTGCTATCCATAAAGTAAGGGTATAATTGAAACCTTGTCAAATCAAACTATTTAATCATTGTTGTATATTGTTGAGGGGGAGGATTATGCAAGTGTTGATACTGGTACACTCGATTATTGTATTGTGTATGAAGATATGGCACATATTATTGACCATGAGGTGGTTGTGTACTTGTATGTTGTGATGCGGTATACGGTGGATGGTTTGGCTGCTTGTATTGATTTCCAATCTGACTCTGAGGAACCTTTGGTTGATTTGAAGGCCCTACATTATTGTTTCCTTTCTTACAAGGTGGTACATACTTTGAAGGACTAGCTATCCGAGCCTTAATTTGGACTTCTTGCAATTTCATGTCTTGGATTTCCTTTAACTTTTAGAGCCTCTGTTGTTCTAGTTCTACTTTTGATCTTTCTACTTCTTGTCTCTAAAACTCCAGTTGTACGTCTAATTCTTTGTTAGTCAAGAACTCAAAATTTTATTGAGGGGTTACTTTATCAATGGGCTCATTTTGGTTACCCTCCATTCTTTAATAATTTTCCTATTGATGCGTGACTCTTTTAGCCTCGAGTTTAGCCTCAAATTCCACCTATTTTTGAGGATTATAAAAAGGATTTATTTTTTCTTTAGGGGTAGAAGGTTCTCCACTTGAACTATCTCTCCATGTATCATAAAATTCATGTCTCACAATGTGGCCTTGATGCTTTGTCTTTGTTTGTTATGCACATGTCATCAACTATCTTCTTACCCTTATCATCCTTATGTAGCCACTTACTATTGCCACTAGGACCTCCTTTGTATTGGGATCTTCTACCATTCATTTTGAATTGATGCAATTTTCTTGTCAGAGTTGCCACTCACTTTGTTAAAAGTGATAAATGGTTTTATCCCTAACAGAATCACTTTTTCTAGAACCTCTCAAATTATGAATCTTTCTTCAATGACTCTATATGATGATCTTCACTTAGATATTCTGCAATAACCTCCCTAGCGGAGTTGCCATTTTTTTAGCTCTAAAAAATGCAGGTTTGAACCACAAGAGGTTGGCAAGCTCTCACAACATTTTAGGGTAATAGACAAGGCCAAATGAATTGATCCTTCTACTCTTCAGGTGCTGCCAACCTAGGCGAGTATAACTATAACAATGAAGCAGACTTGGCTTTTTCTTATTTACTAATGTAATTTACCCACACAGGCAAATGGGAGTGGATAAATGAGTTTATTCTGATATAAATTGTATAAGAAATATCAAGGCTAAAATCTAATATGTCCATATGTAAAAATAAATGAAATTAAATAGTGGAATGGTAGAGACTAGTACCTTATTCGGTGTACGGAGTCAAATGAAAGATCTAAAATAAGTGACTTCTTTCTAGCAGATACTCTAATTGTTTGGCATACAACTTTAAGTTTATAACTTCTATTAACATGCAGGGATATGATTGCCAAGTTCTTCTTAATGATCCAAATGTCCTTTTCCAAATTACTGTGATTAATCAAAAGGATTTAATCTTGTCTTGTAGGAACCAGTTAATTGAACCACACAAAAGCAGCAAGTGTGCTTTGATAAATTGAAAAATATCCTTGATATTTCAATTTAAATAATCAAGAAATGACAACCTTGGAGACAAATACAACAATACTTTCAATTAAAACAACAAAAAATTGATACCAGAAATACACCACCAAATCAAATAACTTCCATTGATATCTCCATTGTTTTATACATGCATCATAGTCTCAAAATTGAAAAACATTATGATCTACTATATTTTTATTCGATTTTTTCTCCACTTTTCATTCACTACCAAAATGAGTATTTATACATCGGCTACATGAAAGGATGCATCCTTTCATATTCAAACCTAGGGTGATCATTTTTACTCGGGCTTTTACCAAAGTTCATTAGACACCTGCAAAGACATCATGTAGTTTCCTCGATGTTTTGTGTCTCTCCAACTGTTATTTTATCATATACCGCTATGATGTCATGTAGTTTCAATGATGTTCTGAGTCTTCCCAATGGTCAATAGATCAAATGTCGCTAAAATGTTCTATAGTTTCACCAACTCTCTGATTCTCCTCGATCATTATGTCCCCTCAGTCTTGAGTATGTCGCTATGACTCCCACTAATGCAAACATGTCGTTGTGACTTTGTAAGTTGGATAGATGTTCCTTCACTTACTTTGTGTCTAACCGAGATATTTCCTTCAGTCTATTTTCTGATCATTGAGACATAATTATTTTCTTGTCGATGAAACAACACTCAGTATGACTCTCCTATCTCTCTTCAATGAAGTCTATCTCACTGATGATCAAAACATAATGCCAAGTCCTTACCAATACAATCCTATCGCTATGACATAGGGGGGTCGGTAGGACTCCACGAACTCGTCCTAATAACATTGACAGAATCCTCCTCTATTTCGTCAGCAAGACTGGATGAATGTTATGGGACCTTACTCTGATAGCTTTAGTCTAGGTGACATCTCTCATTGTGCTTCAAGTGGTAAGACTCATATAAGCTTGATATGATTCGCCCCGATGACCATTGTCTTGCCAATGGGATCCTTTTGTCGTTGTGACTGTGAATTGTGTCTTCCTGATGTGTATCCTCATGTGAAATCTTATTGATATGACATTCCCGACCTCTTGCCGATATGCCGAAAAAAGACATGCATTAGTATAAAATATTTTTTTTGGTTCAGTGAGACCTACATCATCTCATGCTGATATGACTTATGAATTCAAATACTCAAGGTTAGGTGAATTCTATAGGACCAAATGATGAAGACTAGCTAAAACATGGGAAAATATGTTATGAAAATCTGATTCTTATGCTTATGGTATGGGCATCTTAGGAAACTAATGAGTATAAACAGCCATGAAATTTTCAAAATTTTATAGTTCTAACATGCTATACACACAGAGACCACATAGTTTGACGGACGACTTGACCAATTTGCAAATGAAGATATGAACATGATGATATGTCAATTTATTATGATGGAATCCTATAGGACTAACCTAAATGTCTCAGGGGATGATTAAAGATCAACCTTGCCTATGTTCAAAGCTCAGAGATGATGTAGTTCATCAAGAGGACTCTATTTTTTTATTCTTTTGAATTTTTGACCTGTTTTGGATTTTAATATGATTTGGATGTTTTTGGATTTTTGATGTTTTGATGTTTTTGGATTTTTGATTTTTTGATTTTTTTGGATTTTTTGATTTTCTAATGTTGTTGGATTTTCTGATTTTCTAATGTTTTTGGATTTTCTAATTTTTTTATGTTTTTCAGATTTTCTAATTTTAAGACTTCAAGAATGTACATGAATTTGATCCAATGCAGAACATGCTCCCAGTGTGATATGATAGACTACTTCGATATAGGTGGGACAAACTGACCTTTGAAATGGGCCAAGTAGCTCCAAGAGGGACCATGACATGAACACAAGACCAAGCTAGGATGTGGAATGGATGGATGGACAAGTGAATGACATCAAGCAAGTTGCAAAGACCAAGATGGATGGAAAGTGCTTATTTACACATGGCACCTATTTTCTAGGTTTTCACCAAGGTACTTTCCCAAAGCACCACCGAAGTGGTTTTCACTAGAGCATGATTATTTTTCTTTTTACTGCTTTGAATCCTTTTCCTAATTTTTTGGATTTTTGCATTTTTTTGTTGTCACCAAGATGCCTGTTTGCCAAGTTTTCATCAAGGGGACCACTTTTTTAGAAATTTTTCGTATTTTTATGGATTTTTGGTTCTATACCTTAAGACTAGGCATTAAATTTTGTGAGATGAGAGCTATTCATGGGCTCCTATAGGGGTTCCCCTTCAAGTGTTGACAACTAATATGCCCCTTATTTTTAGCTTGTTGTAATGAAGAATGGGACCAACCAATTAGGCTCAAAATTGCCCTTGTTTTTTGAATTAGGCACATTCTTTTGATTTTCTTTCAATACCAGCTCTCCAACTTGGAAGGTCCTACTTCTTATTTTCTTGTTATAACTCCTCTCAAGTTGGTTTTGGTATACTTACAAATGGTTCAGGGCATTCAGACGCTACTCATCTAGTAACTCTAGCTCATTTAGGTGTGAAACTCTGTATTCCTCATCTGTGATGTTATTTTGTAGTGATATCCTAAAAGATGGGATCTCGATCTAGATAGGAAATATGGCCTATGATCCGTAGACCAAGGAGAATGGGGTGGCTCCAATGGGAGTATAGATGTTGGTTTGATAGGCCCAAAGGGTGGGATTTAGTTGCAAATGCTAGTCATGACCTACGTCATTGACTATTTTCTTAAGGATTTTTAGGATGGTTTTATTGGTAGCTTCTACTTGGCCATTGCCTTGGGGATAGTATGGGGTAGAGAAGCGATGTTGGATTTTGAAATTTTCACATAGATTGCGGGCATCCTAATTCTTGAATGATGTCCCATTATCTGTTATAATGGCTTGTGGGACACCATAATGACATATGAGGTAGTTCAGGATTAACCTTGATATCTACTTTCTAGTTATATATGTCATGGATATGGCCTCCACCCACTTCATGAAGTACTTGGTGGCGGTGACGATGAACTTGTGGCCATTGGATGAGGTTGGGGTATTTTTTCCAATGAGATCAAGCCCCACTATGAGAAGGGCCATGGTGTAACAATAGGATGGAGCTCTTGAGCTGGAGCATGGATGAGATCTCCATTCTATTGACATTGTAAGCATTTCTTGATGTAATCATGGGCTTCCCTTTCCATAGTAGGCCAATAGTACGCAGTTCTTAGCAACTTCTTGGCCAAGATAATACCACTCGAATGGGAACCACAGATGTTATGCACCTCAATTAGAGTAGTCAAGGCCTCCTCAAGATTAAGAGACCTTAGCAGGGTTCCTTCTATGCTTCTATGATACAGGGTTTCTACTAGGATGACAAAGCAGGATGTTTTCTTGATGAACATTCTCTTAAGGCTTGATGGAAAATTAGTGGGCAGGAATCCCATCCTAAGGTAGGTGTAAATGTCATGATACCAATGATGACCAAGACCAATGATTTCACGCATGAATTCTGACTTTGGTACCTCTAATGTTGGTATAAGAAGCTTCTCTACCAAGATTTCATTCCTTGGGACGTTGCGAGGGATATCTAGGAGGGATTTGATAGTTGCCATGGTGTATGTTGCTCTGTTGTTGGTTCTTGGAATTTTCTCAAATGTGATTTCTATGAAGGATTCTTTAAGGTCGTCCACTAGCTTCTTGTAAGGAGTCAGGTTATCATCCTTTGTTTGGTATTCATCATTTACTTGATTTATGATAAGCTGACACTCTCTGTATACCTTAAGAGCCATTATGTGCCAGTGCACTACTATTATGAGACCTATAGTTAAGGCCTCATATTCTACTATGTTGTTAGTGCAAGGAAAAGCCAGTTTGTAGGACCTTGGTATATAATCCTCCTATGGGGTAATGAAGAATATTTTGGCTTCTGATCGATAGTAGGTGTATGAGCCATCAAAGTAGAGTTTCCAATGGTCATCTATGTTGATATTGAAAATGGATTCATCTAGAAACTCTGATATGACCAGATTCTCTAAGTAGATGGGTGCTTCTGGCAATTGATCTACAATTTCCTAACCCTTGATTGCCTTTCTTTCTACATAATCAATGCCATGCTCTAATAGAATCATAACCCATTTAGCCATTTTTCCTGTGAGCATTGCTTTTGACAATAGGTACTAGAGGATCAATTTTGGCGATGAGCTTGATTTTATGCGCAAACATGTAATGTCTAAATATTTGGGAAGAAAACACCACAACTAAGCAATATTTTTCAATAAATGTGTAGTTTAACTCATGCCCAACCATTGTACAACTTATGTAATAAATGTCCCTCTCTATTCCATTTTCATCATGTTGTGCCAAGAGAACACCAAGGGTTGCTGCAGTCACTAAAATGTAAAGAATCAAAGGCTTCTTTGGAATTGGTGGCATTAATAATAGAGTTGTAAGCAGATATTCTTTTATTTTGTTGAAGTCTTGGTCACACTTTTCATCCCATTTGTACATTACTCCCTTGTGAAGTAAGTGAGAATACGGTCCTTATTTATCTGCGAGTTGTGCTATGAATCTACGAATGGTTAGAAGTCTTCCTTAGAGACCTCTCAACTACTTCAATGTTCTAGGAGCCTCTATCTCGAGAATGGATTTTACCTTTACAGGGTCTATTTCAATGCCTCTCATAGATAATATGTATCCTAGCAACTTTCTTGACTGTACGCCAAAGATGTACTTAGGATTCAGACGAACTTTGTACTCTTCCATCCTATCAAAGATTGCACTCAAGGTTGCAAGAATGTCATCCACATAGTCCTCCATTGTTTTATGAATCATGTCATGGAAGATCAATGTCATTTCCCTCTAGTAGGTGGCCCCAATGTTCTTCAATATGAATGGCATCATCTTCCAGTAATACGTCCCCCACTGACAATTGAAATTCGTCTTGTGTTGATCCTCTTTGGAAATCATTGTCTGGTTATACCTTGAGAAATTGTTCATTAGTGTGAGAATTTCATGCCATGCAGTCATGTCCACAATCATGTCAATGTTTGGTAGTGGAAAATCATCTTTTGGACATGCTTTGTTCAAGTCCCTAAAGTTTGTACAGATTCTAATGCCCACAGTGGGTTTTGAGACAAGCACTAGGTTGGATACCCATTCTGGGTGGGTGATTGTCCATATAAATCCTACATCCATTAGTTTCTTTAGTTCCATTTTGACTAGTAGGGAAATCTGAGGATGCATCTTTCTCAACTTTTGTTTTACCAACTTAGCTTTAGGATAGACTGCTAAGTGATGTACCACTATTTCTAGATCAAGTCTAGGCATATCAGTGTATGTCCATGCAAAGTTAACTTTTCTATCTCTCAAGAAGGTAGCCAAGAGTTCTTGTTCTTCTAATAGTAGTGATTCTGCATAGAAGGTAATGTGTGGAGTCTCCTTTATCCCTAAGTTAACTAGATTACATTTTTCTTCTAGCACTATTGATTTCTCCTAATGTAAGGCTACTAGAGGAAGATTGAATCCCCCATCTCCAAGCACCTCAAAGAGGTTTTCACTGTCAGATGCATCCTTTCTTTTTACTATTTTAGAGTCAAAGAGTGCCACAAAGTGGTTTATACTCAAGGAATTAGAGATTATTCTCAGTCTTTCACTTTTGTGACTAAGGGATTCAATCATCTCCCCGTAGTATGCATTTGTGTCTAGCTCTATGATGAATCCTACTTTGTGACCACCACATGGAATGTTATCCCTTAGTCCCATGAACTCAGAGATTGCCTCATCATTTTTGAATGTGTCAAGAATTGGTGGTCCTCGTTGGTCATCAACTAGGGGTAAACTAGTCTTATTTCATTTGATTGGTTCTTGGATTCTTAAGACAAGGTGCTAATCATAAAAAGACCTGAGTCTTCAAATAAAGTGGGTATGCATCTTTCAGGCTCTTCATCCTCACTACTACTACATACATCAGTGATATTGAAGGTAAAGTTGTCTATGACTTGACTTGTAGATATGGGTAGTCTTTGAGCAGCAACTAATGACCTCAAGGATGGTACTAACATCTACAGAGGGGGTCTTGATTCCTGAGGAGGTGCCCTATTCCTTCTAACTAGGGAGGATTGCCCACATATGGTTATTCTAGGAGGGGTATAACCAAGGCCAAGATTTCTCATGTTTTTTTCAATAATAATGGGTTCTAGGATCCCATTGTCATTTTGGTCAATCTTCTTGTTTCTATCATAACCCATGGTGAGCATCATTTGTAAACCTTTGCTTTTTTCATCCATGGGAAGTTTGCTACAAGTCTATCATCTTAATAAAGCATCCTGTAAAGGCCCTCCTCTATTACTTCTTGGCTGAGATCTCCCCAACTTCTGAAGTTGGAATATCCTTCAATGGATTTTTGGGATGTGGAGGCTTCATTTGATTGTGACCACCCTTGTGATCTAGGAGATTGTGGTAACTCTCCTACCACAAAAGCACTTTTGGGCATTGAATAGTTTTCACAAACGTTGTCCTACATGATGAGCTTGATATTGGAGATGGTGGGGATGGTAGGAGTGGCGGGAGTGGAAGGTGTCTCTATCATAGAAGTGGAGGCGAGAGTGGCTGGGTCAATGTATGGTGTGTATGGGCCTTCATCATTTTAGGTACTTGAGGAATTTTGTAATATTTTTCCTCTAGGTTCTTGCAATAAGAGAATGGTTTGGGATCCCCATGGATGGTAACCTCTTGGCCTTCATATTTGAACTTGACACATTGATGGAAGGTCGATGCTACTACTTGTATTGCGTGGATCCATGGACATCCCAAAATAATGTTATAAGGAAATTCGAGGTCTAGGACCTGACAGGTGATTTCCATGATAGTTGGCCCTACTTGAAGAGGGATTTGAATTGTACCTTGGGACACTCTTTCTTGATCATCATACACTATAATTGTGATACCTTTTCCTTTGTCTATGGAATCCTTTGAGATTTTTAAGTTCTTAATGAAATTGAGGGAGAAAATGTTCAAACCTGCACCTCCATCCACCAAGACTCGCTTGACTTTTTTTTTATGCACTAGGACCTCTAAATGGAGTGTACGGTTGTGAGATGGCTGAGTAGGAAAATCCTAATTGGAGAATGTAAGGATATTTAGAGTATTGATGTTTTTGACCATAGCTTGGCATTGTTTCGCATCGAGATCTGTGGGGATGGTGGATGAAGGCAATGCTTCCTCAAGGATTTTCTTGTGGGTGAATGAAATTTTTAGCAACTCCATGATGGAGATTTGTGTTGGGGTTCATCTCAACTGATCAGGGACATTGTAACCACTAGGATTAGACCTTGAATTGGATGTGAACAATCTGTTTGGTTGGGATGATCCTAAAATAGTAATTTTTCCACCTCTTATGGTGACTCCACAATCAACCTGAGCTCCTTTGATACTGATGACTACACAATATTCATCTATGGAAGTGATGACATGTTCGTACACGTGATTTAAATTCTTGAATGGTTCCTTTCCTTTATCATTATTGTTGTTCCCTTTGTTGTTATTGTTGTGATTTGGCATTGGAATTGTATAGATCTTGAGATTTTGGTTTCTAGATGGTTTCTTAACATCTATGATTTTATCATCTATGAGGTCTTGAATCAGATTCTTGAGCCTCATAAAATCATTGGTTGTGTGTCCCTTGATTTTATGGAAATTGCAGAGATAATTATCATTGTACCATGGTGGTTTAACCAAGGGCTCTTGATAGTTCTCAGACATTGGAACTATGATGAGATTTTCGTCTACCAATCTCTTCATGATTGCTTCAACAAGTTCCCGAAGGACTTTGTATTTCCTTTTGGAAGAGTATTTGTTTCGTTGTGGTCCTCTTTGATCATTGATGTTGTTTACTATTTGATTGTTGGGTTGTTGGACCTTAGTACTGACCTATCGATTGTTTTGGTTATTGTTTTGTTGTTGTTGTTGGGGTTTTGGTTGATTATTTTGTCATGGGGCCATGATAACAACTGTGGCATCAATGACACCATCATTGGTTACGTTTTGATTCTTCGCCAATGTTCTTGGTTTATTGTTATAGCTTGTTGATGGGCGGTTTTCTTGGTAAGATGAAGTTCCTCCTCGTGGAACAAGGGCTTGTTCAATGTTGAGTGCCTTGGAGATCACATGGTAATATGTGCTGATTCCCTATACTTTGAGATGGAATGCCAAGGCTCTGTCAAGATTGGATATGATAGAATAGACTTGTTTTTCTTTAGGAATGACCCATTTGCTCTGATTGGCCTTGGATCGCCATCTTTGCAAGAATGAAGCGAAGGATTCCCCCTTGGACTATTTCATGGCTGACAATTCCTCTAGGCTTACCTCCATAGGGGTATTGAAAGCATAATTTTGGATGAAGGCATCTACGATGTCTTGGAATTTCTTAATCCATGAAAGATGAGAAAACCAGTCAATAGTTGTCCCTACCAAGCTCTGAGGAAACAACCACATCAAATAGGTTTCACTATAGGCTACCTCCATGAAATGAACTTGAAACTCCCTGATATGATCTTCAAGGTTGCTCAATCCATGATATTTATCAAATTTAGGGATTTCAAATCCCTTGGGGAATGGTTTCATGACTATGCTCCTATCAAATGCATAGGGGCATAGGTTCTTTTTGGGTTTGGGGACCTTCCCTAATTGGAGATCTAGCACTTATTGTGACCAGAACTTGATTTGCGATGAGACATCCTCTTGTGAGTCAGGGAGTGGAATGAAGATGTTTCAAGGTGGTTCGCTTGTCGACAGGATGGGTAGTTGAATCGGTGGTGCCTGTGCATTTTGTTATGCCAAGTATGCCTGCAACAACGCTTGTTGTTTGTCTTGTTGTTGTTGCACAAATAAGGCCTATTGTTGAGCCTATTGTTGTTGGTCTGCTAGTGTTTGTTGTTGGTTGGCTAAGATTTGTTGTTGATCTACTAACGCTTGTTGGATAGCTTCTTTTTGCTCTTGGTATTGTTCTAGTGCTTACTGATATGCTAGTTGTTGAGCAGCTTTCTATTGTGTGAGTTTTTGTGCTTGTGCTTGTGCTTGTGCTTGCGCTTGCACTTGGGCTTGCACTTGGGCTTGAGCTTGTACTTGGGTTTATGCAGCTTGGGTAGCTTGGGAAACTTGTGCTTGTCATTGTTGCATGACTTGCTATGCAGCTTGAGTAGCTTGTGCTACTTGTTGGGCCTACTATTGTTGCAACAAAGCTTGGATTTGCACCACTTGTTGGGTTTGTTGTTGTTGCAAAAATACTTGAGATTATGATTGTTATGTGGCTTGAGAGGCTTGGGTATCCTGAGTGGTTTGCTGAGCAACTTGAGATTGTTGAAATGCCTATTGAGCGGCTTGTTGAGCAGCTTGCTGAGAAGCTTGGTACCATTGGTAGGCTTGGTGATCTTTTAGCGCAATGCTATATTGACTTGTTGTGTTTGGTTTTGGTGGTAGTGTTGGTGGATTCAAAATCATGATGCGTGTCGTGATGGGTGTTTCAGATACGCTAGGAGCCATTGTGGTACTGAGGGGTTGAGATGTGATGGGTGTGATAGTGATAGTGGGAATGATCATGATGATAGGGATGGTCAGAATGACCGAGGTGATAGGGATGGTCAGGATGATCAATGTGATAGGGATAGTTAGAATGATCGAGGTCATAGGTCCTTGGGAGACCATATTTTGAATTGTTGGGATGGATGTTGTTGCTTGATTAAATACCATCTATTGGTGCAATGTCAATGGTATGTTCAAAGGATTCGATGTGACAATTTGTTTGGTGTTGGATGGGTTGATTTGGATGGAGTGATTGATGTTGGGTAAAGGGGGAAGCCCTAAATTGAGAAATGATGATGATATGGGTAATGGTGTGGAATTGGGGGTGTAAATGATAGGAATGGTAGAAAATTATCTAAAGAAAATGAGGATGCAGCCCCAAAAGGTCTATCTGGTTTGAATGAGCCTACTTGTATCAAAGGACAGGACATTTGCATGTCAAGAGCATATGATGAGGTTGCATGGAAAGATGTATCAGAGGTATCAATGAAACCTAATGGATTATATTTATGGAGTGGATTTTTTAGAATGGTATTGGATGTTCCCATGATAGTATCAGTTTCCAAATCTTTTGTATAGGAAAGGTGATGTGTCTGAAGAGAATTGAAGAAAGCACTTCCTTTGTTAACAATGGGCTTTGTGGTGGAAATGAAAGTGGTGAATTGCGAAATGGTTTGAGTGATGCTCTATGTAAATTGGCTATTTGATACAAGAGGCCTATCTATGATAGTGTTTAGGTCAAAGTCTGAAGGTAGCTTCCCCCCTTCTTTGGCTAACTCAAGCATGTAATGGGAGGGATTCAATCTGATCATGGTTTGACAAGCTTTTTATTTTTGGGATCTCGAAGCATGTTAGTGAGTTCTTCTTGGGTTATTCTTGTTTTAGTGATGTCTTCTACTGGAGCCTCCCCTTGAGGATTGTGCATGATGAGAGAAAGGTTAGGAAGTATGTTGCTTGGTCCAATTTGATAATTTTTGGGAGAATTTTGACCAAGGTCACTTGTGGTGGATGTTTCTTGATTTTTTTCCATGTTCTTGATTTGTGATCTTGTTTCAACCATAAAATATAGCTCAAAAGAGAGAACTTAGGATAATAAAAGATCAAAGGTATGGTGACGGAAAATGGTGATAAGTGAATGATAATGGATGATTGATTTTTTTTGAAAACCTTGATGGGATGCTAGGCACTTTGGGCTTATGTCTTCTTGGATGTTTGGATTGACTTGACTTGATTTTGATTTCAATTTTTGATGTTGGATTCCTGGATTGATTTTGGATAATGAGCAAACTAGACCCCAAGATGTTGGATAATAATCTATGGGATAATTAAGCTCACAAATGATAATTTAATTGGAGGTGAGAAGAAGGATGCATCTACTCAAAACTAAATAAACAAAATGATAATTTGACTAAAGGTGGGAGAAGGATGCATCTACTCACAACTAGCCAAACAAGATGATAATCTGATTAAAGGTGGGGAGAAGGATGCATCTACCCACAACTAACCAAACGAGATGACAATTTGATCAAAGGTGGGGAGAAGGATGCATCTACCCACAACTAACCAAACAAGGTGATAATTGAATTATGTGTATGAAAAAGGATGCATCTACACATACCTAATTGGACAAAATGCTTTGATGTTTTGATTCTCAAGGATTTGTGGATGTTGCTTCAAATTTTTGATGTTGATTTGATTTTCCAAAGAAGCCTAGCATAATGATGGTATCAAGATTTTCTAGAATTTTCCATGAGATGGAATGGTTGATTTTTTGGATGATGGATGATGTTTTGGATCTTTGATCCTAAATGTACCTAGTAGGACTCTTGTTTACAAGACCAAGGTGATGAATATGCTCTTCCCTAAACAAGGTGCTCAAATTGTTGAAACAGACTTGGATTGTGAGTATAGTAAAATGAATACATATTTGGATTATCGCTTGATGCACATCTTTAAAATTTGAACAAGAATCTTTGTCTAAATTTGTAAAGCTCTTTAAGACTTTTTTGGTGTTGTTTGGGACTAATATTTTTGACCTTGGGTTTGTGGATTTTGATGTTATGAGAAATCATTGAGAAATCATGTGTGGGATTCAATTGTTTATCTTTGCTTTAATGACTTCTTTTTACCAAAAGCACACTCTTGATTATGTTTCAAATTGAATGTCCAATGTCACAACTTCTTTTCACCCCACAAAAGTGCTATGTGGAAGTTCCAAGAAATTAAGACAAGGGTTGCCTAATGTTGACCTTTGTACGAGAAAATTAAGATGTAAACCCAATTACTTAGAAAACTCTAAGGATATAATCCCTAGGGTAAGTAATAGCTCTTGGGTTTTGTCAAAGGTATTTTCTCTAACTAAGGGGTTTGAAATTTGATTTTCTTGTTGAATGTGTGCTTCCCAATGTTTTCAAACAAGCAAGTGTTTTTATAGCAAGAACATGCACAACCCTATGGATATGAAGGACTGTATTTGTTGAGTTCCCACTTGGACAAGTCCAGCTATGCCTACTCTTAGTGAATGATTAGATACTTGACCCCACTAGCTCCCCTCCACAGCACTCACTTATATGGGGAATCCAAGCATCAATTCCCATGAAACTCCCATGGCATGCTTTTCATTTCTACTAAGAGCTGTAAAAACACGGGATGACTTCGAAATGACTGTTCTTGCACCAACAAATAGATAAGGATTTGGGTTGTTAAACAAGGTTCTTAATTTGGGACATTGGGGACATGGCACCTTGTGAGTGTCTAGCAAGCCACTAAAATCTTTAATCAATCCTACTAGGGATGCTTATACTTTTTATGGTAGTACCCCATTTTGAAAGACACTATACAGCTAAGGCCTGCATACCATGAGGACTTGACAATTTAGTCTCATCCATTTATATACCGGCTTGAGTGAAAAATTGGTTGGAGTCACCTTCGAGTTCTCCTTGTGGATGTGTCTCTTAGGCAGGCCCCTCTAAAGTTAAACAATAGAAAGAAAGCACATCCGTAGTTCGATCAATCTTCATTTAGAAACAAAGAGAGAACACACATGATATACCTAACTCACACTCACAAGATTTGTTCATACACAACTTAATGTCACCAAAAAGCCTTTTGATTCTCAAGATCACCATGAGGCACAAGAGAAGTGCATACGTCTTTTCAATGATATTAGTTTGGATAAAAAAATTACAAAACAAAGTAGCACATGTTCTTTTTAAACCAACAAAGCAATAACGACTTCTTTTTAAACACCAAATGAAATGTGAAGATTTTCCTTGTTCAATTGTTAATCCTCAAACCAAATCTAGTAAGTTTGTCCTAAAGTTCATTTTAGCCCTTTGTAACAAGAAATTGAAATGTTCTTTTTAGATCCCAAATTAAATTTAGTAAGTCTTAACCATATGAAAGATAACAAATTTTTAAGAGAAATTGTGCATCCTCTAAGAGTGTTAAACAAACACTTAAGTGTTAAAAAACAATTGATATTTATAAGAGAATGTTGTCATTAGGAAAATGATATCTCTATGATCTGAAGCACTAAAATAGGGGCCCGATGCACTGGAACAATAGAAGCACTAAAACAGGGCTTAAAAGCACTAAAATATGGGTCAAAAGTGCTAGAATACAGCTCAGGAGTACTAAAATAGGGTTTGGAAGTGCTATAACAGGGGTTAGAAGTGCTATTACAGATGCTCAGAGGTGCTATTTTGGGTATTCAGAAGTGCTAGAACAGGTTTCAAAAGCGCTAAAGCGGGTATTAGGAGCGCTAAAACGGGGCTCAGAAGCACTAAAACAAGTCTTTGAAGCACTAAACCAGGGCTTAGAAGCACTAAAATAAGTTTCAAAAGTGCTATAAAATTTTGTGGATGCACTATATCGAGACCTCATCGATGAACCTATTAGGAAAACATCAAAATTTTGAAAAAAAATGTGTTAGATTTGGAACAAAGCCCTCCTTCTAGTGCCAAAATGTGAACCAAGATCCCTTAGAACCTGTAAAACACAACAAACACACACATTAGAGGATTTAAATTTAAGTTAGAATTTAAGTTCCCCATGAAATCCATTTGCAATGCTTAAAATAGGAAACAAGAATGAAGAACACAACAAAATAGATTAAATCCTATTTAAACAAGCAAACTCTTGATCCCATGGGGGAATTGGTCTCAATTTGATGTGAAATTGGCCCTTTCCCAACTCCTATGATGTAATGTTGATGAGTGATGATGAGTGATCCACTTTGTTGAAGATTCAAGTATGCTCCATGATGAAAAACTTGCATAACCTAGCTATGGATTTGATAAAATGATAAAGCTTGAAGATGGATTTGAGTATATTAAGTTTGTTCAAATTGTGGATGATCAAATGAGGAGAGTAACCTTTTGTTGATAGATTGACAAGTTGGAGAAATTCCCAAAATGAAGCAATGTGCAATTTTCATCCAATGGCAAGGTGCCACTTGTCAACATGTGAATGGTTGAAGGATGTGCTATGAATGTGCCCATAAATGCAAATTAGGTGGATATTTGAAATTTGAAAATATGGAAAAGACATGTTGGAGGAAGAAAGAAATTCATTAAAGGCCACTTCACTCAATGCAAAAGGACACACAAGGTGAGATAAATGCCTTGTTGGAAGGACAAAGTTCACTTGGATTTGAAATTCAAATTTGAGGAATATTCCTCCATTATGCCAAGTTGAAAGAAAATATAGATTTAATAAATGAATTAAATATATTTTCATGTGCAAGTGGCAAAACATGGAGGATGGGACATGCATTAGGATTAAATTAATCAAGGTTAATTAATTTAATGAAGGATTAGATGATGTGACATATTTAACTTAAATTTATGGGTTGATTTAAATTGGAATGAGAATAATATGATAAAAGGATTAATTAAATAAAGATTTTTGATTTATTTAATTAAAAGGGATGGAGTTAGATTAAATTAAATAAGGCTTTGATTTATTTAATTTAATGAGATAGACTTTAGAGATTTAATCAAATAAAATTAATTATTTAATTAAATAGGGATAATTAGATCAGATTGATTGATTTAATTAACAAAAGAGAGAGACTTAATCAAATACATGATTTATTTAATTAAGGGAGGGAAATTGATGAATTTAATCAAATAAGGGTATTCGATTAAATGGTTAGACTGAGAGATGATTTAGGATGAAATGGTGTTAGTAGTTGGGATCAGATGTGCAATGCCAATCAATATATTTTTGATGTCTACACTTTCAATTTGATGACAGAGGTTAGGTCTACTTCCTGTTGCATCTACCTCAAAGCCCATCTTTGACAATTAATTTTTTTTAACTCAGAGGTTGTCATGCAAATACATGTGGTAGAAAGGTTTTTAGAACAAATGGTAGTACGATCATTCAATTTTGTGCTTCTAGGATGAGTTCTGATACACCATTTAATGTGTTTTTAACTGTGACCAAGCTAGATTTGGTGTTCCCAAAAGTTACAAATTTCAAGAATCTGAGGGCAACCCATTTCCTATTTTGGTCTCTAATGTTTACATTTTTAGTTTCATCAAGGTGCAAGGAAAAATGATGTATTATTTGAAAGTCTTTTAGGTGTAGTGAACCCCTCTAGCAAACCCAATTACAAAGGAGGTACCAAATATTGGTTTTTCGGGTGAGATCTAATGGAAAACCCATCTTTTATTTAATTGATTAGGCCCAGGAACAAAAAATCATGACTCCAGGGGTTCTGGTTTGTGTGCAATGAATTTTCACCATTTTTCCAGTAAGAGAAATTAAAAATTTGCCTATGTCCTAATGTTTTAATATGTTGATATTTAAAACATTTTAAATGTTTTAAATAATTTGATGACTTAAATATCTACAAGGAACTTTATAAAAATTTATGAAAGGATTTTTTTCTTTCATAAATTCCTTTTCTATGATTCCATGGAAAGAGAAAAGGCCTCCAAGTGAAGTCTAGCCAAATTGCGGGGAGCTCCACTTGGGCACCAAAATGATTTCTAATCACATACAGGTAATTTTGGGGCAGTTTTGGGGTTGTTTAAGGATTGAAAATGGTTGTTTTAACTTGAAAAAGATTTCCTAAAACATTTCCAACACCTAGGAAACATTTGTAAGGGTGATTTATTTAGTTTTTTTATGCCAACAAGGTCAAAAATGCCCTACAACTCCATTCCACAACCTGTAACATGGTTACATAACCCAACAAGCATTTCCAATACCACACAATACTTGTTTGATTGCTATTTTGAGCATTTAAATGGTAGATTGAATGGGATTTAGTGTTGAATGGTGTCTATTTTCATGCAAATAGTTTGGAGCAATTTTTTTTGTGAGATTGAATGTGCTTCCTCCGTGTTTAGAATATTCCGAGAAGAGTTGTTCATGACTTGGCAACATTTTAGCATGATGCCATAAACACCTTTGTAGCAGTGAAAACAACCCACAAATTTTTTTGCTTCATTTCTATGTATCTTAAGGCACAAAAATGGAGATCTAGAGGGGAAAATTTTAACTTTGAGATACAAAATGAAATAGATAGGTGAAAATAATTTAGTTGCAGGTAGGATATTTATGCAAGTTGTTACAAGATAAGTATTTGACATAATGTCAAACCAGTTGTAAATGAAATGGCTACATGATAACTATTTAAATTAAATGTCAAATTAATTTTAGGGAAAAAAAGGTTGAAATGAAGGCTTTGTGGATCAATTTGTAAAGTTAAAATGCAAGTTGAAAGGCATTTTTAACTACTAGTGAAATGGGGTTTTTACCCATAGGTGAAAATTTTTCACTGTTAAGGTGAAATATAGCTGTAAATGTATTTTTACATACAAGTAAAGAAGTTGCATGGAAATGAAAGCAACCAAAATGATAAAGAAAATTTTAGTTTCGAGTGTGAGGTAAGATGGGGATTAGGGTTAGATGGAATTTTTCAAATGACAGATCAAAGGGAGTTCACTATGAAAAATCTCATGCAGATATTAAATTTGAGCCTTCTTCTCTTCTTTAAGTTTAATATTTTCTTCATTTATGGGGGTTCTAAGTTTTGGGAGGCTCTTAGCTTTTGGGTTCTAGCCAAGGAAGGGGCTATGTACAAAAAATGTTGAATGATGATGGTGAAGACCTATGTTTATTAGGCATTACTTTACAATGTCTATGTCTCTTGTAATTGTGTCATATATGAATATACTCTATTGAGCAATTTTCCTAAAGTGTGAGTTATAATAGGCTTTACACTATGTAGTCAAGGGTTATATCAGTTTTTAAGCACATTTTCTATTCTAAATTAGTTTATTGGTTTGCTATTTTTCCAAGGGGTAAAGTAAATTTCTACCATGAATTAATGGGTATGTTATCATTTACTAAGGATTAATAAGTATATTCCATAATAAGCTTTCTCGGGTCTAATTATCATAAGGTGATAATCTAGCAGAAGACCCCTAAGATATATTTGGCTTTGTCATCATAAAATGCATAACATATGACTTTGTTGCCCAGGGTAGGCACTAGTCTTGCATGGTTTTCCATTCCCCATCCTCGTAAACAAATCTAAATTGATACAACCTTTTAATTCTTTAGTTTTATGTTTATTTTGTGTCTCATACTTCATGCTTATAATGAAATCAAAACAATGGGTGTACCATTATTTGATGTATCCATACACATCCTTGTCATATTATATGAATTTTATCTACTTCACATTGTGTTGCACCATAAGATAAATATTTGCATTCATTGTCACATAGGAGCACCCTCCTAGGTTTTGTAGAGCTTGAAGTGTAGGGGAGAAAAGTATAAAATTCATCTCCCATTTGTTGGCCACTAATGTTGGAGTTCTTGAGCATAAAGGGTTGGATTTCCTTTACAGGATTTCCAAAGTTTAGCTGGAAAATTAAATCACTAATAGATTGGTGGCTCTACTAGGAAACAGTGATAAATCTATGAGAAAAGAGTCAAGAATTTCATAAATTTGGACATATAGTTTCTAGATATTAGAATTTTCAAACTTGGAAGAGGTTTTTTCATAGTTGATTTAAAGAAGTTATGTGTGACTCTGCTATTTGAGGATACCCAAAATGAAATTAAGCTTTAGAAGAGCTTCATGTTGTTTGAAGTTCAATCCTCTATGAAGAGAGGTGGCCAATATGTGAAAAGAAATTGATGAAAATGAGAAAAATATTTTAGATCTACGAAGGTTTATAGTTAGGAAAGAACAAATTCAAACTCAACGCCACAAATTCAACCAAGCGCTCCTCAAGAACAAGCACCCAACTCAATCGATGGCAACAATAAGCATGATGAAGCCAAAAACTTCAAAATTTCATTAAATACCTCACTCAAAGCTCATACGAAGACATTAATGCCATCGACAAGACAGTCAAGAAAAAACTGGGAACCCGATGTCAAGACAGAATCTAAAAAAATCTGGCCCATGAGGAAATCCGCGAAGACTGGAAATCCCTGAATCACGGTGCACAGTCGGAGTCCGAGTAGAATCCGAGAAAATTTGTCTAGGGAGGGAAGTCCCGAATCAGGGTGAAAACCTGAACTTAGCTCAAAATTAAAGATTTTCAATGAATAACCTAGGGAAATTATTAAGGCCACCAAGATAAATATTCAAGCACATGCCAAAATAAGACAAAACCTCTGAATGAAAGAGCCTATATACCAAAACTGAAGTGAAAGAGGGTCCCTGCTTTCAGCGGGGCATGTGTGTGAAAACTACACAACAAATGGCAACTTCTGCTGGGAAAATGCTCTATAGCATTTGATGACGAACAGGAATCAAGAACCTAGAATCTCTAGTTTCAGTCTCATTATCAGATAATCAAATTAAAATGTAAGGATCAAGGAATCAGAACCAAAGGGTAGACCGAACCTTCCATAAACTAAAAATCCAAGTGTGTGCAAGTGAGTTCATTACCTTCCTTAGGCTACTGTAGGACCCAAGCTGTCAAGTCAGGCTACATAAGGATTCTAACTTCAAAAGCAACCTGGATAGAGCCTCGCTACTAGTCAGGCGTCTATAGCCCCGATGAGGTTATTGTTGTGATTCTCCTAATCATAGCTCTACTGCCAGCCAGGCATCTATAGCCCTGATAGAGATATTTAGATACCCCTGATGAGTTGAATCCATTCTTTTATTTTCAACATTTTCTCTTTTCTCTTTTGATATTTTCTTATCTTTTCATGTTTCATTTCAACCTATGAACAATGAAGTCCACACTCGGGGTTGAGAACCACAGTGGTGCTGAAGCAGAGATAAGATTTTTCACCTAAAAAAACCTTACAAGGAACCTTCAATAACACCAGGATTCTTAAGATACATGAGAGATATAAGATTTCATAATACTTCAAATTTAGATCAAAACCTGTGACCCATTCTCTTTAAACCAAGTATTTTTCCTGTTTGGCATTGACAAAGACATCAACCATCCTTCCAGGATACAAGACTAAAGTCCACCAATAAAATTTTAGAGTAGTCCCAGATAATGCTATATTTGATATACAGATGCAACACATCTTGGTGAAAATAGGGAAACCCCAAGACAGGAGCAAAGAAAAAACAAACCAAAACAAAACTACACTAACCAAAACAAAGCAAAACAAATAGCAGAAAGGGAAACCTACTCTAACCAAAGAAAAACAAAAGAAAGGAAACCTAACCTAACTATATACAAGAAAAGAGTTGAAAATAGATAAAGACTAGAAATAATGCTTCAAATACTGTTCGTTGACAGGCAGTGGGATATCCTCTCCAGTGAGAGTTTTCAAACGAAAAGCATTATCTCCCAAGATTTCTAAAATCTGGTAAGGACCAAGCCAAAGTTTATCAAATTTTCCATGCTCCCCCTTATGATCATGAGCTTTATCCCAATAAAGAACCAAGTCAAAAATCCTAAAAGCTTTTATCTTGGCTCTTTTATCAAACCATCTCTTGACAACCCCCTGATGTTTAGCAAAGTTGTCTAAGGCTTTGTCTCATTTTTCCTCAAGATGTAACAATTCAGCAAGTCTGGCCTTGCGCTTATCTTCCCCATCATAATAGTCATTAATGAACTATAAGGTAGGAATTTTCAACTAGATGGGGAACACAGGTTCTAGTCCATACACAAGATGATATGGGGGAGTACCTAAGGAAGCCTTATGTCTTGTATGATCTACCCACAAAGCAAATCTAAGTTAAGTGTGCCAATCCCTAGGATTCCTCTCTAATAGCTTATGAATGACTATCAAAAGATTCTTGTTAGAAGACTCAGCCAACCCATTGCCCTGTGGATAGTAATTGGATGAAAATTTTATTATGATCCCATGGTCAAAAGCCCAATTGGAAAACTTCAAAGATGCAAAAGCAAGGCCATTATCACAAACTAAAGATAAAGGGAATCCAAAACGATTGATAATACCTTATTCAAGGAAGTCAATTACTGCCTCAGAAGTACATTGTGTAGACACCTAAAAATGGTCTGGAGAATCTAATTAATTAAATACGACTTATTTGATTAATTTATCTTAAATTCGTCTACTTAGTAAATAAATAGAAATATTTATTTATATTAAATTCATTATTAATTCTTCTATTTCTCTCCTAATTAAATAAACAAAATTAAAAACTTTGTTTTATTTAATTATTATCATTATTACTTCTTGTACACTTCTATCATAAATTAAATACACAACTTAAATAATTTGTGTTATTTAATTACCTCATCACATTTCTTCTTAATTAAATAAAGATATTCTAAAATCTTTTATTTAATTATCATTCTCCTTTTGTTTTAATTTAATAAACAAACCCTATAGTTTTATTTATTAAATTATTCAATCCTCTTTTTGCTAAATTTAAATAAATTAAAATTATTTAAATTTATGCATAAATTTTATACCACTATTCACTCACCAATAAAATTAAATTTTCAAAATTTAATTAATAGCACTGTCATTCACGGGAAGAGCTTCGGGGACAAACCTGCAGGAAGTTCTCTCAACCACCTTCCACCCACCTTCCCTCTTATCTTGCCTGGTGTTTTCATGGGGAGAAACCATCCTCCATGATCAGCTCCATCTTCTCATCCCATGCCCTTCAATTCTCCAGATTGAATCACAGCCCCTTATCCTGTATCCCTGTGCAATTGTGCTGTCGTGAAAGCTATAAATACAACTCTTGGGCTATAGGGAATGGACCCCCAACTTATGCAATATTACTCTGCAGGTTTCCAAAGCATCCAACATTCATCCAGCATCTCCAGCATTCAGCATTCAATCAAACATCCATCCAGCATCTCAATTATGGCAGTTTATAGTAGTTTCCTTCTTAGAAGCTTTGTTGTAGAATCATTCTAGTTGCATAGTTAGTCATATTAGAATAGAATAGCTTAATTCTCATTCTCTTAGTGTCATTTCAATAGTTTAATTAGCTTCTAAATCTGAGAGTTAAGTAGATTAGAGAGATCTTTAGAGTTAGAGAGTAATAGGATAGATTTCTGAAGATTTGTAGTTTAAATTAGTTTAAATTCTTTAAATCTTAGATGCAATGTCCTATTTAGAAGCGTAGATGCATGTTTAACTTGTTTTCCCCATTCTACCGCTTACAAATTGTTTTCATGCAAGAGCTTTAGTCCATCGTGTAAAATAATCAGTAATGGTGAGCATATACCTATGACCAGCAAAGGAGGGTGGGTTGATCATGCCTATGAAGTCCATTCCCCACTGAGCAAAAGGTTTTACCTCAAAGATAGGTTGGAGTGGGAGTGTTGCACGTTTCTCTCCGGTTGTTGCAGTTTGACACACGTTACAAGTTCTGACATGGCTATGTGTCCTTGAACAATGTAGACCAATAGTAACCTGTTCTTAAAATCTAGTTTGTAGTAGAATGCACAGAGCCATGGCCTGTACCATATCTATCATGAAGTTCTATCATCACTCTTTTTGACTCTGCCCTTCCTAAGCACCTCAAATACACACCTTCATGATTCTTTTTATATAGGATAGCTCCTTTTAGCATGAAATTATCACTCTTTAAGCATAATTCCCTTCTTTGTACTGCATTAAAATGATCAGGGCATCTCTAAGTTATGAGATAATGAACAATATCATCGCACCACTCACCAGGAGAAACATCTTCTAAAGTATAAGTCTAAGCTATAAGATTAGGTCCTATTTCTGCCATTTTCTTTGTGAGCCCTTGCCCTCTGACTATCTTCATGGGCTGAATCTCAACATCATATTCTTGTAACATAGTCACCCACTTAGCCCTTCACTCTCCTAACTCATTCTGCATTAACATCAACTTAACTGCTAGATTGGGGACTATAGCAAAGATCTTGTTTCTGAGGATATAATGTCAACTTTTTTACTGCCTTGACTAAGGCATAAGCCTGTTTCTCCATATTTGGGTATCTCAGCTCTGGATCCTTTAATGGTGTTCCCATAAATGCTATGGGATACTCATTACCTTGATCTGATTTCTGAGTTAATATAGTAGCACAGGAGTGGTCAGAGGCAAAGGAGTATATGTGAATGGTTTAGCATAATCTGGACTCACCAAAACTGGAGCTTCAGTGATGGTTCTGTTGATGCCAAAAATTGACGAGGTAATAGTGCCCTATGGGAAACTCAGTTCAAGGGGGACCCCTTTTGTGCCAAACTGAGTGACCTCTGAATTTTAAAGAAACTGGCTTCTTCTATAATGGGTTTTTGGAAAGGGAAAAAGAAATGGATACAATGAAGGAAAGTCTAATCTAAGGCAATGCGCCAAAATCTGCTGATGGGCATGATAAATCATAGATTTAAGGGCCTGAATGGTGTTATCACATTCTAAAACGTCGAAGACTTAAAGTTATAGCATAAACAGTTCATTTATTGGCATAAAATAGTATTGCATACATCCTTACCAGTAAGAAGAGTCATTTAGACATGATTTAGATAAGCAAGCTTGCATTCAATATATAGAAGTCATGTCAAATGAAATGCTTAAGACAATAAAAAGCACAGCTTATACTTCAATCAATACACAAAAAATAGAAAGGCCGAACAGTTGGCACAGTCTGAAAGTTTCTTGCAATTAAACATATAAGAGAGGTCTGGTGTCTCTTGCTATAGCCAGTATCCTTTTTCTTAAAGCTCTTGGATCCTTGGACTGTTGGACCCTTTTTCCTCAAAATTTTGGACCCTTCTCTCGTTGACAGAGAGAGTATATATAGCTGGAGAGAAAACTCCCACCGCTTTGGAAAGCTGTAACAGAAAAGATCCCACAATCTCCTGCAATGATGCCAGAATCAAAAGATTTCCAATGCCATTACCATGGCAACGAGTTAGAACATGGCATCTGGATATTCAGGTGTAGGCACGCCCCTCGTAATGATGGTAGTGGTCCCAGCCAAGCTTCGAGGTGACAAGTGCCATCCACCGCTTCAGAGAACCATGACGAGCAGCACCCAATAACATATTTTTTCTCAGCTAGCCTATCGCCTGCTTTGATGATCAATGTAAGGCACGTGGTAGCCCGTCGCGGCCTGAATGAGAATTCCTCTTACTGCTACCGAGAGATTTCGAAGAAGAGACACATGTTCAAGGGGCTAAGGTCTATCTTGAAGTGGGGAGAAAGCCGCATGAACCGAGTGTGAAAGACACTTGGCAGCGTTTTGCAGCCCATGGTATTCATCTCCTTGCTGCATTGAAAAGGCTGCGAACAATTGCCACCTAGTAGAAGGTAGGGCCCGCCAAAATAAAAGAAGGCCTGCCGAAGCATTTCGCAGCCCGCAGCTGCTTATTTCATCCCTGCATGAAAAGTTTGTGATACGCCGCCACGTAGCAAGATGTGGGTCCCTCTGACAATCTTTAGAAGTGATGGCTCCGGCAGAAGGCTTTCACAACCCGAAGAGACTTCAAGGCAAAAAGAAATAAAAACCTCCACAAGTGAGACACGTGGACGCCCAGCGCAGCCTCTCGAGACCCGAAAGGGAAGCCACTACCCGAAGCTGCGAAGAGAAGATGTGCACAGCGGGGGATCAAAACTTGATGGAAAGCCGAATAAACTCGGTGATACTTAGGCCGGCGCATGAACACTTACAAAAGAAGCCCGAAGGGATCTGTTTGAATATTTATTTTAATAGGTTCTCTTTATCTTAGCAAATGCTTCCTTTGCTTCTACACTCCATTCAACCTTATCCTCCTGTTTCAACATTGCATTGAGTGGCTTAACTATTTCTACAAACCCAATGATGAATTTCCTTACAAAGTTGATTTTTCCAAAGAATGATTTCATTTCTTTCTTACTAGCAAGTGGTGGGATCTTGAGAATATCCTCTATGCATTCTGGATCAATGGCGATTCCTTTCTCTGAGATAACATGTCCTAACAATTTACCCTCTATGACTCCAAAGATACATTTCTTTGGATTGAGAGATATTCCAAATTCACTGCGCTTCTAGAAAACTGTGCACAAATATGAGATATGATCATCTCTTTTCTTGGAAAAATCTATCAGATCATCCATATAAATAATTATGCACTTACCAATGATTTCTTTAAAGGCAATATGCATCACTCTTTGGAATGTGGCTCCAGCATTAATCAAGCCAAAAGGCATTCCTCTATAGGAAAAAGTGCCCCATTTGGTAGTAAAAGCAGTCTTGTGTCTGTCTTCATACTACACCATGACTTGGTTGTATCCTGAATAACCATCAAGAATGACATCATCTGAGATCCGTTGACAATCTAGAGCACCTCATCCAGTGAGGGAATTGGATAATTATCTTTCTATGATGCTCTATTTAGGTTCCTGAAGTCTACACATAGCCTAATTTCACCATTTTCTTCCATACTAGAACCAGATTTGCAACCCAAGTAGAGTGTTTGACTGGAAATATGATTCTTGCATACAATAGTTTCGACACTTCCTTCTGTATTATAGGTTCCAGGAGAGCATTAATAGGCCTTTGCCTCTGTCTGAAAGGATTCAATCCTGGATTGAGAGGGATAGTATGGGTTATGTTTGATGTATCATAAGTCTTCAAGTCCTCATAACTCAAGGCTATCACATCTAGAAATCTATGTAGTGCATCGATGATTCCTCTTCATTCTTCTGGAGTGCACACTTTACTAATAAAAATATTTTTGACATCATCTTGAGTTCCCATATTATATTTGTCACATTGTCCACTAATGGAATCTTTCCTAGCATCTTGTTCCTGATCCCTGACCTTATCCATATCAAATATTCTCTTTAATTGCACCATTCCTCTAGGAATTGTATTAGTCTTCAAATTTATTACCCCTTCCAAATCCATCTCTACTTCCTGGAGTTCTGTTTCATCAATAATTTGAAAAGTAAAGACATCATTATTGGTGATGAAATCTAAAATATGCTTGTCATCTTCAAACACCTAGAAGTTGGTGACATTATTAGGCACTAAGGGTATTGGAGTCAATTTTAATATGAACTTCTTTAATCCAGAGAGATAAAGGTTGCAATGTACTGGCTACCTAGGCAAGAGAGTTAGATATCTGGTTCTTACTTCATGGAATCAACTGAATATTGAAGGCATCAAATCCTTCAATGAGATCCCATACTCTGTGTCTATAATTGGTCATCCATCTATCATGACAAGAATATTGTCTCCTAACTTGCTTGACTACTAACTTAGAATCCCCAAAAACTTGCAAGATCTTAACCTTTTTCTTCAATGCCATTAGCAGTCCATGAACCAGAGCCTCATATTCTGCTATGTTATTTGTACAATGAAATTGAAGTCTATGAGCAGTAAAAAATCTCTTACCTTTTGGGCTAATAAACTCAAATCTGACCCCAGCTCCCTGCTTTGATTTGGACCCATTGAATCTTAAAGTCCAACAGCCAGTAACTATAGACTTCTTTGCAGTATCCTTTGCACTATTGCTGCTAGAAGGTTCCTTTGAAGGTATTACTTCTTTTCCTTTGGAATCTTCTTGCACACTAATTGTGACTATAGGAGTGGGATTGATACACATCTGTATTTGTTCTACTATAGCCTGGCACAAGCAACAGTCTATTTCTTAATGAGAGGCATTATGCACCCTGCACCAATTGGGAAAAAGTAACTCTCCAAAGTTCATTCTTCTTGCTAACTGGATCTGATCTTCAATACATTTTTGAAGGAACTCTTGAAAACTATCTAGCAAAGCTAGTTGATTATCCTTCGATTCATAATCATTTTTAGCCGGTTCTATTAAGGCTTTAGTACCATTGGATTCTACTATAGAACCAACATATATCGCATGCAACATGAGGACTTCTTCTATGTTTGACTCTTCAAGGGGGGTGCAAGTACATAATTCCCCATACTTACTTCTGATATTAGAATTTCATTTGAGGTATTCTAATATTTTGTAATCACATATTTCATTCTAGGCTCTCTCTCAATTCTAATCTGGTTTGGCACTCCTTTCCAGGGAAGCCACATATGAGAATGATTAGTTGAAACATATCCATTCAAAGCCCTAGTGAACTCTCTTCCCAGAATTAGGCCATAACCATCAGGTATGTCAGTCACTTGTATATTGATAACTTGCTAAATTCTAGGATTAGAAGCAACTTGCATATGAATCATATTTAACTCCCCTACCACATTTACTTCAGGCCTATCTAATTGTGTAACTTTATTTTGTGAGTCAATAGGGGTAATACCCATAGCTCTATAGACATCGAGGGGCATAACATTGGTTGAAGCACCAGAATCCAAAAGACAATTATGCAAGTTTTTACCAAATATGCGAACAGAAATCAAGAATGGAGGAGTATCTACTTTTCCTTGAAACAAAGTTAAAGGAGTATCCACTTGAGCTACCTAAGTCTTTCCCTTCTCTTTTCCCTTCTCTCCAAGAGGCATGTGGACCTGAGTATGAGTTTGATTTTTCCCTCCTACTGACTGAGAACTAGAAACCTTATTGACACTTTTGCTAACTAATTTATCTTTTGACATAGAATTTGTGTTGTAAACTCCTAAGACTACATTCCTAATGGTTGGAACCCTCAATAACTCAAATACAGATAAGATTACCTTTAATTTTTTGAGTTCTTCAGCAACATAGAAGGCCAATTGTTCCTCATTCAGGTTAGCAGGGGTATCTTTTGGGTATTCTGTCGCTTTGTCCTTGTTTGCATCAGCACCTCTCCCCTTTAACACACCAGCATGCCCCTGATCTTGAGATAAATATTGCTTGGACACCTGAGGAAATGGATTATTACTAGCATTAGGGTCTGGAGGTGTGCTGAAATTGTTTGGTAGAATGGAAGTAGTGAAGGGACCTCCACCTTGGGGATGTCTATGTGGTAACTCCCTTAAGTCATACTTCTTGACAGGTCTCTGGAAGGTTTGTAATTCTTCAACATAAGCCTCTTCATCTTTGGGACCATTATCATTTATTGGATTCTCATTGAATAATTGTGTCATCTCATCTACATTACATACCTAATCTACCTCTTCCATCAACTGATCATTTTCTTCTTCTAGCACATTCTCTTTAATTTGAGGAAAATGAGCATAATTTAGTACCAACACTGGTGAATCATAAGGATTAGATGGTACTATTTCCTGATTACTTGCATTGTTCTCCACTTTGTACTAGAAAATTGAGGCTACTATTCAAAATTCTTGATAGTCTAACTCAAAATGTTGACTCATTTTATGGAGCCTACACCATCCCGATAAGGCATCCTCAGCCAAATATACACCACTAGGAGGCTTCTCTTGATTAACTAGCTGGTTGACAGGCTGATTGGTTGGTTGGTCCAGTGGGGTGGGAACTCCTCCATTGTTAGGTCCTATGTTCCAAGTCCTGTTTTGTCCCAGTGTCTGCCTCCTATCGAAACCTTGTCCACCACTCTACCCTCTATCAAATTTCTGGCCTGAATACTTTCATTTATCAAAGTTCTATCTTCTTTCATTATTATATGTTATGTCATTATTAAATCCCCTATCATTGTTGAATCCCCTATCATTGTTGTAACCTATATCTTGCTTATATCCTCTATCATTATTGTACCCTCTTTTATTATTGTATCCCTGATCATGGCACTGCCCTCTATCAAAGTTCTACCCTTGTGGATTTTCTCTATTCTGATTAGACTGCATATTTCTCTGAGCAGCTTACAACTAACTATTCTGGTTCCTCAAGTAGGTCACCTCCATATTCAGCTTATTTACTTGTTTAGACAATTCATCTAGTCTCTCCTTGTCAGGATTAATATATGGCAATTCATTTGCATTGTTCTGAGGGTATCCTACTATAGTATTGGCATTCAGTGATTGGTTCAAAACTTTGGAATTCTGTAGATATGGAGGATAGCTTGCATGAGGTAGTGGGTGCAGAGGTTTATTCACATTTTGCTTAGGATAGCTAATTGTAGGTGGAACTTATCTCATAGGTGGTCTTGGGTGGGAAACCAAAGGCAACTAAGGTACTGGATTCATGATTGGGGTATGGTTAGCAAGAGCCTGGTTGAGAGCTAGAACTTGTCCAAGATGAGCGACGGGTCCTAATGAGGGTAAAGGCCTAGACAGGTGTTGCCTTAAAGTAGTGCTAACCTTAACAGCTTCTACATATGCATCAAGTATATTGTCAGGAGGGTTATTCCTCCATTTCATAAAGGTAGCTGTTAGACTATCCAATCCCTCATAATAGACTTCTAAGGTAGTAGGTTCATCCACAGCATAAGGAGCCTACAATCTGGTATAAGCACGATGAAACCTATTGTTGAAGGATGCTATAGGCTCATTGACCTCTCTTTTAACATTAGTGAACTGAAGGTAGAGCTCATTGGGACTAATGGGAATACAAAACTTCTATAAAAATGTAGTCTCTAGCTCAATCCAATTCTTGATAGATCTAGCAGATATATGATTGTGCCAATAGAATGCATCATCTCCTAACAAATAAGGGAAAAATCTGCATTCTACATCCTCATGATTTATCCCTCTATCCTTAAGGCAAGTCTAAAAGATTCTGACGTGTTCCTCAGTAGTCCTATTAGGATCATTGACTTGGAATTTTTTAAAAAAGTGTTTACTGTTCTTAGGCATGAAATTGTAAATAGCGAAACTCAATGGAGATGGATTATTAGTCAGGAAAGCCATTGGTGGAGGTGGGGGTGGTAATGGCTGATTTACAACTGGCTAGGGTTGTGGAATGGGAATTCCCTCAGACTCATATGAAGATGAACCTAATGAAGATGGGGATGATAAAGATGATGTAGGTGGTTGAGAGGATGATGATTCTCCCCTCCTGTTGGTTCTTCTAGACCTAGTAGGGTTTGGTAATTCTTGAAATTCTTCCTCTCCTGGAGAAGATCTAGTTCTTCTTCTGAATCTTTCAGGAGAGATGGCATCCAAAAATTGATCCAGCTTGCTTATTCAGGCCCTCCTTCTAGCGCCAATCTATCAATGATGTTTTCTTCACAACAACTCAGACATAATATAATATCCTATCTCTCTTGAAAGGTAAATCTCTATCAGCAAGATTCAAGAGATAACCCCAAGGTCTCTAGTGTTAGGTCTTGATAGTGCACAAACAACTCAGTGATAAATGTGAAAATGCTGATAATCACAATGGGACCTTACTACAAGCAAAATACTGAATCTTAATTTATCAAATCTAGCAATAAAAATGATACTCCAATCCTAAATTTAACCCAATAATCAAAGAAATAACAAAAGATAAGGGTTTCAAAGAGATCTCTATCTTAATATTAAACCTAAGATTAACAATGCAAATGACCGAACACTTGAAATGGACCAACCCCTTAAAATAGATCCCTATTTGACCTAGATAAATCTGCAATCTTGTAGGAATAGTGCAATCTTCTAAGGTATTAAGATTTTCAAAATCATGAACATTCATTCAAACAACCCTATTGCAATGTAAATGAATAAATCCTCACAATTGAACTAATGCACAATAAAAATAAAGTCCAGGCTAACTTTGCAAAGCAACTAACAATCAGTTGGTTGCGAAAAGTATGGACTAGGGATTGCTGCAACACTTCAAATATTAAACCATAAACATTTTTGAATCAATTCTAATTCTAAACTTCTAAACATTAATCCTCCTCACAACAATTCTGAAGATAGAATAACAAGAACCATGCGAGATAAAGAACACAAGTATGGAACCAAATCACAATGTCATTAATTGCTTCAAATTATCCACTATAGCAACAATTCTAGCTTTCTGTTACAATATTTTCTTGAGAATAACTACTTGCTAACTTTGGCTCTACTCCAATCATTCTATGTCTAAAATTTCTTAACCCTTACAAAAGAGGAAAAATGCCACATTTATAGAAATCCCCCAAAACATGTCGTCCTAGATAAGTTTTACAATAAATAATAAGGCACAACAAGTCAACCAATAGAAATTCAAAATAGGATAAATAAGCATTAAATACATGTGTTCCATCTGATTTAGCCTGAGATCTCCAATGTAGCTCAGACCAATGCATGGCAACATAATAGGGAAGCACAAATCTTGATGTAGCCAATCATTAAGTGCCTTCCCCCTTCTCCTTATCCCGATCTAGCATCTCATGAACTTTCAACAGCGTCCTATCCAAATCAGCCACCCTAAGTTGATTTTCAATCGATGCAATTTCTTCTCTTGACTGTTTGACTAATTTATCCCAATCCACCTTATATGTCATATATTTTTCAATAATTGAAAGGTAGGTGGATGCATCATCCAACTAGTGCTCAGAAATAGAATCATCATCAATTGGTGCATAAACATCTTTCCACCATCTTCTCAATTGTTCCAAACTCAAATATTTGGGAGCAATTCTTCTTCTTCCTATCATGATCTCAAAAAAGGCCATGGAGCCATTATATACACTACTTAGGGTATCATCAATCTGCCTTCTCTGTTTATAAATCTTCTTCAACACTTTCTGCCTAATTTGCAATGCCTCAAACCACTCCCATGGCTCAGTAACTCTAGAGAAGGGAAGGATCTTGTCACTTACTAGTTTATCCCTAGTGTACTAAATGATAGTCTTGGTTTTCTGCAGCAATAGGTCTGTATCCTCCTTGTCTTGTGCTAACACCTGCTTCAACCAATCCATCATCATTGCAACATCCTTTCCTATTGATAGGATGTCCTTAATAGCTTCATCACCCTTTATTTGTACCCCTTTCAACTAGTTCGCAGTGGCAAGGGTGGAAGCTGTCATCTTCTCAAGCTCAGTGATGGTCTCTTGAGGTAGAGGATTTATAGCAAAGGAGGAAGGGTTAATGGACTGCAATGGTTTCATTAAATCCTCCAAGCACTTCCTAGGATTCTCATTTTCCTTATTTAAATCCTTCTTGGTCTTTATTTCTTTCCTTGGTCTATCCAAGATGATTGCACTAGAACCTTCATAATCTTCAATGTCCTGCTCAATGGATGTAGGCCCTAGATTGAAAGTCTAAATGATGTAATCCCTTCCAACCACATCATTTCTATTCTTATCTGGAGCAGGGGTGGCAATATGAACAACTTTATTATGAGCCTGATCCCTTTCAATCCTTGAGATCACCCTAGCTTTCTTTTTACCTTTATCTTTGCTAATCTTTGTTAGCAGTTCATCCCAATCTCCAATACAACTTATTTTCTCTTAATTTCTCTATCAAGCCACTCCAGAACAGTAGGGTCCAATTGTACTTGGCTCTATCCTATTTCTTCTTGTTGATCTCCTAATATCTTGTCTCCCAAACTCTATTTCTTAGGAGTCTTATCCTTACTCTTTTCCTCTTCATGTTCAGGTGATGGGATCTTCTCTGCCTCTTCATCCCTTGGAGGTGACTTGACTTCTTCAGTTCCAATAGGGGAATCTGCATAAACTACTAAAGGATATTTTATTACCTTTTCAACTTCGGCCTCTGCACTGTAAAGTTCTCCTTCATGGAATTCCTCCATCTTGGTGTCTAGATGTTCTTCAATGTTTTCCAACTCACCTAGTTTTCTTTGAGCTTCATGGGTGGAAGGAACATCATCTTGCTATTGTTCCTGACAAATGACAAGAGGAGGATTTTCCTTAGGCACACTATCCTTTGGAGAAGGAGTCTTAGACCTCCTTGTATACACTTTCACCCTCTCCCTTGAACTTTCTACTTCTACCACAGACGAGGAAATCTTTTCGTGTTCCTCAGTACTACCCTTCTCTAACAATTTTACAATTCTTCTTCTCTTTGGCACAGGAGCATCAGTCTCAGGATTCTATTCTTCTATTTCTTTATGTTCATGCCTTTTAGTCCTTGTCCTCTTCTTATCCTTTGGCTTTCTCTACTTTTCTATTTCTTAGACTTCTTCTTCTTGAACACCTTTGATCTTGATCTTGAATGGAGAGTCCAACTTACCTTTACCCTTAGGATCCTTCTTGATCGACTCCTCAGAAGTGGAGTGAGGATCTAAATCTCCCATCAGGCTATATGTACATTTTGCACCCCCAGTCTCCAACTCCCATATCTTATGCTTGAGCCACATCTTGGTAACTTTGATAACTGGATCTACCAACTGTTTCATTTCCATTTTTTCTTCCTCCAGCTAGTCCACATCACCAATCGGTCTATCCTTCACTGCCTCATAAGTGTGGTCTTGGATTAGGTTTCCAACATCCTCCAATTGATCAAGAACCATTCTTACATTATATAAATGGACTACCTCCACTAGGAGCTGAGAGAATTTCTTCTTCCTTGCTTCATACTCATCACTACAATTGGGCCAATAGTCTTCCAAATCAACTTTATGACTATATTCTCTACTGGCCCTCTTCTGTGCTTCACCTGTGATGTCAAATCTAGACCTCTTGGAATGGAAAAACAAACCAAGAGTACTCATTTCTTCCTCTGAAGCCTGGGCAGAAATAATGGAAGGACATGCCTCCCTGGTGCCAATTGTTAGGGGAAAATCTCCACCAAATCCTGTCTTGTGTTTGTCTTTCTTGACAATAGCATCAAAGTTACAAATTTGTCTAGTTACCTCCAATGGTATAATGTGATCAGTGGGGTACCTTGGAAGCCTGTATGGGGCCCTCTGGCGACCATCAACCCGAATGTAGGAGAAGGTTGGGAACTGAATAAACCAAGCTCCATACTTCTTGATGAGCTCCTTAGCTTGGTCTAAAATTATAACATGCTTTGCTCCCTGGAGAATTCTTATGATGTGCATGGTAAATGCATCATTTTCCCTCCTATAGTTTGAACTTCCCAAATGTAATTGAGGGAAAACTTCATAAATAACATCTTGTCCAAAAATTCCCTTTGTATCCAATCCTTTATAGGGATGGAATCTTGCAAGTGAATAGACTAGATATGAAGTCATTGTGAAAGTCTTGGTCTACAACACATTGGATAACTGTTCATGGAGCACTCTGCTAATCAAACCAGCCCAATGATAATCAATCAATTCTTGCTCCATCCTCACAATGGCATGGCACATCCAATTCTCAAACACTCCAGCATTCCTCAATCCAACCACCCTGCTGAGTAATGTAATGGCATCATAGTACTCCTTCTTGAACTTTGCCCTAAATAGTTGCTTGGGTAGTTTGGAATAGTGTGACTTAGGCTTTTCCAGCCAAGAGTTGATGAGTTGCTGAGATTTAACAGTTTGCTCTTCGTAATTCCTTGGTGGACCCCATGTTGAATCCCACCACGTGAGATCTATCTGGCATATCAAAAGTTTGAGCAATAGAGACAAGGTTGAGATTTTCTATCACTCTCCCTTGAGGACTGATAATCTTTTGAGTGCCCTGGTCATAATGTCTGGCACACTCAAAGACAAGCTCATAGCATTGGACTATTGAAGGAAAGCCTGCTACATGTGATAAACCTGACTCCATCCTTCTAGCTACCAAGGGGAGATCCTTAGCTACCATCCTTTCCTTAAATTCCTCATAGTCCCACAATCCAACATTAGTATCAGTCACCTCTAACCAAATTGATGTGATCTTGCTTTCAGGGATCTTACTCTTGATATCCATCTTAATCTTCTCTGCCTCAGAAATTGAGGATCCTTCTGCTGCCTTGCTAGTTTCAGCCTGCACTCACAAAAAAAACACAATAAAGACCACAAGAAAGCAAGGTTAATCTATCAAAATAGTGTTAGAATGAACCCCATATAGTCAAGGTGTTATTAAACCTCATATAAAATGATCACAACAAATTTTGGGTTTTAGGACCATCCACAAAATCTGAACCAGAGAGGAATTTTGGGAAATTCCAAACCAATCGGATTCCAACGGAATAACCAAGAAACACCTGCTAACAACTGAACCTAATCATTATCAATCAATAAATTACATGTGAAATCCAAATATGACATGGAATAATCATTAAATCCATCATAAATCATAAACAAATCTAATTGTCCCACGTTCCTTTATATTTCATCGGATTTCGGGAAAATCTGCCAGAGATAGATTTTCGTGAGAGCAAAGGTATTTTACAAAATTAAAAAAAATAGGGAATCCAGGACTTCAGGAAAATCTTGAGTCGACAGAAATCCGCGGATAGGGTAAAACTCTGAAAGCTAGCAGATTCTGAGAACTCAACGGAAATTGGGAAAACAAAGGCGACAAGGAAAATCTGGGGTCAACGAAAACCTGCAAAATTATATGAAACTCCAAAAGTGATAGAGTATTCTAGAAAAGCAGAGGAAACCAAGAAAATCCACCATAGATAGATTGTCCCAAGGGAACAGAAAATCCTATACTAAACCCAAAACCAGAACTATGATAGCAAAACACGATTTCACTCAAACACCAGATTGATGATGAATTCCAAAGACTTGATCTTAGAGCAAGTTTAGTATGGTTTCTCTATGGATTCTCTTAGTGTTCTAGGCCTGTTTTAAGATGAAATAAGGTGGAATAGCATTGCCCTAGGTTTCAAACCCCATTCATCTGCCATTAGCGTACAGGTGAGATCAGAAGCTAAACGTTTTGACTGCTAAGTCATTACTAGGGTTTACTAATGACTCTCAAGCAAGATACGTCCAAAATGAAAATAAACAAACCAACTAAGAAATTACTTGGGAGATCACAAATTAATCAATGCTATGCAACCCTAGCCATGGAATGATCAAATATTCAGGAATCCAAGCCCCAAAAAACTTCATTACACAAAACGCTATTCATAATTCTCAATTTAAAGCAAGGAAATCAAAAATGTACCATTAAGAAGCGAAAATCAATCTCAAAGATAGTAAATGTGAAGTAAATGGTGTCCACAAAGAACAACGACAGGAATGCACCAAAGAAATCACCAAAAATTTGAATGATTTAAACTCAACACCACAAATTCAACCAAGCGCTCCTCAAGAACAAGCACCCAGCTCAATTGATGGCAACAATAAGCATGATGATGCAAAAGATTTTGAAAATCCATTAAATACCTCACTCAAGGCTCATATGAAGACATTAATGTTGCTGACAAGACAGTCAAGGAAAAATTGGGAACTCGATGTCAAGATGGAATCTGGAAAAATCTGGCCCATGAGGAAATCCACAAAGACTAGAAATCCCTGAATCACGGTGCACAGCCAGAGTTCGAGTAGAATCCAAGAAAATTTGTCCAGGGAGGGAAGTCCCGAATCAGGGTGAAAACCCGAACTTAGCTCAAAATTAAATATTTTCAATGAATAACCTAGGGAAATCATTAAGGCCACCAAGATAAATATTCAAGCATGTGATAAAATAAGAAAAAACCTTCAAATGAAAGGGCCCAGATACCAAAACCGAAGTGAAAGAGGGTCCCTGCTTTTAGCGGGGCGTGTGTGCGAAAACTGCACAACAATAATCAAACAGATATGAACATGGAAGCGCATAACAACACCATGCACAATAGACATCAAAATTTATGTGGAAACCCAAGAAGGGAAAAACTATGGAGAATATTAATTCTCAATTATAGAACACCAGTTATGGTGACACCTGTTAAGGTGATTTTTACAAAGGCTCACTACTAAAATGCTCAATACATGTAAGGATCACTACCAATGGGCTCACTGCCTAATTAATACATCTGATTACAAAATAGTCTCACTAACAAAAGTGAACTAATGAAGTTGCATCTACATATGCATGAATTCAGTTCCATTTAAGAGCATAATAACTCTCTACAATAGATCTGGTCAAGAATCTTCTGCACACCTTCCTTGCACAACCCTTGCAAAATAGATTACTTCTTCCTTTGCACCCTTTTATCTACTTGCACACATTACACACCACTCTTCTTGTTTCATGAAATAAGAAAAAGTCTTACTTACACCATTCCATGTCTTCATAATCTCCTAGGTCATCCAAACACAATTTCTTCATACTCTTCTAAGTTGTCCAAACACAATTTGAATTTAGATCACCACAAAATATGTCAGCATGAAGAACAAACTTGAAATATTCAATAAGGCCTTACAGCTAGCACCAGACCCAAAAGATAGGTTGCACATAAAGATCTTCCTACCACATTACCAAGGGGCCTATAAATAGGCCATACATAAGATAGGTTCATTACATGACATAGTTATCAAACTTTGAGTTACATGAAATATATTTCGGAGCTGATAGGAATGCCACAACCAAGACAAAATCTTGATTATCATCGATTTTAGTATCAATTGGAGAAACAAAATTTGACACACCAAAACTTGTAACATGCTACATGAATGTCTAGATAACAAGGTTACCCAGAGTAAGATTTGAGCATAGCATGATGTAGGAGCATCCTTGGCTCTTGGCAATCTTGCATCAACCAAAAATATTTTCTTTCATTTTTGTTTTGTTCTTGTTCTTGTTCAGTTCATGGTAAGTAGATTCATCATATTTTGCTCAACAAACCCTGTGAATCTTAGTATATCTCTTGGACATGGTCTTATTCCTTATCCCAAGATTTGAGCTTGATTGGATATTTTTCTAGCAAGTTATCACTTCCAGAATAAGTGGTAGTTTTTTGATCCAACACCAAAATAGTTTTCAAACCTATCAATTATTAGATCATTCGTGGGTCATCCCCATGACTTGAAGATATCTACAGTGTGATTTTAAGTGTTCATTTGAGTGTTGTTGACCTGTAGTTTAGCTCCACACTTCATTTCCTTGCACCTGTGATGAAGAATTCAAATTGAAGGCTAACCTATTTATGTAACCATTACACTTTCCTCTTAGAGATTGTAATTATTTTCCTAGCCGATGTGGATGTTTCTTGTTCCATGGATGTGATATAAAATCTTCTAATAGATAGCAAACTAGGAGGAGTGAATCATAGGGAATGTAATAAAAGAATTTTAGATTGATTTTTGCTCACAAGTTGAGCATGTTAGAATGTTGTATTTTTGAATATTTTCTAAGTGGTCTATGAGCTCTAATCTTAAAGCCCGGATGTTGTTGGCCAAATGTAAATGAATTTTCTATCAATAAGAATATTTACTTCTACATTTTCCTCCATATTCCATGTTGTTTCTATTGTGCTACTCTTGCTAAATAGTTGGGATTGTTCTCTTTGAGGACCTTCCTTCACCGTCATCTACACTATTTGGTATCAGAGTGAGCTCGATCTATGTGAGGTCATTGGAATTCATGAAGTCCTGTTGAAGATTTTTTGTGGGGTGGCGGATTGAGGATCCAACCTGTGGCTGCAGAGGACTTGTAAAAGATGGCTAGAAGAAAAAAATTTAGAGGAAATGGAGTGCACAAAAATGCAGACCAAGCTATCATGGTTATGTTGTGAGGGATTACTGTCATATTAGATGTAGTTGAAATGGCCCAAAGAAGAGGTTGACCAATTGATGATGCGAGTGATGAAGAGATAGAAGTACCTAAAGAGAGAGGAATCAGCCTAGACTTGATCAAGAAGAAGAGAGGTTTATAGGAGCCCTAACTAGGGTTAATACAAAACCGCATTTCAACCCACCAGATCATAATGGTAAGTTAGATTCTGAGGAATTTCCAAATTCGATTGCTGAGATGGAAAAATAATTTGAATTTAAAGGTACCATTGAAGATAAGAAGTTGAATTTTTCTTGTGCAAATTTGAAAGGTCATGCATCCCTTTGGTGGGAACATTTAAAGACAAATAGACAAAGAAGAGCAAAAGAAAAGATGAAGTCATGGGATCAAATAGTGAATAAGTTTAAGACAATGTTCATGCTAGCAGACTATTAGATCAGTTTGTTCAGGAAGTTGCAGAAATTGAAGCAGAAGGAGTCTAGTGTAACAGAGTATACTAAAGAATTTTATAAGTTGAATATCCAATCTGGACATTCGAAGGATGCTATGGAACAAGTATCAAGATATGTGAATGGTTTGAGGTTATCTATACAGGATGAGATTAGTTTGGTAAAGCTACAAAATGTGGAAGATGAATATCAAAGTGCCTTGAAAGCAGAGGATAAGCTGAATAAGAGGCATGAGCAAAGATAGAGAGGAAGAGGTGGAAGATTTCAGAGAGGGAGAACTTTTACTAGAGGAGGAAGAGGATATTTCCCAGATCTGAATAAGGATAAGGAGGTCAGTAAGAATGATAATTCATACCATAGAGGTGATGGAAACTCTTACAAAAGAGGTGTCTATGGTGGTTACCGGAATGAAGGTCATAAGAGAGATGATAGAGGACAGGAGAAGTGGACATTTAGAGGAACTTGTTTTAAATGTAGAGCTGAAGGACATAGGGCATTTGAATGTAATCAGGGAGAGACAAGAAGATAGAAAATGGTAGGAGAATAGCCCTTGTTGAAGAGGATCATGTTGAAACACCCAACAGATCAGAAGATGGAGAAGTGTTGGTGAACAAAAGAGCATTGTGTCAAAGTGAGATGGAGAAGGAACCATTACAGAGGAAGAATTTGTTTTGAACTAGATGCAAAGTAGAAAAAAATTGTTGCAAGGTGATTGTTGACATTGGAAGCTCTAAGAACCTATTTTCTAAAGAGATGGTGACTAAGTTGAAGTTAGAAAGATTGGATGACCTGAAGCCCTATAAGATAGCTTGGATTCAAGATGAATATAAGATTCTGGTAAGTGAACAATGTCTGGTAAAATTGAAGATAAGAAATTATCATGATGAAGTTCTGTGTGATATTATGCCTATGGATGTATGCCATGTTTTGATGGGGAGACCTTGGTAGTATGATAGATAGGCTATTCATGATGGAAGAAGGAATGTGTATACTATTGTTGTTGATGGGATGAAGCAAATTTTGTTACCTTTGGAAGATGTTCCTAAAGTTGAAATTTGTATGAATGTAAGAATTTTTCTAGTTGATGGGAGGAGATTCCTTGAAGGATTGAGACATGAGAATGTGTGTTTTTCCTTAGTTCCTTAGAATCCTGAAGAATTGAAGCATGTAGAAGCACACCCAGAAGAGATAAAGGAGTTGTTGACAGAGTATGAGGAGATCATTTTAGAAAATGTGCCTGATGGATTGCCACCTATGAGGAGTATTAGTCATTGCATGGATTTGATTCCTGGAGCTAGTTTTTCTAATAAAGTGGCACACTAGATGACACTTGGGGAAAATGAGGAGCTGAACAGACAAGTGCAAGAATTGTTGAGGAAAGGTTTGATCAGAGAAAGCTTAAGCCCTTGTGCATGCCTGATGTGTTAGCACCTAAGAAATATGGAGAATGGAAGATGTGTATAGACTCTAGAGAAATAAACAAGATCACAATGAAGTATAGATTCACTTTTCCCCAGATGGATGACATCATGGATTGTTTGAGTGGAGCTAGATATTTTACAAAGATAGAATTGAAGAGTGGATATCATCAAATCAAGATCAGAGAAGGAGATGAATGGAAGACAACGTTCAAGACAAATGGAGGATTGTATGAATGGTTGGTGATGCCCTTTGGATTGAAAAATTCACCGAGTACTTTTATGAGGTTGATGAATGGGGTATTGAAGAAGTTATTGGGTAAGTTTGTGATTGTTTATTTGGATGAAATCTTGATTTTCAGTAAGAGTAGGGAAGAACATTTGTTGCATATCAAACAAGTTTTACAGAGGTTGAAAGAAGAACAACTGTTGATAAATATTAAGAAATGTAGTTTCATGAAGGATGAATTGTTGTATCTTGGATATGTAATATTTGTGGATGGATTGAAGATGGATCCTAAAAAGTTAAAAGCGATTGTTGAATGGCCTACACTAGAAAGCCTTAGAGAGGTGAGATCATTTCATGGATTAGCTAGTTTCTACAAAAAGTTCATTAGGAATTTTAGCTCTGTTTGTGGCCCTATGACAAAGACAATGAGGGGAGATAGGAAGGACTTTATATGGACATCTGGAGCAGACAAAAATTTTGAGTTGTTGAAGAAGAAAGTGACAAAACAACCTATATTGGCATTATCAGATTTTAGTAAGGTATTTCAAGTGGATTGTGATGCAAGTGGAAATGCAATTGGAGCAGTGTTGAGTCAAGAAGGGAGACCCATAGCTTATTTCAGTGAAAATTTGAATGATGCTAGGAGAATATATTCGGTGTATGATCAAGAATTTTATGCTATAGTTCTGTTAGAGCCTAAAATTCCATGTGAATTTTAGGTTCTCATTGTGAAATTTGATTTTAATGGGCAAAAAACTTAGTTGAAAAATCTGTTCAAGGGGCCCACTTTGGAAGATCACAAAATGAGATCAGTTCATTTTTTATGCAAAACCATCTTACAAGTATACTCGCCTACCTTCAAATAACACACTAGTAAAATTTTGTGGATCATTGAGACCATTTGATCAACTTTCAAAAGTGATTTTGGAAGCCATTTGACTCATTTCATCATAGTGCAAAATGTCAAGTAAATTCCTAATGATTACTCATTCAAGTTTTGAAAGCATTTTGGATTTTAATTGAATTATGGGGTTTACATGATGAGCACATTTTAGAAAGACTACAAATACTGTTAAAATTATTTCAAAAATGAAAGCATAGTAGCTACTTTTCGGTGAGGCTCGTTTCATGGAAGCAAGAGACTTTTGTGTGTTTCAAATTTCTTTATAAATTTTATTAGCGAAAACGAGGATGAGCTTGCAAGTAAAGAACCAATATGTAAACTTATGTAAAACCATGTTTGTAATAGCACTCAGCAATATATAATTGGCATGGCAAGTGCTAAAAACATGGAATTTTGATCAAAGGACAATACAAGAGGATAGACATGTGACACTAGTTGAATGTAGTGGATAAGGAGGACTTATCAAACTTGAAATCTGATGGATCAGGCGGAGCTTCCAAGGATAAACCAAAACTATACCACCATTGATGAAACATAATCAAATGACTTTGATAACCTGACATGGCTCAGATTCAGAATATGATCTAGCTAAGATTAGGTTCGATTGGGAACACATTTAGTGAGGACACAAACTCATCAAATGATTTATGTTTGGAACCATCGAACTGAAAATAGATGATTAGATTAAAAGATAGGAAATGATTAAGGTCACATGTGGTGAATGAGATATTGTATGACATTTCACTTGGAAAGAAAAATTATTTCAAGGAATAGAGATTATGGTGTGATCAAGGATATCTATTCCATTATGTGATGCTTGTAGAATGCACAAAGGTTCGCCAATCATTATCTCATCTATAGAAAGGAGTGTGTGAATCAAATAGAGCATTTAAGTTCATGTTAGAATTCAAATAGAAGGAAGAGATTGAAGAATCATGCAAAAGGACAATAAGGCAAAAGAAGCATTTACATGATTGCATAGTTACACTCAAATCACATGTTGTTCTAAGGGGAATGCGATAAAAGGGATAGAAGGGGAAAGGATTCAAAGATTAGGCCTCTCATTCACTGCTCAAACTTCCATGGAGATTGATTCTTTGTGTAAAGAAGAAAAGCAAAGCTATTTGAGAAATATCTACCAAAAGTGGAGAAAGCCTCCTACATCACATGGAAACCCTAAAACCTACGCAGTGAAGCAAAACTTATTAGAATAACATGTGCAATCAGAGAAAAATTCTCAAGTCTTTTTGATTGAGAGGGTCTCACCAATGGCCCAACAAATTTACTTCATCGAGGAGACATCTACTATCGACATAAGATCTACAAGTCACACTGACTATGTTTGTCACACCGATGGAAATTTCATTGGGGAAACATATACTATTGGGACAAAAAATATAAGTCCCTCTGATAATACAAGTCACACCAAAAATTTTGAGTGCGAGAATAAATATTAAAATAAATGGTGTCGGTGCAATGCGGGTGAATATTTAAAGGAGGTTTAAGTATTGAAATTGTGGAGTAATAAAGTAATAGCTTGTTTAATAAAGGTGAGGGTGAATATCTTCGAGAGAGAAAATATTTTCACTAGAATGTGAAATATTTTAGCAAGGGGAGTCATAAGGTGAATAATTTTACCCACAAATGTATAGGGGGTTAAATATTGTAAAATATTTATGCAAGGAGGTGGGATATTTTCGCAAATGGGATTAAAAAGATGGTAATTATTTTACCCATGGAATAATTTATTAAATTAGAATAAACGGGAGATTTTCTAGCAAAGGAATAAAATTTTATTGTGAAATAATTATTCCTTCATAGGGGACAAAGATAACAAGAATTAAAATATTTAATTTTCCAAGGGAAATTAATTAAATATTTTTTTTCAAAAAAAGAACACTAAATTGTTAAAGTGAACAGATATGAGGAGTCATAACCCTAAAACAATGTATATATGCCAGATGATATCACATGAAGATATTATTAGATTTAGGAAAAATAAACAGTAGGTTAGGATACTTGGATAAGGGTGAACAGTTTTTGAAATGAAACATCATGCTATATATTGTAAAATATTTTAAAATTATATAATGGAGAAGAATATATTTATTTGGTGATCCAATTATGGTGTCAATTTTTTGTCGAATTTATTGAAAACATTATCTGGTTGTCTCCAAGGTTGTCATTTCTTGATTATTAAAATCGAAATATCAAGGATATTCTTCAATTTATCAAAGCACACTTGCTCCTCTTGTGTGGTTCAATTAACTGGTTCCTACAAGATAGGATTAAATCCTTTTGATTAATCACAGTAATTTGGAAAGGTACATTTGGATCACTAAGAAGAACTTCATGATTACACTCTTGCATGTTTACACAAGGTGTAAACAGTTACAAGTACCAAGAAATTTGAGTTATAGCCATGAAGTAAGTCACCTATCATACAAATCTTGACTCCATTAGCCCAACGGAAGTAGGCACTGGTCACACCATTCACATCTTAGAATTTTATAAAATCTTTATTGAAAAACATTCACATGTTTAAAATTTAATATTAGTAGTAGGAGTAATCTGTAAGCTTTTATCTATCATACTTTTTGCCACTATTATAGATCCATCAAATCCAACCAATTCAGACAACCTAAAGTCTACCTCATTCACATAGGTACACCCGCCTAGGTTTGGTGGCACCTAAAGAGAGGAAGGCTCAAACCATTTGTCCTTGTTCATTACCTTGAAATGTATCAAGAGCTTGTCAACCTCTTGAGGTATTCTTACCTGCATTTTTGAGAGCTAACAAGTTCAATCTTTGAAGAAGTGGAGACATTACCTATTTCCTAAGGAATTTTGTTGTATACAAATCATCAAGCTTTGTAGTATTTGAACATTCAGGCTAAGTTGAATTAGAGACACATGAGATGGATAGAATTCTTGTAGAGTTATACTTTTCTTTTTAAGCATAGGAGTGGGAAATCCAATAGATTTGTTGATGCATTAAGTAGGAGAAGGAATTTGTTGACATAAATGAGATTAGTGGTATCAGGTTTTGATGAATTAAAGAACTTGTATGAGGAAGATCCCGATTTTACTGAACCCTAGAGGGCTTGCAAAGAACCTGTTTTGGAATATAGGAGTCATTAGCTAGATTATTTCATATAGGAAGATATGTTGTTCAAAGGAAATAAGTTGTGCATACCTCAGAGTTCCATGACAAAGAATCTAATAAAAGGAAAGCATAGTGGAGGACTATTAGGATATTTTGGAGTTGATAAGACTAGTAGCATTGGTGAGTGAAAACTATTTTTGGTCATAGATTCATAAGAATGATAGGAAATGTGTGCATAGTTGCAGAGTTTTTCAAGTTGCAAAAGGAGGAAGTCAAAATACCGGATTGTATAAACCTTTGATAGTTCTAGAGAAACCTTGGGAGGACATAAGCATGGATTTCATACGTAGGTTACCAAAGACACGAAGAGGTAATGATTCTGTATTTGTGGTAGTAGATAGATTTTCTAAGATGGCACAATTTAGACCTTGTAAGAAGACAATAGATGTAGTACATGTAGCAGACCTATTTTTCAGGGAAGTGGTAAGATTGCATGGGTTACCTAGAAGCATTGTTTCAGATAGAGATGTGAAGTTTGTTTACTTTTGGAAAACACTTTGGAAGAAGTTGAAGATAGATTTGAAGTTTGGTTCTACTTTTCACCCATAGACAGATGGATAGACAGATGTAGTAAATAAGAGTTTGGAAAATTTGCTGAGATGTTTGGTTGGAGAGAAAACTGGAAGTTGGGATTTGTTCCTTGCACAAGCAGAGTTTTCCTACAATAATTCAGTGAACAGAAGTATTGGAAAGACACCTTTTGAGATTGTTACAGGAATTCATCCTAGAAATATATCAAAGGTTAGAGATATTAGTATGGAAGATAAGAGGAGTGTAGAA
>VDFB02179234.1:34585050-34612749 GCA_007258455.2 Sequoia sempervirens | reverse complement strand
AAAACTATTCTCTGTGGAAGACTCGAATGGAGTGCCATCTAAGATGCATTGGTGAACACTTTTGGAAGACTACAAAGAATAGGTATGTTATTCCACATAATGGTCTTTCTACTCCTAATGAGATTAAAGAAGTTGAATATAATATCAGGGCCAAGGAAGCATTGTTGAGTGCTCTGACTGATTTATAGATGACAAATGTAATGGAGCTGCAAACAGCTTATGAGATCTGAAAGAAGTTGGAAACTTTGTATGAAGGAGATACACATGTGAAGATTGCTAAGCTACAAATTCTAAAAGGAATTATGAAACTTTGAAAATGGGTGAAGATAAGAACATTTCTTCTTTTGGTAGAGATTTGATGAACTTATGATGAGTATCAGATGTGCTGGTGGAACTTTAGATGAATCAAAGATTGTTTCTAAAGTGCTTAGATCATTGCTTGTTGCATATAAAGGCAAAGTTGCTGCGATTGAAGAGATCAAGATAGTAACAAATGTAACAAGAGATATGTTGATTGGTAAGTTTGCTGCCATTGAGTTTAGTGATTTTGGTGAATCTATTCCTAAGATAGAATCTACATTTAAAGCTACTATATTCAGAAGAGACAAGCAAAGATATGATCCAAGAGAAATTTCTAGAAAGGTGTTCAAATATGAGCAGGAGATGAAAGAGATCGAAGAAGAAGAGAGAAAGATTGAGGAGCTTGAAGCACTTATTGTCAAGAGAGAAGCTAGAGGAGAAGGTAAGTATAAAGTAAAGTTGCCTATTAAATGTTTTTCTTGCACTAAGATAGGTCATTTTGCTTCAAGATGTCTTGAAAGAGTTCCTAGGCCAAGACCTAACAAGCCTAGATTTCAAAAGAAATGTTATTATGTTGAAGAAGGTGTGACAGATGAATAATTTGATAAAGGGAATGCAAGTGAGGATGAATGGGTATTTATTACTATCAAGGAAAATGATTTGGTGTCTACTAAATCTGCTAGTGATAAGAATGTGGAGAAAGCTCTTGTTGCCAGAATTGAAGGGTTACATGACATAATAACCTAGACAAAATAACCCTAGATAGAATAATCTAGTCACAATAACCTAGGGACAAAATAACCCAAGGTCATAATAACCCAAGTCAAAATAACCCATGGTCAGAATAACCCATGGACAGAATATCCTCGTAAGAATATAGAGAAATTGTAAAATGACCACAAGTTATTTTTTCCATGGGTTATTTTGATCATGGGTTATTATGACCTTGGGTTATTTTGTCCTTGGGTTATTATGATGGGGTTATTGTGTCCAAGGTTATTTTGGCCAAGTTATTATGTCCTAATACCAAATTGAAGGAAAAGATGAGTGGGTGATTAATAGCGGATGCTCTCATCATATGACTAGTGAAAAAAGAAAATGTGTGAGTTTGGAGAAGTATGACAGTGGTGAAGTAAGATTTGGAGATAACAATGCTAGTGTAATTCATGGCAAAGGATCCATTTCTCTTGTTGGAAAGCATAATCTTGATAATGTCCTTTATCTAGAAGGTTTGAAGCATAATTTGTTAAGTGTTGGATAGATGGTTGAAAAGGGATATAATCTTTATTTCAAAGATGGAAAGTGCGGAATATTGGGAAGTCCTAGAAATGTGATTGCTTTAGGTACAAAAACAAGAGGTAATATCTTTCACCTGAGTGCTGCTAGTAAAAGTTGCCTGATTACTCAAGTTGATGAAAGTTGGTTATGGCATAGGAGATTGTGTCATGTAAATTTTGAAAATATTATCAAGATAAGCTCTACTCAGGCCGTGAGAGATCTTCCTAAGTTAGTGAAGCCTACTAACACTATATGCAAGGAATGTTAGATGGGGAAGCAAACTAAAGTTTTTTTTGGAGCAAACAACATCATTCAAATGGAGTGTTGGATTTGGTGCATACTGACTTGTTCGGTCCCTCTAGAGTCAGAAGTCTACAAGGAGAAAGGTATTTTATGTTGCTTATTGATGATTTCTCTAGGATGATATGGGTTGCTTTCTTAAGAGAAAAATGTGAAGCATTAGAGAAATTCAAAAGTTTCAAAGCTATGGTTGAGAATGAGATAGGTCTAAAGATTAAATGCCTAAGATCAGATAGAGGTGGTGAGTTCACTTCCCAGGAGTCAATTCTTTTTTGTGAAGAGCATGGAATCAAGAGACAGTTATCTACTCCACGGACCCCTCAACAAAATGGAGTTGTGGAAAGAAAGAACTAGACAATTCTAGATGCTACTAGAACTATGATACTGGAAGGAAATGTGCCTCATATCTACTAGAGAGAAGTTGTGAGTATTGCTATGTACACTCTCAACCGGGTAAATGCCAAAGGTGATACTAGTAAGACTCTTATTGAGCTATGGTTTGGTCATAAGCCTACAATTAGATATTTCAAGATCCTTGGAAGTAAATGTTATATCAAAAGAGATGAAGATATAGTAAAGTTCAATTCTAGGAGCGATGAAGGAATCATTTTGGGTTATTCTTCTAAAAGTAAATCCTACCAGTGCTACAATAGGAGATTAAGGAAAATGGTTGAAAGTGCTAATGTCAAGGTTGATGAGGACATTGTTAGATCATCCAGAACCTATGGATATGATTCAGATGACCAGCATGATAATATAGATAAAGGAAAGAAAGTTCAGACACAAAATCAGGTTCAAATTGTTTTGGTGAATCAAGAAATTCAAGAGGGAGAAGCTAGTGGAAGTGCAAAAGAGAGAATAGAAGAATATAAAGTTCAAGAAAATCCTAAAGTTCTAAGGTATGTAAAGCTAAATCATTTAGAAGATCAGATCATTCGTGATAAGAACAAATGTGTGCAAACTAGAAGAAGAATTGTAGAAGAGTATTGTTTTATTTCCAAGACTAAGCCTAACAATATGAATGAAGCATGTAAGGATGAACATTGGATGGAAGCAATGAAGGAAGAACTGATGCAGATTGAGAAGAATGATACATGAATTCTTGTTCCTAGACCTAAGGATAAATATGTAATTGGAACTAAATGGGTCTTTCGAAATAAATTGAATGAGCAAGGTGAAGTGATTAGAAACAAAGCAAGAAAAGTGTGTAAAGGATATTCACAAATGGAAGGTATTGATTTTGAAGAAACCTTTTCCCCTGTTACTAGAACTGAAATTGTAAGATTATTTCTTGATTATGATGCTTACAAAAACTACAAGGTTTATCAAATGGATGTGAAGTCAGCATTTCTAAATGGTGAGCTAGAAGAAGAATTATATGTTGAGCAACCAGATAGATTTGAATTGATTGATCAGGGAGATATGGTTTGTTGGTTGAAGAAAGCATTGTATTGACTCAAGCAAGCCCCTAGAGCCTAGTATGCCAAACTGGATAAATATTTGTTGAAGCTTGGATTCAATAAAGGTACTTCTAATAGTAATTTGTATTTCAAGATTGATCATGATAAAGAGTTGATTATTGAAATATTTTTCAATGATATCATTTTTAGAGGTGATGATGATTTGTGCATGAATTTTGTTGATGAAATGAAAAGTGAATTTGAAATGTCTATGATTGGAGAGATGAAATTCCTTTTGGGATTGCAAATTACTTAGCTAGATAATGGGATTTTTATATGTCAGTCCAAGTATGTGAAATAATTATTAAAGAAATTTGGTTTGGAATATTTTGATGCAGAGGGAATGGGACTTTAGGAAAAACAAAATGTTTTAGGGTTTACAATGATGTACTCTTAAACTCTCTTCTAGGCACCCTTATGGAGATAAGGCTTCAATGGTTCATTTATGACTTAGATCCTTCTCTTATGGACCCAAACCCTAGGAATGATCTTAGGGAACTCAATAAAACTTGTCTTGAATGGTTACAAAGCCCCAAACCTCTGTCTCAAACACAAACCCACTTATCCACCTTGACTAGGCTTCTAGCCCAACTAGGTCTCCAGCGACTTTTTTTGGAATTTTCTCACAATTTTCCCAAATGAATTCCCAAACTAATGACTGATTCAAATGTCTTTTCTGATGCTACATGACATACTCAAACCCTGATGGCTCTTTTTTTGGATCAATCTCTCCAAAATCTATTGATTCCACAGAATTAAGGCCTAATTAGCCCTTTTTTTCTCAAAGCAACCCTACTCAAATATTTTCCCCTAATTATGAGACTTTCTACAGTGTCTTAAATTTCTTCCAAACTAATAATTTTCAAGTTCTTAGACTCCCATGAGGCCTTTAAGACTCCTAATCACAAAACCCTCAATTAAATCTCCTAAAACTAGGGTTTCTTGGATACTAGCCTTCCAATCACTTCTGGAATCAGTTCTTTCACTTTTCACCAATAAATCAACATGTTTCATCAATTCCAACTCAAAAACATGCCCCTTGTTTAGGTAGAACTCCTACTGCTATACCTTAGGCACCATTCCCATGCACCTTGCCTTGTCATATCATGGTGTACACCTTAGAATCCTTCCTTCTTGCACATTACCCTATTATTTTTGTATCATACATGTTAGATATGATCCATTTAATATGTTTCAGTCACAATCTTCCATGAAATGGATTAGGTTTTCATGAAAACTCTCAAAAAATAGTGAAAAATCTGAACTTTCCTTAGACAATCAGTTATATTATACAAGAAACTGGTTATTACTGCTTATCAAGATGTACAAAAGGTTAAATGTATGTAAATACAATTTCCTACTTCATCCAATTGATTATATCATCAATAGAAATCAAAATTTCATCAATAAAACATAAGAAAATGCAATAAATATGAAGTTTTATTCTTTTTCTTGTAGCAGTCCATACAATATTTGCAATATCAACCACCTTACCGTACAAATGACTTCTCTAAGTTTGTAAACTCATCTCCCAAATGTCCCAACTGATTAGGGTTGGTTTCATTACATTATTATTGCTAAAACACCTAAAACCTACCTACCCGCCCAAACTGAAACTAACCATTGAATTTCAAAAATTTGAATTTCCAACTTCCAATTTATTGATTTCTACTAACTAAAAACCTTCCAAGACTATCACATCATTATTATTCAACCTTATTGACATAATTAAAACATTATATACCTATCTAGACTCCTAGGACACTATTGGTCCACTTACAATTCATTTTGGTCCTATGGCCCTGATAAGGACCCTCAGGACTTTTGATCCTTCTTTACACTTATCCATTCCAAATGCCATTATGGGTTCCAAAATGGCATAATTGATGCTCTGAGATGTTTGATAGGTCTTCATGACCCCTACAACCTCTTGACTCTTCAAGTGACCCTTAAGGAGCTTGGGTGCCCCTGCACCAGATTCAAATCCAGTTGTACACCCATGGTGACCGGATGCAAGTTGACACAAAATGATGATTTTTCCAAGGAAAATCAAACTAGATATAGAGCAATGATTGGTGGATTTCTCTACTTGACTCAAACCATACCAAATATCATGAATGATGTATGTATTATTGCTACATTTCAAGCTAATCCTAAGGAATATCATGCAACAGCTGTGAAGAGAATTTTCAAATACTTGAAGGGGACAGTTAATTTTGGCCTTTGGTATACTAAAGATGATGATCTTACCTTTAGTGCCTTTACTGATGCTGATTGGGTAGGAGATGTGGATGATAGGAAAATTACTAGTGGTGGTGAATTTTTCTTGGGAAAGAAGTTGGTGTCATGGTTGAGCAAGAAATAGAATTCCATTTCCTTATCTACTGTAGAGGCAGAATACATTGAAGCTACCAACAACTGTACTCAAGTGTTGTGGATGAAATAGATGCTGAAGGATATTAGAGTAGTGTATGATAAGCCAATTTCCATATATTGTGACAACTCAAGTGTAATTAGCATTTCAAAGAATCTAGTGCTACACTCAAAAACCAACCATATATCAATCAAATTTCACTTTTTGAGAGAGAAGGTGAGTGAAAAGGAAGTCAAACTAGAGTATGTGCCTACTAAGGAACAGATTGCAGACATCTTTACTAAGATGTTGCCTAAGCATATTTTTTAGTATCTCAGAGGGATGTTAGGGGTGATTACCCCTCCTAATCAGAACTAAAGATGCATTAGCTTGCATTAGTCTATGTACTTCATAGTCATATCTTGTTCCAAATTGATGTTTTGGTGGTTGCTACTCAGGGGGAGTAGTCATATGTTTAGATATGTGGTTTAGAGCTTGTATGGAGAAAGATAATGCTTATCTTTGTCATTTATGTCAAAGGGGGAGAAGAGTCATGTGAAAAATAGTATGGGGAGAAGAGTCATGTGGAAGAGTTGTGGAGAGAAAAGAGTTAGACTCTAAGGGGGAGTAAGTGTTGAGTGAGAGTTGCGTTGATGGTGTTTTTCACATCATGTGTTGCCATCAATGCCAAAGGGGGAGATTGTTGGATGTTGTTGATATGTGATTGTATTGAAGGTTGTATATGTTGAGGATATTGAGAAAATTGTTATAGAAGAAGTTGCAGGTTGTCAGAGGTGTAGTGAAGTTCATGATGGTGCCTAGTTTAGTATGTCGATGATCAAACATTTTGGACTAAAGGGTTTGTTGTTGAGTGTATCTAGTTTATCCACCAGAAGTTTTAGAGATCCAGATAAATATTTGATCATGTTATGAAAAGTTATGTTCTAAAAAAAATTTTGTTCCTTCAGTTGGTGTTCCTGATTGGAGTTGATGTAATTCTAGTAAGTTTATTTGTTGTGGATTCCTCTCTAATGATTCATGATGCTCATGGATTTTTCTAGATCATGCTCTATATTTTTTGCATGTCTGCATTGATCAATGTACGTGCTCATGATCGGTGATTTTCTTTTGTGTGTTCGGGTTTTTCATGTTCTTCAACAACATGGTGATCGTTGCATGTTGTGGATCTTTGAGGAATATTTTTTGGAGTATTTTCATGCCCAAGAATATTTTTTTGGGTCTTCATTATGTTGTGGCCGACAATGCCTTGTTTGCATTGAAATTTTATTCATTGATTTGGGCCGACAATGTGTACATGTTTCATATTTTCATATTTTATCTTGGCCGACATGTAGTTGATGTAATCCCATGTTGAAGATATATAAGAGTGATTGTTTGATCGATGCAAGTCCCAATGCAAGTGCGTGTACCAAAAGATGTGCGAATAATGTTAAAGTTATTTGAATGTAGAGTAGAGTGTGAAGAAGTTTGAGTGAAGTGTGAAGAAGAATTTTTTGTGCTTAACCAAAACTATAATCAGGCATTAGTAGATGATATTTTCTCAATTCAATACCCTATGGATCTAATCCAAATATTTTTGTAAGACAGTTTGTCTTCCTTAGGCAGTGAGCCCTCTTGTATTTGAGTAGTGAGCTCTAGGCAGTGTGCCTAAATGCATGTGCATTCCCATTTATTCATCTTTATACTTTTAACAGGGTATATCTTGTGGACTAACCTCCACCATGGTTTTCCCCCTAACAGGGTTTCCACGTAAAAATCTTGGTGTTATGTGTGTTCTGATGTGGTGATTATTTATACTTTAATGTTCATTCATCAAATCTAATAATAAGTTTAATTAAGTTTAATAAGTTTAAATTTTTGTGACAACTGATTCACCCCCTCTCTTAGTTGTCTTCCCTTGTGTTGGTTTTAGTTTAATAACAAACCAGATATCCCATGTGAGTTTCCATCAAAACAAGATGAAAAAGGAAGATCAAAGTACATGCACACTCTAATCAGATTATTATGCAAGAAACCCCCCTAATGGAACTTTATCTCAATTCATTTATTACAATAACCCAAAGATTGTAAAAGGAGAGAATGTTAAACATGCATAAATAGAAAATAAGATGATGTGGTACTAAAATGAAGTGCAAATATTCAAGTTTCACCTTTCCAACTACCAAAACATCCAAGTAATCTCTAAAACATGCATTGGGACAAATCTAGAATAATGATCAACCTAGGAAAGATACAGAAAAAAGTGCATGGACAGCAAAAGAGCTCCTCAATACCTTTCCAATGCCACAAAGAAGAAAAAAAATGGAGATCATGGAAAAAAGTTATGAGCTCAGAAGCCATAAATGAACATCTGACTTAAAAAAAATATATATAGCTAAATAGAAAAATAATGAAAAATAAAATGTACCACAGGAAAGTGCTCAAAACCAGCTTTCTGGTGATATCTCGTTTTCCCGATTTTGATACCGTATGCCCAAGTTATGCCAAAAAGAAAAAAAGTTCTCCTTTAGGGAAAATTAGGAGTAGGAGGGGGCTTGGAGTGTTGTATGGCCAAATGACATTATGCTAATGTTAGCACTTCATGATGTTAAATTTGACGGCCTAGAGGCCATCAAGGCAAAAAAATGCCCCTTGCCAAACAAAATTTGCATAGTTTCTAGTATATTTGTTGTCCGCCAAAAGATACTGAGGCTAACACAGGGCTAAATGGTGCAGAGATCCTAGTCCCCATATGACTGCCAGCGAGTGCTAGAAGGTTGCTAGGGTTTGGCCATGGCCCTCAGTCGCCAATGTGACTGCGTCCCTGTGTAGCAGGCCTGCGGGGGTTGGAAAACCAACCGATGACGGATGAGTTGAGCGCTGCCTAGTGGTTGCCACTCCTAGTGGCCGCCAGGTGGCGCAATGGTGGTACCCCTATTCTACATGGGGAGCATAGAAATTGTTCAAAAAAATTCAAAAATTTTAATATTTTTTTGAATTTTTTTCATGAATCATGCCTCGAGATGTGTGCTAGGGAGGTCGTACGGCCCCCAAGGCAAAAAAAAATTTCCTTCTAGACCAACTACTCAGAAATTGATGAAACAAAGGGCGTTCTTAGGTTTTTTGGCCACTGCAAAAGAAATGGTGACCTTCGTTTGTGCTCAAACTGCTCTGAAAATTTGGCTACCTCTAGAGCTTGCAAAATATCTCCCAACTTGAAACTCTCATGGATTTGGTAAACGATGGCCAAAATCTACAAAACAAAAGCCAATCCTGACTTTTTCCAATGCTCTAAATCCAATGGTGAAGCTCGATCTAATCCAAGACACTACATAAATGAACTCAAGGCATGAAACCCTCAAGGAATTCTAAACAAACTTTGCAATGATTTTCTCAAAAATATGAGAAGGGGTTGCAAATCAAGGCTCTGATACCATGTTAGAAACCAAGATCTAAAATGAAAACCAAATCTGAGAAGGGGTTGCAAGTCAAGGCTCTGATGCCATGTTAGAAACCAAGATCTGAAATGCAAACCAAAAAATCCTTCCACAGAAGAGAAAATCAGAAAAAGAAAAGCTTTGCAAGAAGATGTGCAAATTATTATTATTCAGGAATTCATAATTACATGAGATGATTTTCTTTCTAAAAGAAAAGTATGCATAACCCTAATCTTATCTTGAGCAACAAGATAGCTCAACAAGATAAGGATGACAATAATTAACCTAGGAATTAAATTTTACCTAAGTAAAGTTATGCAAGTGTAATTAAATATTAATTACACTAACAAAAACACAGTATAATTTATTTTCAATTACTAAGAAATAAAGAGGCTAAATAAATTGGCACAATTTGTGAGTCTTAATGCAATGATTAAAAAACAATATAAAGGTCTACAGTCTTTCAGTATATTTCCTGTGTATCTCTAAACTTATTTTCAGAGAGTTGAAGCAATATATATAGATCATTCCACTACACCAAAGCCAATAACAAAAAAGATTCTCTAAGCACGTGCAATTTCATCCGCCACAATGATTCACAAAGGCCATTACAACAAAAAGATTCTAAAACATGGTATTTGGTCGCCTCCAACAAGATGCACCCTCCTATAATGATGAATGTGGTCCCAGAGTGGAAGCAACGAAATTCCCATGAAGAGATGTGTTTCCCACCTATAGAGTTGGTTAGGACACATAGGAAGAGGGTGAGGCTTGACATTCATTCTTCCCTTCCTTGTAATCAAATTCCCTATGGAGAAGACACATGGAGAATTCTTCATTTCAAGTGCTGACTATGGGGTCCGCCATAAGGTTGCTTGCAGAATGATGCAATGTGGCACACGGGAAGAGTTCGAAGGGGAACAAAGGAGAGAGGAATCTCAAAGGCCTACATTGTAGACTTATGGTGAAAGGGTGGGGCTTGAGAGAGAAGCAAGGGAAGAAAACCTTCCAAGGACCACATGATTGACATGTGGAGAAAGCAAGAGGAGGCTCTTCAAAAGGGGCCTAGAGATATTCAAACATATGAGGCACAGGCTAGGATCAATGCAAAATTATCAATGACCACCCAGAGAGAGCTTTAAGGATTTTTAATCCACATATTTTGGTGACTATCAAGGGGATTTTACCTGTGGAATGGGAACCCAAAATTTTTGGTGCAAAGACCGGAGCCTTATCCATTAGGCAACGATCAAAGCTTCGAAAGTGCAATCTGTAGAGGTAGCTAGTTGGCCTCAGATGGCATTGATAGGGTGTGCAAATTCTTTTACGTCTCGTGTAGATCAATAATTTCTTTTAAGGGAAGCTCCATACAAATCCTTGTCCTAGACTCAAGCTAAAAGAGAAGCCACGCTATCTAATGGGTGGCACCTTCTATGTCTGCTGCAATGGGAAGTTAACTAAAATATTAAAATGCAGATAAATCCAACTTCTTTTCCTTGATCTTTGCTACAATGTGTTTCATTGTGGCCACCAAATTTTCAAAGAGGAAAGGGGAGGGAAATCCCATTTGATTCAACTAGTAAAATTGCATCTGCATATTGTCTATAGTATGCCTTAGTGTTTCCAAGCAATTACTAGCCTAGAGGATGGCTGCATGACAATGGATGAATTATTTTGCCTTCTTGGCAGCTGACCTCCAATCTTCAATCCTTGCATTCACCAAGTTTGTGTTTGCCATAGTGTATAATTTGTCTAGCAACTTCTCTACCTCAGGCACCTTTTCTACAATGAACTATGGAACCTACTCAATCATTCCATGCATCTCCCTACTTAAACTCACCACATCTTCCATGAATTGAAGTGCCAATTGAAGAGTCAAACAAAAAGACTTGACTCTCTCCCAATAGGAGATGTATAACTATTGAGCTACCAAAAGGAGATCTAATTGAGGAGAAGTGGGTTGGGGAGTATTTTTCAAAAGACCTATCTCCATCTCCTTCAACCTGACATCCTATGTTAGCTCTTCAATTTTCTTGTTTGTCACCAAGAGTTGTTCCTGTAGAGTTTCCAACTCGACATCCTTGCTTTGCAATAACTCCTTAGCTTAGCTTTAGGTTATGAATTATTTTTCCAGGAAAAACTTTTCTTCTTGGATCTCCTTTTCAAATTGGGCCTAGTGGTCTAGGAGCTCCTTTCCTTTCTACTACATTTCCTACTCCAATTGAGCTTGCTGCTCCTGAAGCTCTTTGGTCTTCTATTGTATTTCTCCCCCTACTTCAGCCAAATGGTCTTGTAACTCCTAGTTTTTATGTTGCAGTCTGGTAACCAACTTGGGATCTTGGTACTGGAACCTTGCAAGTTCCTCCTGAATCTTGGCCTTTTCATCCTATGCTTTCTGAGACAAGCGTGCAATTTCAGTGTCCTCTGCCTTTTCCCTTTTCAGTAGGATCTCCATCCTTTCCTTGAAATTCTTGATCTCCTCCTCCTAATTATTTAGTTAGTGACTATGCTTTAAAATATTGATAGTCACCACTTGTTGAGTTTCTTCCATCAGCTCAACATTGTCTTGGGGTTAGGCTACTTGTAGATCAATCCCCAACACATGAATTGTATAATCCCCAGGTTGCATCTTCCCTTGTTGTTTGATGATGTTAGGAGTCATGGTTGCAAATTCCAATGACCCCTAAACTTCCTTAAAGAGGGTCTATACACATGACTTTACAGGCTTCACTACATCTTTGTCTTTTCTCTTCTAGGCTCTTATAGCCTGCGTAGCCTTAGTTCTATCACTGTGTGCAAGAAATTTTGTTGGCGACCTAATCATTTCAGTAGCAAAGGGTGCACTGAGAGGAAGAGCGAAAGGGAATGAAATCATTGCGGTCTCGAATGATGTTTTCTTTGGTAGAGGGACCATCAATGGGGAGAATGGGGGAATGTTATGCCAAGGTCCAGTTTGGGAAGTGACGGAAGGACTCATAGGGAGTGGTGATAGTAGCAAAGATGCAGAAGATACCATCGGTTGGGTGGTTTGAGTCAGAGTTGACACAATGGGAGAAAAATAATTTGCAATAGTGGGTTGAGATTGGGCCCCGACGAAAGATGGAATAGACCGTAGGGGAGTAAAAGTTGCTTCTTCAAGTTGGGAGAATTGGGAGAAACCTCCCATGGGTGCAGAAATAGAAAAGGAAATGCACACACTCGAAGTGATGAGAGACACAGAGGAAGTAGGGTTAACCAAAGACTATGAAGTGAGAAGAGAGGGATAGAAAGATACCTAAGTTGTTGTGGGCTCTGGTCCTTGGCTCATTGCAATTACTTGTGAGCCTTCCCTAGAAGTTGCATTGGTGTGTGGCCTCTTCTCAGGTGGAGAATTGTTCACCTCTATGACCTCTTGAGATTGTTGGACTACTCTGGGTCTCTTCACAACCCATGTACATGGTAGTGAGGCCTCTGAATGTGATGCGGTCACTTGCACACTTAGTGGAGCTTTGTTGGGATGTTCCACTGCTTTTCTAGTTCTCTATGCTTGGGGCATTTTAGCTTCTTTTCTTTTCATTATTGCAACCACTTCCTTTGGATCTACATCCTCATATCCACTTGCATCAATGTCATTATACTCTCTATTCCATAGATCATCAAATCTATCATCCATGTCCACCTCCTTGAATGGTGCATCAAGGCATTTGGTCTCTTGACAATAAATCTAGAATTGTGCAATCTTTTCCTCACTCCACTAGCATTTCTTGGCCAATTGATTATGAAGGTTGGCCCCAATTTTACACTTATCACTAGGCTTGGCCAAAGGACAATAGAAAGATAGCCATGGCATCCTCTTATCATCAGTAGGAACATAGGCCAGGTCCACAAATAGATCATCCTAATCCCCTACCTACAGATTCTGCCAAGCTTCCCAGTAGGGTCAAGAGCTGTGAGTCACCTTAACATTTAGGTATGTTAACTCATTATCAGGATTATGATCCCATTTATCACAAATTAATACTAGCCCCAGATGAGTGAGCTTCACCTCTAGTAGATCGTGCATCTATTTCTTCATCATTACTACTGTACCAAAGCTCAAACAACATTTAAAAAAACCTTTCTTATTCTTTCCCCCATAAAACCTAACATCTATAATCGCTAGTTGCCAAAATACCTCAAGTTCCAACACCCTATTTGTGACACATACCGGGAGCCAAAATGGTTCCTCGATAAAACCATGCAACCTAACGAAAAATCCTCCCCAAGGAACTAGTCGCAAGGAGGAATAAAATTCTGCATCCACCCTATTTGCTCAGCGGAAAGTCGATAACCATTGCCCTCCTTACTAAAATCTTGCAAAATTGGAGTCAAGAAAAACTCATAGAATGCATAGTATTCATAAATTATGGAAAGGAGGGGAGTACACACAAAAATTGGCCTTCTTTCCCCATTTTCAGTAAAAATAGACAAACCCCTACGGTTTCGAAAGAAATCAGGGTTTTGGTGCAAAAGCATGTGAGAAAGGAAAGAAGAAAACTTGAACCTAAATTGTGTGTTGTATTCCTTGAATTGGTTCAGCATCGCCCCAAAGATGACCTCTACGAAGTCATACCAGAATAAAGAATGTTGTCTTCTCAACTCAAAACCTAGACCCATTTGAAACTCCTGAGCATCCCTATCACTATCCATGCTACAAACAAAATCCATCATAGAGAAAGCATCCTACAAGTCTGAGTTGAAAGCATTGTGCACAACCAAAAACTGTGGAGGCTTTGTTGCATCTTCCTTGTCCCTTTTTGTTTCTTGATTATGAAATCTTAGAGAAAATTTTCTGGTTCTCAAAGCTCTCTCGAGCCACTTTCAATGAATCTCTCCATCACCTTTGCCCCCCTTCTGGTAGGGATTCATAGCATATTCCTAGTAGCTTCCACGCTGATCACAACCCTCAATTTCCAACCTTCAATGGTCCTGATATCTAGGTTGAAATGCTAAGTGCACTCATAAACTAATTATGGATAGTGGTGCACCAAGGGGACCATATACTGTGGGAGACAACAAAACCACAACTTGTAGGCCAAAGACTCTTGGTTATTAGTATTTTTCATTCTCTCCTAAGCTACTTCCCTAAGACTCTTAGGATTAGTTTTGAGGATAGGGTCATGAATATTAGCACATTCTTTCACTATCAAGGCCTTGTTCCTATGGCTAGCCTTCTCTATGACCCACATGTGAGCCCACTTTGGCTTTCTTGGCATTCCAGGCAAGGCATAAGAGATGTTATCAAAATATTGGTAATTGGCACCATTAACATAGCATCAAATAATATTTGAACTAACTCTCCTTATGCTTCCAATTGAGGATTCTAGGCCATTTCAGGATTTTGTGGACCTTTGTAAATGCTCAACCTTTATACAACTCACTTGGGTTCTTTTCTGCAAACTATGCACTCAAAACTCTTCACAATGAACTATGTACTCAAAACTCTTCAGTGCTATTCTTTTACATGCAATACTTAGCCTTTTCTTGACTTGGAGTTATAGACAATGATTTCCTTTTTGCAATAAATTTTGCATGTGCTACTAACTCTTTCATTCGTGTGAAATGAATTTTTTACCTTTTGAAAAGAAAACAATTCATAATAACGATTAGTCATTATGTCCTATGATTCCATCTCTTGGGAAATTGAGCCAATGATTGAAGACAAATAAAACCTTCTGAATGCTTTTTCATTTAATAACTCAAAAAGAATGATTAAGCAAAAGGTTGTAATGAGTACATGGTGTAGGGACACCATGTTAGTCTATTTTGTAAATAAGGTCTTTGATAGGTTTTTGGCATGATAGAGTCTAATGTCAAGCAAATAAGGTCATAATAGACCATTTAAGATGTAACAAGTCATTTAAGGTTGGTTCTAGGAGATGTCATATTCTACAAATATGGTTAAAAGTTGCATTTCAATATTGAATTTTGTGTCATTTGTGAAGCCCAATAGTCATGGGATTCAAATGATAGTTGTAACTATTGGTTTTTGTGGGAAAATTTTCAAATATGGTAGTAAGCCTTGAGGTAGAGGATGGAGAATAGTTTTTGAAGCTTAAACAATAAAGACTGCCCTATTTTCATTGAATTTTCTATGTTTTTACTAGTAATTTGCTGCTCCCAAGATCTGTACGGGTCTATACTGAGAGAATTTGATCAAATATGTTTTTAATTTGATAGAGTCTTGTGTTGGCTCCATTTTGGTTTTGGTTTGACTCAATTTCATAGAGATTTGAAGTTTTTATAGTCATTTTACTATAGGCGGGTCTATATAACCCTGTTTGAGGGTTTAAAGGCATTTAAAATGCAATAAACACCCATTCCACTATTAGAATTGTGTGTAACTTGATGGAATGGGTGCATTAGGATATATTTAGAGGTTAATGGAGGTTTCAAGAGTAGGGAAGGTAGTTTGAGTGATTTTGCATGATGCCCTAGGGGATTTTGCTCAAGTTTTTAAGCCAAAATGGTGGCTAAGTATAGGAGTTTGATGAAATATCATTGTTATAAGTTAGGAGATGATTATTTAGCATTTACATACCTTTATTAGGTGTGTTTAAAGCATTTTCAAGGTTTTCAGAGACCTGGAGTATTGAATTCCAATAAATTCTCTTGTAAATGGCTTAAATGAGGGTTTTGTGTTTTGTTGCATTAGAGAGCGTTTTTTTGACCTAAAGTTGTTGATTCAGAGGTTTTGTACCCTAGTGAAGGTCCTACCATATATATTTTTGGTTGGAAGAGTGATTAGTTGGATTATGCTTTAGAAAATAGGGCTAATTAGGGTTTTGTCCAGTGTACCAGTCAATCTTGAGTGATGATGTTCGAAAACAAGTGCATGGATAAATTTCATATGTTAATGTAGAGGCAAATGGGTATCTAGAATGCCATTTGAGAAGTGGGTTTGAGGTTGATTTTGAAAGATATGGACAAAAAACACTGTTTGCAATGCTACAAGGAGATTGTGAAGGAATTGTGGAAAGTTGCTAAGTTAGGGTTTTGAAGCAGAAAGATTGATTAAGTTTGATTAAATTGTGATTGTTGGAAGGTTTTCCTCCCTTCTTTACATTAGTTTATAGAATATTTTGAATTAATCTTGGAAATTGAAAAGTGTTTGTAGCTTGACACATTAGCACCTGACTATGTAGACTATCACTTGCACCTGCCACCAGTTTTAGCTAATTAATTACTTCTTCTTAACTTGCACATAGCAATTCGTACACAACAAACATAGCCTGGTGGGATTTTCGAGTTTGTACCTAGTGGGATTTTTGAGTTTGCTCTCAGTGGGATTTTCGAGTTTGCTCTTGATTGTCGTCATGCTTATCACACACATTGTACCCTGGCTATGTCTATAAATAAACTTAAGGATAACAACATAATTTACACTTGGTAATTGGGCTTATTGATAGAGACAATGAATACTCCCATTAGGCTAACTAGCAATAGGTCTCAAGTAGCTTTTCTAAGAGAGGTTTCTCATACGCGTTTAAAGTGTGTGACCAAGAACAAGCATTCTCTAGCAATAATTGCAATGAAATGGGTATTGGAGAGGGATTGTATAGAATATGAGGACAAGTATAGAGTAAATACTGATATTTTCTATCATTTCATTGCCTCTTTGCTTGACATTCAGGTACCCAAGTAGATGATATTGCGGCTCACCATGGAAATCTTCCCAAAGCGCTACCTTAGAGGCCTTGGTGAAGTTGTGACGAATGCAGTGTATGGCCTTGGTCTTCCCACAACAAGTGATCTTTGGTGACACATTGAAGAGGATGCAGTGGTGCCCTGGGTGCCATTCTTGAGAAAATTTAGCATTATGACAATTGAAGAACACCACCAAAGGGTTTCTCATGCTTGCCACTTCTTACTAAGATGCTACAACATAGTGTTTTTCTATGATGTGGAGTGGTATACCAACTTTAGAAACCTGGTGTTTCCTCCTCCACTTGTTGTCGTTGTCAGAGTTCTTGTTGCCCCTACTATTGCTAATGTTGTTGTTCTTGATGTTGCTCCTATCGAACCTACTACTGTTGATGGTGATGCTACCCTTGTTGAAGAATATACTCTTTTCTCCTCCTTTTTGTATATATTTCTTGAAAATATTTTAATATATATACTCGAAAATCATGGCCTAAGAACCATTTTGCATTGTAATGTTCTAAAGTATATATTATCGTATAATGAATATAAAGATCCTTTTGTCAATTTTTTGTCTCTTTTACTTTTCTCTACTTTTTGTAGAATGGGTTCTGTTAGAAAGACTTGGCCAAACAAAAAACAAATAAAATATTTACATAATTACATATTTACATCTGTAAAATGATTAATGAAGCTAACTAAACAATTTGAGGTGAATTTTTTTTACTAGAATTCCCAATGCTTCTTTCTCCATGTTTTCTAATTTGAGTGCATTATGTTACTTGCACTGAATAATTCAATTTGGGCCTTCCCACAGACTATCAATTTTTTTGTGTTGGCCAAGCTTTGCAGCTCTCTCATTGAATTTTAGCACTAAGTCTCCGCATTTAAGACCATGGTTAGAGGTTTTCTTATTGAACCACCTCTTGACCGCCTGTTGACGGTTACACATGGCCATCAGAGCTTTTTCTCTTTTCTCTTGTACCTCCAACAACTCATCCAACTAGACCTCCATGGCTCTATTTTGTTCAACCTCTAGAGATTTGAGCAATTATAGGGCAAGAATTTCCATAGATATAGGCAATAACACTTCCTTCCCATATACCAACTTGTACAACGAAGTCTTTAGGACTTGTTTGGGGGTTATCTGGTCTACCTAGAGTGTTGCTTAGAGGTTCTTATGCCACTCTCTTTGGTGTTCTAATCTAATTATTTTGATGATTTAGACTAAATTTTTATTAGTCAACTCAGCCAAACCATTTCTCTGTGGGTAATAGTTCAAAGACATCTTTAGGAATATGCCATGTTCAAGTGCGAATTGGCATACCTTCGAACCTAGGAAGGCTTTTGCATTGTTAGAAATGATGGTATTTGGTGAGCCAAACCTTGTTATCAATTCTTTGAGAAAGTTCACAATCTCCGCCCCCATCACATCCTTTAAGGGAATGGCCTCAGTACATCTAGTAAAGTAATTTGTGGCCTTGAGAATCCATTTATGTCCAGCACTGGAGGTGGGATTAATCATCCCAATGAAATCAAGGCCCCATTGCGCAAAGGGTTCTTCAACCACTATCGGATTCAAAGGCATTTCTGAATTCTTCCTCCTTCCTGTGAAGAATTGGAATTCTTTGCAGGATTTGACTAGAGAATGTGAGTCATTGAAAAGTGTAGGCCAAAAATATCCTACACACATAATTTTGATAGTGGTGGTCTTTGCAGAGAAATGTCCACCCATGGGACTATTGTGGAATATGCCTAGAATCTTTTGTGCCTGCTCTTGAGATACACACTACAAAAGCACACCATTGAAGTTCCTTTTGAAGAGAACTCCTTCAATGAGAACATACCCATTGTTATGAAATCAATCTGCCAACTAGCAGCTTTTGAACTCAGGCTCATTCAATAGAACAAGCTCAGGTTGTTCCTCCTCAGCTGCCATCTCTTGATCATGTGCCAAATAATCACATAATCCCCTTCCCATCATTGTCTTAGTAGGCTTGACCTTAATGTAATATTCCAAAAACTTAGTTATCCAACTGGCCCTTTTTTCAATGATTTCTCCTTCCATAATGTACTTGTGCACACTGGAATGCATGACATATACAACCACCTTGTTGCAAGATATATGAGATGTTGAAACTTATTGGGGACCTTAACAATGGTGAATACTTTCCTTTTGACAATGTTATAATTTGTCTGATAGTCTTTTAAGGTCTGGGAGTGGAAGGAAATTGAATGTTCTCCCTTCCCTTCATCATCCTTTTGGGTCAAAATAGTAGTGATGTTGGATTTTCTATTGAACACATATATTATGAAGTCCTATGATAGGTCTGGGTTTACCAGTATAAGAGCTAAAGAAATAGCCTCCTTAACCCTCTCAAAGGCTTCTCTAACCTTTTTTGTCCATTTGAAAAAATGATCTTTCTTGAGCATGAGGATGATAGGTCTAATTAAACCTACAAAATTAGAAATGAATTTTCTCACAAAATTTACCTTTCCCAAGAAGGATTGAACTCCCTTTTTGTTGACTGGTAGGGGAAGTTCCTTGATCTCTTTCACCTCCTCTGGATAGATTGTAATTCCATCCTTAGACACTACATGCCCTAATAATTTATCTTGTGGTACTCCAAAGACATAGTTTTTTGGGTTCAGGGATATCCCAAACTCCTGGCATTTTTTAAAAACCATTTCTAGATGATCAAAATGGCCATCTTTAGACTTAAATAATACTGTAAGATCATCTAAGTAGATCAAGATGATCTTATTGATCAATTCTATAAAGGCAATGTCCATCACGCACTGGAAGGTAGCTCCCACATTTGAAAGGTTGAAAGGAATTTTTGCATAGGAAAATGTTCAACATTTGGTAGTGAACATTGTTTTATGTTGGTCCTCCTCTTTTACTCAGATTTGGTTATAATCAGAGAAGTCGTCCAGTAGAGAAAATGTTTCTAAGCCAACCATTGTTTGCAAGATTGACTCCATGGAAGGCAAGGGGTAATGGTCCTTCAGGTATACTCTATTCAGATCCCAAAAATCAGCACATAGGTAGATGTCTCCATTCTTCTTTCAAATGGGAACTAGGTTGGACACCCATGTGTTGTGCTTGATTGAGAAGACAATCTGGGAGTGGATTAGCTCTGTCAACTCTTGCACCATCAATGCCTCAATCTTTGGATTTACTAGCCTTTGCTTCTAGCAGATATTTTTTGCTCCTTCCATCAATTCTATAGTATGTTGGATGATCTCGAAATCATATCCCTTGAGGTCATTATATGACCAGGCTACTGCTCCTTTGCAATCTCACAAAAATGGATGAGCCTTTCTTTATCATGTTGTGGAACATCTTTTTTGACCTTAAGTTTCCTTCCATCCCCGACTTGAAGATCTACATAGTTGTTTTTGTCCGCTACAAACTTTCTCTTGTCATTCCTTAAATCGTCACAATAAAATAGGTTTTCGAGAGTGACCAATCCTTTTGGAAGCTTTTGGGACCTCAGCTGAATAATTTTCCCTTCATAAGCCTCTGTAATTTTTGGTTGGAGTTGATCAATAAATTCTCCTGAATGTTGAATGAATGAGGCGATGTGTTCGTCACTTTCAAACACTTTCTAGCTCTGGTCATTATCTGGGATTGTAGGTTGAACAATCACTCATACAGAGTGGATGTAATGAATTAGGTCAGAAATTAGGTCAAATTGAGATCCTATCACTGCCATGTGATCCGCAACTACATTTTTCTCTCTAGGCACTGTTTGGATATTTAAGGCTTCAAAGCTTTCAATTAGGTCCCAGACTCTATGCCTATAAGATCTCGTGCGGACATTCTTTGTTGTGGATACCCCTCAAACTTGATTGACTATTAGCTTCGAGTCTTCGAACACCATTATTTTTTAACACCCATCCACTCCACAAGGCTTAGACCTTGCACTAGGTTTTCATATTCAACTTCATTATTTGAATAGACAAACTGAAAGTGAAAATATCTAAGTGTATTTTCATTGGATGGGGATGTCATAAATATACTGGCTCCTACACCAACTTTGCATCTTTCTCCATCAAAATGCAGCATCCATAACCCTGAGACGTGATCACCCTCGGATTTGTTCATGACCTTTGGAATCACTTGATCTTTATCATAGATGACATAAGTTCCCAATCTGGTTACATGATAATTTTTGAAAGGATCAGTTTCTATAAATTCACTCAACTCCTTATTGGTCTGGTCTCTAATCACCTTATCATCCTCAAGTAACTCAGTGCAATAAATCTCATCCTTGGTTATAGAGGTATGAGTAGCCTCAAAATTTATCATGGCTTGATCTGCTAAGTGTTCTAAATGTGAAGTTTTAGACACTATCTTCATTTTAGCTCCATGCTTGGTCCTAAGAATCAAGTGTGACCAATCTAAGGAAATATATTCACCTATCTTAGAAGTGAACTGCCAGGATAAGCAAAGACCAAACATGGGAGGAACATCAATGATCATGGTATATTGTGGAATAGTGATACTAGGGCAAGAGAATAGAGTCAAGGAGAGGTTCTTAATGACACCTACAGTTTCAACCTTATTCCCATCAAGCTGCATAACCCCTCTATTTAAAGGTTCATAGCTAAGTCCTAAGGCTTCAGCTATCTGCTTGGGCATGACTATGGTACTAGCACCAAAGTCTATCATAGAATTGTGCAACAATTTCTTACCCACAATAAGAGTTAGGAAAAAGGGTTTCAGTTTTGGATTACCTCTAACTTTGGTAGAGGCTTCCTCTCCATTGTTTGTGAGGACTTTGGCATAAGGTGATGAATCAATAGTCGTTCCCTTGGATGGTTGCTCAATTGGCTCCATGCTTGCATCTTCTAGTAGGGACTTTTGTAGTAATGACTTCTACTCCAAAATAGCTAAGATATCCCAAATGGATACATTAGCAGAGGCTTTCTTCAACTACTCCACCACATTGAATGGTGGCAGATTTGAAGACTTCTACTCCTTGGGATTTTTTATAACAATCTCCTTACATGGCTAAGATGGTTATGCAATTGCAGAGGAACTAGGAGCTTGATTGGAAACACTTTTGGGTTGTTGAATGACTAGTTCACCCATTAATTTTCTCTTTGAGCATAATATGATTGCACTTGCGGGGCCTTGGATGTGGACGCATCATTTACAAACACTGCCTCTTCTTCTTCCATCCATGAGAAGAGCGTGTGATCGGGAGCTATATATGTTTCTTGCTCTAGGGACATTCCTTGCATTTGTGTGCTGAGTACCACATTATCCATTTGTGGAGAGGAATATATATAACCCCTTGAGTCTGACGTAACACCTTGACTATGTTTTTCTACCACTCTTTGTTATAGATTGTCATTTAGGAAATTTTAGCATATATGTGCTTCATTGTAGGGGAAGCACCAAGGATTGATGTCATCAGTGAGATTATTTTCCCCCGCTTCTAGCTCTATATTCGAACTTGGGTGGAAATTCTATAGCAGAGTAGGCACTAGCACTATCAGATTATTTGTTTAAGCTTGTGAATTCATGCACAAGCCTCCTTGGAATTGATTTTGTTGGTAGTAAGGTCTTCTGCCTTGGTAATTCTAGAAAGTTGGCTTCATTTATGTAGATAGTTGTCACTTGATACTAGTTATTTCATTTGAGAAGGTCCACAACAAGTCCCTAATGCCACTCATCTCATCCTTTGCAGAGTTGGATGTGGAAGCAATGTTCTAAAACATGCTCGAATATGCATACATAGATTGGGGAGGAGCAGATGCACTGATAGAAGCTATCTCCGGCCGTGAGCTAATATCTCTACAAATATGGGCATAGCAAGCCGATGCAGAAACTTTTTGGTGTTGATAAAATTGTTCTCTTCCTTAACAAAAATGTTGTATGCATCCAGCAGGGTGTTCCCACCAAGAGACTAGATCATCATTGAGATATTGACATTGAGGGATTTCAAATAAAATGTGAATGCCAAGTTGACCAACAGGCGGATAGCAGTTTGGATCCTCTACCAAGTTGTGTGAAACCAGGTGTTGAAGTTAGTCATGGCCTCATGAGGGGCCCACTTTATGGTCACTAACTATTGATATAGTTGAACCAACAATTTTATGGTATGTGATGAGAGAGGAAGGTTCTATGTCCTCTTACACTTTTAGGATCTTTCACCTAAAAGGAGAGAGATAAAATCCTCTAAGCCACACCACAACACTACCAAAATTGAAGGCCCCACTCAAATATAGATTAAAAAAACTAAATGAAATGATTTAAATGATGTAAGAGAATAATTATGAATAAAATGTGTAATGTTTGAAAACACAATGATGTATACAAACAATAAAGAAAACATGAACAAATGCATAAATAGAAAAGTAAAAGGCTGAAACTGAGTGCACCTGGGCAAGATTAGAGGAATCTAGAATGTTCGAAATGCTATCTGAAGTTACTGAAAATCAATAGAGGGACTCATTCACCCAGGGTGGTGAATTAGTCCTACTACTAGTGAAAAACTGTCAGAAACAGGTTTCTATCTATTGGGATCCAGAATATGACAAAACTTTGATTTCTAGTCCTAAGGTGGAACTCATTCACCATAGGTGGTGAACCAGTCCTCTCCCAAAATTATGAGAAATCAGGAGACAACTCTGCAACACTAGATTTGGAAATGTTTGCTTGTTGGGTCTCTGAAGTCAATCTTGTTGGAAATAGACATAACACCTTATTCAAGCTTGAAATATGATTGATTTGACTTGAAACACCTAGTTGACTTGTTGACCAATCTTCAATCACCTAATTTCTTGTTAAATCTTCATACATAATTTTGTAAACACACATGCAAGGGGGGAAAAATGGTTGAGGGTTAGCAAATAGGGGTTTTCCTTGGTCAAATCTGACTGGTAATCAAAACCTTAATGAAAATGAAATAAAAGTGAATGATAAATGAATAACATGCAAGTTCTATAAACTTACCAAACCCTTGTAGTAGAAATTTGAAGATATTGCAATGGCACCTCTAAAGTACTTGATTATTGCTTGATGAAAAGATAAAATGCTTGAATGTAATGATAGATTGAATGCTTGAATGAATGGATGAAAACTAAGATGAATGGGGTGAATAATGAGATAAATCACTTATTTATACACTCTTGTTCCTTAGTATCCTAATAATACAACATCACAAGGTGACATGAAGTGATTTTGAATAAAAACCCAAAAGAAATTTTAAAATATTTTGAATTTGGAGCTAAGGGGGATCCATTTGCCACCCATGGCGAATGGGTCCCACCCTAGGCTTGTGAAAGGGTGTCGGGATTTAATTTGCATTTAATATTGTTTGTTAGGTTTACATTCAAAAATACACCTAAATGTGTCTGATATGTGTATAAAGGAGTCATAAAAGATATAAGAAATGTGTAAATAAGGGAAATGTGCCTAGAAAAGTGTGAATATTTGTTACAAGACTTTACAACACCTCAAAATAGGACTTGATGAGTAAAAATGTGATATTATGATGAATAGGGTCTAGAAAAGTGTATAATGTTTTTACAACGCTATCACAAGACCTCAATAAATTGAATATTTATAGTTTAATGTGTATTTTTTAGCCATATTACATCATTAAATCAAGCAACATAGATCAAATACTAAGGAAGTAGGACCTAAATGACCATGAAAATGCTAGTGATCCATTTTTGTACGGAACATTTAGCCCCCACTTTAGTGAGAGGAAGAACTTGCTTTAGAATCACACTAAAGTAACCATGAATGTTGAGAGAGAATTCCAAATGCGCTCATGATTAGCTGGTGCAGGAGCACCTAATGGACTACATGCCTCCATGAGGCCAAAATGTAATAAATGTTTAAAGAGTGCTTAGAGGTCATTTAATAAGGTCATTCAATACCATTGTAATGTGTTTGAGTCATTTGAAGGGTGTTTAGATAGGTTGTAAGGTCAATGTATCTAGTTTGCAAAAAAATGAAAAATGTTGTCAAAATAGGTCTACAATATGTTTTAGGGGTGTTTGATCATTTGGAGTCCTTAAAATAATATTTTGTAATATTGTTGAAAAGTTGTCAAGTTGTAATTGCAAGATTTGAAAGTTTAAGAGTCAAGTAGGTGAAAGTTCATTGTAGGTGGTTGAAACCAATTAAAAATCCATTTGTAAAAGCCATTTTTACATTCATCCATCATTTGGAAGGGTTGTGGTTAAGAATTGAATAAAAAATCATAAGTTTCACCATAAATTTTTGTTATTTCTGAATGTTTTCTATTGTTTCTTGGCCTTGTACAGAATTTTATGGACATATTATGATACAAAAATGATTGGATGTTAAAATTAATATGAATCTACTTTCAAATGCAATTAGTTTCATTGAAATCCATGTAGGTATGAAGAATTTAGACAATTTTACTCCAGGTGGGTATGTTTAGATTTGACAGGGCAGCAAGCAATAAAAATTGCATATCTTTCATTTTAACCATTAGAAATTGGTAAAAACTTGCATGAAGGTCTATTTTAAGGTTATGAATGATTTCCAATTGGTTTCATTTATTTTGGAGAATATTTAGATGAGTTTTGTGAAGAATAATGAGTCCTAGATGCTAGGATATGAAAGATTTGTTGGAGTTCTATCAAGTAAGATTGAGTTGGTGATTTTCTTCCTCTAGCATTGCATCATTAGCAAGATGGAATAACAAATATCAATAGGGATGATCAAGCCCCCAGGATGAAGATCCCATGGTTTAACTAAACACAAGAACAAAGGAATGCACATGAAGAAGAGAAAGAAAGGGGAAAGAGGTCAGATCAAGCTTTGATCATTTGTCTAGCTAGTTGTAGATCAGATATAGGCTATTTGTTTGAAAAATAAAGATACATACTCACTCTGGGGTGATGGAACTTCTGGCTATCCGCCGAGTGAGAAGGCCCAAAAAGATAAATACATACACTAGTTGGTATGCACTCAAAAACACGAAGGTGGCTATGGGGAAAGTCATGCCACTGAGTAGGCTTCCTACTCAGTCGTACCAAAGTTATGCCTCCTGACAACTTTAATAAGGCACCACAAAGAAAAAGGTTGGATAGGATAGTACCATAGGTATGCAAGCTACATTATGCAATGTGGTAAAAAGGAAAACATGCAAAAAGAAAAATGAAAATGTTCAAAGGAGTCTTGTTAAAATCATGCAACGTCTATCACTTAGGGAACATTGTGTCTAATGTCTCCAAGAGAGGACTGATCAAAGAATATTAGATTCACATCTTAGGGGATGTAGTGTGTCACATTAGGCCACTAAGAGGAATGTAGTATGCTAAGATAAATCACACTTATGAAGGGCACTATACCCAATGTCATCCACAAAGTAACAAACGCATTGATTGAAATAACAAGGCTGCACTAAGAAACAAGAAAAAGTAAAGTGAAAAATTGAATAGTACCAATGTATGCCACCACTTTAAAGAAATTGCTACAAACTGTTATGTGAGCAATTACTTTAAAGTAGCAAGTAAAATGCAAGAAAAAAGAAGACATGAGAGTCAATTCAAAAATCCCCTATGCAAAGTCATATGTTCTCAAATAGGCTATGTCATGTGAAAGAAAGAATCAAAAGAAAGAGGGGCTACCCCCAAAGAGAAAGACACCAAACACAAAAGGGATCTATGGATTTGGGGTCAGTATGCTCGTTGCTGCAATATTTTTATGAGAGAGTTGTGAACTGTTCATTCCCCAAAGCACATAGAATGAGAAGAATGACACATAGAGTGCGAAAACAAAAGAAAAAAATAAACTCCATTTTGGATCAACATGGAAGAGACATTTCAGTCTCAATGCCTTGTATCATCCCTAAAAGGAAGAACACAAAACAAAGTGAAAAGAGAAAGGCAAAAAATAAAGGACATTTTGGGTCATCATGGAAGAGACTTAGGGCATCTCTATGCTTTGTGTCATCCCCAAATGGAAGAACAAAAAGAAAAAGAGAAAAAGCGAACAAGGTAAAAAGAGATGTATGAGATATAGAAGAATAGAGGTATGAATAGAAGAAGTGTACAAAGAGAGAGAAAACATCAAATGCACAATACTAGGGGAACACAATACACACATAAAAGAGAAATAAAGAAAGATGACTAGGAATTAAAATGCTAATCACACATCAAACAAGTCATGCACTTTCCAATCTCAGTAAGGTTAAGCGGAAGGGAACAACATAGCTAAGGTACAAAATCAAATGCATTACTAAGACAAGGCTAACAACTACTTGCCTCCACTAATTGGAAGACAAGAGTGAGCTGAGAGAGATGAGGGGAAAGATCATGTGATGATGAGAATGAAAGATTCTGCAATCATGGCATGAAAAAGAGAAAAAGTAGAATTTATGGAATGATAGGAAAACAATCAGTATCAGTAAAGTGATACTTATTCAATTCCTCCTTTAATGTCTAACATTCTTCACTGTGATGACCAAGAATATGATGGTATTTGCAATATGGAATGTTGGAGTCTTTAGGATGAATGACCAACCTATTGGAAGGTGGTAATAATATGAGACATCTATTCAAGAGCATTTGAAGTTTCCTTTCACACTAAGGTGGTGGGTGAAGAGGAAACTTTATTTTTTTAGCTTGTAAAGGTGTTTCCTTTTACTAGATTCACCTCTTTCGTGAATGGAAGGAGGAGGAGAAGGACCTATGGGGATCCTAATGTCCTCAACATTAGTAGTAGTGAATGGTTGTTCTCGAGGGAGAAGGATGTTGAAATCAGGAGGAGGTTGATAACCTATTCCTTGTGTGTTTTCTTCAGTATGAATTTGTTCAAAAATTTAGTGAATGTCATGTTCCTTAGTTATATCACATCCTTGCTTTCTTAAAATAGTGTAACCCTTCCCATAAGTCTCTTTAAGATTGATAGGGG
>VDFB02179234.1:34292126-34584950 GCA_007258455.2 Sequoia sempervirens | reverse complement strand
AACATCTATTTGATTTGGATTTTCTATACTAGTTGAGCTAGGTGTGGTTGTTTCCTTGAGTTGATTGACATCAAAGTCTTTAGGAAGCTTAGCACCTTTGTCAGCTAATAGTAGAAGATACTTTTCCATGTCTTGCTCTAGCATCTTTTCCATAAATTTATGGAAATGAGGGTCTTGTTGAACTTTCTCGATTTCCTCTACAGTTATTTCTTTCTCATGTGAGTTAATAAGAGGATCAGTGTTGCTATATCATCCCCAAGGGTTTTCTTCAGCCATGGCTACTATTCTTTCATTTTCTTGTTCTTGTTGTTTTTGATAAGATGCTCGTGTGAAAATAGGCATACAAATGTTTAAAGTTTTACTCTAGACTTTGATCTTGGATTTGATTGGATAAGTGTCAAGGTTGTTGATTTAAAATTTGATTTAGTCTTATCTAGTTTCGTGATGGAAGGATGATAAAATCCTTCATAGGGAAACTTTGACAGAAAATCTCAGATTTTGGTGATAATGACACTATGCAAGATGCTGCAAGATCTAGGTGTAGGGGTAAAGCTTTCCTTTTGTGTGACTTAAGTGTTCTGGACTGTGAAAAAAAATGTTCTGGACTGATGAAAACCTTGTTATCGATATGGGTAAACTGACAAAATACCCTATTAACTCTCTGTTTTTCTGGTTTTATGGCGCGCTAAAACAGAGACCGGGCGTGCTGAAACAGAGACCGGGTGCGTTGAAACAGAGCTACAACGCACTGAAACAGAGACCAGGCGCGCTGAAACAGAGACCAAGCACGCTAAAACAGAACCTTAACGTGTTTAAGACAGAAAAAACTATCTTATTCTATGAAACTCACTTGGTCTGGTATCATATTGGATGGCTGGTTGTGGGATGTATTCTGGATGAATTCTCTGACTGTGATTGTGATGTTGCCTAAGAGCTCTTCTTTGGAAATATGCTTGTGAATCTAAGGGAGCTACAACATAGTCGTCTGTATAACCTCTAGAGAAATCATGATACCTATGAATAAAAGTCCTATGTTGGAGTAGAACTTTCCTACTTTGATACAAAAATCGCTGTTTTCTTAGGAGTTGTTTGTATGCAAGTGTTTTCTTTGGTTTTCGGATTCATTTGGCAAGAGATTTCTTGACAAAATTGGTGGATACCCAATCTCGAATCATGAGAAATTGACAAGTGCTTTGATTTTAAGGATTTTCTTTTGTGATGATCTTATCTGAGTTTAATGATAGAAAACATAGCAATCAAGAATAGAATGGTTGTCTTTTAAAAATCCTAGAATCTAAACAAATAGTGTATGTTCTCAAGAATCAATGATTCTTCTTGGTTTTCACTGGTTTGATAACAAGATAAAACACTTCAGATAGACTCACTCCTAGAGATAAAAGGTCATCGTTATATACTCGAACGGCCCACAGCTTGAAATTGTGTCGACTCACACAACCATGTCACTCCCTAGAGGGCGCCCGTGTTTTTGTCTTTTCTAGGTGCATACTCAGAGTGACGGAAGTGGATACCGGATCCCCTGAGCAAACAGTCTTGCAATTATATGGTGAGTGCTTGAGGGTAGATTCTTCCCCGCCCCTGCACCGTCGAGTATTACAATGTTTAGAAACTGACAGGTGGCTTCTATTTCTAGGTTCTTAGATAGGGTTTCCGTTCGGAGTGGCAAATGGATAAACTCCCTCGAGAGACCTCCCAATCTTTAAAACAAAGATTTTGGGGATGGTTATCCTGCACACTTCCATTGAAAGAGGGTTTCCCCAAATTCACATAAATTTTTAAGTGGGTTGGAATACCATGGCTTTTGGCGTCCCCACTCAGGTCGTTCCCGTAGGGTGAGTACTTTTTCCCACTATGGCAGGCCTGTCTAAAGGTTTTAAGAAAGCTTAAAATTGCATAAAGTAAATGGTGAGTCTGGTATTCTGATGCACCCAGTTAAGGGGAGAGCATAAACCTATCACCCAATCACAACAAAAATGTTGTTCTTTTTAAAACCCAAAAGACAAGTGATTTACTCTATATGGAGATGTTGCTCCATAATAAGCATGATGTTCAATTTTTAAACCACAAAATAAATGTGACGTTTCTATCCTAGGATTGATCAATTTTTATCCATTTCTATCCTAGGATTGGTAAATTTTAACCATTTCTATCCTAGGATTGGTAAATTTTAACTGTTTCTATCCTAGGATTGGTGAATTTTAACCAAACAAAAAGACAGAAATAGAATCTGGCCATGGACGCGTCGGATCCAGATAAAAGAAATGACTTCAAAGACAAAAAGGTGGCACGCTGGAACAGGAACCTGGCGCACTAGAACAGTAACTAGGCGCGCTGGAATAGTAACCGGGCGCGTTGGAACAGGAACCGGTGCGCTGGAACAGTAACCCGGTGCGCTGCAAAAGTTCACGATCCTACGAAAACTTTCACGCCGATACCTGTAGGACACGATTTTCAAAAAGTTAGCAAAATATGGGGTATTTCCCCATGGTGGGCACCAATTTGTAAGCGGTAGAAGGGGAAAAACAAACTAAACAATGCATCTACGCTTCTAAATAAGATATTGCATCTAAAACTTAATGAATTTAAACTAATTTAAACTAAGAAGCTTCAGAAATCTATCCTATTGCTCTCTAACTCTAAAGATTTCTCTAATTTACTTAGCTCTCAGATTTGTAAGCTAATTAAACTATTAAAATGACACTTAGAGAATGAGAAATGAACTATTCTACTCTAATATGATTTAAATATGCAATTCTATTGTAATGGCAGCCATGACTGCAAATGCTGGATGCTTGATTGCTGCTTGATGGATGCTGGATGAATGCTTGAATGTTGGATGGTTTGGATGCTTGAATGCTTTGGAAACCTGCAGAGTAAGATTGCATAAGTCGGGATCCTTTTCTTGTAGCCCAAGAGCTGTATTTATAGCTTTCACGGCAGCACAATTGCACAGGAAACCGGGATGAGGGGCTGTGATTTCCTCTGGAGAATCCAAAGGCATGGGATGAGAAGAAGGAGTTGATCATGGAGAATGGTTTCTCCCCATGAAAACACCAGGCAAGATAAGAGGGAAGGTGGGTGGAAGGTTGTTGAGAGAATTTCTTGCAGGTTTGTCCCTGAAGCTTTTCCCGTGAATGGCAGTGCCATTAATTTGAATTTTGAGAAAAATTTTATTGGTGAGTGAATAGTGCATAAATTTTATGCATAAATTTAAATATTTTTAATTTATTTAAATTTAGCAAAAGGAGGAATAAATAATTTAATAAATCAAACTATAGGGTTTGTTTTATTAAATTAAAAGGAGAATGATAATTAAATAAAAGATTTTTAGCAATCTTTATTTAATTAAGAAGAAATGTGATTTTAAATAACACAAATTATTTAAATTGTGTATTTAATTTTAAGATAGAAGTAATAATGATAATAATTAAATAAAACAAAGTTTTTAATTTTGTTTATTTAATTAAGAGAGAAAAATAGAAGAATTAATAAATGAACTTAATATAAATAAATATTTGTATTTATTTATTAAGTAGAAGAATTTAAGATTAATTAATCAAATAAGTCGTATTCAATTAATTAGATTCTCCAGACCAATTTTAGGTGTCTACAGGTACAGTAGTAATGATGAAGAAATAGATGCTCAGTCTACTAGAGGTGAAGCTCACTCATCTGGGGCTAGTATTAATTTGTGATAAATGGGATCATAATCCTGATAATGACTTAACATACCTGAATGTTAAGGTGACTCACAGCTCTTGACCCTACTGGGAAGCTTGGCAGAATCCATAGGTAGGGGATTGGGATGATCTATTTGTGGACCTAGCCTATGTTCCTACTGATGATAAGAGGATGCCATGGCTATCTTTCTATTGTCCTTTGGCCAAGCCTAGTGATAAGTGTAAAATTGGGGCTAACCTTCATAATCAATTGGCCAAGAAATGCTAGTGGAGTGAGGAAAAGATTGCACAATTCTAGATTTATTGTCAAGAGACCAAATGCCTTGATGCACCATTCAAGGAGGTGGACATGGATGATAGATTTGATGTTCTATGGAATAGAGAGTATAATGACATTGATGCAAGTGGATATGAGGATGTAGATCCAAAGGAAGTGGTTGCAATAATGAAAAGAAAAGAAGCTAAAATGCCCCAAGCATAGAGAACTAGAAAATTAGTGGAACATCCCAACAAAGCTCCACTAAGCGTGCAAGTGATCACATCACATTCAGAGGCCTCACTACCATGTACATGGGTTGTGAAGAGACCCAGAGTAGTCCAACAATCTCAAGAGGTCATAGAGGTGAACAATTCTCCACCTGAGAAGAGGCCACACACCAATGCAACTTCTAGGGAAGGCTCACAAGTAATTGCAATGAGCCAAGGACCAGAGCCCGCAACAACTTAGGTATCTTTCTGTCCCTCTCTTCTCACTTCATAGTCTTTGGTTAACCCTACTTCCCCTATGTCTCTCATCACTTCGAGTGTGTGCATTTCCTTTTCTATTTCTGCACCCATGGGAGGTTTCTCCCAATTCTCCCAACTTGGAGAAGCAACTTTTACTCCCCTGCGGTCTATTCCATCTTTCGTCAGGGCCCAATCTCAACCCACTATTACAAATTATTTTGCTCCCATTGTGTCAACTCTGACTCAAACCACCCAACAGATGGTATCTTCTGCATCTTTGCTACTATCACCACTCCCTATGAGTCCTTCTATCGCTTCCCAAACTGGACCTTGGCATAACATTCCCCCATTCTCCCCATTGATGTTCCTTCTACCAAAGAAAACATCATTCGAGACCACAATGATTTCATTCCATTTCGCTCTTCCTCTCAGTGCACCCTTTGCTAGTGAAATGATTAGGTTGCCAGCAAAATTTCTTGCACATAGTGATAGAACTAAGGCTACACAGGCTATAAGAGCCTAGAAGAGAAAAGACAAAGATGTAGTGAAGCCTGTCAAGTGATGTGTATAGACCCTCTTTAAGGAAGTTTAGGGGTCATTGGCATTTGCAACTATGACTCCTAACATCATCAAACAACAAGGGCAGATGCAACCTGGGGATTATACAATTCATGTGTTGGGGATTGATCTACAAGCAGCCTAACCCCAAGACAATGTTGAGCTGATGGAAGAAACTCAACAAGTGGTGACTATCAATATTTTAAAGCATAGTCACTAACTAAAGAAGTAGGAGGAGGAGCTCAATAATTTCAAGGAAAGGATGGAGATCCTACTGAAAAGGGAAAAGGCAGAGGACACCGAAATTGCACGCTTGTCTCAGCAAGCATAGGATGAAAAGGCCAAGATTCAGGAGGAACTTGCAAGGTTCCAGTACCAAGATCCCAACTTGGTTACCAGACTGCAACATAAAAACTAGGAGTTACAAGACCAGTTGGCTGAAGTAGGGGGAGAAATACAATAAAAGACCAAAGAGCTTCAGGAGCAACAAGCTCAATTGGAGTAGGAAATGCAGTAGAAAGGAAAGGAGCTCCTAGACCACTAGGCCCAATTTGAAAAGGAGATCCAAGAAGAAAATTTCTTCCTGGAAAAATAATTCAGAACCTAAAGCTAAGCTAAGGAGTTATTGCAAAGCAAGGATGTCGAGTTGGAAACTCTACAGGAACACCTCTTGGTGACAAACAAGAAAATTGAAGAGCTAACATAGGATGTCAGGTTGAAGGAGATGGAGATAGGTCTTTTGAAAAATACTCCCCAACCCACTTCTCCTCAATTAGATCTCCTTTTGGTAGCTCAATAGTTATACATCTCCTATTGGGAGAGAGTCAAGTCTTTTTGTTTGACTCTTCAATTAGCACTTCAATTCATGGAAGATGTGGTGAGTTTAAGTAGGGAGATGCATGGAATGATTGAGTAGGTTCCATAGTTCATTGTAGAAAAGGTGCCTGAGGCAGAGAAGTTGCTAGAGAAATTATACACTATGGAAAACACAAACTTGGTGAACGCAAGGATTGAAGATTGGAGGTCAGCTGCCAGGAAGGCAAAAGAATTCATCCATTGTCATGCGGCCATCCTCTAGGCTGGTAATTGCTTGGAAACACTGAGGAAGACTATAGACAATATGCAAATGCAATTTTACTAGTTGAATCAAATGGGATTTCCCTCCCCTTTCCTCTTTGAAAATTTGGTGGCCACAACGAAACACATTGTAGCAAAGATCAAGGAAAAGAAGTCGGATTTATCCGCATTTTAATATTTTAGTTAACTTCCCATTGCAGCAGACATAGAAGGTGCCACCCATCAGATAGCATGGCTTCTCTTTTAGCTTGAGTCCAAGACAAGGATTTGTATGGAGCTTCCCTTAAAATAAATTATTGATTTGCACAAGACGTAAAAGAATTTGCACACCCTATCAATGCCATCTGAGGCTGACTAGCTACCTCTAGAGACTGCACTTTTGAAGCTTTGATCGTTGCCCAATGGATAAGGCTTCGGTCTTCGCACCAAAAATTTTGGGTTCCCATTCCACAGGTAAAATCCCCCTGATAGTCACCAAAAGATGTGGATTAAAAATCCTTAAAGCTCTCTCTGGGTGGTCATTGATAATTTTGCATTGATCCTGGCCTGTGCCTCATATGTATGAATATCTCTAGGCCCCTTTTGAAGAGCCTCCTCTTGCTTTCTCCACATGTCAATCATGTGGTCCTTGGAAGGTTTTCTTCCATTGCTTCTCTCTCAAGCCCCACCCTTTCACCATAAGTCTACAGTGTAGGCCTTTGAGATTCCTCTCTCCTTTGTTCCCCTTCGAACTCTGCCCGTGTGCCACATTGCATCATTTTGCAAGCAACCTTTTGGCGGACCCCATAGTTAGCACTTGAAATGAAGAATTCTCCATGTGTCTTCTCCATAGGGAATTGGATTACAAGGAAGGGAAGAATGAATGTCAAGCCTCACCCTCTTCCTATGTGTCCTAACCAACTCTATAGGTGGGAAACACATCTCTTCATGGGAATTTCGTTGCTTCCACTCTGGGACCACATTCATCATTACAGGAGGGTGCATCTTGTTGGAGGCAACCAAATACCATGTTTTAGAATCTTTTTGTTGTAATGGCCTTTGTGAATCATTGTGGCGGATGAAATTGCACGTGCTTAGAGAATATTTTTTGTTATTGGCTTTGGTGTAGTGGAATGATCTATATATATTGCTTCAACTCTCTGAAAATAAGTTCAGAGATACACAGGAAAAATACTGAAAGACTGTAGACCTTTATATTGTTTTTTAATCATTGCATTAAGAATCACAGATTGTGCCAATTTATTTAGCCTCTTTATTTCTTAGTAATTGAAAATAAATTATACTGTGTTTTTGTTAGTGTAATTAATATTTAATTACACTTGCATAACTTTACTTAGGTAATATTTAATTCCTAGGTTAATTATTGTCATCCTTATCTTGTTGAGCTATCTTGTTGAGCTATCTTGTTGCTCAAGATAAGATTAGGGTTATGCATACTTTTCTTTTATAAAGAAAATCATCTCATGTAATTATGAATTCCTGAATAATAATAATTTGCACATCTTCTTGCAAAGCTTTTCTTTTTCTGATTTTCTCTTCTATGGAAGGATTTTTTGGTTTGCATTTCAGATCTTGGTTTCTAACATGGTATCAGAGTCTTGACTTGCAACCCCTTCTCAGATTTGGTTTGCATTTCAGATCTTGGTTTCTAACATGGTATCAGAGCCTTGATTTGCAACCCCTTCTCAGATTTTTGAGAAAATCATTGCAAAGTTTGTTTAGAATTCCTCGAGGGTTTCATGCCTTGAGTTCATTTATGTAGTGTCTTGGATTAGATCGAGCTTCACCATTGGATTTAGAGCATTGGAAAAAGTCAGGATTGGATTTTGTTTTGTAGATTTTGGCCATCGTTTACCAGATCCATGAGAGTTTCAAGTTGGGAGATATTTTGCAAGCTCTGGAGGTAGCCAAATTTTCATAGCAGTTTGAGCACAAACGAAGGTCACCATTTCTTTTGTAGTGGCCAAAAAACCTAAGAACGCCCTTTGTTTCATCAATTTTTGAGCAGTTGGTCTAGAAGGAAAAAAAAATTTGCCTTGGGGGCCGTACGACCTCCCTAGCACACATCTCGAGGCATGATTCATGAAAAAAATTCAAAAAAATATTAAAATTTTTGAATTTTTTTGAACAATTTCTATGCTCCCCATGTAGAATAAGGGTACCACCATTGCGCCACCCGGCGGCCACTAGGAGTGGCAACCACTAGGCAGCGCCCAACTCATCCATCATCGGTTAGTTTTCCAACCCTCGCAGGCCTGCTACACAGGGACACGGTCACATTGGTGACCGAGGGCCATGGCCAAACCCTAGCAACCTTCTAGCACTCACTGGCAGTCATATGGGGACTAGGAGCTCTGCGCCATTTAGCCCTATGTTATCCTTAGTATCTTTTGGCGGACAACAAATATACTAGAAACTATGCAAATTTTGTTTGGCAAGGGGCATTTTTTTGCCTTGATGGCCTCTAGGCCGTCAAATTTAACATCATGAAGTGCTGACATTAGCATAATGTCATCTGGCCATACAACACTCCAAGCCCCCTCCTACTCCTAATTTTCCCTAAAGGAGAACTTTTTTTCTTTTTGGCATAACTTGGGCATACGGTATCGAAATCGAGAAAACGAGATATCACCAGAAAGCTGGTTTTGAGCACTTTCTTGTGGTACATTTTAGTTTTCATTATTTTTCTATTTAGCTATATATATTTTTTAAGTCAGATGTTCATTTATGGCTTCTGAGCTAATAACTTTTTTCCACGATCTCCAATTTTTTTCTTCTTTGTGGCATTGGAAAGGTATTGAGGAGCTCTTTTGTTGTCCATGCACTTTTTTCTGTATCTGTCCTAGGTTGATCATTATTGTAGATTTGTCCCAATGCATTTTTTAGAGATTACTTGGATGTTTTCATAGTTGGAAAGGTGAAACTTGAATATTTGCACTTCATTTTAGTACCACATCATCTTATTTTCTATTTATGCATGTTTAACATTCTCTCCTTTTACAATCTTTGGGTTATTGTAATAAATGAATTGAGATAAAGTTCCATTAGGGGGTTTTCTTGCATAATAATCTGATTAGAGTGTGCATGTACTTTGATCTTCCATTTTCATCTTGTTTTGATGGAAACTCACATGGGATAAGAGATATCAAGTTTCCACAATCCATAATTATGATCAATTTTGCTTCTGGTTATCTGGGATATCTGGTTTGTTATTAAACTAAAACCAACACAAACACAATCAAAACCAGAAGCAAAATTGATCACATGGGATATCTGGTTTGTTATTAAACTAAAACCAACACAAGGGCAGACAACTAAGAGGGGGGGTGAATCAGTTGTCAAAAAAGTTTAAACTTATTAAACTTAATTAAACTTATTATTAGATTTGATGAATGAACATTAAAGTATAAATAATCACCACATCAGAACACACATAACACCAATATTTTTACGTGGAAACCCTGTTAGGGGGAAAACCACGGTGGAGGTTAGTCCACAAGATATACCCTGTTAAAAGTATAAAGATGAATAAATGGGAATGCACATGCATTTAGGCACACTGCCTAGAGCTCACTACTCAAATACAAGAGGGCTCACTGCCTAAGGAAGACAAACTGTCTTACAAAAATATTTGGATTAGATCCATAGGGTATTGAATTGAGAAAATATCATCTACTAATGCCTGATTATAGTTTTGGTTAAGCACAAAAAATTGTTCTTCACACTTCACTCAAACTTCTTCACATTCTACTCTACATTCAAATGACTTTAACATTATTCGCACATCTTCTTTTGGTACACACACTTGCATTGGGACTTGCATCGATCAAACAATCACTCTTATATATCTTCAACATGGGATTACATCAACTACATGTCGGCCAAGATAAAATATGAAAATATGAAACATGTACACATTGTCGGCCCAAATCAATGAATAAAATTTCAATGCGAACAAGGCATAGTCGGCCACAACATAATGAAGACCCAAAAAAATATTCTTGAGCATGAAAATACTCCAAAAAATATTCCTCAAAGATCCACAACACGCAATGATCACCATGTTGTCGAAGAACATGAAAAACCTGAACACACAAAAGAAAATCACCGATCGTGAGCATGCACATCGATCAATGCAGACATGCAAAAAATATAGAGCATGATCTAGAAACATCCATGAGCATCATGAATCATTAGAGAGGAATCCACAACAAATAAACTTACTAGAATTACATCAACTCCAATCAGGAACACCAACTGAAGGAACAAAATTTTTTTTAGAACATAACTTTTCATAACATGATCAAATCTTTATGTGGATCTCTAAAACTTTTGGTGGATAAACTAGATACACTCAACAACAAACCCTTTAGTCCAAAATGTTTGATCATCGATATACTGAACTAGGCACCATCATGAACTTCATTGCACCTCTGACAACCTGCAACTTCTTCTATAACAATTTTCTCAATATCCTCAACATATACAACCTTCAATACAATCACATATCAACAACATCCAACAATCTCCCCCTTTGGCATTGATGGCAACACATGATGTGAAAAACACCATCAACACAACTCTCACTCAACACTTACTCCCCCTTAGAGTCTAACTCTTTTCTCTCCACAACTCTTCCACATGACTCTTCTCCCCATACTATTTTTCACATGACTCTTCTCCCCCTTTGACATAAATGACAAAGATGAGCATTATCTTTCTCCACACAAGCTCTGAACCACATATCTAAACATATGACTACTCCCTCTGAGTAGCAACCACCAAAACATCAATTTGGAACAAGATATGACTATGAAGTACACAGACTAATGCAAGCTAATGCATCTTTAGTTCTGATTAGGAGGGGTAATCACCCCTAGCATCCCTCTAAGATACTCAAAAATATGCTTAGGCAACATCTTAGTAAAGATGCCTGCAATCTGTTCCTTAGTAGGCACATACTCCAGTTTGACTTCCTTTTCACTCACCTTCTCTCTCAAAAAGTGAAATTTGATTGATATATGGTTGGTTTTTGAGTGTAGCACTAGATTCTTTGAAATGCTAATTACACTTGAGTTGTCACAATATATGGAAATTGGATTATCATACACTACTCTAATATCCTTCAACATCTATTAACACTTGAGTACAGTTGTTGGTAGCTTCAATGTATTCTACCTCTACAGTAGATAAGGAAATGGAATTCTATTTCTTGCTCAACCATGACACCAACTTCTTTCCCAAGAAAAATTCACCACTACTAGTAATTTTCCTATCATCCACATCTCCTACCCAATCAGCATCAGTAAAGGCACTAAAGGTAAGATCATCATCTTTAGGATACCAAAGGCCAAAATCAACTGTCCCCTTCAAGTATTTGAAAATTATCTTCACAGCTGTCGCATGATATTCCTTAGGATTAGCTTGAAATGTAGCAATAATACATACATCATTCATGATATCTGGTATGGTTTGAGTCAAGTAGAGAAATCCACCAATCATTGGTCTATATCTAGTTTGATTTTCCTTGGAAAAATCATCATTTTGTGTCAACTTGCATCCGGTCACCATGGGTGTACAACTGGATTTGAATCTGGTGCAGGGGCACCCAAGCTCCTTAAGGGTCACTTGAAGAGTCAAGAGGTTGTAGGGGTCATGAAGACCTATCAAACATCTCAGAGCATCAATTATGCCATTTTGGAACCCATAATGGAATTTGGAATGGATAAGTGTAAAGAAGGATCAAAAGTCCTAAGGGTCCTTATCAGGGCCATAGGACCAAAATGAATTGTAAGTGGACCAATAGTGTCCTAGGAGTCTAGATAGGTATATAATGTTTTAATTATGTCAATAAGGTTGAATAATAATGATGTGATAGTCTTGGAAGGTTTTTAGTTAGTAGAAATCAATAAATTGGGAGTTGGAAATTTAAATTTTTGAAATCCAATGGTTAGTTTCAGTTTGGGCGGGTAAGTAGGTTTTAGGTGTTTTAGCAATAATAATGTAATGAAACCAACCCTAATCAGTTGGGACATTTGGGAGATGATTTTAAAAACTTAGAGAAGTCATTTGTACGGTAAGGTGGTTGATATTGCAAATATTGTATGGACTGCTACAAGAAAAAGAATAAAACTTCATATTTCTTGCATTTTCTTATGTTTTATTGATGAAATTTTGATTTCTATTGATGATATAATCAATTGGATGAAGTAGGAACTTGTATTTACATACATTTAACCTTTTTTACATCTTGATAAGTAGTAATAACTAGTTTCTTGTATAATATAACTGATTGTCTAAGGAAAGTTCATATTTTTCACTATTTTTTGAGAGTTTTCATGAAAACCTAATCCATTTCATGGAATATTGTGACTGAAACATATTAAATGGATCATATCTAACATGTATGATACAAAAATAATAGGGTAATGTGCAAGAAGGAAGGATTCTAAGGTGTACACCGTGATATGACAAGGCAAGGTGCATGGGAATGGTGCCTAAGGTATAGCAGTAGGAGTTCTACCTAAACAAGGGGCATGTTTTTGAGTTGGAATTGATGAAACATGTTGATTTATTGGTGAAAAGTGAAAGAACTGATTCCAGAAGTGATTGGAAGGCTAGTATCCAAGAAACCCTAGTTTTAGGAGATTTAATTGAGGGTTTTGTGATTAGGAGTCTTAAAGGCCTCATGGGAGTCTAAGAACTTGAAAATTATTAGTTTGGAAGAAATTTAAGACACTGTAGAAAGTCTCATAATTAGGGGAAAATATTTGAGTAGGGTTGCTTTGAGAAAAAGGGCTAATTAGGCCTTAATTCTGTGGAATCAATAGATTTTGGAGAGATTGATCCAAAACAAGAGCCATCAGGGTTTGAGTATGTCATGTAGCATTAGAAAATACATTTGAATCAGTCATTAGTTTGGGAAGTCATTTGGGAAAATTGTGAGAAAAGTCCAAAAAAAGTCACTGGAGACCTAGTTGGGCTAGAAGCCTAGTCAAGGTGGATAAATGGGTTTGTGTTTGAGACAGAGGTTTGGGGCTTTGTAACCATTCAAGACAAGTTTTATTGAGTTCCCTAAGATCATTCCTAGATTTTGGGTCCATAAGAGAAGGATCTAAGTCATAAATGAACCATTGAAGCCTTATCTCCATAAGGGTGCCTAGAAGAGAGTTTAAGAGTACACTGTAAACCCTAAAACATTGTGTTTTTCCTAAAGTCCCATTCCCTCTACATAAAAATATTCCAAACCAAATTTCTTCAGTAATTCTTTCACATACTTGGACTGACATATAAAAATCCCATTATCTAGCTGAGTAATTTGCAATCCCAAAAAGAATTTCATCTCTCCAATCATAGACATTTCAAATTCACTTTTCATTTCATCAACAAAATTCATGCACAAATCATCATCACCTCTAAAAATGATATCATCGAAAAATATTTCAATAATCAACTCTTTATCATGATCAATCTTGAAATACAAATTACTATTAGAAGTACCTTTATTGAATCCAAGCTTCAACAAATATTTATCCAGTTTGGCATACTAGGCTCTAGGGGCTTGCTTGAGTCAATACAATGCTTTCTTCAACCAACAAACCATATCTCCCTGATCAATCAATTGAAATCTATCTGGTTGCTCAACATATAATTCTTCTTCTAGCTCACCATTTAGAAATGCTGACTTCACATCCATTTGATAAACCTTGTAGTTTTTGTAAGCATCATAATCAAGAAATAGTCTTACAATTTCAATTCTAGTAACAGGGGAAAAGGTTTCTTCAAAATCAATACCTTCCATTTGTGAATATCCTTTACACACTTTTCTTTCTTTGTTTCTAATCACTTCACCTTGCTCATTCAATTTATTTCGAAAGACCCATTTAGTTCCAATTACATATTTATCCTTAGGTCTAGGAACAAGAATTCATGTATCATTCTTCTCAATCTGCATCAGTTCTTCCTTCATTGCTTCCATCCAATGTTCATCCTTACATGCTTCATTCATATTGTTAGGCTTATTCTTGGAAATAAAACAATACTCTTCTATAATTCTTCTTCTAGTTTGCACACATTTGTTCTTATCACGAATGATTTGATCTTTTGAATGATTTAGCTTTACATACCTTGGAACTTTAGGATTTTCTTGAACTTTATATTCTTCTATTCTCTCTTTTGCACTTCCACTAGCTTCTCCCTCTTGAATTTCTTGATTCACCAAAACAATTTGAACTTGATTTTGTGTCTGAACTTTCTTTCCTTTATCTATATTATCATGCTGGTCATCTGAATCATATCCATAGGTTCTGGATGATCTAACAGTGTCCTCATCAACCTTGACATTAGCACTTTCAAGCATTTTCCTTAATCTCCTATTGTAGCACTGGTAGGCTTTACTTTTAGAAGAATAACCCAAAATGATTCCTTCATCACTCCTAGCATCGAACTTTCCTATATCTTCATCTCTTTTGATATAACATTTACTTCCAAGGATCTTGAAATATCTAACTGTAGGCTTATGACCAAACCATAGCTCAACAAGAGTCTTACCAGTATCACCTTTGGCATTTACCCGGTTGAGAGTGTACATAGCAATACTCACAACTTCTCTCTAGTAGATATGAGGCACATTTCCTTCCAGCATCATAGTTCTAGTAGCATCTAGAATTGTCTAGTTCTTTCTTTCCACAACTCCATTTTGTTGAGGGGTCCGCGGAGTAGATAACTGTCTCTTGATTCCATGCTCTTCACAAAAAAGAATTGACTCTTGGGAAGTGAACTCACCACCTCTATCTGATCTTAGGCATTTAATCTTTAGACCTATCTCATTCTCAACCATAGCTTTGAAACTTTTGAATTTCTCTAATGCTTTGCATTTTTCTCTTAAGAAAGCAACCCATATCATCCTAGAGAAATCATCAATAAGCAACATAAAATACCTTTCTCCTTGTAGACTTCTGACTCTAGAGGGACCGCACATGTCAGTATGCACCAAATCCAACACTCCATTTGAATGATGTTGTTTGCTCCAAAAAAAAATTTAGTTTGCTTCCCCATCTAACATTCCTTGCATATAGTGTTAGTAGGCTTCACTAACTTAGGAAGATCTCTCACAGCCTGAGTAGAGCTTATCTTGATAATATTTTCAAATTTTACATGACACAATCTCCTATGCCATAACCAACTTTCATCAACTTGAGTAATCGGGCAACTTTTACTAGCAGCACTCAGGTGAAAGATATTACCTCTTGTTTTTGTACCTAAAGCAATCACATTTCTAGGACTTCCCAATATTCTGCACTTTCCATCTTTGAAATAAAGATTATATCCCTTTTCAACCATCTATCCAACACTTAACAAATTATGCTTCAAACCTTCTAGATAAAGGACATTATCAAGATTATGCTTTCCAACAAGAGAAATGGATCCTTTGCCATGAATTACACTAGCATTGTTATCTCCAAATCTTACTTCACCACTGTCATACTTCTCCAAACTCACACATTTTCTTTTTTCACTAGTCATATGATGAGAGCATCCGCTATTAATCACCCACTCATCTTTTCCTTCAGTTTGGTATCAGGACATAATAACTTGGCCAAAATAACCTTGGACACAATAACCCCATCATAATAACCCAAGGACAAAATAACCCAAGGTCATAATAACCCATGATCAAAATAACCCATGGACAAAATAACTTGTGGTCATTTTACAATTTCTCTATATTCTTATGAGGATATTCTGTCCATGGGTTATTCTGACCATGGGTTATTTTGACTTGGGTTATTATGACCTTGGGTTATTTTGTCCCTAGGTTATTGTGACTAGATTATTCTATCTAGGGTTATTTTGTCTAGGTTATTATGTCATGTAACCCTTCAATTCTGGCAACAAGAGCTTTCTCCACATTCTTATCACTAGCAGATTTAGTAGACACCAAATCATTTTCCTTGATAGTAATAAATACCCATTCATCCTCACTTGCATTCCCTTTATCAAATTATTCATCTGTCACACCTTCTTCAACATAATAACATTTCTTTTGAAATCTAGGCTTGTTAGGTCTTGGCCTAGGAACTCTTTCAAGACATCTTGAAGCAAAATGACCTATCTTAGTGCAAGAAAAACATTTAATAGGCAACTTTACTTTATACTTACCTTCTCCTCTAGCTTCTCTCTTGACAATAAGTGCTTCAAGCTCCTCAATCTTTCTCTCTTCTTCTTCGATCTCTTTCATCTCCTGCTCATATTTGAACACCTTTCTAGAAATTTCTCTTGGATCATATCTTTGCTTGTCTCTTCTGAATATAGTAGCTTTAAATGTAGATTCTATCTTAGGAATAGATTCACCAAAATCACTAAACTCAATGGCAGCAAACTTACCAATCAACATATCTCTTGTTACATTTGTTACTATCTTGATCTCTTCAATCGCAGCAACTTTGCCTTTATATGCAACAAGCAATGATCTAAGCACTTTAGAAACAATCTTTGATTCATCTAAAGTTCCACCAGCACATCTGATACTCATCATAAGTTCATCAAATCTCTACCAAAAGAAGAAATGTTCTTATCTTCACCCATTTTCAAAGTTTCATAATTCCTTTTAGAATTTGTAGCTTAGCAATCTTCACATGTGTATCTCCTTCATACAAAGTTTCCAACTTCTTTCAGATCTCATAAGCTGTTTGCAGCTCCATTACATTTGTCATCTATAAATCAGTCAGAGCACTCAACAATGCTTCCTTGGCCCTGATATTATATTCAACTTCTTTAATCTCATTAGGAGTAGAAAGACCATTATGTGGAATAACATACCTATTCTTTGTAGTCTTCCAAAAGTGTTCACCAATGCATCTTAGATGGCACTCCATTCGAGTCTTCCACAGAGAATAGTTTTTCCATCAAATCTTAGGTATCCTTCTTATATGATGCCATCCTGGATCACCTCAATCTATTAAACTTCTTTCAAGGAACTTGCTCTGATACCAATTGTTGGAAACACAAGGGGAGACAACTGAGACGAGGGGGGTGAAACAATTGTCACAAAAAATTAAACTTATTAAACTTAATTCAAATTATTCTTAGATCTAATGAATGAACATTATAGCATAAACAATCACCACATCAGAAACACACATAACACCAAATTTTTTATGTGGAAACCTTGTTAGGGGAAAAACCACGATGGAGGTTATTCCACAAGATTATACTCTGTTAAAAGTATACAGATGAATAAATGGGAATGCACATGCATTTAGGCACACTTCGTAGAGCTCACTACTCAAATTCAAGAGGGCTCATTTCCCAAGGAAGACACACTATCTTACAAAAATATTCGAATTAGATCCACAAGGTATTGAACTGAGAAAATAACATCTACTAATGCCTGATTACAGTTTTGGTTAAGCACATAAAACTCTTCTTCACCCTTCACTCAAACTTCTTCACACTCTGATATGCATTTGAATGATTAAAACATATTCACACATCTGCTTTCAGAACACACACTTGCATGGGAACTTTCATTTATCAAACAATCGCTCTTATATATTTGTAACATGGGATTACATCAACTACATGTCGGCCAAGATAAAATATGAAAATATGAAACATGTACACACTATTGGCCCAAATCAATGAATAAATTTTCAATGTGAATAAGGCATAGTCAACCACAAAATAATGAAAACCCAAAACAATATTCTCAAGCATGAAACTCCTCCAAAAATTATTCCTCAAATATCCACAACACGCTACAATCACCATGTCGGCCAAGAACAAAAAACCCAAACACGCAAAAGAAAATCATTGATTGTGAGCACACTGATCAATGCAAACATGCAAAAAAGATAGAGCACAATATAGAAACATCCATGAGCATCATGAATCATTAGAAAGGAATCTAAAACAATTGAACTTACTAGAATTACATCAACTCCAATTAGGGACACCAACTAAAGCAACAAAAAAATGGTTAGAACACAACTGTTCATAACATGATCAAATCTTTATGTGGATCTTTGAAACTTCTGGTGGATAAACTAGATACACTCAATAAGAAAAACATTTAGTCCACACTGTCTGATCATCAACATACTAAGCTAGGCACCATCATGAACTTCACTACACCTTTGACGACCTACAACTTCTTCTATAACAATTTTCCCAATATCCTCAACATATACATCCTTCAATACATTAATGCTAATAGTGTTGACATCAATGACAACCACATATCAACAACATCCAACACACTCAACATTACCTTGTTCTATATCAATATGAATATCTTAAGTATGTTACTCATGAAAAGGACTATAATTTGCACACCCAGAAAAAAGGTTCTCATATGCATCCATGTGATTAACACAATCACACTCTTCAAGTGAAAAATCATCATAAAAAGTTTCATCAATGGTACCAACATTTATCTCTACATTTTCATCTTTATGTATGGCTACATCTAAGCTATCCTCATGCAAACATTCGGTGATAACTTGAAATCAAGAAAAAGGGACAAAAGAAGGTGATCAATCAAACAAGAAAGGAGTTTCTTGTTCACAACTTACATCACCAACATTTGCATGCTGCACACAATCAGCTACCTAAACTAATTCATCTAATGAATCTATTGCATGCATATATCCTTCTCTATCCATATTGCTACAACAAATTGTAGGGTCATACTCATCATTTTAAAGCTCCACATCATCACTGATTTCTCCATTGCAACTTGCCATAGGTGATTGCTCCAACTGAAGGTCATTGCACACTCTATCACTTTCATCTAATATAAAGATTTGGCTCTCTTTTTCCAAATCACAACTGAAGCACTCATAAGAAATATTGTTGTTATGCATTAACTTTGAATTAGGAAATATCTCTTCTATGTCATGGTCTTTATGTAAGTTACCAATCTCAAGAGTATTCCATAGATCAACAACCTATTTTACCTCATCAACATGAAGGCTTACAACAATACTACCCTCATCTCTTGTAGAATTAGTGTGACCAAGCATACCATAGCAATGTTGATTACAAATATCTTCCTCAAAAATTATGCTCAATTCATATCCCTCATCATGCTCATATCCATGGAAACTTGGAGTCCCATTATTCTTCACAACATCATGTTTATTGCTTGAAGAGAGGACACTCAACTCACCCTAGTTTTCAGCATCTAACCTTTCCATACAAGGTTTTGAAAGTCTTATATCATTAGCACAATCTAAATTGATATGATCATTCAAAGAAATATCAACACTATCATAGGTTTTCATAGCATCACCATAAAATTGTGAGCCTTCAAAGATACTATCGTCATTTTCTTTGAAATTCTTTTCACTTAGGGAGCTCAATTCTACCTCTCTTTTTTTAACGTATTCATAGTCACTAGGGATGCAAATAGAATTGTAGTCTCTTTGATCATTTAGAAAAGAATTATTCTCATTTGGCTGAAGACTTATATTTGCAACACTAATGTTGTCATCATGAAGGCATGAAACTTTAAATTTTTCATAATAAATAAGGTGACCTAAAAATATATCTTCAACTTCTATTGCACCTTCAGATGAGATCAATGAATCTGGATTAAACGATTCATCATAACATGTCCTTTTTATTGAGAAGTTGTTGAGATGATTTAGCTTTTTGTCATTGATGTCAAAACCTGGATCCAGAAGGTTCTGCTCTGAATGATATACATAAATGATCTATCCTATCATATTCTTTGATGTTGTGTAGTGTGGATGTTATCTTTGATCCAGATATGGTAGTACTTCTTTTTGAGATAATTGTGGAAGACAATTAATGCAAAATAATGAAGTCTAATCTTTTGATGTTGAATGTTGTGCTCAAAGCTTACTCCATGTAACCTTGCTATCTGAACATTCATGTAGCATGTTACAAGTTTTAGTATGTCAAATTATGTTTCTCCGGTTGATACGAAAATTGATGATAATCAAGATTTGGTCTTGATTGTGGCATTCCCATCTAATCCAAAATATATTTCATGTAATTCAAAGTTTGATAATTATGTCATGTAATGAACCTATCTTATGTATGACCTATTTATGGGTCCCTAGTAATGTGGTAAGAAGATATTTATGTGTGACCTATCTTTCGGGTCTGGTGCTAGCGTGCAAAGTCTCATTGAATATTTCAAGGTTGTTCTTCATGCTGACATGTTTTGTGGTGATCTAAAGTCAAATTTTGTTTTGCCAACTTAGAAGACTGTGAAGACATTGTGTCTGGCTAACCTAGGAGATTATGAAGGCATGGAATGGTATAAGTAAAATTTGTTTTTGTTTGATGAAACAAGAAGAGTGGTGTATGATGTGTGCAAGAATATAAAAGGGTGAGAAGGAAGAAGTAATCTATTTTATAGAGGTTGTGCAAGGAAGGTGTGCAGAAGATTCTTGACCGGATTTGTTGCAGATAGTTATTATGCTCTTAACTGGAATTGAATTCATGCATATGTAGATGGAACTTCATCAGTTCACTTTATTCAGTGAGACTATTTTTTAATCAGATGTATGAATCGGGTAGTGAGCCTTTGTAAAAATCACCTTAACGGCGTCACCTTAACCGGTTTTCTATAATTGAGAATTAGCATTCTTCGTGGTTTTTCCCTTCTTGGGTTTCCATGTAAATTTTGGTGTCTATTGTGCATGGTGTTGTTATGTGCTTTCATGTTCACATCTATTTGATTATTACCTAATTTATATAAGCTTGCTCCAGATTAATTAAAGTAAAGAAAATTATTTTAGGATAATTGATTAACCCCCTTCTTAGTTATTCAAACTATTCAACATTTGGTATCAGAGCTTAGTCCCTTGCAGATAGAGCTTAACTGCTTGAGAGAGATCTTGGAAATTTGAACAGATGGTAGGAGATTATTACTTTGGGGAAGAACTGAAGATAATGTTAGATGATATGGAAAACACGGAATTTGAAAATGAAGAATTGAAAGAAAAACTCAAGGAAGCAAATGCTTTTATCTCAAAGATAAGGGAGAAAATCTAAAAATTCAAAGCAAGACATTGAGAGGTCAACCAAGAATGAAAGGAGTCAAAGGAAATTATTGTGGATTTAAAACAACTGGATGAATGCAAGAATGTTGAAGAAAGTATCAAAGATACTATCAAATAGAAAATGGAAGAATGGAAGAAGATTGAAGAAAATCTCAAGGATACCATTTGTGTGCAGTGTAAATCCCTGAGTATAGAATGCAAAATGAAACAAATGAAAAACAATGGAAACCCAACAACACCTTAAGATTGGGCTAAAGTTGAAAATCAAACTTAAAATGATGATAAAACTAATTTGTTACCTGGTTTGAGCTTGATGAAGTTGTTTTCCCTCTTTGATGGTTGATTTGTGTGCTCCTAGGATGATTCTGGCAACATAATGACTTGATTTTTCTTGATTTGGGTGCAAGGATGGTGGATTTGGCTATGGATGCAAGATGGTAGTGTGTGCTTGAGAGATAGAGATAATGAATGCTTGGGAATGGTTGAGCATGGTTAGGGTTGCAAAAATGGCTAAGTGTTAGTCATTAAGCAAGGGGGATGGAATGGACGATGGAGATTGAAAGAGGGATGAAGATCAAGGGTTGAGATCAAAGAGTTGACCAAAGGAATTAAAAATTCTTGTTTAATGTGCATGGGAATGATAAAAGGAATTTAATATATTCCTTGGGAAAGAGAAAAGGAATTTAATATTCCTTGGGAGATGGGAGAGGAATTAAAAATTTCTCAAAAGGACCTTGAGAAGAAAAAAAGGAATTAAAAAATCCTTGGGATATGGGGAGAGTTGACTAAGGGGTTGATTAGACTAGTTGATGAAGAATTAGAGGATGGTTAGGTGGCTAATGAGGATTAGGAGCCAGCTTGCAAAAGTTGGAGGATGTGACACATCCTAATCATGGATTAGGAATGTGCACATCCCTAATGATGGGATTAGGATGTGGATTAGGATTAGGTGTAGATTATGGGGGATGGGAGATAGAGGGAATTAAATAAATAGATTATTTATTTAATTCCTTGGAGGAAAGGAATAAAGGGTAAAGTATTTAATTATTTAACTAAATACCTTAGAGATTTAGAGGACTTTAGGGGTATTAATTAAATAATAGTAATATTTCTTAATTAATGCAAATAAGAGGATATTTAGATGAATAATGATAAATTTGACCAAACATAAGTGGCCAAATTTAGGTGTCTACACCATCAAATAGAAATCAAAAGAAAATGAGAAGTTAGATCAAGAGTTAACAAGGATGAAAACAAAAGCAAGAGTTTGTGAAAGTAGCATAATTATAGATCAACTCTTGTCCCTACATAAATGTCACATGGATAAGGGAGGACTTGGCTTCACCGGTGAAAACTCAAATCAGAACGCTAAGGGTGAAGACAAAGCAGTTGAAGATGAAGTGAAATTTGGTATAACAAGCAATGTCTAGAACTTTATAACACCTAAAATACCATTATTCAGGCAACTAAATGCTCAAAGGTATCATTTAATGACTATTTTTTCTATGCAAGAATTTTAGACATAAGGTTGTAGAGTGTAGAAGCAAGAAGGAACCAAGTACTTAATGATTTAACTATCACAAGTTTGGTCACAAAGAAAGTCATTGTAGAAGTTAGTTATCTAATCTAGCTAGAAGGAATGGAATGAATAATCTCTTTCATGGTAATTACTATTTGTGTCATGGTTATGGTCACAAAGCTAGTTAGTGAAAATCTAGGGTTCACTCAATTAATTCAGGACAAAGATGTTACAAGTGCAGTCAACCTAGATATTATGCTAACACATGTAGATATGTTGCTTTGAAAAAGATTGAAAACAAAAATAAGGTTGCAAAATTAGGTGAATCTAAGAAGAAGACTATCATGATGTGGAAGAAAAAGGAAATGAGTGTGAACTCTTCTATGGTATCGGATCCCAGTGCAAGCTCTTCTAGAAACTGAGCTAACTGCCTTGGCTCAGGGGGAGTATTGCTATGCATATCCTGTTGGTTCCCCCTCTCCGAAGTAATATTGATGCATTTTTAACATGACTAAGTTTGATCCGGTTGGTAATGCATGATGAAGCTTAATCCAACTGATTGAAAAGTGAAGTATATTTGATGACATCATAGATGTAAGTTTTTGGTAGCAAGTTCATCAAGAGAAATTAAGGTTAAAATTTGGAGTTTTTAAACCATTTATCATAGTTTGCAAAGAAGAAGAAGAAGTTTCATAGAGCGATAAAAGATTGAAGAAGCTAAGCGCGATGATGGAATTTGTTGACAGATAATTGAGTAGTGGTATTTCACTAAGGCTGAAGGGAGTAGAGTTGGATGAATTTAATCATCAAAAGATGAAGGAAATGGAACTAGGGTTGAAGACTGATGAATTGCAAAATGTAAGTACTTTGGGTATGGATTATGGGGAGAATTTACCTAGTTTTCTAATAGAGAATCTATCTTTTTCTTGTTGAGTTATTCAAGCATGGAAACATTATTTTGGAAAAACCCTATCCAATCACTAAGGAAGCCATTGAAGCTATTACTGGATTGTGCAATGTTGGTGACTTCCTTGGGAAGAAAATGGTGAAATGCAGAGACATGGAGGAACTTACTAGTATCGACAAAGACCCCCGAGCTCTACTGATAAATACCATTGTTGATCCTATAGTAAGGTATGCTGATTATGATATCACTTACAAAATCTATTTTAGAAATCATGAGGGTTCCACTTCAACTATTGTTGTGTATCTCACACATAAGTTGGTGAAGGAAAATAAGCAATTTGACTTGTGTAGCATTGTAATGGAAAACCTAATTGAGAATGTCAGAATGTTTTTGGTTGAGAGCTATCCATTCTAGTTTGGGTCTCTACTCATATGTTTAGTATTTTACTTTCTGAGTTTTCTACCATCAAAGGAGAATGTAAAATGGAAGTCTGACATCCCTGTCAGAAAACAATTTTACAGGTATTCAGAATGTATGGAAGATAAAATAGGTGCATGCAAATCTTATCTCTCATCCTTGTAGATGAATATATGCTATGGTGTGATAGTGTCTAGTTAGTTTGAGGAGGGTTTCTCCTCCAGTAAGAAGGAGTTAGAGGTTGTCATTGGTGGTTCCTCTCCAAAAACTAAAATGAGGAATATTAACACAAAGGATGTCATTGTTATCTCAAAAGAGAAGGAGAAGGAAGAAAAGTCTCTGCCTAGATCTAACTTTATCGATCTAGATGAAGTTGGTTCATTGTTGGATGAAAGTGATATGAAAAATATTGGTGAAATGTGGTATGCCTGCTCTCTGGTCAGTAGGCTTAGAGTTGATGATTCCTTGGTTGATTATTTGATCAAAAAGGGTATTACTATTTCATATGTTTCTGACTCATTACTAGATGATTTGGAAGAAGTTGATAAAGAAAGGTTGTTGTGGGAAGGATTTGAAGGACATAAGTTCCAAGCTATGATTGAGAGAAAGTGTGAAAAAACCAAACAGAAGTTATCCAAACACATTGGTGAGACAAGAGAATGTATTAAGGAGATGTTTGACATCTACAAGTATTGTCTTTGGTGTCCTATTACTATTGATAATTTTAGAAAAAAAATTAAAGCTATTGAATCTTAATTGAATGATACTAGGAAGTGTTTTGACTTCTTCAAAGCTAAGGATGGAAAGCAAAGAATAAGAGTTGGTGAGTTGCAAGCTAAATTATTGTCTACTTAGAGATAGAGGGAAGATTTGGTTAGAACTTTTTGGTTGGTCAAAGAAATTGTTGAGGTCTGGTTGGATCATCTCTTTGGGATACTTTCTGATGTAGAGGATTGTGAACAATAGTGCTTGTCTCCAGACTGGTCATCTTCATTTATGTTGTTGACTCTACTGTAAGAGAAAGGTACAAGAAGATTTTTCATGTGAAAAGTGTTATTTTTACTTGATCTCTTGAATGTTCTTATTTGGCCCTTTTTCTTTGATGGAAAAAAGGGGGAGAAAAATGAAGAGAAAAATAAAAACAAGATGTATTGAATTGCTTGAAAAAGGTGGAGTGCTTGAAGTTTTGGAGTTTTTGCTATTTTTCCATCAATACCAAAGGGGGAGATTGTTGAGAAGTTGTTTAGATGATTTAGCATTTTTGTCATTGATGTCAAAACCTGGATACAAAAGGTTGTGCTATGGATGATATACATAAATGATCTATCCTATCATATGCTTTGATTTTTATGTAGTGTGGATGTTATCTTTGATTCAGATATGGAAGCACTTCTTTTTGGGGAAATGTGGAAGATAGTTAATACAAAATAATGAAGTCTAATCTTTTGATGTTAGCTGTTGTGGTGTAGACGACGGTGAAGGAGGGTCCTCAAAGAGAACAATCCCAATCGTGCAACAAGAGTAACATAATGAAAACAACACAAAATATGGAGGAAAATATAGAAGAAAATATTCTTATTGATAGAATATTTAGTTACATTCGACCCGCAACATCTGGGCTTCAAGATATGGGCTCACAAGCCACTTACAAACTATTCAGAAATACAACATTCTAATATGCTCAACTTGTGAGCAAAAATCAATCTAAAATTATTCTATTACATTCACTATGATTCACTCCTCCTATTTTGCTATCTATTAGAAGCTTTTATATCACATCCGTGGGACAAGAAACATCTATGTCAGCTAGGAAAATAATTACAATCTCCAAGAGGAAAATGTAACAGTTACATAAATAGGTTGACCTTCAATTTGAATTATTCATCACAGGTGCAAGGAAATGCAGTGTGGAGCTACATTGAAGGTTAGAAGCACTCCAATGAACACTTAAAATCACACTGTAGAGATCCGCAAGTCATGAGGATGACCCACAAACAATTTGATAACCGATAGGTTTAAAAACTATTTTGGTGTCAGATCAGAAAACTACCACTTATTTCAGAAGAGATAACTTGCCAAAAAAAATCCAATCAAGCTAAAATCTTGGGATAAAGAACAATACCATGTCCAATATATATATTGAGATCCATAGGGTCTATTGAGCAAAGTATGATGAATCTACTTACCATGAACTGAACAAGAACAAGAATAGAACAAAACTAAAAGAAAATATTTTTGGTTGATGTAAGATTACCAAGAACCAAGGATGCTCCTACATCAGACATCTGGGGTTAATGAAAATTGAGTTCCTCACTCTATAGGGGCTAAAGGAGAACCAAGATAGTTCACCTCATCTTGAGAAATCTAATAGGAATCCTTAACTGGTCTATCCTTCCATTTCACAAGATATTCTTTGTACTGCTTTCCATGAGTCTTCCTTCCATCTCTACTATCGAGAAACTCTTCAATATCCTCCAACTGCTATTTTGGTAACTGAATCTCTAATTTTTCCTTGTTCTTATTGAATTTTTCTTCATGATACTGATATAGATTTGTAACATTGAATATAGGCGATATACCCATTCCATCTAGTAATTCCACTTCATATGCATTTCCTGAATCAAACTTCTTCAAGATCTTACATAGACCAAACTTCCTCATCTTCAGCTTATTGTATGTTCCTACTAGAAATTTCTCCTTCCTCAAGTATACCATCACTTCATCTCCAACTTCAAATTCATTATGTCTCCTCTTCTCATATTCCTTCTCCTTATACCTCTGGTTCATGTCTTCCAATTGCTGCTTCACCTGAGCATGCACTTTCTTCAAATGTTCTATAAAGTCTTCAGCTTCTACACTCCTCTTATCTTCCATACTAATATCTCTAACCTTTGATATATTTCTAGGATGAATTCCTGTAACAATCTCAAAAGGTGTCTTTCCAATACTTCTGTTCACTGAATTATTGTAGGAAAACTCTGCTTGTGCAAGGAACAAATCCCAACTTCCAGTTTTCTCTCCAACCAAACATCTCAGCAAATTTTCCAAACTCTTATTTACTACATCTGTCTATCCATCTGTCTATGGGTGAAAAGTAGAACCAAACTTCAAATCTATCTTCAACTTCTTCCAAAGTGTTTTCCAAAAGTAAACAAACTTCACATCTCTATCTGAAACAATGCTTCTAGGTAACCCATGCAATCTTACCACTTCCCTGAAAAATAGGTCTGCTACATGTACTACATCTATTGTCTTCTTACAAGGTCTAAATTGTGCCATCTTAGAAAATCTATCTACTACCACAAATACAGAATCATTACCTCTTCGTGTCTTTGGTAACCTACGTATGAAATCCATGCTTATGTCCTCCCAAGGTTTCTCTAGAACTATCAAAGGTTTATACAATCCGGTATTTTGACTTCCTCCTTTTGCAACTTGAAAAACTCTGCAACTATGCACACATTTCCTATCATTCTTATGAATCTATGACCAAAAATAGTTTTCACTCACCAATGCTACTAGTCTTATCAACTCCAAAATATCCTAATAGTCCTCCACTATGCTTTCCTTTTATTAGATTCTTTGTCATGGAACTCTGAGGTATGCACAACTTATTTCCTTTGAACAACATATCTTCCTATATGAAATAATCTAGCTAATGACTCCTATATTCCAAAACAGGTTCTTTGCAAGCCCTCTAGGGTTCAGTAAAATCGGGATCTTCCTCATACAAGTTCTTTAATTCATCAAAACCTGATACCACTAATCTCATTTATGTCAACAAATTCCTTCTCCTACTTAATGCATCAACAAATCTATTGGATTTCCCACTCCTATGCTTAAAAAGAAAAGTATAACTCTACAAGAATTCTATCCATCTCATGTGTCTCTAATTCAACTTAGCCTGAATGTTCAAATACTACAAAGCTTGATGATTTGTATACAACAAAATTCCTTAGGAAATAGGTAATGTCTCCACTTCTTCAAAGATTGAACTTGTTAGCTCTCAAAAATGCAGGTAAGAATACCTCAAGAGGTTGACAAGCTCTTGATACATTTCAAGGTAATGAACAAGGACAAATGGTTTGAGCCTTCCTCTCTTTAGGTGCCACCAAACCTAGGCGGGTGTACCTATGTGAATGAGGTAGACTTTAGGTTGTCTGAATTGGTTGGATTTGATGGATCTATAATAGTGGCAAAAAGTATGATAGATAAAAGCTTACAGATTACTCCTACTACTAATATTAAATTTTAAACATGTGAATGTTTTTCAATAAAGATTTTATAAAATTCTAAGATGTGAATGGTGTGACCAGTGCCTACTTCCGTTGGGCTAATGGAGTCAAGATTTGTATGATAGGTGACTTACTTCATGGCTATAACTCAAATTTCTTGGTACTTGTAACTGTTTACACCTTGTGTAAACATGCAAGAGTGTAATCATGAAGTTCTTCTTAGTGATCCAAATGTACCTTTCCAAATTACTGTGATTAATCAAAAGGATTTAATCCTATCTTGTAGGAACCAGTTAATTGAACCACACAAGAGGAGCAAGTGTGCTTTGATAAATTGAAGAATATCCTTGATATTTCGATTTTAATAATCAAGAAATGACAACCTTGGAGACAACCAGATAATGTTTTCAATAAATTCGACAAAAAATTGACACCATAATTGGATCACCAAATAAATATATTCTTCTCCATTATATAATTTTAAAATATTTTACAATATATAGCATGATGTTTCATTTCAAAAACTGTTCACCCTTATCCAAGTATCCTAACCTACTGTTTATTTTTCCTAAATCTAATAATATCTTCATGTGATATCATCTGGCATATATACATTGTTTTAGGGTTATGACTCCTCATATCTGTTCACTTTAACAATTTAGTGTTCTTTTTTTGAAAAAAAATATTTAATTAATTTCCCTTGGAAAATTAAATATTTTAATTCTTGTTATCTTTGTCCCCTATGAAGGAATAATTATTTCACAATAAAATTTTATTCCTTTGCTAGAAAATCTCCCGTTTATTCTAATTTAATAAATTATTCCATGGGTAAAATAATTACCATCTTTTTAATCCCATTTGCGAAAATATCCCACCTCCTTGCATAAATATTTTACAATATTTAACCCCCTATACATTTGTGGGTAAAATTATTCACCTTATGACTCCCCTTGCTAAAATATTTCACATTCTAGTGAAAATATTTTCTCTCTCGAAGATATTCACCCTCACCTTTATTAAACAAGCTATTACTTTATTACTCCACAATTTCAATACTTAAACCTCCTTTAAATATTCACCCGCATTGCACCGACACCATTTATTTTAATATTTATTCTCGCACTCAAAATTTTTGGTGTGACTTGTATTATCAGAGGGACTTATATTTTTTGTCCCAATAGTATATGTTTCCCCAATGAAATTTCCATCGGTGTGACAAACATAGTCAGTGTGACTTGTAGATCTTATGTCGATAGTAGATGTCTCCTCGATGAAGTAAATTTGTTGGGCCATTGGTGAGACCCTCTCAATCAAAAAGACTTGAGAATTTTTCTCTGATTGCACATGTTATTCTAATAAGTTTTGCTTCACTGCGTAGGTTTTAGGGTTTCCATGTGATGTAGGAGGCTTTCTCCACTTTTGGTAGATATTTCTCAAATAGCTTTGCTTTTCTTCTTTACACAAAGAATCAATCTCCATGGAAGTTTGAGCAGTGAATGAGAGGCCTAATCTTTGAATCCTTTCCCCTTCTATCCCTTTTATCGCATTCCCCTTAGAACAACATGTGATTTGAGTGTAACTATGCAATCATGTAAATGCTTCTTTTGCCTTATTGTCCTTTTGCATGATTCTTCAATCTCTTCCTTCTATTTGAATTCTAACATGAACTTAAATGCTCTATTTGATTCACACACTCCTTTCTATAGATGAGATAATGATTGGCGAACCTTTGTGCATTCTACAAGCATCACATAATGGAATAGATATCCTTGATCACACCATAATCTCTATTCCTTGAAATAATTTTTCTTTCCAAGTGAAATGTCATACAATATCTCATTCACCACATGTGACCTTAATCATTTCCTATCTTTTAATCTAATCATCTATTTTCAGTTCGATGGTTCCAAACATAAATCATTTGATGAGTTTGTGTCCTCACTAAATGTGTTCCCAATCGAACCTAATCTTAGCTAGATCATATTCTGAATCTGAGCCATGTCAGGTTATCAAAGTCATTTGATTATGTTTCATCAATGGTGGTATAGTTTTGGTTTATCCTTGGAAGCTCCGCCTGATCCATCAGATTTCAAGTTTGATAAGTCCTCCTTATCCACTACATTCAACTAGTGTCACATGTCTATCCTCTTGTATTGTCCTTTGATCAAAATTCCATGTTTTTAGCACTTGCCATGCCAATTATATATTGCTGAGTGCTATTACAAACATGGTTTTACATAAGTTTACATATTGGTTCTTTACTTGCAAGCTCATCCTCGTTTTCGCTAATAAAATTTATAAAGAAATTTGAAACACACAAAAGTCTCTTGCTTCCATGAAACGAGCCTCACCGAAAAGTAGCTACTATGCTTTCATTTTTGAAATAATTTTAACAGTATTTGTAGTCTTTCTAAAATGTGCTCATCATGTAAACCCCATAATTCAATTAAAATCCAAAATGCTTTCAAAACTTGAATGAGTAATCATTAGGAATTTACTTGACATTTTGCACTATGATGAAATGAGTCAAATGGCTTCCAAAATCACTTTTGAAAGTTGATCAAATGGTCTCAATGATCCACAAAATTTTACTAGTGTGTTATTTGAAGGTAGGCGAGTATACTTGTAAGATGGTTTTGCATAAAAAATGAACTGATCTCATTTTGTGATCTTCCAAAGTGGGCCCCTTGAACAGATTTTTCAACTAAGTTTTTTGCCCATTAAAATCAAATTTCACAATGAGAACCTAAAATTCACATGGAATTTTAGGCTCTAACAGAACTATAGCATAAAATTCTTGATCATACACCGAATATATTCTCCTAGCATCATTCAAATTTTCACTGAAATAAGCTATGGGTCTCCCTTCTTGACTCAACACTGCTCCAATTGCATTTCCACTTGCATCACAATCCACTTGAAATACCTTACTAAAATCTGATAATGCCAATATAGGTTGTTTTGTCACTTTCTTCTTCAACAACTCAAAATTTTTGTCTGCTCCAGATGTCCATATAAAGTCCTTCCTATCTCCCCTCATTGTCTTTGTCATAGGGCCACAAACAGAGCTAAAATTCCTAATGAATTTTTTGTAGAAACTAGCTAATCCATGAAATGATCTCACCTCTCTAAGGCTTTCTAGTGTAGGCCATTCAACAATCGCTCTTAACTTTTTAGGATCCATCTTCAATCCATCCACAAATATTACATATCCAGGATACACCAATTCATCCTTCATGAAACTACATTTCTTAATATTTATCAGCAGTTGTTCTTCTTTCAACCTCTGTAAAACTTGTTTGATATGCAACAAATGTTCTTCCCTACTCTTACTGAAAATCAAGATTTCATCCAAATAAACAATCACAAACTTACCCAATAACTTCTTCAATACCCCATTCATCAACCTCATAAAAGTACTCGGTGAATTTTTCAATCCAAAGGGCATCACCAACCATTCATACAATCCTCCATTTGTCTTGAACGATGTCTTCCATTCATCTCCTTCTCTGATCCTGATTTGATGATATCCACTCTTCAATTCTATCTTTGTAAAATATCTAGCTCCACTCAAACAATCCATGATGTCTTCCATCTGGGGAAAAGTGAATCTATACTTCATTGTGATCTTGTTTATTTCTCTAGAGTCTATACACATCCTCCATTCTCCATATTTCTTAGGTGCTAACACATCAGGCATGCACAAGGGCTTAAGCTTTCTCTGATCAAACCTTTCCTCAACAATTCTTGCACTTGTCTGTTCAGCTCCTCATTTTCCCCAGGTGTCATCTAGTGTGCTACTTTATTAGGAAAACTAGCTCCAGGAATCAAATCCATGCAATGACTAATACTCCTCATAGGTGGCAATCCATCAGGCACATTTTTTGAAATGATCTCCTCATACTCTGTCAACAACTCCTTTATCTCTTCTGGGTGTGCTTCTACATGCTTCAATTCTTTAGGCTTCTTAGGAACTAAGGAAAAACACACATTCTCATGTCTCAATCCTTCAAGGAATCTCCTCCCATCAACTAGAAAAATTCTTACATTCATACAAATTTCAACTTTAGGAACATCTTCCAAAGGTAACAAAATTTTCTTCATCCCATCAGTAACAATAGTATAGACATTCCTTCTTCCATCATGAATATCCTATCTATCATACTACCAAGGTCTCCCCATCAAAACATGGCATACATCCATAGGAATAATATCACACAGAACTTCATCATGATAATTTCTTATCTTCAATTTTACCAAACATTGTTCACTTACCAGAATCTTATATTCATCTTGAATCCAAGCTATCTTATAGGGCTTCGGGTCATCCAATCTTTCTAACTTCAACTTAGTCACCATCTCTTTAGAAAATAGGTTCTTAGAGCTTCCAATGTCAACAATCATCTTGCAACATTTTTTGTCTACTTTGCATCTGGTTCAAAACAAATTCTTCCTCTGTAATGGTTCCTTCTCCATCTCACTTTGACACAATTCTCTTTTGTTCACCAACACTTCTCCATCTTCTGATCTGTTGGGTGTTTCAACATGATCCTCTTCAACAAGGGCTATTCTCCTACCATTTTCTATCTTCTTGTCTCTCCCTGATTACATTCAAATGCCCTATGTCCTTCAGCTCTACATTTAAAACAAGTTCCTCTAAATGTCCACTTCTCCTATCCTCTATCATCTCTCCTATGACCTTCATTCCGGTAACCACCATAGCCACCTCTTTTGTAAGAATTTCCATCACCTCTATGGTATGAATTATCATTCTTATTGACCTCCTTATCCTTATTCGGATCTGGGAAATATCCTCTTCCTCCTCTAGTAAAAGTTCTTCCTCTCTGAAATCTTCCACCTCTTCCTCTCTATCTTTGCTCATGTCTCTTATTCAGCTTATCCTCTACTTTCAAGGCACTTTGATATTCATCTTCCACATTTTGTAGCTTTACCAAACTAATCTCATCCTGTATAGATAACCTCAAACCATTCACATATCTTGATACTTGTTCCATAGCATCCTTCGAATGTCCAAATTCGATATTCAACTTATAAAATTCTTTAGTATACTCTGTTACACTAGACTCCTTCTGCTTCAATTTCTGCAACTTCCTAAACAAACTGATCTAATAGTCTGCTAGCATGAACATTGTCTTAAACTTATTCACTATTTGATCCCATGACTTCATCTTTTATTTTCCTCTTCTTTGTCTATTTGTCTTTAAATTTTCCCACCAAAGGGATGCATGACCTTTCAAATTTGCACAAGAAAAATTCACCTTCTTATCTTCAGTGGTACCTTTAAATTAAAATTATTTTTCCATCTCAGCAATCGAATTTGGCAATTCCTCAGAATCTAACTTACCATTATGATTTGGTGGGTTGAAATGTGGTTTTGTATTAACCCTAGTTAGGGCTCTTATAAACCTCTCTTCTTCTTGATCAAGTCTAGGCTGATTCCTCTATCTTTAGGTACTTCTATCTCTTCATCACTTGCATCATCAATTGGTCAACCTCTTCTTTGGGCCATTTCAAATACATCTAATATGACAGTAATCCCTCACAACATAACCATGATTGCTTGGTCTGCATTTTTGTGCACTCCATTTCCTCTAACATTTTTTCTTCTAGCCATCTTTTACAAGTCCTTTGCAGCCACAGGTTGGATCCTCAATCCACCACCCCACAACAAATCTTCAACAGGACTTCATGAATTCCAATGACCTCACATAGATCAAGCTCACTTTGATACCAAATAGTGTAGATGACGGTGAAGGAAGGTCCTCAAAGAGAACAATCCCAACTATTTAGCAAGAGTAACACAATAGAAACAACATGGAATATGGAGGAAAATGTAGAAGTAAATATTCTTATTGATAGAAAATTCATTTACATTTGGCCAACAACATCCGGGCTTTAAGATTCGAGCTCACAGACCACTTAGAAAATATTCAAAAATACAACATTCTTACATGCTCAACTTGTGAGCAAAAATCAATCTAAAATTCTTTTATTACATTCCCTATGATTCACTCCTCCTAGTTTTCTATCTATTACAAGATTTTATATCACATCCATGGAACAAGAAACATCCACATCGGCTAGGAAAATAATTACAATCTCTAAGAGGAAAGTGTAATGGTTACATAAATAGGTTAGCCTTCAATTTGAATTCTTCATCACAGGTGCAAGGAAATGAAGTGTGGAGCTAAACTACAAGTCAACAACACTCAAATGAACACTTAAAATAACACTGTAGATATCTTCAAGTCATGGGGATGACCCACGAATGATGTGATAATTGATAGGTTTAAAAACTATTTTGGTGTTGGATCAGAAAACTACCACTTATTCTGGAAGTGAGAACTTGCCAGAAAAATATCCAATCAAGCTCAAATCTCGGGATAAGGAATAAGACCATGTCCAAGAGATACACTAAGATTCACAGGGTTTGTTGAGAAAAATATGATGAATCTACTTACCATGAACTGAACAAGAACAAGAACAAAACAAAAATGAAAGAAAATATTTTTGGTTGATGCAAGATTGCCAAGAGCCAAGGATGCTCCTGCATCATGCTATGCTCAAATCTTACTCTGGGTAACCTTGTTATCTAGACATTCATGTAGCATGTTACAAGTTTTGGTGTGTCAAATTTTGTTTCTCCAATTGATACTAAAATCGATGATAATCAAGATTTTGTCTTGGTTGTGGCATTCCCATCAGCTCCGAAATATATTTCATGTAACTCAAAGTTTGATAACTATGTCATGTAATGAACCTATCTTATGTATGGCCTATTTATAGGCCTCTTGGTAATGTGGTAGGAAGATCTTTATGTGCAACCTATCTTTTGGGTCTGGTGCTAGCTATAAGGCCTTATTGAATATTTCAAGTTTGTTCTTCATGCTGACATATTTTGTGGTGATCTAAATTCAAATTGTGTTTGGACAACTTAGAAGAGTATGAAGAAATTGTGTTTGGATGACCTAGGAGATTATGAAGACATGGAATGGTGTAAGTAAGAGTTTTTTTTATTTCATGAAACAAGAAGAGTGGTGTGTAATGTGTGCGAGTAGATAAAAGGGTGCAAAGGAAGAAGTAATCTATTTTGCAAGGGTTGTGCAAGGAAGGTGTGCAGAAGATTCTTGACCAGATCTATTGTAGAGAGTTATTATGCTCTTAACTGGAACTGAATTCATGCATATGTAGATGCAACTTCATTAGTTCACTTTTGTTAGTGAGACTATTTTGTAATCAGATGTATTAATTAGGCAGTGAGCCCATTGGTAGTGATCCTTACATGTATTGAGCATTTTAGTAGTGAGCCTTTGTAAAAATCACCTTAACAAGTGTCACCATAACTGGTGTTCTATAATTGAGAATTAACATTCTCCATAGTTTTTCCCTTCTTGGGTTTCCACGTAAATTTTGATGTCTATTGTGCATGGTGTTGTTATGCGCTTTCATGTTCATATCTGTTTGATTATTGTTGTGTAGTTTTCGCACACACGCCCCGCTAAAAGCAGGGACCCTCTTTCACTTCGGTTTTGGTATCTGGGCCCTTTCATTTGAAGGTTTTGTATTATTTTATCACATGCTTGAATATTTATCTTGGTGGCCTTAATGATTTCCCTAGGCTATTCATTGAAAATATTTAATTTTGAGCTAAGTTCGGGTTTTCACCCTGATTCGAGACTTCCCTCCCTGGACAAATTTTCTTGGATTCTGCTCGAACTCTGGCTGTGCACCGTGATTCAGGGATTTCTAGTCTTTGTGGATTTCCTCATGGGCCAGATTTTTCCAGATTCCATCTTGACATCGAGTTCCCAATTTTTCCTTGACTGCCTTGTCAGCAACATTAATGTCTTCGTATGAGCCTTGAGTGAGGTATTTAATGGATTTTCAAAATCTTTTGCATCATCATGCTTATTGTTGCCATCAATTGAGTTGGGTGCTTGTTCTTGAGGAGCACTTGGTTGAATTTGTGGCATTGAGTTTAAATCATTCGAATTGTTGGTGATTTCTTTGGTGCATTCCTGTCGTTGTTCTTTGTGGACACTGTTTACTTCACATTTACTGTCTTTGAGATTGATTTTCGCTTCTTAATGGTACATTTTTGATTTCCTTGCTTTAAATTGAGAATTATGAATATCGTTTTGCGTAATGAAGTTTTTTGGGGCTTGGATTCCTGAATATTTGATCATTCCATGGCTAGGGTTGCATAGCATTGATTAATTTGTGATCTCCCAAGTAATTTCTTAGTTGGTTTGTTTATTTGTATTTTGGACGCGTCTTGCTTGAGAGTCATTAGTAAACCCTAGTAATGACTTAGCAGTCGAAATGTTTAGCTTCCAATCTCACCTGTACACTAATGGCAGATGAATGGGGTTTGAAACCTAGGGCAATGCTATTCCACCTTATTTCATCTTAAAACAGGCCTAGAACACTAAGAGAATCTATAGAGAAACCATACTAAACTTGCTCTAAGATGAATTCTTTGGAATTCATCATCAATCTGGTGTTTGAGTGAAATCGTGTTTTGCTATCATAGTTCTAGTTTTGGGTTTAGTACAGGATTTTCCGTTCCCTTGGGACAATCTGTCTATGGTGGATTTTCTTGGTGTCCTCTGCTTTTCTAGAATACTCTATCACTTTTGGAGTTTCATATAATTTTGCGGATTTTCGTTGACCCCAGATTTTCCTTGTCGCCTTTGTTTTCCCAATTTCTGTTGAGTTCTCAGAATCTGCTAGCTTTCAGAGTTTTACCCTATCCGCAGATTTCTGTTGACTCAAGATTTTCCCGAAGTCCCGGATTCCCTATTTTTTTTAATTTTGTAAAATACCTCTACTCTCATGAAAATCTATCTCTAGCGGATTTTCCTGAAATCTGATGAAATATAAAGGAACGTGGGACAATTAGATTTGTTTATGATTTATGATGGATTTAATGATTATTCCATGTCATATTTGGATTTCACATGTAATTTATTGATTGATAATGATTAGGTTCAGTTGTTAGCAGGTGTTTCTTGGTTATTCCGTTGGAATTCGATCGGTTTGGAATTTCCCAAAATTCCTCTCTGGTTCAAATTTTGTGGATGGTCCTAAAACCCAAAATTTGTTGTGATCATTTTATATGAGGTTTAATAACACCTTGACTATATGGGGTTCATTCTAACACTATTTTGATAGATTAACCTTGATTTCCTATGGTCTTTATTGTGTTTTGTTTGTGAGTGCAGGCTGAAACTAGCAAGGCAGCAGAAGGATCCTCAATTTATGAGGCAGAGAAGATTAAGATGGATATCAAGAGTAAGATCCCTGAAAGAAAGATCACATCAATTTGGTTAGAGGTGACTGATACTAATGTTGGATTGTGGGACTATGAGGAATTTAAGGAAAGGATGGCAGCTAAGGATCTCCCCTTGGTAGCTAGAAGGATGGAGTCAGGTTTATCACATGTAGCAGGCTTTCCTTCAATAGTCCAATGCTATGAGCTTGTCTTTGAGTGTGCTAGACATTATGACCAGGGCACTCAAAATATTATCAGTCCTCAAGGGAGAGTGATAGAAAATCTCAACCTTGTCTCTATTGCTCAAACTTTTGATATGTCGGACAGATCTCACGTGGTGGGATTCAACATGGGGTCCACCAAGGAATTACGAAGAGCAAACTGTTACATCTCAGCAACACATCAACTCTTAGCTGGAAAAGCCTAAGTCACACTATTCCAAAATACCCAAGCAACTATTTAGGGCAAAGTTCAAGAAGGAGTACTATGATGCCATTACATTACTCAGCAGGGTGGTTGGATTGAGGAATGCCAGAGTGTTTGAGAATTGGATGTGCCATGCCATTGTGAGGATGGAGCAAGAATTGATTGATTATCATTGGGCTGGTTTGATTAGCAGAGTGCTCCATGAACAGTTATCCAATGTGTTGTAGACCAAGACTTTCACAATGACTTCATATCTAGTCTATTCACTTGCAAGATTCCATCCCTATAAAGGATTGGATATAAAGGGAATTTTTGGACAAGATGTTATTTAAGAAGTTTTCCCTCAATTGCATTTGGGAAGTTCAAACTATAGGAGGGAAAATGATGCATTTACCATGCACATCATAAGAATTCTCCAGGGAGCAAAGCATGTTATAATTTCAGACCAAGCCAAGGAGCTCATCAAGAAGTATGGAGCTTGGTTTATTCAGTTCCCAACCTTCTCCTACATTCGGGTTGATGGTCGCCAGAGGGCCCCATATAGGCTTCCAAGGTACCCCACTGATCACATTATACCATTGGAGGTAACTAGACAAATTTGTAAATTTGAAGCTATTGTCAAGAAAGACAAAGACAAGACAGGATTTGGTGGAGATTTTCCCCTAATAATTGGCACTGGGGAGGCATGTCCTTCCATTATTTCTGCCCAGGCTTCAGAGGAAGAAATGAGTACTCTTGGTTTTTTTTTCCATTCCAAGAGGTCTAGATTTGACATCACAGGTGAAGCACAGAAGAGGGCCAGTAGAGAATATAGTCATAAAGTTGATTTGGAAGACTATTGGGCCAATTGTAGTGATGAGTATGAAGCAAGGAAGAAGAAATTCTCTCAGCTCCTAGTGGAGGTAGTCCATTTATATAATGTAAGAATGGTTCCTGATCAATTGGAGGATGATGGAAACCTAATCCAAGACCACACTTATGAGGCAGTGAAGGATAGACCGATTGGTGATGTGGACTAGCTAGAGGAAGAAAAAATGGAAATGAAACAATTGGTAGATCCAGTTATCAAAGTTACCAAGATGTGGCTCAAGCATAAGATATGGGAGTTGGATACTGGGGGTGCAAAATGTACATATAGCCTGATGGGAGATTTAGATCCTCACTCCACTTCTGAGGAGTCGATCAAGAAGGATCCTAAGGGTAAAGGTAAGTTGGACTCTCCATTCAAGATCAAGATCAAAGTTGTTCAAGAAGAAGAAGTCTAAGAAATAGAAAAGTAGAGAAAGCCAAAGGATAAGAAGAGTACAAGGACTAAAAGGTCTGAACATAAAGAAATAGAAGAATAGAATCCTGAGACTGATGCTCCTATGTCGAAGAGAAGAAGAATTGTAAAATTGTCAGAGAAGGGTAGTACTGAGGAACAAGAAAATATTTCCTCGTCTATGGTAGAAGTAGAAAGTTCAGGGGAGAGGGCAAAAGTGTATACAAGGAGGTCTAAGACTCCTTCTCCAAAGGATAGTGTGCCTAAGGAAAATCCTCCTCCTGTCATTTGTCAGGAACAACAACAAGATGATGTTCCTTCCACCCATGAAGCTCAAAGAAAACTAGGTGAGTTGGAAAACATTGAAGAACATCTAGACACCAAGATGGAGGAATTCCATGAAGGAGAACTTTACAGTGCAGAGGCCGAAGTTGAAAAGGTAATAAAATATCCTTTAGTAGTTTATGCAGATTCTCTTGTTGGAACTGAAGAAGTCAAGTCACCTCCAAGGGATGAAGAGGCAGAGAAGATCCCATCACCTGAACATGAAGAGGAAAAGAGTAAGGATAAGACTCCTGAGAAATAGAGTTTGGGAGACAAGATATTAGGAGATCAACAAGAAGAAATAGGACAAAGCCAAGTTCAATTGGACCCTACTATTCTGGAGTGGCTTGATAGAGAAATTAAGAGAAAACAAGTTGTATTGGAGATTGGGATGAACTGCTAGCAAAGATTAGCAAAGATAAAGGTAAAAAGAAAGGTAGGGTGATCTCAAGGATTGAAAGGGATCAAGCTCATAATAAAGTTGTTCATATTTCCACCCCTACTCCAGATAAGAATAGAAATGATGTGGTTGGAAGGGGTTACATCATTTAGACTTTCAATCTAGGGCCTACATCCATTGAGCAGGACATTGAAGATTATGAAGGTTCTAGTGCAATCATCTTGGACAGACTAAGGAAAGAAATTAAGACCAAGAAGGATTTAAATAAGGAAAATGAGAATCCTAGGAAGTGCTTGGAGGATTTAATGAAACCACTGCAGTCCATTAACCCTTCCTCCTCTGCTACAAATCCTCTACCTCAAGAGACCATCACTGAGCTTGAGAAGATGACAGCTTCCACCCTTGCCACTGCGAACTGGTTGAAAGGGGTACAAATAAAGGGTGATGAAGCTATTAAGGACATCCTATCAATAGGAAAGGATGTTGCAAGGATGATGGATTGGTTTAAGCAGGTGTTAGCACAAGACAAGGAGGATACAGACCTATTGCTGCAGAAAACCAAGACTATCATGGAGTACACTAGGGATAAACTAGTAAGTGACAAGATCCTTCCCTTCTCTAGAGTTACTGAGCCATGGGAGTGGTTTGAGGCATTGCAAATCAGGCAGAAAGTGTTGAAGAAGATTTATAAACAGAGAAGGCAGATTGATGATACCCTAAGTAGTGTATATAATGGATCCATGGCCTTTTTTGAGATCATGACAGGAAGAAGAAGAATTGCTCCCAAATATTTGAGTTTGGAACAATTGAGAAGATGGTGGCAAGATGTTTATGCACCAATTGATGATGATTCTATTTCTGAGCACTAGTTGGATGATGCATCCACCTACCTTTCAATTATTGAAAAATATATGACATATAAGGTGGATTGGGATAAATCAGTCAAACAGTCAAGAGAAGAAATTGCATCGATTGAAAATCAACTTAGGGTTTTTCCTTTACCACCTATGGCTGATTTGGATAGGACACTGTTGAAAGTTCATGAGATGCTAGATCAGGATAAGGAGAAGGGCTAAGGCACTTAATGATTGGCTACATCAAGATTTGTGCTTCCCTATTATGTTGCCATGCATTGGTCTGAGCTACATTGGAGATCTCAGGCTAAATCAGATGGAACACATGTATTTAATGCTTATTTATCCTATTTTGAATTTCTCTTGGTTGACTTGTTGTGCCTTATTATTTATTGTAAAACTTATCTAGGCCGACATGTTTTGGGGGATTTCTATAAATGTGGAATTTTGCCTCTTTTGTAAGGGTTAAGAAATTTTAGACATAGAACGATTGGAGTAGAGACAAAGTTAGCAAGTAGTTATTCTCAAGCAAATATTGTAACATAAAGCTAGAATTGTTGCTATAGTGGATAATTTGAAGCAATTAATGACATTGTGATTTGGTTCCATACTTGTGTTCTTTATTTTGCATGGTTCTTGTTATTCTATCTTCAGAATTGTTGTGAGGAGGATTAATGTTTAGAAGTTTAGAATTAGAATTGATTCAAAAATGTTTATGGTTTAATATTTGAAGTGTTGCAGCAATCCCTAGTCCATACTTTTCGCAACCAATTGATTGTTAGTTGCTTTGCAAAGTTAGCCTGGACTTTATTTTTATTGTGCATTAGTTTGATTGTGAGGGTTTATTCATTTACATTGCAATAGGGTTTTTTGAATGAATGTTCATGATTTTGAAAATCTTAATACCTTAGAAGATTGCACTATTCCTACAAGATTGTAGATTTATCTAGGTCAATAGGGATCTATTTTAAGGGGTTGGTCCATTTCAAGTGTTCGGTCATTTGCATTGTTAATCTTAGGTTTAATATTAAGATAGAGATCTCTTTGAAACCCTTATCTTTTGTTATTTCTTTGATTATTGGGTTAAATTTAGGATTGGAGTATCATTTTTATTGCTAGATACTGAGTTGTTTGTGCACTGTCAAGACCTAACATTAGAGACCTTGGGGTTATCTCTTGAATCTTGCTGATAGAGATTTACCTTTCAAGAGAGATGGGATATTATATTATGTCTGAGTTTTTGTTGTGAAGAAAAAATCATCGATAGATTGGCGCTAGAAGGAGGGCCTGAATAAGCAAGCTAGATCAGTTTTTGGATGCCATCTCTCCTGAAAGATTTAGAAGAAGAGCCAGATCTTCTCCAGGAGAGGAAGAATTTCAAGAATTACCAAACCCTACTAGGTCTAGAAGAACCAACAGGAGGGGAGAATCATCATCCTCTCAACCACCTACATCATCTTTATCATCCCCATCTTCATCAGGTTCATCTTCATATGAGTCTGAGGGAATTCCCATTCCACAACCCCAGCCAGTTGTAAATCAGCCATTACCACCCCCACCTCCACCAATGGCTTTCCTGACTAATAATCCATCTCCATTGAGTTTTTCTATTTACAATTTCATGCCTAAGAACCCTAAACACTTTTTAAAAAAATTCCAAGTCAATGATCCTAATAGGACCGCTGAGGAACACATCAGAATCTTTTAGACTTGCCTTAAGGATAGAGGGATAAATCATGAGGATGTAGAATGCAGATTTTTCCCTTATTTGTTAGGATATGATGCATTCTATTGGTACAATCATCTATCTGCTAGATCTATCGAGAATTGGACTGAGCTAGAGACTACATTTTTATAGAAGTTCTGTATTCCCATTAGTCCCAATGAGCTCTACCTTTAGTTCACTAATGTTAAAAGAGAGGTCAATGAGCCTATAGCATCCTTCAACAATAGGTTTCATCGTGCTTATACTAGATTGTAGGCTCCTTATGCTGTGGATGAACCTACTGCCTTAGAAGTCTATTATGAGGGATTGGATAGTCTAACAACTACCTTTATGAAATGGAGGAATAACCCTCCTAACAATATACTTGATGCATATGTAGAAGCTGTTAAGGTTAGCACTACTTTAAGGCAACACCTGTCTAGGCCTTTACCCTCATTAGGACCCGTCGCTCATCCTGGACAAGTTCTAGCTCTCAACCAGGATCTTGCTAACCATACCCCAATCATGAATCCAGTACCTCAGTTGCCTTTGGTTTCCCACCCAAGACCACCTATGAGACAAGTTCCACCTACAATTATCTATCCTAAGCAAAATGTGAATAAACCTTTGCACCCACTGCCTCATGCAAGCTATCCTCCATATCTACAGAATTCCAAAGTTTTGAACCAATCACTGAATGCCAATACTATAGTAGGATACCCTCAGAACAATGCAAATGAATTGCCATATATTAATCCTAACAAGGAGAGACTAGATGAATTGTCTAAACAAGTAAATAAGCTGAATATGGAGGTGACCTACTTGAGGAACCAAAATAGTCAGTTGTAAGCTGCTCAGAGAAATATGCAGTCTAATCAGAATAGAGAAAATCCACAAGGGTAGAAATTTGATAGAGGGCAGCACCATGATCGAGGATACAATAATAAAAGAGGGTACAATAATGACAAAGGATATAAGCAAGATATAGGTTACAACAATGATAGGGGATTCAACAATGATATGGGATTTAATAATGACAGAGCATATAATAATGAAAGAAGATAGAACTTTGATAAATGACAGTCTTCAAGCCAGAAATTTGATAGAGGGCAGAGTGGTGGACAAGGTTTCGATAGGAGGCAGACATAGGGACAAAACAGGACTTGGAACATAGGACCTAACAATGGAGGAGTTCCCACCCCACTGGACCAACCAACCAATCAGCCTGTCAACCAGCTAGTTAATCAAGAGAAGCCTCCTAGTGGTGTATATTTGGCTGAGGATGCCTTATCGAGATGGTGTAGGCTCCATAAAATGAGTCAACATTCTGAGTTAGACTATCAAGAATTTTGAATAGTAGCCTCAATTTTCTAGTGCAAAGTGGAGAACAATGCAAGTAATCAGGAAATAGTACCATCTAATACTTATGATTCACCAGTGTTGGTACTAAATTATGCTCATTTTCCTCAAATTAAAGAGAATGTGCTAGAAGAAGAAAATGATCAGTTGACGGAAGAGGCAGATTAGGTATGTAATGTAGATGAGATGACACAATTATTCAATGAGAATCCAATAAATGATAATGGTCCCAAAGATGAAGAGGCTTATGTTGAAGAAATACAAACCTTCCAGAGACCTGTCAAGAAGTATGACTTAAGGGAGTTACCACATAGACGTCCCCAAGCTGGAGGTCCCTTCACTACTTCCATTCTATTGAACAATTTCAGCACACCTCCAGACCCTAATGCTAGTAATAATCCATTGCCTCAGGTGTCCAAGCAATATTTATCTCAAGATCAGGGGCATGCTGGTGTGTTAAAGGGGAGAGGTGCTGATGCAAACAAGGACAAAGGGATGGAATACCCAAAAGATACCCCTGCTAACCTAAATGAAGAACAATTGGCCTTCTATGTTGCTGAAGAACTCAAAAAATTAAAGGTAAGCTTATCTGCATTTGAGTTATTGAGGGTTCCAACCATTAGGAATGTAGTCTTAGGAGTTTACAACACAAATCCTATGTCAAAAGATAAATTAGTTAGCAAAAGTGTCAATAAGGTTTCTAGTTCTCAGTCAGTAGGAGGGAAAAATCAGACTCATACTCAGGTCCACATGCCTCTTGGAGAGAAGGGAAAAGAGAAGGGAAAGACTTAGGTAGCTCAAGTGGATACTCCTTTAACTTTGTTTCAAGGAAAAGTAGATACTCCTCCATTCTTGATTTCTGTTCGCATATTTGGTAAAAACTTGCATAATTGTCTTTTGGATTCTGGTGCTTCAACCAATGTTATGCCCCTCGATGTCTATAGAGCTATGGGTATTACCCCTACTGACTCACAAAAGAAAGTTACACAATTAGATAGGCCTGAAGTAAATGTGGTAGGGGAGTTAAATATGATTCATATGCAAGTTGCTTCTAATCCTAGAATTTAGCAAGTTATCAATATACAGGTGACTGACATACCTGATGCTTATGGCCTAATTCTGGGAAGAGAGTTCACCGGGGCTTTGAATGGATATGTTTCAACTGATCATTCTCATATGTGGATTCCCTGGAAAGGAGTGCCAAACCAGATTAGAATCGAGAGAGAGCCTAGAATGAAATATGTGATTACAAAATATTAGAATACCTCAAATGAAATTCTAATATCAGAAGTATGGGGAATTATGTACTTGCACCCCCTTGAAGAGTCAAACATAGAAGAAGTCCTCATGTTGCATGCGATATATGTTGGTTCTATAGTAGAATCCAGCGGTACTAAAGCCTTAATAGAACCGGCTAAAAATGATTATGAATCGAAGGATAATCAACTAGCTTTGCTAGATAGTTTTCAAGAGTTCATTCAAAAATGTATTGAAGATTAGATCCAGTTAGGAAGAAGAATGAACTTTGGAGAGTTACTTTTTCCCAATTGGTGCAGGGTGCATAATGCCTCTCATTAAGAACTAGATTATTGCTTGTGCCAGGCTGCAGTAGAACAAATACAGATGTGTATCAATCCCACTCCTATAGTCACAATTAGTGTGCAAGAAGATTCCAAAGGAAAAGAAGTAATACCTTCAAAGGAACCATCTAGCAGCAATAGTGCAAAGGATACTGCAAAGAAGTCTATAGTTACTGGCTGTTGGACTTTAAGATTCAATGGGTCCAAATCAAAGCAAGGAGCTGGGGTCGGATTTGAGTTTATTAGCCCAAAAGGTAAGAGATTTTTTACTGCTCATAGACTTCAATTTCATTGTACAAATAACGTAGCAGAATATGAGGCTCTGGTTCATGGGCTGCTAATGGCATTGAAGAAAAAGGTTAAGATCTTGCAAGTTTTTGGGGATTCTAAGTTAGTAGTCAAGCAAGTTAGGAGACAATATTCTTGTCATGATAGATGGATGACCAATTATAGACATAGAGTATGGGATCTCATTGAAGGATTTGATGCCTTCAATATTCAGTTGATTCCATGAAGTAAGAACCAAACATCTAACTCTCTTGCCCAGGTAGCCAGTACATTGCAACCTTTATCTCTCTGGATTAAAGAAGTTCATATTAAAATTGACTCCAATACCCTTAGTGCCTAATAATGTCACCAACTTCTAGGTGTTTGAAGATGACAAGCATATTTTAGATTTCATCACCAATAATGATGTCTTTACTTTTCAAATTATTGATGAAACAGAACTCCAGGAAGTAGAGATGGATTTGGAAGGGGTAATAAATTTGAAGACTAATACAATTCCTAGAGGAATGGTGCAATTAAAGAGAATATTTGATATGGATAAGGTCAGGGATCATGAACAAGATGCTAGGAAAGATTCCATTAGTGGACAATGTGACAAATATAATATGGGAACTCAAGATGATGTCAAAAATATTTTTATTAGTAAAGTGTGCACTCCAGAAGAATGAAGAGGAATCATCGATGCACTACATAGATTTCTAGATGTGATAGCCTTGAGTTATGAGGACTTGAAGACTTATGATACATCAAACATAACCCATACTATCCCTCTCAATCTAGGATTGAATCCTTTCAGACAGAGGCAGAGGCCTATTAATGCTCTCCTAGAACCTATAATACAGAAGGAAGTGCAAAAACTATTGTATGCAAGAATCATATTTTCAGTCAGACACTCTACTTGGGTTGCAAATCTGGTTCTAGTATGGAAGAAAAATGGTGAAATTAGGCTATGTGTAGACTTCAGGAACCTAAATAGAGCATCAGAGAAAGATAATTATCTAGTTCCCTCACTGGATGAGGTGCTCTAGATTGTCAACGGATCTCAGATGATGTCCTTCTTGATGGTTATTCAGGATACAACCAAGTCATGGTGCAGTATGAAGACAGACACAAGACTACTTTTACTACCAAATGGGGCACTTTTTCCTATAGAAGAATGCCTTTTGGCTTGATTAATGCTGGAGCCACATTCCAAAGAGTGATGCATATTGCCTTTAAAGAAATCATTGGTAAGTGCATAATTATTTATATGGATGATCTGATAGTTTTTTCCAAGAAAAGAGATGATCATATCTCATATTTGTGCACAGTTTTCCAGAAGTGCAGTGAATTTGGAATATCTCTCAATCCAAAGAAATGTATCTTTGGAGTCATAGAGGGTAAATTGTTAGGACGTGTTATCTCAGAGAAAGGAATCACCATTGATCCAAAATGCATAGAGGCTATTCTCAATATCCCACCACCTGCTAGTAAGAAAGAAATGAAATCATTCTTTGGAAAAATCAACTTTGTAAGGAAATTCACCATTGGGTTTGCAAAAATAGTTAAGCCACTCAATGCAATGTTGAAACAGGAGGATAAGGTTGAATGGAGTGTAGAAGCAAAGGAAGCATTTGCTAAGATAAAGAGAACCTATTAAAATAAATATTCAAACAGCTCCCTTCAGGCTTCTTTTGTAAGTGTTCATGCACTGGCCTGAGCATCGCTGAGTTTATTCGGCTTTCCATCAAGTTTTGATGGCCCATTGTGTGCATCTTCTCTTCGCAGCTTCGGGTAGCGGCTTCCCTTTCGGGTCCCGAGAGGCTGCACTGGGCATCCATGTGTCTCACTTGTGGAGGTTTTTATTTCTTTTTTCCTTGAAGTCTCTCCAGGTTGCGAAAGCCTTCTGCAGGAGCCATCACTTCTAAATATTGTCAGAGGGACCCACATCTTGCTATGTGGCGGCGTATCACAAAATTTTCATGCAAGGATGAAATAAGTAGCTACGGGCTACGAAATACTTCCGTAGGACTTCTTTTATTTTGGTGGGCCCTACCTTCTACCAGGTGGCAATTGTTCACAGCCTTTTCAACGCAGCAAGGAGATGAACACCGTGGGCTGCGAAACGCTGCCAAGTGTCTTTCATACCCGGTTCATGCGGCTTTCTCCCCACTTCAAGATAGACCTTAGCCCCTTGAACATGTGTCTCTTCTTCACAATATCTTGATAGCAGTAAGAAGAATTCTCATTCAGGCCGGGACGGGCTGCCACGTGCCTTACACTGATCATCAAAGCAGGCGATAGGCTAGCTGAGAAAAACTATGTTATTGGGTGCTGCTCGTCATGGTTCTCTGAAGTGGTGGATGGCACTTGTCGCCTCAAAGCTTGGCTGGGACCACTGCCATCATTACGAGGGGTGCGCCTGCACCTGAATATCCAGATGCCATGTTCTAACTCATTGCCATGGTAATGGCATTGGAAATCTTTTGATTCTGGCATCATTACAGGAGATTGTGGGATCTTTTTTGTTACAGCTTTCCAAAGTGATGGGAGTTTTCTCTCCAGCTATATATACTCTCTCTGTCAATGAGAGAAGGGTCCAAAATTCTAAGGAAAAAGGGTCCAACAGTCCAAGGATCCAAGAGCTTTAAGAAAAAGGATACTGGCTATAGCAAGAGACACCAGACCTCTCTTATATGTTTAATTGCAAGAAACTTTCAGACTGTGCCAACTATTCGGCCTTTCTATTTTTTGTGTATTGACTAAAGTATAAACTATGATTTTTATTGTCTTAAGCATTTCATTTGACAGGACTTCTATATATTGAATGCAAGCTTGCTTATCTAAATCATGTCTAAATGACTCTTCTTACTGGTAAGGATGTATGCAATACTATTTTATGCCAATAAATGAATTGTTTATGCTATAACTTTAAGTCTCCGACATTTTGGAATACGATAACACCATTCAGGCCCTTAAATCTATGATTTATCGTGCCCATCAGCAGATTTTGGTGCATTGCCTTAGATTAGACTTTCCTTCATTGTATCCATTTATTTTTCCCTTTCCAAAAACCCATTATAGAAGAAGCCGGCTTCTTTAAAATATGGAGGTCACTCAGTTTGGTGCAAAAGGGGTCCCCCTTGAACTGAGTTTCCCATAGGGCACTGCTACCTCGTCAATTTTTGACGTCAACAGAACCTTCACTGAAGCTCCAGTTTTGGTGAGTCCAGATTATGCTAAACCATTCACATATACTCCTTTGCCTCTGACCACTCCTGTGCTACTATATTAACTCAGAAATCAGATCAAGGTAATGAGTATCCCATAGCATTTATGGGAACACCATTAAAGGATCCAGAGCTGAGATACCCAAATATGGAGAAGCAGGCTTATGCCTTAGTCAGGGCAGTAAAAAAGTTTAGACATTATATCCTCAGAAACAAGATCTTTGCAATAGTCCCCAATCTAGCAGTTAAGTTGATGTTAATGCAGAATGAGTTAGGAGAGTGAAGGGCTAAGTGGGTGACTATGTTACAAGAATATGATGTTGAGATTCAGACCATGAAGATAGTCAGAGGGAAAAGGCTCACAAAGAAAATGGCAGAAATAGGACCTGATCTTATAGCTTAGACTTATACTTTAGAAGATGTTTCTCCTGGTGAGTGGTGCGATGATATTGTTCATTATCTCATAACTCAGAGATGCCCTGATCATTTTAATGCAGTACAAAGAAGGGAATTATGGTTAAAGAGTGATAATTTCATGCTAAAAGGAGCTGTCCTATATAAAAAGAATCATGAAGGTGTGTATTTGAGGTGCTTAGGAAGGGCAGAGTCAAAAAGAGTGATGTTAGAACTTCATGATAGATATGGTATAGGCCATGGCTCTGTGCATTCTACTACAAACTAGATTTTAAGAACAGGTTACTATTGGTCTACATTGTTGAAGGACACAGCCATGTCAGAACTTGTCACGTGTGTCAAACTGCAGCAACCGGAGAGAAACATGCAGCACTCCCACTCCAACCTGTCTTTGAGGTAAAACCTTTTGCATAGTGGGGAATGGACTTCATAGGCACGATCAACCCACCCTCCTCTACTAGTCACAGGTATATTCTCACCATTACTGATTATTTTACACGATGGACTAAAGCTCTTGCATGCAAACAATGTGTAAGCGGTAGAATGGGGAAAACAAGTTAAACATGCATCTACGCTTCTAAATAGGACATTGCATCTAAGATTTAAAGAATTTAAACTAATTTAAACTACAAATCTTCAGAAATCTATCCTATTACTCTCTAACTCTAAAGATCTCTCTAATCTACTTAACTCTCAGATTTAGAAGCTAATTAAACTATTGAAATGACACTAAGAGAATGAGAATTAAGCTATTTTATTCTAATATGACTAACTATGCAACTAGAATGATTCTACAGCAAAGCTTCTAAGAAGGAAACTACTGTAAACTGCCATAATTGAGATGCTGGATGGATGTTTGATTGAATGTTGAATGCTGGAGATACTGGATGAATGTTGGATGCTTTGGAAACCTACAGAGTAAGATTGCATAAGTTGGGGGTCCATTTCCTGTAGCCCAAGAGTTGTATTTATAGCTTTCACGGTAGCACAATTGCTTAGGGATACAAGATAAGGGGCTGTGATTCAATCTGGAGAATTGAAGGGCATGGGATGAGAAGATGGAGCTGATCATGGAGGATGGTTTCTCCCCATGAAAACACCAGGCAAGATAAGAGGGAAGGTGGGTGGAAGGTGGTTGAGAGAACTTCCTGCAGGTTTGTCCCCGAAGCTCTTCCCATGAATGGCAGTGCCATTAATCAAATTTTGAAAATTTAATTTTATTGGTGAGTGAATAGTGGTATAAAATTTATGCATAAATTTAAATAATTTAAATTTATTTAAATTTAGCAAAAAGAGGATTGAATAATTTAATAAATCAAACTATAGGGTTTGTTTATTAAATTAAAACAAAAGGAGAATGATAATTAAATAAAAGATTTTAGAATATCTTTATTTAATTAAGAAGAAATGTGATGAGGTAATTAAATAACACAAATTATTTAAGTTGTGTATTTAATTTATGATAGAAGTGTAAAAGAAGTAATAATGATAATAATTAAATAAAACAAAGTTTTTAATTTTGTTTATTTAATTAAGAGAGAAATAATATGATGATAATAATTAAATAAAACAAAGTTTTTAATTTTGTTTATTTAATTAGGAGAGAAATAGAAGAATTAATAATGAACTTAATATAAATAAATATTTCTATTTATTTACTAAGTAGATGAATTTAAGATAAATTAATCAAATAAGTCATATTTAATTAATTAGATTCTCTAGACCATTTTTAGGTGTCTACACAATGTACTTCTGAGGCAGTAATTGACTTCCTTGAATAAGGTATTATCAATCGTTTTGGATTCCCTTTATCTTTAGTTTGTGATAATGGCCCTGCTTTTGCATCTTTGAAGTTTTCCAATTGGGATTTTGACCATGGGATCATAATAAAAATTTCATCCAATTACTATCCACAGGGCAATGGGTTGGCTAAGTCTTCTAACAAGAATCTTTTGATAGTCATTCATAAGCTATTATAGAGGAATCCTAGGGATTGGCACACTTAACTTAGATTTGCTTTGTGGGTAGATCATACAAGACATAAGGCTTCCTTAGGTACTCCCCCATATCATCTTGTGTATGGACTAGAACCTGTGTTCCCCATCTAGTTGAAAATTTCTACCTTATAGTTCATTAATGACTATTATGATGGGGAAGATAAGCGCAAGGCCAGACTTGCTGAATTGTTACATCTTGAGGAAAAATGAGACAAAGCCTTAGACAACTTTGCTAAACATCAAGGGGTTGTCAAGAGATGGTTTGATAAAAGAGCCAAGATAAAAGCTTTTAGGATTTTTGACTTGGTTCTTTATTGGGATAAAGCTCATGATCATAAGGGGGAGCATGGAAAATTTGATAAACTTTGGCTTGGTCCTTACCAGATTTTAGAAATCTTGGGAGATAATGCTTTTCGTTTGAAAACTCTCATTGGAGAGGATATCCCACTGCCTGTCAATGAGCAGTATTTGAAGCATTATTTCCAGTCTTGATCTATTTTCAACTCTTTTCTTGTATATAGTTAGGTTAGGTTTCCTTTCTTTTGTTTTTCTTTGGTTAGAGTAGGTTTCCCTTTCTGCTATTTGTTTTGCTTTGTTTTGGTTAGTGTAGTTTTGTTTTGGTTTGTTTTTGCTTTGCTCCTGTCTTGGGGTTTCCCTGTTTTCACCAAGATGTGTTGCATCTGTATATCAAATATAGCATTATCTGGGACTACTCTAAAATTTTATTGGTGGACTTTAGTCTTGTATCTTGGAAGGATGGTTGATGTCTTTGTCAATGCCAAACAGGAAAAATACTTGGTTTAAAGAGTGGGTCACAGGTTTTGATCTAAATTTGAAGTATTATGAAATCTTATCTCTCATGTATCTTAAGAATCCTGGTGTTATTGAAGGTTCCTTGTAAGGTTTTGTTAGGTGAAAAAGCTTATCTCTACTTCAGCACCACTGTGGTTCTCAGCCCTGAGTGTGGACTTCATTGTTCATAGGTTGAAATGAAACATGAAAAGATAAGAAAATATCAAAAGAGAAAAAAGAAAATGTTGAAAATAAAATAATGAATTCAACTCATCAGGGGTATCTAAATATTTATATCAGGGCTATAGATGCCTGGCTGGCAGTAGAGCTATGATTAGGAGAATCACAGCAATAACCTCATCGGGGCTATAGATGCCTGACTAGCAGCGAGGCTCTATCCAGGTTTCTTTTGAAGTTAGAATCCTTATGTAGCCTGACTTGACAGCTTGGGTCCTGCAGTAGCCTAAGGAAGGTAATGAACTCACTTGCACACACTTGGATTTTTAGTTTATGGAAGGTTCGGTCTACCCTTTGGTTCTGATTCCTTGATCCTTACATTTTGATTTGATTGTCTGATAATGAGACTGAAACTAGAGATTCTAGGTTCTTGATTCCTGTTCGTCATCAAATGCTATAAAGCATTTTTCCAGCAGAAGTTTCCATTTTTTGTGTAGTTTTCACACACATGCCCCGCTGAAAGTAGGGACCCTCTTTCACTTCAGTTTTGGTATCTAGGCCCTTTCATTCAGAGGTTTTGTCTTATTTTGGCATGTGCTTGAATATTTATCTTGGAGGCCTTAATAATTTCCCTAGGTTATTCATTGAAAATCTTTAATTTTGAGCTAAGTTCAGGTTTTCACCCTGATTCAAGACTTCCCTCCCTAGACGAATTTTCTTGGATTCTACTCGGACTCCGACTGTGCACCGTGATTCAGGGATTTCCAGTCTTCACGGATTTCCTCATGGGCCGGAATTTTCTAGATTCTGTCTTGACATCGGGTTCCCAGTTTTTTCTTGACTGTCTTGTCGACGGCATTAATGTCTTCGTATGAGCTTTGAGTGAGGTATTTAATGAAATTTTGAAGTCTTTTGCTTCATCATGCTTATTGTTGCCATCGATTGAGTTGGGTGCTTGTTCTTGAGGAGCGCTTGGTTGAATTTGTGGCATTGAGTTTGAATTTGTTCTTTCCTAACTATAAACCTTCGTAGATCTAAAATATTTTTCTCATTTTCATCAATTTCTTTTCACATATTGTCCACCTCTCTTCATAGAGGACTGAACTTCAAACAACATGAAGCTCTTCTAAAGCTTAATTTCATTTTGGGTATCCTCAAATAGTAGAGTCACACATAACTTCTTTAAATCAACTATGAAAAAACCTCTTCCAAGTTTGAAAATTCTAATATCTAGAAACTAGATGTCCAAATTTATGAAATTCTTGACTCTTTTCTCATAGATTTATCACTGTTTCCTAGTAGAGCCACCAATCTATTAGTGATTTAATTTTCCAGCTAAACTTTGGAAATCCTGTAAAGGAAATCCAACCCTTTATGCTCAAGAACTTCAACATTAGTGGCCAACAAATGGGAGATGAATTTTATACTTTTCTCCCCTACACTTCAAGCTCTACAAAAACTAGGAGGGTGCTCCTATGTGATAATGAATGCAAATATTTAGCTTATGGTGCAACACAATGTGAAGTAGATAAAATTCATATAATATGACAAGGATGTGTATGGATACATCAAATAATGGTACACCCATTGTTTTGATTTCATTATAAGCATGAAGTATGAGACATAAAATAAACATAAAACTAAAGAATTAAAAGGTTGTATCAATTTAGATTTGTTTACGAGGATGGGGAATGGAAAACCATGCAAGACTAGTGCCTACCCTGGGCAACAGAGTCATATGTTATGCATTTTATGATGACAAAGCCAAATATATCTTAGGGGTCTTCTGCTAGATTATCACCTTATGATAATTAGACCCGAGAAAGCTTATTATGCAATATACTTATTAATCCTTAGTAAATGATAACATACCCATTAATTCATGGTAGACATTTACTTTACCCCTTGGAAAAATAGCAAACCAATAAACTAATTTAGAATATAAAATGTGCTTAAAAACTGATATAACCCTTGACTACATAGTGTAAAGCCTATTATAACTCACACTTTAAGAAAATTGCTCAATAGAGTATATTCATATATGACACAATTACAAGAGACATAGACATTATCAAGCAATGCCTAATAAACATAGGCCTTCACCATCATCATTCAACATTTTTTGTACATAGCCCCTTCCTTGGCTAGAACCCAAAAGCTAAGAGCCTCCCAAAACTTAGAACCCCCATAAATGAAGAAAATATTAAACTTAAAGAAGAGAAGAAGGCTCAAATTTAATATCTGCATGAGATTTTTATACTGAACTCCCTTTGATCTGTCATTTGAAAAATTCCATCTAACCCTAATCCCCATCTTACCTCACACTTGTAACTAAAATTTTCTTTATCATTTTGGTTGCTTTTATTTCCATGCAACTTATTTACTTGTATGTAAAAATACATTTATAGCTATATTTCACCTTAACAGTGAAAATTTTTCACCTATGGGTAAAAACCCCATTTCACTAGTAGTTAAAAATGCCTTTCAACTTGCATTTTAAATTTGCAAATTGATCCACAAAGCCTTCATTTCAACCTTTTTTTCCCTAAAATTAATTTGACATTTAATTTAAATAGTTATCATGTAGCCATTTCATTTACAACTGGTTTGACATTATGTCAAATACTTATCTTGTAACAACTTGCATAAATATCCTACCTGCAACTAAATTATTTTCACCTATCTATTTCATTTTGTATCTCAAAGTTAAAATTTTCCCCTCTAGATCTCCATTTTTGTGCCTTAAGATACATAGAAATGAAGCAAAAAAATTTGTGGGTTGTTTTCACTGCTACAAAGGTGTTTATGGCATCATGCTAAAATGTTGCCAAGTCATGAACAACTCTTCTCGGAATATTCTAAACACGGAGGAAGCACATTCAATCTCACAAAAAAAATTGCTCCAAACTATTTGCATGAAAATAGACACCATTCAACACTAAATCCCATTCAATCTACCATTTAAATGCTCAAAATAGCAATCAAACAAGTATTGTGTGGTATTGGAAATGCTTGTTGGGTTATGTAACCATGTTACAGGTTGTGGAATGGAGTTGTAGGGCATTTTTGACCTTGTTGGCATAAAAAAACTAAATAAATCACCCTTACAAATGTTTCCTAGGTGTTGGAAATGTTTTAGGAAATCTTTTTCAAGTTAAAACAACCATTTTCAATCCTTAAACAACCCCAAAACTGCCCCAAAATTACCTGTATGTGATTAGAAATCATTTTGGTGCCCAAGTGGAGCTCCCCGCAATTCGGCTAGACTTCACTTGGAGGCCTTTTCTCTTTCCATGGAATCATAGAAAAAAAATTTATGAAAGAAAAAACTCCTTTCATAAATTTTTATAAAGTTCCTTGTAGATATTTAAGTCATCAAATTATTTAAAACATTTAAAATGTTTTAAATATCAACATATTAAAACATTAGGACATAGGCAAATTTTTAATTTCTCTTACTGGAAAAATGGTGAAAATTCATTGCACACAAACCAGAACCCCTGGAGTCATTATTTTTTGTTCCTGGGCCTAATCAATTAAATAAAAGATGGGTTTTCCATTAGATCTCGCCCGAAAAACCAATATTTGGTACCTCCTTTGTAATTGGGTCTGCTAGAGGGGTTCACTACACCTAAAAGACTTTCAAATAATACATCATTTTTCCTTGCACCTTGATGAAACTAAAAATGTAAACATTAGAGACCAAAATAGGAAATGGGTTGCCCTCAGATTCTTGAAATTTGTAACTTTTGGGAACACCAAATCTAGCTTGGTCACAGTTAAAAACACATTAAATGGTGTATCAGAACTCATCCTAGAAGCACAAAATTGAATGATCGTACTACCATTTGTTCTAAAAACCTTTCTACCACACGTATTTGCATGACAACCTCTGAGTTAAAAAAAATTAATTGTCAAAGATGGGCTTTGAGGTAGATGCAACGGGAAGTAGACCTAACCTCTGTCATCAAATTGAAAGTGTAGACATCAAAAATATACTGATTGGCATTGCACATCTGATCCCAACTACTAACACCATTTCATCCTAAATCATCTCTCGGTCTAACCATTTAATCGAATACCCTTATTTGATTAAATTCATCAATTTCCCTCCCTTAATTAAATAAATCATGTATTTGATTAAGTCTCTCTCTTTTGTTAATTAAATCAATCAATCCAATCTAATTATCCCTATTTAATTAAATAATTAATTTTATTTGATTAAATCTCTAAAGTCTATCTCATTAAATTAAATAAATCAAAGTCTTATTTAATTTAATCTAACTCCATCCCTTTTAATTAAATAAATCAAAAATCTTTATTTAATTAATCCTTTTATCATATTATTCTCATTCCAATTTAAATCAACCAATAAATTTAAGTTAAATATGTCACATCATCTAATCCTTCATTAAATTAATTAACCTTGATTAATTTAATCCTAATGCATGTCCCATCCTCCATGTTTTGCCACTTGCACATGAAAATAGATTTAATTCATTTATTAAATCTCTATTTTCTTTCAACTTGGCATAATGGAGGAATATTCCTCAAATTTAAATTTCAAATCCAAGTGGACTTTGTCCTTCCAACAAGGCATTTATCTCACCTTGTGTGTCCTTTTGCATTGAGCCAAGTGGCCTTTAATGCATTTCTTTCTTCCTCCAACATGTCTTTCCATATTTTCAAATTTCAAATACCCACCTAATTTGCATTTATGGGCACATTCATAGCACATCCTTCAACCATTCACATGTTGACAAGTGGCACCTTGCCATTGGATGAAAGTTGCACATTGCTTCATTTTGGGAATTTCTCCAACTTGTCAATCTATCAACAAAAGGTTACTCTCCTCATTTGATCATCCACAATTTGAACAAACTTAATATACTCAAATCCATCTTCAAGCTTTATCATTTTATCAAATCCATAGCTAGGTTATGCAAGTTTTTCATCATGGAGCATACTTGAATCTTCAACAAAGTGGATCACTCATCATCACTCATCAACATTACATCATAGGAGTTGGGAAAGGGCCAATTTCACATCAAATTGAGACCAATTCCCCCATGGGATCAAGAGTTTGCTTGTTTAAATAGGATTTAATCTATTTTGTTGTGTTCTTCATTCTTGTTTCCTATTTTAAGCATTGCAAATGGATTTCATGGGGAACTTAGATTCTAACTTAAATTTAAATCCTCTAATGTGTGTGTTTGTTGTGTTTTACAGGTTCTAAGGGATCTTTGTTCACATTTTGGCACTAGAAGGAGGGCTTTGTCCCAAATCTAACACATTTTTTTTCAAAATTTTGATGTTTTCCTAATAGGTTCATCCATGAGGTCTCGATATAGTGCATCCACAAAATTTTATAGCACTTTCGAAACTTATTTTAGTGCTTCTAAGCCCTGGTTTAGTGCTTCAAAGACTTGTTTTAGTGCTTCTGAGCTCCGTTTTAGTGCTCCTAATACTTGCTTTAGCGCTTCTGAAACCTGTTCTAGCACTTCTGAATACCCAAAATAGCACCTCTAAGCATCTGTAATAGCACTTCTAACCCCTGTTATAGCACTTCCAAACCCTATTTTAGTGCTCCTGAGCTGTATTCTAGCACTTCTAACCCATATTTTAGTGCTTTTGAGCCCTGTTTTAGTGCTTCTATTGTTCCATTGCATCGGCCCCCTATTTTAGTGCTTCAGATCATAGAGATATCATTTTCCTAATGACAAAATTCTCTTATAAATATCAAGTGTTTTTTAACACTTTAGTGTTTGTTTAACACTCTTAGAGGATGCACAATTTCTCTTAAAAATTTGTTATCTTTCATATGGTTAAGACTTACTAAATTTAATTTGGGCTCTAAAAAGAACATTTCAATTTCTTGTTACAAAGGGCTAAAATGAACTTGAGGACAAACTTACTAGATTTGGTTTGAGGATTAACAATTGAACAAGGAAAATCTTCACATTTCATTTGGTGTTTAAAAAGAAGTCATTATTGCTTTGTTGGTTTAAAAAGAACATGTGCTACTTTGTTTTGTAATTTTTTTATCCAAAGTAATATCATTGAAAAGACGTATGCACTTCTCTTGTGCCGCATGGTGATCTTGAGAATCAAAAGGCTTTTTGGTGACAATAAGTTGTGTAATTAATTGCCTCCACATTTCATTTGGGTTCTTAAAATTGAACAAAGCTTGTGAGTGTGAGTTAGGTATATCACGTGTGTTCTCTCTTTGTTTCTAAATGAAGATTGATCAAACTACGGATGTGCTTTCTTTCTATTGTTTAACTTTAGAGGGGCCTACCTAAGAGACACATCCACAAGGAGAACTCGAAGGTGACTCCAACCAATTTTTCACTCAAGCCGGTATATAAATGGATGAGACTAAATTGTCAAGTCCTCATGGTATGCAGGCCTTAGTTGTATAGTGTCTTTCAGAATGGGGTACTACCATAAAAAGTATAAGCACCCCTAGTAGGATTGATTAAAGATTTTAGTGGCTTGCTAGACACTCACAAGGTGCCATGTCCCCAATGTCCCGAATTAAGAACCTTGTTTAACACCCCAAATCCTTATCTATTTCTTGGTGCAAGAACAGTCATTTTGAAGCCGTCCCATGTTTTTACAGCTCTTAATAGAAATGAAAAGCATGCCATGGGAGTTTCATGGGTGTTGATGCTTGGATTCCCCATATAAGTGAGTGTTGTGGAGGGGAGCTAGTGGGGTCAAGTATCTAATCATTCACTAAGAGTAGGCATAGCTGGACTTGTCCAAGTGGGAACTCAACAAATACAGTCCTTCATATCCATAGGGTTGTGCATGTTCTTGCTATAAAAACACTTGCTTGTTTGAAAACATTGGGAAGCACACATTCAACAAGAAAATCAAATTTCAAACCCCTTAGTTAGAGAAAATACCTTTGACAAAACCCAAGAGCTATTACTTACCCTAGGGATTATATCCTTAGAGTTTTCTAAGTAATTGGGTTTACATCTTAATTTTCTCGTACAAAGGTCAACATTAGGCAACCCTTGTCTTAATTTCTTGTAAATTCCACATAGCACTTTTGTGGGGTGAAAAGAAGTTGTGACATTGGAAATTCAATTTGAAACATAATCAAGAGTGTGCTTTTGGTAAAAAGAAGTCATTAAAGCAAAGATAAACAATTGAATCCCACACATGATTTCTCAATGATTTCTCATAACATCAAAACCCACAAACCCAAGGTCAAAAATATTAGTCCCAAACAACACCAAAAAAGTCTTAAAGAGCTTTACAAATTTAGACAAAGATTGTTGTTCAAATTTTAAAGACGTGCATCAAGCGATAATCCAAATCTATATTCATTTTACTATACTCACAATCCAAGTCTGTTTCAACAATTTGAGCACCTTGTTTAGGGAAAAGCATATTCATCACCTTGGTCTTCTAAACAAGAGTCCTACTAGGTACATTTAGGATCAAAGATCCAAAACATCATCCATCATCCAAAAAATCAACCATTCCATCTCATGGAAAATTCTAGAAAATCTTGATACCATCATTATGCTAGGCTTCTTTGGAAAATCAAATCAACATCAAAAATTTGAAGCAACATCCACAAATCCTTGAGAATCAAAACATCAGAGCATTTTTTCCAATTAGGTATGTGTAGATGCATCCTTTTTCATACACATAATTTGATTATCACCTTGTTTGGTTAGTTGTGGGTAGATGCATCCTTCTCCCCACCTTTGATCAAATTGTCATCTTGTTTGGTTAGTTGTGGGTAGATGCATCCTTCTCCCCACCTTTAATCAGATTATCATCTTGTTTGGCTAGTTGTGGGTAGATGCATCCTTCTCCCACCTTTAGTAAAATTATCATTTTGTTTAGTTAGTTTTGAGTAGATGCATCCTTCTTCTCACCTCCAATTAAATTATCATTTGTGAGCTTAATTATCCCATAGATTATTATCCAACATCTTGGGGTCTAGTTTGCTCATTATCCAAAATCAATCCAGGAATCCAACATCAAAAATTGAAATCAAAATCAAGTCAAGTCAATCCAAACATCCAAGAAGACATAAGCCCAAAGTGCCTAGCATCCCATCAAGATTTTCAAAAAAATTCAATCATCCATTGCCATTCACTTATCACACATTTTCCGTCACCGTACCTTTGATATTTTATTATCCTAAGTTCTCTCTTTTGAGCTATATTTTACGGTTCAAACAAGATCACAAATCAAGAAGAACATGGAAAAAAATCAAGAAACATCCACCACAAGTGACCTCGGTCAAAATTCTCCCAAAAATTATCAAATTGGACCAAGCAACATACTTCCTAACCTTTCTCTCATCATGCACAATCCTCAAGGGGAGGCTCCAGTAGAATACATCACTGAAACAAGAATAACCCAAGAAGAACTCACTAACATGCTTTGAGATCCCAAAAATAAAAAGCTTGTCAAACCATGATCAGATTGAATCTCTCCCATTACATGCTTGAGTTAGCCAAAGAAGGGGGGAAGCTACCTTCAGAATTTGACCTAAACACTATCATAGATAGGCCTCTTGTATCAAATAGCCAATTTACATAGAGCATCACTCAAACCATTCTGCAATTTACCACTTTCATTTCCACCACAAAGCCCATTGTTAACAAAGGAAGTGCTTTCTTCAATTCTCTTCAAACACATCACCTTTCCTATACAAAATATTTTGAAACTGATACTGTCATTGGAACATCCAATACCATTCCAAGAAATCCACTCCATAAATATAATCCATTAGGTTTCATTGATACCTCTAATACATCTTTCCGTGCAACCTCATCATATGCTCTTGACACGCAAATGTCTTGTCCTTTGATACAAGTAGGCTCATTCAAACTAGATAGACCTTTTGGGGCTGCATCCTCATTTTCTTTAGATAATTTTCTAACATTCCTATCATTTACACCCCCAATTCCACACCATTACCCATATCATCATCATTTCTCAATTTAGGGCTTCCCCCTTTACCCAACATCAATCACTCCATCCAAATCAACCCATCCAACACCAAACAAATTGTCACATCAAATCTTTTGAACATACCATTGACATTGCACCAATAGATGGTATTTAATCAAGCGACAACATCCATCCCCACAAATCAAAATATGGTCTCCCAAGGACCTATGACCTTAATCATTCTAACTATCCCTATCACATTGATCATCCTGACCATCCCTATCACCTCGGTCATTCTGACCATCCCTATCATCATGATCATTCCCACTATCACTATCACACCCATCACATCTCAACCCCTCACGACACGCATCATGATTTTGAATCCACCAACACTACCACCAAAACCAAACACAACAAGTCAATATAGCATTGAGCTAAAAGATCACCAAGCCTACCAATGGTACCAAGCTTCTCAGCAAGCCGCTCAACAAGCCGCTCAATAGGCATTTCAACAATGTCAAGTTGCTCAACAAACCACTCAGGCTACCCAAGCCTCTCAAGCCACATAACAAGCATAATCTCAAGTATTTTTGCAACAACAACAAACCCAACAAGTGGTGCAAATCCAAGCTTTGTTGCAACAATAGTAGGCCCAACATGTAGCACAAGCTACTCAAGCTTCATAGCAAGTCGTGCAACAATGACAAGCACAAGTTTCCCAAGCTACCCAAGCTGCATAAACCCAAGTACAAGCTCAAGCCCAAGTGCAAGCGCAAGCACAAGCACAAGCACAAGCACAAAAACTCACACAATAGAAAGCTGCTCAACAACTAGCATATCAGTAAGCACTAGAACAATACCAAGAGAAAAAAGAAGCTATCCAACAAGCGTTAGTAGATCAACAACAAATCTTAGCCAACCAACAACAAACACTAGCAGACCAACAACAATAGGCTCAACAATAGGCCTTATTTGTGCAACAACAACAAGACAAACAACAAGCGTTGTTGTAGGCATACTTGGCATAACAAAATGCACAGGCACCACCCATTCAACTACCCATCCTATCGACAAGCGAACCACCTTGAAACATCTTCATTCCACTCCCTGACCCACAAGAGGATGTCTCATCACAAATCAAGTTCTTGTCACAATAAGTGCTAGATCTCCAATTAGGGAAGGTCCCCAAACCCCAAAAGAACCTATGCCCCTATGCTTTTGATAGGAGCATAGTCATGAAACCATTCCCCAAGGGATTCAAAATCCCTAAATTTGATAAATATCATGGATTGGGCAACCTTGAAGATCATATCAGGGAGTTTCAAGTTCATTTCATGGAGGTAGCCTATAGTGAAACCTATTTGATGTGTTTGTTTCCTCAGAGCTTGGTAGGGACAACTATTGACTAGTTTTCTCATCTTTCATGGATTAAGAAATTCCAAGACATCGTAGATGCCTTCATCCAAAATTATGCTTTCAATACCCCTATGGAGGTAAGCCTAGAGGAATTGTCAGCCATGAAATAGTCCAAGGGGGAATCCTTTGCTTCATTCTTGCAAAGATGGCAATCCAAGGCCAATCAGAGCAAATGGGTCATTCCTAAAGAAAAACAAGTCTATTCTATCATATCCAATCTCGACGGAGCCTTGGCATTCCATCTCAAAGTACAAGGAATCACCACATATTACCAAGTGATCTCCAAGGCACTCAACATTGAACAAGCCCTTGTTCCACCAGGAGGAACTTCTTCTTACCAAGAAAACCGCCCATCAACAAGCTATAACAATAAACCAAGAACATGGGTGAAGAATCAAAATGTAACCAATGATGGTGTCATTGACGCCATAGTTGTTATCATGGCCCCATGACAAAATAATCAACCAAAACCCCAACAACAACAACAAAACAATAACCAAAACAATCGATAGGTCAGTACTAAGGTCCAACAACCCAACAATCAAATAGTAAACAACATCAATGATCAAAGAGGACCACAACGAAACAAATACTCTTCCAAAAGGAAATACAAAGTCCTTCGGGAACTTGTTGAAGCAATCATGAAGAGATTGGTAGACGAAAATCTCATCATAGTTCCAATGTCTGAGAACTATCAAGAGCCCTTGGTTAAACCACCATGGTACAATGATAATTATCTCTGCAATTTCCATAAAATCAAGGGACACACAACCAATGATTTTATGAGGCTCAAGAATCTGATTCAAGACCTCATAGATGATAAAATCATAGATGTTAAGAAACCATCTAGAAACCAAAATCTCAAGATCTATACAATTCCAATGCCAAATCACAAAAATAACAACAAAGGGAACAACAATAATGATAAAGGAAAGGCAGCATTCAAGAATGTAAATCACGTGTACGAACATGTCATCACTTCCATAGATGAATATTGTGCAGTCATCAGTATCAAAGGAGCTTAGGTTGATTGTGGAGTCACCATAAGAGGTGGAAAAATTACTGTTTTAGGATCATCCCAACCAAATAGATCGTTCACATCCAATTCAAGGTCTAATCCTAGTGGTTACAATGTCCTTGATCAGTTGAGACAGAACCCAACACAAATCTCCATCATGGAGTTGCTAAAAATTTCATTCACCCACAAGAAAATCCTTGAGGAAGCATTGCCTTCATCCACCATCCCCACAGATCTCGATGCGAAACAATGCCAAGCTATGGTCAAAAACATCAATACTCTGAATATCCTTACATTCTCCAATCAGGATTTTCCTGCTCAGCCATCTCACAACTGTACACTCCATTTAGAGGTCCTAGTGCATAAAAAAAAAGTCAAGCGAGTCTTGGTGGATGGAGGTGCAGGTTTGAACATTTTCTCCCTCAAATTCATTAAGAACTTAAAAATCTCAAAGGATTCCATAGAAAAAGGAAAAGGTATCACAATTATAGTGTATGATGATCAAGAAAGAGTGTCCCAAGGTACAATTCAAATCCCTGTTCAAGTAGGGCCAACTATCATGGAAATCACCTGTCAGGTCCTAGACCTCGAATTTCCTTATAACATTATTTTGGGATGTCCATGGATCCATGCAATACAAGCAGTTGCATCAAACTTCCATCAATGTGTCAAGTTCAAATATGAAGGCCAAGAGGTTACCATCCATGGGGATCCCAAACCATTCTCTTATTGCAAGAACCTAGAGGAAAAATATTACAAAATCCATCAAGTACCTAAAATGATGAAGGCCCATACACACCATACATTGACCCAACCACTCTTGCCTCCACTTCTACGATAGAGACACCTTCCACTCCCGCCACTCCTACCATCCCCAACATCTCCAATATCAAGCTCATCATGTAGGACAACGGTTGTGAAAACTATTCAATGCCCAAAAGTGCTTTTGTGGTAGGAGAGTTACCACAATCTCCTAGATCACAAGGGTGATCACAATCAAATGAAGCCTCCACATCCCAAAAATCCATTGAAGGATATTCCAACTTCAGAAGTTGGGGAAATCTCAGCCAAGAAGTAATAGAGGAGGGCCTTTCCAGGATGCTTTATTAAGATGACAGACTTGTAGCAAACCTTCCCATGGATGAAAAAAGCAAAGGTTTACAAATGATGCTCACCATGGGTTATGATAGAAACAAGAAGATTGACCAAAATGACAATGGGATCCTAGAACCCATTATTATTGAAAAAAACATGAGAAATCTTGGCCTTGGTTATACCCCTCCTAGAATAACCATATGTGGACAATCCTCCCTAGTTAGAAGGAATAGGGCACCTCCTCAGGAATCAAGACCCCCTTTGTAGATGTTAGTACCATCCTCGAGGTCATTAGTTGCTGCTCAAAGACTACCCGTATCTACAAGTCAAGTCATAGACAACTTTACCTTCAATATCACTGATGTATGCAGTAGTAGTGAGGATGAAGAGCCTGAAAGATGCATACCCACTTTATTTGAAGACTCAGGTCTTTTTATGATTAGCAACTTGTCTTAAGAATCCAAGAACCAATCCAATGAAATAAGACTAGTTTACCCCTAGTTGATGACCAACGAGGACCACCAATTCTTGACACATTCAAAAATGATGAGGCAATCTCTGAGTTCATGGGACTAAGGGATAACATTCCATGTGGTGGTCACAAAGTAGGATTCATCATAGAGCTAGACACACATGCATACTATGGGGAGATGATTGAATTCCTTAGTCACAAAAGTGAAAGACTGAGAATAATCTCTAATTCCTTGAGTATAAACCACTTTGTGTCACTCTTTGACTCTAAAATAGTAAAAAGAAAGGATGCATCTAACAGTGAAAACCTCTCTGAGGTGCTTGGAGATGGGGGATTCAATCTTCCTCTAGTAGCCTTACATTAGGAGAAATCAATAGTGCTAGAAGAAAAATGTAATCTAGTTAACTTAGGGATAAAGGAGACTCCACACATTACCTTCTATGTAGAATCACTACTATTAGAAGAACAAGAACTCTTGGCTACCTTCTTGAGAGATAGAAAAGTTAACTTTGCATGGACATACACTGATATGCCTAGAATTGATCCAGAAATAGTGGTTCATCACTTAGCAGTCTATCCTAAAGCTAAGTTGGTAAAACAAAAGTTGAGAAAGATGCATCCTCAGATTTCCCTACTAGTCAAAATGGAACTAAAGAAACTAATGGATGTAGGATTTATATGGACAATCACCCACCCAGAATGGGTATCCAACCTAGTGCTTGTCTCAAAACCCACTGTGGGCATCAGAATCTATACAGACTTCAGGGACTTGAACAAAGCATGTCCAAAAGATGATTTTCCACTACCAAACATTGACATGATTGTGGACATGACTGCATGGCATGAAATTCTCACACTAATGAACAATTTCTCAAGGTATAACTAGACAATGATTTCCAAAGAGGATCAACACAAGACGAATTTCAATTGTCAGTGGGGGACGTATTACTGGAACATGATGCCATTCAGATTGAAGAACATTGGGGCCACCTACTAGAGGGAAATGACATTGATCTTCCATGACATGATTCATAAAACAATGGAGGACTATGTGGATGACATTCTTGCAACCTTGAGTCCATATTAAAATAGACCCTGCAAAGGTAAAATCCATTCTAGGATACATATTATCTATGAGAGGCATTGAAATAGACCCTGCAAAGGTAAAATCCATTCTCGAGATAGAGGCTCCTAGAACATTGAAGTAGTTGAGAGGTCTCTAAGGAAGACTTCTAACCATTCGTAGATTCATAGCACAACTCGCAGATAAATAAGGACCGTATTCTCACTTACTTCACAAGGGAGTAATGTACAAATGGGATGAAAAGTGTGACCAAGCCTTCAACAAAATCAAAGAATAGTTGCTTACAACTCTAGTATTAATGCCACTAATTCAAAAGAAGCCTTTGATTCTTTACATTTTAGTGACTGCAGCAACCCTTGGTGTTCTCTTGGCACAACATGATGAAAATGGAATAGAGAGGGACATTTATTACATAAGTTGTACAATGGTTGGGCATGAGTTAAACTACACATTTATTGAAAAATATTGCTTAGTTGTGGTGTTTTCTTCCCAAAGATTTAGACATTACATGTTTGCGCATAAAATCAAGCTCATCGCCAAAATTGATCCTCTAGTACCTATTGTCAAAAGCAATGCTCACAGGAAAAATGGCTAAATGGGTTACGATTCTATTAGAGCATGGCATTGATTATGTAGAAAGAAAAGCAATCAAGGGTTAGGAAATTGTAGATCAATTGCCAGAAGCACCCATCTACTTAGAGAATCTAGTCATATCAGAGTTTCTAGATGAATCCATTTTCAATATCAACATAGATGACCATTGGAAACTCTACTTTGATGGCTCATACACCTACTGTCGATCAGAAGCCAAAATATTCTTCATTACCCCATAGGAGGATTATATACCAAGGTCCTACAAATTGGCTTTTCCTTGCACTAACAACATAGTAGAATATGAGGCCTTAACTATAGGTCTCATAATAGTAGTGCAATGGCACATAATGGCTCTTAAGGTATACAGAGACTCTCAGCTTATCATAAATCAAGTAAATGATGAATACCAAACAAAGGATGATAACCTGACTCCTTACAAGAAGCTAGTGGATAGCCTTAAAGAATCCTTCATAGAAATCACATTTGAGAAAATTCCAAGAACAAACAACAGAGCAACATACACCATGGCAACTATCAAATCCCTCCTAGATATCCCTCGCAACGTCCCAAGGAATGAAATCTTGGTAGAGAAGCTTCTTGTACCAACATTAGAGGTACCAAAGTCAGAATTCGTGCGTGAAATCGTTGGTCTTGGTCATCATTGGTATCATGACATTTACACCTACCTTAGGATAGGAGTCCTACCCACTAATTTTCCATCAAGCCTTAAGAGAATGTTCATCAAGAAAACATCCTACTTTGTCATCCTAGTAGAAACCCTGTATCATAGAAGCATAGAAGGAACCCTGCTAAGGTGTCTTAATCTTGAGGAGGCCTTGACTGCTCTAATTGAGGTGCATAACATCTATGGTTCCCATTCGAGTGGTATTATCTTGGCCAAGAAGTTGCTAAGAACTACGTACTATTGGCCTACTATGGAAAGGGAAGCTCATGATTACATCAAGAAATGCTTACAATGTCAATAGAATGGAGATCTCATCCATGCTCCAGCTCAAGAGCTCCATCCTATTGTTACACCATGGCCCTTCTCACAGTGGGGCTTGATCTCATTGGAAAAAATACCCCAACCTCATCTAATGGCCACAAGTTCATCGTCACCGCCACCAAGTACTTCATGAAGTGGGTGGAGGCCATACCCATGACATATATAACTGGAAAGTAGATATCAAAGTTAATCTTGAACTACCTCATATGTCGTTATGGTGTCCCACAAGCCATTATATCAGATAATGGGACATCATTCAAGAATTAGGATGCCCGCAATCTATGTGAAAATTTCAAAATCCAACATCGCTTCTCTACCCCATACTATCCCCAAGGCAATGGCCAAGTAGAAGCTACCAATAAAACCATCCTAAAAATCCTTAAGAAAATAATCAATGATGTAGGTCATGACTAGCATTTTCAACTAAATCCCACCCTTTGGGCCTATCAAACCAACATCTATACTCCCATTGGAGCCACCCCATTCTCCTTGGTCTACGAATCATAGGCCATATTTCCTATCTAGATCGAGATCCCATCTCTTAGGATATCACTACAAAATAACATCATAGATGATGAATACAGAGTTTCACACCTAAATGAGCTAGAGTTACTAGATGAGTAGCATCTGAATGCCCTGAACCATTTGTAAGTATACCAAAACCAACTTGAGAGGAGTTATAACAAGAAAATAAGAAGTAGGACCTTTCAAGTTGGAGAGCTGGTATTGAAAGAAAATCAAAAGAATGTGCCTAATTCAAAAAATAAGGGCAATTTTGAGCCTAATTGGTTGGTCCCATTCTTCATTACAACAAGCTAAAAATAAGGGGCATATCAGTTGTCAACACTTGAAGGGGAACCCCTGTAGGAGCCCATGAATAGCTCTCATCTCACAAAATTTAATGCCTAGTCTTAAGATATAGAACCAAAAATCCATAAAAATACGAAAAATTTCTAAAAAAGTGGTCCCCTTAATGAAAACTTGGCAAACAGGCATCTTGGTGACAACAAAAAAATGCAAAAATCCAAAAAATCAGGAAAAGGATTCAAAGTATTAAAAAGAAAAATAATCATGCTCTAGTGAAAACCACTTCGGTGGTGCTTTGGGAAAGTACCTTGGTGAAAACCTAGAAAATAGGTGCCATGTGTAAATAAGCACTTTCCATCCATCTTGGTCTTTGCAACTTGCTTGATGTCATTCACTTGTCCATCCATCCATTCCACATCCTAGCTTGGTCTTGTGTTCATGTCATGGTCCCTCTTGGAGCTACTTGGCCCATTTCAAAGGTCAGTTTATCCCACCTATATCGAAGTAGTCTATCATATCACACTGGAAGCATGTTCTGCATTGGATCAAATTCATGTACATTCTTGAAGTCTTAAAATTAGAAAATCCGAAAAACATAAAAACATTAGAAAATCCAAAAACATTAGAAAATCAAAAAATCCAACAACATTAGAAAATAAAAAAATCCAAAAACATCAAAAAATCAAAAATCCAAAAACATCAAAACATCAAAAATCCAAAAACATCCAAATCATATTAAAATCCAAAATAGGTCAAAAATTCAAAAGAATAAAAAAATAGAGTCCTCTTGATGAACTACATCGTCTCTGAGCTTTGAACATAGGCAAGGTTGATCTTTAATCATCCCCTGAGACATTTAGGTTAGTCCTATAGGATTTCATCATAATAAATTGACATATCATCATGTTCATATCTTCATTTGTAAATCGGTCAAGTCGTCTGTCAAACTATGTGGTCTCTGTGTGTATAGCATGTTAGAACTATAAAATTTTGAAAATTTCATGGCTTTTTATACTCATTAGTTTCCTAAGATGCCCATACTATAAGCATAAGAATCAGATTTTCATAACATATTTTCCCATGTTTTAGGTAGTCTTCATCATTTGGTCCTATAGAATTCACCTAACCTTGAGTATTTGAATTCATAAGTCATATCAGCATGAGATGATGTAGGTCTCACTAAACCAAAAAAAATATTTTATACTAATGCATGTCTTTTTTTGGCATATCGGCAAGAGGTCGGGAATGTCATATCGATAAGATTTCACATGAGGATACACATCAGGAAGACACAATTCACAGTCATAGTGACAAAAGGATCCCATTGGCAAGACAATGGTCATTGGGGTGAATCATATCAAGCTTATATGAGTCTTACCACTTGAAGCACAATGAGAGATGTCGCCTAGACTAAAGCTATCAGAGTAAGGTCCCATAACATTCATCCAGTCTTGCTGACGAAATAGAGGAGGATTCTGTCAATGTTATTAGGATGAGTTCGTGGAGTCCTACCGACCCCCCTATGTCATAGCGATAGGATTGCATTGGTAAGGACTTGGAATTATGTTTTGATCATCAGTGAGATAGACTTCATTGAAGAGAGATAGGAGATTCATACCAAGTGTTGTTTCATCTACAAGAAAATAATTATGTCTCAATGATCAGAAAATAGACTGAAGGAAATATCTCGGTTAGACACAAAGTAAGCGAAGGAACATCTATCCAACTTACAAAGTCACAACGACATGTTTGCATTAGTGGGAGTCATAGCGACATACTCAAGACTGAAGGGACATAATGATCGAGGAGAATCAGAGAGTTGGTGAAACTATAGAACATTTTAGCGACATTTGATCTATTGACCATTGGGAAGACTCAGAACATCGTTGAAACTACATGACATCATAGCGGTATATGATAAAATAACTGTTGGAGAGACACAAAACATCGAGGAAACTACATGATGTCTTTGCAGGTGTCTAATGAATGTTGGTAAAAGCCTGAGTAAAAATGATCACCCTAGATTTGAATATGAAAGGATGCATCCTTTCATGTAGCCGATGTATAAATACTCATTTTGGTAGTGAATGAAAAGTGGAGAAAAAATCAAATAAAAATATAGTAGATCATAATGTTTTTCAATTTTGAGACTATGATGCATGTATGAAACAATGGAGATATCAATGGAAGTTATTTGATTTGGTGGTGTATTTCTGGTATCAATTGTTTGTTGTTTTAATTGAAAGTATTTTTGTATTTGTCTCCAAGGTTGTCATTTCTTGATTATTTAAATTGAAATATCAAGGATATTTTTCAATTTATCAAAGCACACTTGTTGCTTTTGTGTGGTTCAATTAACTGGTTCCTACAAGACAAGATTAAATCCTTTTGATTAATCACAGTAATTTGGAAAAGGACATTTGGATCATTAAGAAGAACTTGGTAATCATATCCCTGCATGTTAATAGAAGTTATAAACTTAAAGTTGTATGCCAAACAATTAGAGTATCTGCTAGAAAGAAGTCACTTATTTCAAATCTTTCATTTGACTCCGTACACCGAATAAGGTACTAGTCTCTACAATTCCACTATTTAATTTCATTTATTTTTACATATGGACATATTAGATTTTAGCCTTGATATTTCTTATACAATTTATATTAGAATAAACTCATTTATCCACTCCCATTTGCCTGTGTGGGTAAATTACGTTAGTAAATAAGAAAAAGCCAAGTCTGCTTCATTGTTATAGTTATACTCGCCTAGGTTGGCAGCACCTGAAGAGTAGAAGGATCAATTCATTTGGCCTTGTCTGTTACCCTAAAATGTTGTGAGAGCTTGCCAACCTCTCGTGGTTCAAACCTACATTTTTTAGAGCTAAAAAAATGGCAACTCAGCTGGGGAGGTTATTGCAGAATATCTAAGTGAAGATCATCATATAGAGTCATTGAAGAAAGATTCATAATTTGAGAAGTTCTAAAAAAAGTGATTCTGTTAGGGATAAAACCATTTATCACTTTTAACAAAGTGAGTGGCGACTCTGACAAGAAAATTGCATCAATTCAAAATGAATGGTAGAAGATCCCAATACAAAGGAGGTCCTAGTGGTAATAGTAAGTGGCTACATAAGGATGATAAGGGTAAGAAGATAGTTGATGACATGTGCATAACAAACAAAGACAAAGCATCAAGGCCACATTATGAGACATGACTTTTATGATACATGGAGAGATAGTTCAAGTGGAGAACCTTCTACCCCTAAAGAAAAAATAAATCCTTTTTATAATCCTCAAAAATAGGTGGAATTTGAGGCTAAACTTGAGGCTAAAAGAGTCACGTATCAATAGGAAAATTATTAAAGAATGGAGGGTAACCAAAACGAGCCCATTGATAAAGTAACCCCTCAATAAAATTTTGAGTTCTTGACTAACAAAGAATTAGACGTACAACTGGAGTTTCAGAGACAAAAAGTAGAAAGATCAAAAGTAGAACTAGAACAACAGAGGCTCCAAAAGTTAAAGGAAATCCAAGACATCAAATTGCAAGAAGTCCAAATTAAGGCTCAGATAGCTAGTCCTTCAAAGTATGTACCACCTTGTAAGAAAGGAAACAATAATGTAGGGCCTTCAAATCAACCAAAGGTTCCTCAGAGTCAGATTGGAAATCAATACAAGCAGCCAAACCATCCACCGTATACCACATCACAACATACAAGTACACAACCACCTCATGGTCAATAATATGTGCCATATCTTCATACACAATAAAATAATCGAGTGTAATAGTATCAACACTTGCATAATCCTCCCCCTCAACAATATACAACAATGATTAAATAGTTTGATTTGACAGGGTTTCAATTATACCCTTACCTTATGGATAGTAGTTGGAGAAGTCTTGTTCCTAAGTTTATAGGGAGTAGTACAATTACTGTTGAAGATCATTCGAGGAATTTTAATGCTTTGGTTCAATATTTGGATATACCATATGAATATTTACATATGAGGTTGTTCATGATGTCACTCACCGAAGAAGCTAGGGATTGGTTCAATAGCCTGCCAATAGCTTCTGTTGATTCTATCCAAGAATTTTAGGATCAATTTCTCGAATAGTATGAAAATCTATGTGCACCAGATGCTACTTTTCATGAATTAGTATGGATTCAAAAAAAAGAATGAGTCAATTTATGATTTTCACTAGAGATTCAAAAAATTATAAAATACAATACCACCTGTGTCAAATTTTCTAGAATCTATAGCATTGAGTATTTATTTGAATGCATTCGATCCAAAAATAGGGTATGAACTAAGAAATAGGTTTTTAAGAGATTTAGCTGAAGCCCAAAAGATATCACTAACCATTGAAAACAATAGGAAGGCTACTGGGATGATCAATAAGAGAGATAATCCTAGGGTTCCTCAGCAAGTCAATAATTATCAATACTAAAAGGAGAACACGTAAAAAAATGAGAGGCCTAGGTTACATGACATGCCTTACAATACAAATTGGAAGGATGGAAAACCTTTAATAGATAGACTTAGGAACAAAGAAACACTTGATCCATTAAAGAAGAAGGAAGCATATATGGTCAATAGTAATCTTCGGTGTGAAGGTTGTGATGGGCCACATTCCCTAGACCATTGTGTTGTAGCCCAAGAAATGTAGGAAGAAGGAATGTTAGTAGGTAATAGTGGAGAGGATCACACAATGTGTTGACCTCAAATATTTTTCACCCCGTTGAGGAGAAATATTCATCTTCAGAAGATGAAGGCTATGAGTATGATGTTTCAAATCAAAGGTGCAATGTCCACATGGCTGGACAATAAGTCTTTTCCGATTATGAAGAAAATAATGTCGAACAACACCCTGTTGAGGTGCTTGTTCAATGCAATGTGAGGAGGCCCATTGAAGAAGAAATAAAGAGGTTAACCATTACTACAGTTGAAAAAGCAAAGAGCAAGTATTGGTTAAGAAATAGGATAGTGAATGAAAAGGAAACTATTCCCAGGGGAATATTTATGAAAGACAAAGAAGTAACACAAAGAGTTTTGAAGAAAACAAAAGATATGCAACATGATAAGAATGAAAAAATGCTTGTCCCAAAGGAGGAGAATAAAGAGTTATATAGAGAAAAGAAGAAGTCTATCCAGAAGGAAGAAAACAAAGGAGAAATGTTAGAGCAAAAGAAAACAACTAAGGCAGAGGGTTCTTATTTTGACTTCTCTCAGGCTTTATCTCAGGTAAAAATGTTTGTCCCACTGCTTGAGATGATGAGAATTAAGGAATATAGGGATAGTGCAATTCAATTGATATCAATGGAAATGATAAAAGTAAAAGTTTTGAAAATTAGATGGCCACTAAAATGGTTAATAAGCAAGTGAAGGTGACTGTCCTAGAAGTGTGTCTAAATGATGTATTGCTAAATTCCCCACAAGTTGATTCTTTTTTCACCACATTGCTTATAAACAAAAAATTGTTGAGGAATTGCATGATAGACTCTGGTGCTGCTATCAATATCATGCTAGTTCGAGTTATGAAACAACTTGGAATGTGGGTGGAAGTGCTATGCAATGGATAGCAGACTTGTTCTAGTAGTAGGTGTTATGAAAGATGTTGAAATTAAATTCGCTACTTATCCTCAAGTGGCCTATAATATATTTATAACTATAATTGATACCCCTCCTCAATTTGGGATGCTTCTATCAAGACAGTGGATGGCAACGGTTAGGGTGTAGACACATAAAAATGACCTAGGCCTGCAAGCTCTATTTTACCACTTTCGTCCTAGCATAATCATGACATTTAATTATGTCCTTGGTCCACATTCAACTATTAATTAAATAATTTTTAATTATTTAATTGATTCATATCTCTTTTATTCTTCATGATTATTAAATAAATAAATTATATTTATTTATTAAATATGTCATTAATTGTCTAAGTCTTCCCCTAATTAAATAAATTATTAATTTATTTAATTATTAATCATATCCTCTAAATTAAATAATTATCTTTAATTATTTAATTGCCAAATTTAACATTTCCCTCATTTTAAATAAATGAAATTATTTAAAATGATCTCACGTTCTTGACTATCAGTTCATTTTAGTAAATAATCTAAAAATCGATTATTTATTATCACACAAAATCGATATTTTGAATTAATTTAATTCAAGATGGTAATATTCTTCTAAAAATTAAGCAATCGAGTACATTCTTTATTTTCCAAATCTACTTTTCAACTCAACTCTTATCTTATTGGTTTTTTGAATCTCACAAGTCAAGCAGTCTTTATCTTCTTGATTTTCAAAAATCTTTATCTTTTTGATTAATTATCTCATTTATTCCTGAGCGTCGATTTGATTTTCTCAAATAACATCTCGACCACTCATTTAATGATTTTCACCTAACCCTAATTAGGGATTGTCACATGAAATCTCATCCATAGATTTTAGGCTTTCACCAACTTTCAATCTCATTCATCCATCCAAAATTGCATTTTCTATAAAATGCCAATTTTGCTCACATTTTCGATTACACACACACACACTCACATACAAATATGATTGCATTTTATTTGTAATTTTGGCATATTTATCTTAAGCATAGTAGTCATTTCGTCATAGGCATAGACACTTTATTTAATTTTGGACATTCATATTCCAAATTCTTCAAAGCTCTTGTAGTACATAGTCTTTGTTGTCAAGTTGCTCGTACATTGAGAATTTGAGGGCAACACATCTTTCAACAAGTTAGAAGGTGTAATGGAGGTCACCCATGGAGATTGAAGACACTTGGTGAGCTTGTTCCATTTTGTGTTTTCATTATATTTCCTTTGGTCTTCATTACTTTCTTTGGGTTTCTATGCTTAATATTTGATAATCCGACCTTAGAAAAATAACCCATTGATACATTGGTGAACATGATTGTTTTATTTTCTATTTTATACAATTTTTTTGTGTTTTTTTGTCATTTTTGCAAGTACAGGTACAAATGTGCCCTTTTTTTAATCGCGTTGCATCTAATGCGTCACGACACATTCGAAGGGTAAAATGACACAATCGACCTGTGGTGATGCATTTGAAGTATGAAAAGCCACATTTGATAGAAATGAGCTGCACCTGCCGATCAAATTGAGATGCATTCTCTCTACTGCGATGCATCTACCTGGTGAATTTTTCTTTCCTTGGCATTCTGGTTTTTCTGCTTTCTATAGTTCTTTGTGTTGCTTTCTGTGTTTCTATTTTCTTTTATTTTCTATTTGGCATTCTGTTTTTCTATTCTAGCATATATTTTTTCGTGTTACTGATCTTGGTTTGCAGCCTATGGCATTTGAATTTTTGTGGGTCAAAGGCATTTGCCGAAACTATTGACATGTGATTTTGTAGCCCTAATTTTCAAAGGCTAATCTTTCAAACCATTTGTTTGTGATTTTTAGTTTAGGAACATTTATTTTTGGTGCAATTAAAATAAACATGTCTTTCATTTTTTATTGTGTTTGAAACTAGTAGGTGAATATGCTCTCACCTTGTGCAAACCAGGTGATCAGAAAGCCAGACCCACTTTGTCCTTGTGTAACCCTGATGCAATAACTGAAGTGTCCTCTCCCCTTGTGAGAGAAATGATTATTGCCTCTAGAAATAGGGTCTGCCTAGGGATTTCATCACCCTAACATGACTCAAACTAGTAATGGGGCTAAATCCAAGCTACCCCTGACTGGCATATAAATGTGAATCTTAAGGGAAAACCTAAGATTACGAGTGTGGATGTTTCATATAGACAGATTAGTACTCCCATAAACCCTGTTGAGCTTAACCTCTTTAGGCTAGAGTGCCACCTAATCGGTGATTAATCTCTTGGCCCATGTATGGCCACTCAAACGGGGGTCCTAAATTAAAAACTCTTGTGTAGTAAGCCCAAAACCTTCTATTTTATAGTACAACACAAGTCATTGTGAAACCTTCCACGTCTTCACAGTCTTTAACAGAGGTGATCAATCTACCATGGGAGTTTCATGGGGGTTGGAAGCTTGGTTGGCTTGAGAAGAGAGTGCATTGTAAGGAGGATCCCGTGCAACCAATCTTTTGGATTCACACACTACTGATATGTGGCTAGGGAAACCCATGTGGAGTCTAGTGAATACTATCCTAGCCTAACCTAGGATCATACTTGTTCTCTTGTGTGATTGTTTACTTTTTGAAATATCGTGCTTTCCAAGTGTTTGTTGGTTACTTAAACAAAACAAAAAATACTCAAACATCTAGAAACAAATAGTCAAACTTTCAACAAGTCAGGTTTTTAACCAAAACATAAAAAAAAATTGACGTTTTTACATCTTGAGATGCATCTGTTAAACCACAATCGCTCTGCCGCACCACATTTTATATACTTCGCAACACATTTTCTCTAATAAATTGCATTTTCTGCTCAAAACACTGCATTTTCCTATCTTAAAATGCATTCACATTTTGTAAAGCCGCATTCACAATACTGAACCATATTTGCAAAACTGAACTGCATTTGCCATTCCAAGAACCGCATTTGATAGCTATAGTGCATTTGCTACCTGTAATGATGCATTTTCCTATCAACAAAGAAAATCCTATTTCAGACCAAAATATGAGTCTAGACATCTGAGCCTACTATCAAACATCTTTTTCAAAAGTTTTTATCAGAAACCAAAATTGAAATTGCTCAAAACGTCCATCATTTGCATTCATTAGCTCACACTTTGACCATAGGCATAAAATTTCCATATTTTAATTGCATTCCCTAGGAATCATAATTATCATTTTTACCTTAGGATCCACCTTGGAAAAAATTTGGATTAGGCCAAATCTCCTCACTTTGCAAAAACCATTGTTTTCAAAATTAGGGTATCTTGGGACATATTCATTATTCCTCTTTTTGATCATTGTCATTTTTGTGAGAACCTCCAACTCAGTAGTCTACTTAGGCAGGCTTGCTTGTCATTTTGACCTTGTCATTTAGTCCCTTTACCAAGTCCTTTGGATAACCTAAATTGAGACATACGTCAAACTTAGTGTGGTTAGACAAACCTTTCTCCAAACATTGTCCAAACTCAGTCATCATTTTTTTTAACTTAGACTTTGTATTGTCCACCTCTAGTCCTCATTTTGAACCTAGAATTTTCATTAATTTCCTTAGTCCTTCGTCAGCATTACCATCTTAGTCCTCATTTAACACTTTGGCTTTGACAACCTTGTCATTTTGCATCAATTATTTCCTTAGTCTTCTCCTTGCATTGTCATCCCTCAAAATACAAAAATACAAAATAACATAGGCTAGTATCATCCTTGCATTTCACCATCATTTTCATTACCTAATTTGATCAATTCCCTTTTATAGTGGAAACTAGACTCCAAGGAAAGAAAAGACAAATGGAAAACTTTGGAAAATATTCTAATTCCAATGTCACCAATCACACTTATGACCCCAATTAGACTTTTGACAACCCATTTAGCAACATGAATGCTCAACCTCTCATGACCATACCTTCCTCATCAAACAACCCCTTTGAACCATTCTTATATAAGGATGAATATGGAAAAATACTTGAGGGAAACCTAGAGGTAGCAGCACAAGATCCAAAGGTGGCCTACTTTATAGAACAAATGGTCTTATATGACAAAGACAAATATTTGGCCATACTTTTAAGTCAAGGCACTAAATTACCTCATGGGTTTGACATTGATACCTTGAGATCAACATCTCCTACCAATAACATCGACAATATGCATAACATGTCAAATAGTGGTCAATCTCCAAACACCACAAGCAATACCTTCATTGATGCTACCTCACAAAATGTCACAATGACCATGAATGCTATCTCCAACATTACAAAAAAAACCAATTGAATAAATGCTACATCCATTGGAGGATCACACTCTGTCACAGTGCCCACAATATCCACAACACTGTCACAATCGACTAGAACCACCTTTGGGTCCTCAGCAGTGTGGGAAAGTTATTTCAATCCTCTCTTTACCACTATAGTAAATGCCATGGGGGCATCATAAAGCCATACAAATCCTCCATTGACAACTACATCTAGTACCATGAGTACATCTTCAACATATCCTCTCATTGGTATCTCACAAAATCCTTTGGGTGGAGGCAAACGACATATCTTTATTCAAGGACAACAAAAAAATGTTAACACATCAATACAGTCTAATGCCATCACCTCCCAAGGACAAAATACGACCATTCCCCTTGTACAAACCCAACAATTTGGACATGGTAGTGAAAACACACAACCTATGGCATCATTCGTGCATCAAAATATTCATGGTCGCCATATGCCCCAAATATCCACGCAAATGGCTGGGGGACACATCCAAACATACTCATCCCATATTCATACCCACCAACATACCCCCAATCCAAAATTTCAATACCAACAACCCACAAATCAGAATACATCATACATACCACAACATATACCTCAACAACATGTCATCATCCACTCACAACAAATGGGGACCTATGGTGTAACAATCAATCTGATGTATGGGGCCACAAATGACTCTATAATCAATGCGTTACAAGCAAAAATGATGGGTCTAGAGAAGACCATAGAAAACATACAAATATCTGGAAAGAAATTAGAAGTGTCATATGATCTATCCATATATCCCTTTGACATGAACTTATACATGCCACCATTTCCCTCGGGATATGTGTCACCTAATTTTACCAAATATAGAGGAAAGACAAACCCTATCGAACATGTCTGAGAATTTGCAACCAACTATATGGACGTCGCCTATGAAAAAATGTACTTGATGAGACTCTTTTCTAAAAGTCTTGCAAGTCCTGCCCTTGAATGGTTCTGCACTCAAAAGGATATCTAAACATGGGAGGAACTTAAACAAAAATTCATAAAAAATTATGCATACAACATTGACATGGACACCTCTATTACTAGCTTATGCAATCTCACGCAAGAGGATGCTGGTGAAACATTCATGCCATTCTTTCAAAAATGGAGAAGTCTAGCTAGTCATTGTCACATCGACATACTCGAAAAGGAAAAGGTGGACATGTTCATTCAAACACTTCTAGGACCCTTAAAATATGCATTACAAGTACATTGTTGCACAACCTTCATGGACCTAGTTGAAAAAGGTGTCCATATTGAGAAAGCCCTTATCGCAAAGGGAGAGCTAAGATACCATCCTAAAAACACAAACACAAATCCTCCCACTAACAAAAATAAGTACTGGGTCAAAAATAAACATGTTACCAATGACGGTGTCATTGATGCCAAGTTTGTAAACACTATGGGTCCTATACTAGCTTTGAAAGGGGTTCAACTGCAAAAGAAGCCAACGACGATATTAACACTGCCCACCAATGCCATCCCAAACAACCAAAATGGTTAAAACAGTCAAAATCAAGGACAATACTATCAGATGAGACAATTCCCCAGAGGTCACACATACACTCCCTTGGGTGATCCCATGGAGGAAGTCCTCAAGAAATGCCTTCAGAACGGTCTCATCACACTTGAAGTACCAAAAACATATGACCTAGGGCAATTTAAACTATCAAGGTGGGATGATAATGCCTTCTATGCTTACCACCGAGCTAAAGGACACAAGACATCATCTTATTGACAACTCAAAAATATTGTACAAGACCTTATCGAGAGTTGAATAATTGAATAAGGTGGGCCACAATTCCCATCAAGTTCTGACCATACCATTCATAAGAACCCATTGCAAGACCATGGTTCTAATAATGCTTCCACATCAGGTCCTGAGATAAACAATAATCAAGCCAATTTCACCTGTGCCAGGTATGACTATTCTAGTGGACCTACTATACACAATCTCAGAACTGATAATGAATACATCAACACCATCATAGTCAAATGATCACCCTAATGAAATGCCACTAATCGAAGTCGTAAGGTCTCCATAGCTAGTCTGCCTCCCATTAGGCAACCTAAGATCACCATACCTGGTCCATCTCCTAGGTAGTCACAACTTGCCTTGACCACAAAGCAATGGAAACCTAAGAGTCAGTTTAACCTTATTGACCAGCTTGGAAAAACTCCCACGTAGATTTCCATACTTGAGCTGCTTCACTCTCTCCCATGCATAATGCTATACTAGATAAAACCTTGCAAGAGTCATCAATTCCTAAAGATATTGATGTTAATCAATTTGATACCATGGTGGGATACCTCACTATGCCTCACCACATCACCTTTTCTGATCAAGACTACTTGTCACCTAAGACTAACCATAACAATGCATTACACATTGAAACTTTCATCCACAAACACAAGGTCAAAAGAGTTTTAGTAGATGGCAGAGTAGGATTGAACATATACTCCTGTAAACTAGTTAAGGCTCTAGGATTTTCTGATGCATGTGTGGAACCTACAAAGAGCATAGTCATAAAATCATATGATGATGAAGAACGCTCTTCATGAGGCATTATTTCTCTTCCTATTAGAGTGGGACCAGTCATTGTGGATACAACTTGTCAAGTCCTGGATCTAGAATTACCATACAACATCTTGCTTGGTCATCCATGGATTCATGCCCTAAAATTCGTACCCTCCACATATCACCAATGCTTAAAACTCCCATTTGATGACACAAAAATCACCATATATGGAGACCCTGAACCTTTTAAATATTGTACCAACCTAAGGGGTATTTTTGCAAACCGCGTGCCCATCAACCAAGAAGCTCTTGGCTCCTCTTCTTCTAAATACGTTGACCCATCCACACTCACATCATCTTCCATGTCCAATCCGTCCACATCTTCCACCACGCCACCATCTTCCACACTTCCTAAGGATGAACCAAATGTCAAGATCCAAGACCTAGGTTGTGGAGAATTCAAACTACATATGGCATATAGCATCACAACAATACCCAAGTCTCCAAAGGTCTATGGTCAACCATGTTTTAGAATGGAACCCAAAGAAATCTTTTAAGTTCCACCAAAAATGGTTTTCATAAAATGGGAAGACATGAGTAACGAGGACCTTACCGATATTATAGGATGGCTCTATAAAGAAATGGTTGACCTACCCCCATTACTAGTTAAGAAATATGTCAAGTAATATGACATGATGAAGGCTAAGGGCTACGATGGAACTAGTGGCCTAGGGAGAAATAAAACTGGAAAAAGAGAGCCCATAGAATCTTTCAAAATACCAAAGTATCTTGGATTAGGGTATTGATTTCCCATCAATGATGACTAACATACTAGTGGGCTTTTGAGTGAGCGCGTGCATGCTTTGGAAAGTGTCGAGACCACTAAGGAAACCTTCACCAAAATTGACTCCCAAGAGTGGGAATTTGGCTCTCAAATATCCTTAAGTGACTATTGCCTCAATGATTTGTTTGTTGAAATGGGGGAGATTACCTCTAAACATAAATTTTGGCAAACATTTAAAATCGATCGGGCACCAAATAGTCACAGTTCCATTTCCCTTCCCCATGACATACAAGAACCACCACCTAAATCTAGTAACTAGTAGTTGAATCCATCTGAATTGCTAGATAATGTGGACAACCATCACTCTAAGTCCTTTACCCCTTACTTTGACAACGAATATGAAACAAGTAAAGGGGAATATTTGATAGAGTCTTATGTGGAATTGGCTGATGGTAATTTCATCTACAATATCTCTGAATCCATCAACATTCTTTTCGCATCCTCCCCTTAATTCACCAACGCTGATGATGGCATTTCCTTAGTCTATCCATAATTAATCGATTAGGACCAACACGGCCTGCTAGTCCTGGACACCTTTCAGAATGATGAGGCTATTGCAAAATTTATGGGATTATGTGAGGGCATACCCAGTGGTGATCACAAGGTAGGATTCACTATTGACCTAGATTGTGTAGCCTACTTTAGCGAGATTGCTTCATCCTCTAGTCACAAAATTAAAATTAAAAATAAAATAAAAAATGAAACGTCTTTAGGTGAAAACCGAAAGGCATTTTTTGATGAAAAAAAGTAAAAACAAAGGATGTATCTGTGGGTGAAAACCTCTCTGAGGTACCCAAAGATGGAGGACTCAACTTTCTTCCTGTAACACAAGAGAAATCAGGTATGCTCATAGAGGACACCATAGAAGATAACATATCAATAGTAGAAGATCCCAAAATGGTCCTCTTCATTGCATCCTTGACTTAAGAAGAGAGACTAGAATTTCACAAATTCTTTGCAAAATGTAAAGTCAACTTCATATGGTCCTATGCTAAAATGTCAGGATTAGACCCAAAACTAGTTCTGCACCATCTACCACTATTGCCTAATGCCAAACCAGTTAAAAAGAAGTTATGCAAAATTCATCCTTAGGTTACTCTATTAATCAAGGCTGAGTTGAAGAAAATTTTAGATGCTAGATTCATATGGTCTATTGATTATGCTGAATGGATATCTAACCTTGTGCCAATAACAAAGCCAAATGGAATGATCTGAGTCTATATAGATTTTAGAGAATTAAACAAGGCATGCCCAAAAGATGACTTTCCTTTGCTGAATATAGATATCATAGTCAACTTAACAGTAGGATATGAGATGTTGTCCCTCATGGATGGTTTCTATGGCTATAATCAGATTCGTATTGCCCCCAAAGACTAGCATAAAACAACATTCACTTGGCCTTGGGGTACATACTACTGGAATGTCATGCCATTTGGTCTTAACAATGCAAGTGCAACATATCAGAAGGCTATGACCACAATATTTCATGACATGATGCATAAAATAATGGAAGATTACGTAGATGACCTATTGGCTAAATCAGTAACAAGAAAAGATCATATGAAGGTGTTAAACACAATTTTCAAGAGACTAGAAGAATACAAAGTCCAACTGAATCCTAAGAAATGTGTCTTTGGTGTAACATTGGGTAAACTCCTGGGATACATAGTGTCTTGAAGAGGCATTGAAGTTGATCCAACAAAAGTCAAAGCCATCATGGACATGCCTCCTCTCAAAGGAATAAGAAAACTCAGGACATTACAGGGCAGGGTGCAATCTATCTTCTACACAAAGGCATCCCCTTTATGTGGATAGATAAATGCCAAAAAGCCTTTCAGCAAATAAAAGACTACTTATTGTCACTGCCAGTCCTCATTCCATCCATTCATGGAAAACAATTGATCCTATACATCTCTGCCACTAATTTGGCACTGGGGACATTGCTAGCACAAAATGACCAGGAAGAAAAAGAAAGGGCCATATATTATATTATTTGGACACTGGTTGGGTATGAACTAAATTACACATCAATTGAATGCACTTGTCTAGCAGTTGTCTTTGTAGCTCAGAAGCTAAGACATTATATGTTGAGCCCTCATACATAGTTGGTAGCCAAGATTGACCCCCTCAAATATCTATTGAGTCATGTAGCATTGACAGGATGTCTGGCTAAATGGGTCATGATTCTAAGTGAATACGACATTCAGTATGTCGAAAGCAAAGCGATCAAAGGACAAGTGATTGCAGATGAATTGGCAGATACACCTATACAAAGTGATCATCCCTTAGTGGTAGATTTCCTAGATGAATCAATATTCCATATAGAACCAAAGTCTCTGTGGAGGCTATACTTTGACAGATTGCATACTAATCATGGCTCGGGGGCAGGGATATTATTTATCACCCTTCAAGGATATTCCATTCCCAAGTCTTTCTGTATAGCTTTCCCATACACGAATAACATGGCAGAATATGAGGCGCAGATTATGGGACTTAGAATGGAAATAAAATGGAAAATCAGAGCATTGCATGTCTATAGAGATTCTCAGTTAGTCATCAACCAAGTTAATGATGACTATGACACAAAAGATGAGAAGTTGATGCCCTACAAATTAATGGTTGACGGCTTCCAAATTTACTTTCATGTGCTAACTTTTGAACAAGTTTCGAGAACACATAACAAGGTCACAGATGCAATGGCTACAATAGGCTCTCTCCTTGACATTCCAAGCAATATGCCTCAACTAGAATTCCTAATAGAACAACTATTGGTCCCCGCCTATGATGTTCCAGAATCAGAGAGGGTTTGTGAGCTTGTTGGTCCTAATTCTCCCTGGTACCAAGACATCCATGAATACCTTAAGTCTGAGACCCTCCCTCCTAATCCGTCAAATAACTAGAGGAAGCCTTTTATCTAAAAATCCACAAGATATGCCATCATCAGTGACACCCTTTACTGTCATAGCTTTGATGACACCCTCCTTAGATGTCTCAACACAAAAGAAGCATGTACAACCTTATGCAAAGTACATAAGAGTGTATGTGGGTCTCATTCAAGTGGTCCTACTTTGGCCAAGAATATTACAAGACTTGGGTATTATTGGCCGACAATTGAGAAAGATGCACTAGAATATGTCAAAACTTGTTGCCAATTCTAGATTCACAGTGATTTGATTCACGCTCCAGCAAAAGAACTTAGGCCAATCACATCTCCATGGCCTTTGGCACAATAGGGACTCGACCTCATGGGTAAGATCCATCATACCTCGTCCAATGGCCAAAAATTCATCATAACCGCCATTGAATACTTTATGAAGTGGATCAAAGCCATCCCTTTGACATACATAATCAGAAAAAAATCCAAATTCATTCTTAACTACATCATTTTCTAGTATGGCCTTCCATAATCCATCATCACTGATAGCAGACATCCATTTAAAAAATAACATGTTTGTGAGTTATGTGAGCGATTTCATATCCAACACCATTTTTCATCTTCGTATTACCCGCAAGGAAATGGTCAAGTTGAGACATCAAATAAAACCATTGTTAAAATCCTTAAAAGGATTGTCAATGATGCTAGTTGTGACTGGCATATTCAACTCAACCTTGCTTTATGGGCTTACCTCACTAGCATTTGTACGCCTATGGGAGCCACTCCTTTTTCCCTAGTCTTTGGAGCTAAGGCCATCTTACCCATTGCGGTTGAAATTCCTTCTTTATGAGTCTCCTTGAAGGGTCTGACCGATGAGGAGGAGTATAGACAGTCGCGCCTATAGGAGTTGGAGATGTTAGAAGAAAGAAGGCATAATTCCCTAAAGAATCTGTAGGCATATCAAAACCATCTTTGTCATAGTTACAATAAGAGAGTAATGGTTAGGAAGTTTGAAATTGGTGACCTAGTCCTCATGCAGAACCCTAAGAATCGGGTTGACAAAGAAAAACCTAGAAAATTTGAACCAAATTGGCTAGGTCCCTATGTCATCATATCCTCCTTTGGTTTTGGAGCTTATCGGTTGGTGACTCCAGATGGAGAAAAACTGACAAATCCTATCAATAGTATCCATCTCTAAAAGTTCTGTGCATAGCATCAGAAGGTCAAATTGAAAACTTTAAAAATACAAAAAAATTTGAAAAATGGTAAAAAAATGGTTGCCTTGATGAAAACTTAGCAAACAGGCATCTTGGTGGCACCAAAAAAAAATTTGGCATAAATAGTAAAGAGAAATAATTCATCCAATAGTGAAACCATGGCAAACAAGTGCTTTGGATAAGTACCATGGTGAGAACTTGGCAAACAGGCGCCATGCATAATCGATCATTGCTCTATGATCTACTGTTACTTTATCTGTCTTGGCCAATGATGAAACACATTTTCCATTTTCGCCACAACATCTAACATGATAGCATACCCTTCCTTTCATGGTTGACAAAAGGTTGACATCAAGTCATGAATAATGTCCATCCGGAACCCCAGGCACATCCCATTCACGTCCTTTAAAATTGGCAAAGTCTTGGACCTGAATAGGGGAATTTTTTTATCATGTCACTGTAGTGGATATCACGCATGGTCTCAACAATTGTAAAAGGCCTAAAGAAATACAAAAAACATCACAAAATGTCCTGAAGAAAGACAAAATACATCACAAAATGTCCTGAAGAAAGACCGAAAACATCAAAAAATGTCCTGAAGAAAGACCAAAAACATCACAAAATGTCCTGAAGAAAGAACAAAAACATCACAAAATGTTCTGAAGAAAGACCAAAAACATCACAAAATGTCCTTAAGAAAGACCAAAAACATCACAAAATGTCCTGAAGAAAGACCTAAAACATCACAAACTATCCTAAAGAAAAACCTAAAAATTAAAAAACATCCTGAAGAAACCCCAACAAAGTCATATCTTATCAAGTCCATCATGTCAATCACTCAGTCTTCATCATTCATTTGAACTACATTTTCTTTGCGCATTTTCTACGTAGGCAAGACTCATTTTCGAGTCCCTGAGACATCATGTCAGTCCTTTTAGGTTTCTCAAAATAAAGCCATGAGACAATCTTTGGTGATCAAGAAAATGTCATTGGTCGTGTCAAACTATGAGGTCTTTGAGTGTATGGCATACGAAAGGCCATCTGTGGATGAGTCCCTGAGGCTGCACTAGGTTAGTCCATTAGGGTTCATGGCATTACACTAGCACACATGTCAAAAGTCCTCAAGTGAAGACAAAGCATTTTCCAAATGGAAATCATTTATTCAAACTTGACAACCACATTAGTATGTCAAAAGAAATCAATATATGGTCAACACAAGCTAAACTTAGTCAACACAAGTCAAATGATCATAACCTATTAAACTGTCAACTCTTGGTTATCTTTCAGATGTGTCCTAAAGAATAGCCTCTATCATTCATGCCTTAGGATGTGTCCTTCCTAGGCATAGTCACTGTCATTCAACATTTTGAGGGATCCTCTTGACATCTAGGGGTCACTCCTCTCGACATCAGTATTCTTTAGATGTGTCCTTCTAAAGAACAAACTTTGTCATTTATGCCTTGGGATGTATCCTTCCTAGGCATCGTCACCATCCCTGTCACTAGAATTTTGAGGGATCACTTTTGATATTTAGGGATCAAACCTCTCGACATCAACTTTATTTAGGATGTGTTCTTCCAAAATTTGGAAATATTTGACATTCGTCATCTTGGCATCGTCAAAACCTTGACACCCTAATATCTTGACATTAAAACACTGGGTATCTAGACACACTTGGAAAACACTTGGCACTTGTCTTTTGGCTTTTTATCATGTTACTAGTTTTTCAAAGAGATCCTAACAATAGGATTTAGAGAGGCAATGACATATCATGACGTTTGTCTTGACTCTTGACACACATGATTACTAGTTTCTCAATGAGGTTCTGATTTTGGGATTTAGAAAAATAGCGGCGTATCATGTTAAGGGATCTATTTTGTATTTTGGAAATCATGCTCCTAGTTTCTCAAGGATGTCCTGGAAACAAGATTTAGAGAAGCAATGACATTTTATGAATTGTCCTTGTCTTCTTCTTCTTGTGGTTGGTCTTGACAAAAAGAATGGGGCAGTTGCTTGTTCATGGGAAATTCTTGAAGCTTTTCTTCTCTTGAGCAACACAGAGGATTAAGGGTTGCTAGTGCATGGACAACTCTTGCTTATCCTCTTTAAAATTATTTTCCATGCACAGTAGTTTAGGATTTTGTCCATCTCCATTTCACTTTCATTTTCCATTCATCTCCATTTTGCATTCGTTTCCATTACCATTCATTCCATTGCTGCTCATTGGTTTGTCATTTTGTGTCTAGTCTGCTCACCCAAAGTTCTAGATTCTTGCAATGATCTGACTATCATTCATCCCTAGATGGAGCCACTATTGGGACTGTAAATTTCTAAAAGTTTTCACATGTTTTCCATGACCCTTAGTTTCCATTTTGATCCTCATCATGAGCACGTGGGTTTTTTTTCATGTCTTTCTGCCCATTTCTTGCCTTGTGGTCTCATTATTTCTATCGGGTCTTGCTTTTTTCACATCATGGTCTGTTTTGGCATGAGGATACCATTGTCTCCCTGACCCATTGTGCATTTTCTACTAACATGAGTCTGTGTTTCCTTTCATCAAGACTCATTTTTTGTCATAGCGATCAAAATTTTCTTGTAGGCACCATTCGGCAGGAGTCTAGTCGTCAATATAGTGTTTCATCGAGTGCTCTATGACTCGGTGACCGGCTTGAATGAGGATGCATCAGAAAGAGTTGCGGCATCGATAAAGTATCCTAGCGAACTCTTTTGGTCTCGGCGATAGGTACAGTATGGATTCATTTCAGCCAAACTTGTTGGTATTGGCATAATGTTATAACGATCTTGATGTGTCTTACCAACTTGCGCATATGAGGATATATCGGCAGAGCTTGGAGTATTCGACATTGTGTCTTGGAGAGGTCTTCTTGTCTTGCTGAATGGTGGTGGAAGGATTGACATATCGGTGTAAGTTAACATCTTTGGTGGAATGTCATAACGATTCTGTGGTGTCTCACCGACTTGTGCAAAGAGCTTTTGGTGGGAGTTGAAGTCTATGGTAGGAAGTCATAACGAAGTATGTATGTCTCACCGATGGGTTACTAAAGGTTTCTATTGAACAAATGTCAGTGAGAGGTTTGTGTCATCTTGGTCAATAGGTGTGAGCTAGGGTGTTTCAGTATAACTCTATAATCTACAGGACCTCTAGCCGACATCATAAAGTTTCAGTGACATACATAAGACAGATGGACTTGTCGGTAGGAAAAATCATATGTCTTGGTGACCAATATGTTTTGTATGGACTTTTGGTATAACTCGGTAATCTCTATAACCTCTCCCCGAGAGCAATATGTCACGGTGACATGGGATGGATGGTGCATCAGTGAGAAAGCTAATGGGTCACAATGACACATAAAGTAAATAAGGGGCTTTCAGCATAACAATTGAATTCTCTATAGGGTCTCTATGATGCCATTAGGTTACAACGATTGTGAATCAAATAGAGGTCCATTTCGGTAAGACATTTTCTTGTGTCTCGATGATTGGAATAAACGTAACATATATGCTCTCGGTATGAAAAAAAGTTTTTTGATATGGTATCTCCATGACTCGGATCAGTCTCAGAGAAATACAAGGAATCAGGATGACATCGATCAATGTTATAATTGCCTTCGGCATACTGCTGCATTTTCTTAGTGAGTGTTTCACTATGAATAACAAAATTTCATGTGATATGGCTGACGTGTGTGTTCATAAAACCTTTGTAGACCGACTTAAGTTGAGCCCAAATTTTGTGCTAGACCAACATGGAATTTCAATATGATTTATTTTCTTGATACTGGTGTATAAATAGGCATATTGTAATTGTAAAAAAAGGGGATAGTTATGAGATATTCGATACATTGCAAGTAGATACAGTAGAATAAAATTATCAGATCAAAGACTATTGTTGCATGATTTTAGAATGGAGGTATTTATGAAAATCAGATGATGTGCTACATTTCTTTGGTGTCAATTGTCTGTTGAATTGAATGAAAATACTGCTAAGTTGTCTCCAAGATTGATGCTTTCTGGTTGTTTAAATTGATATAACAAGTTTATGTTCAGTTTATCAATACACATTTGTTGTAGTTGTGTGATTAATCAATTGGTTCTTTCAAGCAAATATTAAATCCTTTTTGTTGATCATAGTAATCAGAGAGATTCATCTAGATTATTAAAGTAGAACTTAGTAGTTACAGTATTGTATGTTTATACAATTTGTAAACATAATGTATGCTAGATAATTTGTGTCTTCTCCAGAGAGTGTTGCTCAGATTGATCTCATTTGACTCTGCATACTGAACAAGACACTAGTCTCTGCACTTCATCATTTGGATTTGTTCAATTTCTTTACATCTATTATTTAAGCATTCATTTTAGGATTTAGATCAAAATATTGTTACTGTTTTCAAGTTGAACTTCATTTGTTCATCTCCAATTTCCATTATGAACAAATTGCTTTAAGACGATAATCACAAGTTAAGTCTGCACCATTCAAAAAGGCACACCCACCTAGGTTTAGCAACACCTAAAGAGTAGAAGGTTGAATTCTTTTGACCTTGTCTATTACCCTAAAACGTATCAAGAGATTGGCAACCTCTTGAGGCATCTTGCCTGCATTTTTGAGAGCTAACAATCTTGACAGTAATAGGCACCTGTGCTGACACTGCAACATGACTCTAAGAGGAAAAAGGATCTATCACTAGTGGCTACCTCTATATTGACCTCTACTCTAAACTTCTAGACCCATGATTATGGCTCGAATGATGAATCAAGGAATGCCTATGAGAGTGGTGGGACTTGTGCCATGATGTGTTCCCTGATGAGGTAGACCCTCCTGCACTAGTGTGACTCTTGCTGCTGCTTCCACTCCCCGATCTATGACCATTGCCTGTCCTCGTCTATGAGCGCAACAGTGTAAGATCTCATCACTCGAGAGGAACTACCTACTCATAGAGGGTCCTATATTGCTTGTATCGAGTGCTCACCCTAGCAATCTCATGAGCCATATCCCCTGAAGGTCCTAAACATAGCACCACAAAATCCACACACCACTATGTTGAATCTTGCTAATAGATCATTGCTTGATCCCACTTTACTCGAGCCATCTCTAGCTCTACCTACAGTTCCCTAACCTATGCCACACTCTCATCTAGCCTTCTCTGTAGATCTGCCACCCTTTGGTTTGTCATGGCATCCTGGGACAATGTCAAGGTAGATAGTATCTCCTCCTCTCCCTCCACCATCCTCCATATCAGGAGTTTCTCGGCCTCATCCATATCATCATCATCATCATCATCATCATCATCATCCTGCTTTGCATCCTCCTTGTCACCAACTCCCTCATCCTAAGGTACATCCATGTCCACATCCACATCCACATCCAAATCCACTTCAAGCTCCTACTCCTATTTGGCCTCCTCCTATCTCTCCTCTTGCTCTTGCGTCGGTTATTCCTCTTGTCTCTCCTCCTCTTGATCTTTCCTCAACTCCCCCTCCTGTCTCTCCTACTCCTCTCTCTCTCCCTCCTCAGCCACCTCTAGGATGGCATATAATGCTGCTCTGGCCACAAGCAGTTGCACCCTCCTATCCTACCTCTAGCCATCTCTCCTCTGTCTCTGGCCACCCCTCCATCATCCCCATCATCTCCTTCATCTCCACCACAACCTCCATCCCTACCCCCATATTGCCCTCCACCCCAACCTCCATCCCTCCCCCTACCTCCATCCCTCCCCCTGCCTCCGTCCCTACCACCATCTCTCTCCTTACGTCTCCCTCTATCACAGTCTCAACCCCATCACCTGGCTCACAACACATGTGGTATAACTGACCTCCTTTCAATCAGCGTTGGCCCATCCAAATCTATTAGTGGCACTAGTTGATGTGCCTACCACCATAAGTCATAATTAGTTGTAGTCCCAGGATCTACAATCCCACCTCTCCATCCCCACTGCTAGGCTACTAACCCATTAATCTACTACTTGGCAAAGGCTACAGGAATCAGTGGCCCCCAACCTGACTCCCTGGAGGATCTGGCATACTCAGCTGTGCCTACTGGTACACCCTTCTGCTCTCCAAACTATCTCAGTACACGCTAAAGTAGGTACATCTCTATAATGAGCTGACTCTACACTATCCCACCAATCAGATAATGGTATTGTCTACATAGGCTTAGGTGGTCATCCTCATCATCCCATTGCTGACAGTCTCTGTATGACCTCTAGATGAATGAAACCATGGTGTCAATACAATGTCGCCACCAACCTGTCTCTCCCATCTACATCTGCTATCAAGCACCAGCATAGTAATAGGCATAAGGCATCTCCTCAGCTAGCTGTGGTCTGTAGATAGGAGGTCAGAATATCGCCACATGCTCCCAAACCCATATCATCAGAAGGGTGGTGCCACAAGAAATGCTCTCTACCCTCCTATAAACCACCTCATGAAGTTGATGGTAGAGTGTGCCCAAAAAACAAGGCCCCCAGGCATACACCATCTTGTCTTGCCTCCTCCCCACTATCACATCTCCCCAACCAATGGGAAACCCATGCCTGCGTTGGTTAGGAATCAATATCTCACTGATCAATATCGCTAGAAATGCATCAAACTGAGCATAATGCTCCACCATAAAATCCCAATGGATCTCATAGCCCTAGATGCCGAGTCCTGCTCCCTCATCCCAATATTACAATGTGAATGTATGATATCCATGCTAAGGGTCGTAAAAAATATGCTCTCCTCATATCGACAAGTGTAAGATATGATTGACGTCCTCCAACGTCACTATGGACTCTCCCAGCGACAAGTGGAATGAGCATGTCTTTGACCACCACCTCTCACATAATGTAGTTAGCAAACCCCTATTTTCCCAAATAACAGGTACATAGGTAGCATAATACAAGCCTAGCCAAATCAATCATCATTGCTCTTGTGGAGTCAGCTGATCTTTGAACTAGAAGGTCAATGGTCTACTCTCTCGCATATATGGGTGCTAGCTATCTCTACACATCATCAAACAACGCGTCAGTACCTTCTAGACAATCGCCATTATCATCATCATAACTAAAAAGTATTTAAATTTTGAAAAGCATCAAAATTAGTCCTAGTCAAATTCAAAGTCAAATGCATCACGTTGACTACACTTGTGTCATGAAAGAATGGTTGCATTATTTTGTACTTTACATGCATCATGACATATCAATTGCATCATTCTATCACTCAATTACATCACATCAGAGCACTTGCATCACAGTTTATGACACATGTGTCACTTCATTGGAATGCATTGCTCAAATTGGCAAATGCATCACAAAATGACATATGCGGCGTTATAACTCTTGAATGCAACACGATATTGCGAATGCATTGCACCTTCTCACAAATGCGTTACACATCCTTAGCCTTCTCTAAATACCCATTGCACTTGCATCGTGATGCATCAAATGCATCAAACGTGAATTCAAATGTGGCTTATGCGCATGCATATGCATCGCAACGTATCTGTTGTTCACACTAAAACCCTAAATTTGGCATGTAAATCAAGAAAATAACAAAGTGGGTTAGGGGTACATATCACTGGCTTTGAGCCCTCTAGCCGCTTGTAGGTCTATATGATCTCACCATGATGCTCAGTCATTGGAATCACCATCCTCGCAGAAGTCCTCTTCGCTCTGAGCTGTCAAATTTGCTAAAGTAAATAGTGAAATTGAATTGACTTTTAACCCTTTTTCAACCTATTTATAAAGTCAAAATGATATTTGTCAACTAGGTTATTACTAGAGGCCCTTTTGACCAACTTTGACCACCCCTTTGGCCTCTTTAAACATGTCAGAATCTGAAACCATCTGTGCCATTGTTTTTCTGGTCATTAAATTGACTTATCAAGACACTTTCCAAAAAATTTTGTTGCGGTCCAAAATTTGAAAAATTTCCCAAGGGGGCATCTATACTCCATACCTTTGCTAGGCCATGACTTTAACTTATTTTCTTTGTCACAATGCGACATGCTACATTATGACAAAGAGGGGAAAAATGTAGACATATAAAAATGACCTAGCCCTGCAAGCTCTATTTTACCACTTTCGTCCTAGCATAATCATGACATTTAATTATGTCCTCGGTCCACATTCGATTATTAATTAAATAATTTATACTTATTTAATTGATTTATATCTCTTTTATTCTTCATGATTATTAAATAAATAAATAATATTTATTTATTAAATACGTCATTAATTGTCTAAGTCTTCCCCTAATTAAATAAATTTCTTAATTTATTTAATTACCTTTATTCATTTATTCTTCCTAATTATTAAATAAATGAATTTCATTTATTTATTTAATATGTCACTAATTCTCATAATTAAATGAATTTATTAATTTATTTAATTATTAATCATATCCTCTAAATTAAATAATTATTTTTAATTATTTAATTGCCAAATTTAACATTTCACTCATTTTAAATAAATGAAATTATTTAAAATGATCTCACATTCTTGACTATTAGTTCATTTTAGTAAATAATCTGAAAATCGATTATTTATTATCACACAAAATCCATATTTTGAATTAATTTAATTCAAAATGGTAATATTCTTCTAAAAATCGAGCAATAGAGTAGATTCTTTATTTTCCAAATATGCTTTTTAGTTCAACTCTTATCTTATTGATTTTTTGAATCTCACAAATCAAGTAGTCTTTATCTTCTTGATTTTCGAAAATCTTTATCTTTTTGATTAATTATCTCATTTATTCTTGACCGCCAATTTGATTTTCTCAAATGTCATCTCGATCACTCATTTAATGATTTTGCCCTAACCCTGATTAGGGATTGTCACATGAAATCTTGTTCACAGATTTTAGGCTTTCACCAATTTTCAATCTCATCCGTCTGTCCAAAATTGCATTTTCTATAAAATGCCAATTTTTCTCACATTTTCAATTACACACACACATACTCACATACACATATGCTTGCATTTTATTTGTAATTTTGGCATATTTATCTTAAGCATAGTAGTCATTCATCATAGGCATAGACAATTTATGTCATTTTGGACATTCATATTCCAAATCCTTCAAAGCTTGTGTAGGACATAGTCTTTGTTGTCAAGTTGCTCGTACATTGAATATGAGGGAAACACATCTCTTAGCAAGTTAGAAGGTGTACTGGACGTCAGCCATGGAGATTGAAGACACTTAGTGAGGTTGTTTCATTTTGTGTTTTAATTTATATTTCCTTTGCTCTTCATTACTTTCTTTGGGTTTCTATAGTTAATATTTGATAATCTAACCTTAGAAAAATAACCCATTGATATAGGGGGAAATTTCCAATTTGATTTATCGTATGCGACAATTCTAGTGAATGGTCAGGAAGTTAAGTTGTACATGGAGCCAAGGATGAAACAAATTGTAGATTGTAAACCTCAAGATCAAGTCAATTTTTTTTGTGATGTGGATCTTGGGAATTTTAAGATAGAACCAACTCAGCCAGAATTAGTCAATGTTGATCCAATTGATAAACATGTTGCAAAAAACTGTGATGCTGTGTGGAAAATATACTTTGATGGAGCATGTAGCCAAGAAGGTAATGGAGCAAGAATAGTATTTGTTTCACCTGAAGGAGTTACATTTAAACATTCATTTTTTCTAGCATTTGAATGTACAAACAATATAGTATAATATGAAGCTTTATTAACAGGTTTGAATATGGCTATAAAAGATAAGATCAAGTTGTTAGCTGTTCTAGGGGATTTCGAGCTAGTTGTTTCTCAAGTTAAATCAAAATATGCAGCAAGACACAAGAGGCTAAAGCAGTATACGAATGCTATATAGGATACAATTGAATTGTTTGATGCTTTCTCTATTGAGTGGATTGATAGGTTGAAAAAAATAATGGTAGAATTTTTAGCCAATGTAGCATTAAGAAGAGATGGCATCATATTAGCAGCAGTGTCTCAAATTGAGTTCAAAACGAGACTCGATGTGCCTGGCAATATATATAGTTGGTAGGTGTAGACACTTAAAAATGACCTAGGCCTACAAGCTCTATTTTTACCATTTTCATCCTAGCGTAATTGTGACATTTAATTATGTCCTTGGTCCACATTCGACTATTAATTAAATAATTCATAATTGTTTAATTAATTCACATCTCTTTTATTCTTTATGATTATTAAATAAATAAATTTTATTTATTTATTCAATACATCTTTAATTTTCTAAAGTCTTCCTTGGATTAAATAAATTTGTTAATTTGTTTAATTACCTTTATCCATTTATTCTTTCTGATTATTAAATAAATAAGTTTTATTTATTTATTCAATATGTCACCAATTTCCATAATTAAATGAATTTATGAATTTATTTAATTATCGGTCATAATCCTCCAAAATTAAATAATTATCTTTAATTATTTAATTACTCAATTTAACATTTCCATCATTTTAAATCAATTTATTATTTATAATGATTTCGTTTTATTAACTATCACTTCATTTTGGTAAATAATCTGAAAAAGATTATTTATTGTCTCACAAAATCCATATTTTGAGTTGATTTAATTCAAATTGGCAACTTTCTTCCAAAAATCAAATTAAGTAAGCAGATTCTTGATTTTTCAAAATTTCTTTTTAGTCCACCTCTTATCTTTCTGATTTTTCAAATCTCATAAATCAGGTAGTCTTTATCTTCTTGATTTTTGAAAATCTTTATTTTTCTAATTAGTTATCTCATCTTTTCTCCACCATTGATTCGATTATCTCATATGACATCTTGAGCACTCACTTAAGGATTTTTTCCTAACCTTGATTAGGGATTATTAGGTTAAATCTTGTCCTCTAATTTTAGTTTCTATCAAACGTTGATCTCATCCATCCAATCAAAATTGTGTTTTCTATAAAATGTCAATTTTGTTCATAATTTAGGGACCACTTCGTTATTATAGGCATTATAGTCATTTATAATTCATCTTAGTCATTTATCACTGGCATAGGCATAATTTTATTTAAATCCTTCAAAACTTGCATAGGACAATGTCATAATCGTAATGCTCACACACTCAATCTGAGGGCATCAATCATACGCTACAAGCTAGGAGGTGTTATGGAGGTGATTCATGGAAGCTTCACCGATATCTGGTATAATCATTTCAATATTATTTTCTTTCATTGTGCTTCATAACTTCTTTGGGTTTATATTATTGATCTAATCATTGCTAACCTTAATCCAAAATTTAACCCATTGATACATTAGTGAACTTGACGTGAATTTATTTTTTTGTAGTTTCCATATAGTTTTGGTTTTCTATGTTTTGTTTTGTAGATACAGGTACAATGTGACACATCTGTCTTTTATTGTGACATATTTGCTACATCTCAACGCATTCACAAACCAAAATGCCACAACCAATCTGATGCACTGCACTTGTAGTAAAAAATGTTGCATTTGCACGATCGAGTCGCATATGATTCTTCAAACGACGCATCTAAATTCCTGAGCCGTATCTGCTTGTTAGACCAAAATGTAGGATTGAGCTACATTTGAAGCACAGAGCGACACATTCACTCTGTTGTGACGCATTGGGTTTTTGATGTTTTTTTGTTATTTTTGTTTCCTTTAGCATTCTAGTTTTATTTTTTGCATTCTGCATAGTATAGGTTTTCATGTTACTAATCAAGGTTTTTAGTGTGTGGAAGTTACGTTTCATGGGTCCAAAACTGGTGGATGAAACTACTAACTTGTGGTTTTGCAGCTCTGTTAGTCGAAGACTCATTTCTCAAACAACGTGTTTGCAATTTCTAGTGTAGAAAACACTTGCTTTGGTGCATTAAAATGAACATGTGCTTGATTCTGTTTGGCTGTGCTTGAAGGTGGTAGGTAATTATGCTCTCACCTTGTGAAAACTAGGTGATCAAAAAACTAGACCCACCTTATTTTTTTTATGTCACCCTCATGATTTAGTAATCGAAGTATCCTCTCCCCTTGCACTTTCGGGTGATCCTAGGTGTAAGAAAAATGGTTACTAACTCTAGAACTTGGGCCTGTTCTGGTGGGAAAAAGTACTCACCCCAAGATGACTCAGAACGGTAGCACCCTAAACCCAAGGGACTTCCAGCCAGTATACAAAAGTGGATTCTTGGGGAAAGCCCAAGAATCACGTGTATGGTTTCGATGAGATGGATCTAAAAGGGGACTCTCACCACATGGATCATGCCCTATGAACAAAATGACCGTATTAAAAAACTCTTGTTTTAGAGTCCAACCTTCTTTGGCCGTTGCTTGATATAGTGTAGGGTAGAGTATCATGCCCGAAGACACTCACTATTGATCCCCTTGAGTAGAGATAGCAATTCTTGGGAAGTCATTACCCAAAGAATCTGAATTTGGTGTGCTCAAATGATGTTAATGAGCCGTGGAGGGGAGACAATTCCACCAAAATTATAAGCTATCCGCTCTCGAGAAGGAAACATGTTTATCACCAATCTGGGGTATTTCGGTGGGCTCTATCAAGTATACAAACCCTTGGCCTATTGGCCTTTTAGGACTGTACTTGTCTTATGTGCGCTTGCTTAATTCTCAAAACATTGTGTTTGTTAAGTGTTTGTTGGATTTCTCAAACATTATTCACCACATTTACATTTCTAGACAAAAAATTCAACATTAGATAGATCAAATTTTCCTTCAAAACGTTAAGAAACTCAATTTTAACAAATTGTGTTGCATTTGTTGAACTGCATTCGAGTTTATGAGATGCAATCACTCTGTTAAACCGCATTTGACCTTTCAAACACAGCATCTGTATGTGTCATGATGCATCTAAACTTCACAGAGCCACATCTACCAAATTGAGTTGCATTTGTCAGTCCCAAAGCCACATTCGCTAAAACCAAACCACATTCACAATACTATGATGCATTCAAAGCTTAAAATAACGCAATTTCCTGTTAGAAGTTAAACCCTGATACAAAGTCAAATCTAAGTCTAAACTCTATCAATCATTTGTCAAAGACTATTTCCAAGGGGATTCTGTCTGAAACCAACTTTGAAGTTGCTCAATTTTTTTAATCATTAGTTTGACCATAGGCTTCATCTTTCAAATTTTAGTTGCATACATAAGGCATTAGCTTGACCCTAGGTTTTCATCCTTGCATAGTTTGGATTAGGTTAATGACACGATTTGCAACATCATTTCTTTCAAAACTAGGTTATCTTGGAATTTATTATCATTCCATTTTTCAGTCATTGTCCCTTTTGTGAGATTTTCCAACTCAACAGTCTAGTTAGGAAAAATCACTGGTCATCTTGACCTCATCATTTTGTCATTATCAACAAGTCCTTTAGTAACCAAAATTGAAAACAAAGATTGAATTTAGAAGTGTTTATGTATTATTTTCTCCAAATTGCATTCTAGGTTATACCTTGCATAGTTTTGATGCAGAGGGTCAGGGATTTTGAAAGAAAACACCAAGTTATCAGACTATCAATGGTTCACTCACAACCTTTCAACTAGACACCAACATGAAGTTAAAGCCTAAACTTTACATTCATGACTTATCTGCTTCCCTTGTGGTTCCAAATCACTTAAATGATCTCAAAGGACTTAACCAAACTTGACTCAAAAAGTTCTCAAGCCCTAACCCACTATTTTTAACAAAACTCACTTTTGCTGCTCAATTAGCCTTCTAGCCCTATTAGGCCTTTGGCGATGGATTCTTGACTTTTTCCACAAACTTTGCAAATGAGCCTCTAAACTAATGGTTGTTTCAGGTATGGATTGTGATGACAAACATCATGTCAACTCCTAGACATCACTTGTTTCAGACAAACTTTCTTCTAACCCTACTGTTTCCTCAAAATTAGGCCTAATTAGCCCTATTTTCCAAAGCAACCCCTCTTCAAATTTGTCTCTTGACCTTGAAAATCTCAATAGTCTTCCAAAACACTCCCAAACCAAATATTTTCACACTTTAAATCTTCTATGATACTCTTAACATACCCAATTACAAAACCCTCCCTAATTTGGCTTAAAACTAGGGCTTTTTGACTCTAGGGTTTCCAAACACTTCTAGGACTTAAATTTTAACTTTTCACCATTAATTCATCATGGCTAAACTATTTCAACTCAAAAGTATACCTCTTGTTAAGACATTTTATCCACTGCTATACCCTAGGGTCCACCTTAAATTCATTTTCCTTTGCCAATTCACTGTGCACACTCAGTTTTCCACCTTTCCTGCACATTTATTTGTTAGTTTCTGTTGGTACATGTTAGATTTGATCCATTTCATAAGTTTTTAGTCATAACACCCTATGAAATGGGTCATTTATTCATTTAAAACCCTCAAAACTGTGTAAATGTGTCTTTTCCTGTAGACAGTCAGCAATAAAACGTACAAGAATTGATTATTATTATCTTTCAGAGCATTTAATAGTTTGAAAACATGCAAATACCAATGCTTAATCCATCACATTGAATCAAACTTCAATAGGAAATCAATAGACTACCAAAGAGACACAAAATAATGCAAAAAACTGTAATTTACTGCCTTTTCTTGGAAACAGTCCGTACAAGTGATTCTCCTGGGGTTATAGATCAATTCCCAAACCGTCCCAACCAACTAAAGTTGGTTCCCGTTACATTAAATTTAATTAAACCCCTAAACTCACTTTCCATCCCAAACTAAAATTTGAAAATTTGAAATTACAAACTAGAGATTTATTAACATCTACCCTCTAAAAACTATTGGATATTCACTATCCAAGTTTATTTGACCTATTTAAAGCATAAGATCACTAATAAAAACCCCCTAGAACATAATTTACCCTTTACATTGAATTTTAACCTAGATTCCTTATCAGGAACCTTGAAACTTTGAGCATTCTCATTACACTTATTCAACCCAAATGCCATTATAGGCTCCAATAGATTATAATTGATGCTTTGACTTGTTTGGAAGGTCCTCTTGATCCCTGCACTCTCCTGGTTCTTGAAGTGCTCCTTGAAGGCCCTGGGTGCTCCTGCACCATTCTCCCCAGGAAAGAAAGAACTCTTGCCCCAAGAAGTGTCCCATGTGTTGCCACCAAAAGACCTTTTGTTCTCGTGTATTTTCATCTTCCAATGAGCAGGTATGTATTCCCCCAAAGTCACTCTCTTTCTCTTCTGCCAATCTTCATTCTTAACATTTATCATATGAGAACCAAACTAAGGTCTGGTTTGTCCTCTTTGCTGCTTGAGAACAGTAAGTTCTTATGCCCTGCTCCTGCCCTCATTCCACTGCCTCCTTTGTGAAAGAACTCCACCATTAACACCATCATTTATAGGGCATTCAATGCCTCCAACCCTGATACTATCCAAATCCCACAAGGTCTGGTTTGAAGGACTGTCCACCTCATAAACCTACTGCAACTTGTCTTTTTTTAGCTTACCGATGCCTTCCCCTGTTTCACCCCGCTTATTCACCTGCAAAATCTTCTCAAAAAAAAAAAAAACTATCATTAGACTGCTCCAAAGGCAAAGGAACCAACTAATATTTAACATTTCCCTTGTGAACCAAATAGGTGTTAAGAAACCCATCATGCAAAGTTCTTCTAACATACTGCCATGGCCTCCCCAGGATAATATGACCACAAGTCATTGGAATGACATCACAAAGCACTCTATCATGATATGAACCAATTGAGAAATCAACAAAAGCTCTCTTACCAATCTCTACATGCTGTCCTTGAGTTACCCAATTGGCCTTGTAGGGAGTAGGGTGATCAAAAGTTTCAATCCCTAGCTTGGTTACCATATCAAGTGAAACTAAATTGCTATGTGACCCTAAATCTATGAGCAATCTGTAGATCTTACCATGATTGAGGCAATTTGTTTTGAAAATAGTTACCTTTGGCTCTTAATGAAGTCTTTCTCCTTGCTTGATCATGAGAAACTCACCATTAGTCACAAGGTCTGCCATGAATGTTTTTGGTTCCTCCTTCTTATCTTCTTCTTCTTGTACCAAGTTAGCTCTCCTTTCTCGGCCTTTATCAGCTTGTTCCCACTTAGGACACTTGAAGGAAGGATGCCCTAGTTCATTGCAATTGAAACATCTACCTGTGAATGGTCCTCTACCTTGTCCAAATCTGCCTCCTCCTCTTGGAGTGTATCCACCTCTTTGATCCGAAAATATCTCTTTACCCTTGTCATTGCTGCTTTTATCATTACTGCCTTGACCTTGCTCTCTATTACCCCTGCCCCTGCTTGAACTACCTCCTCTGCCACCATTGTTTGATCTTTCTTGCTTCCTTTTCACCTTTTCTTCTGCTCTAATGGACAACTAAAAACATTCTCCTAATGTCCTTGGCAATTGCAAACCAATCTCATCTTGCAGATTGTACCTCAAGCCATTGATGTACCTGACTATTTTCTCATCTTCTTCCTCATAACCTCCTCTGATACTAAGCTTGTGAAATTGCTCAATATAGGACATAACATCCAAGTCCTTTTTCTTTAAATTCTGCCTCATCCTTTTCACATGAATGGTATAATTAGATGGTAGGAACTGCTCCTTGACCAAACTCTTCATCCTTTCCCATGTAGAGACTTTTGCCAATCCTCTAGCCAACCTATCATTCTAAAAACTTGTCCACCATGTCAATGTTGTGCCTCTCAACTTGGTTTTAGCAAACTTAACCTTCCTCTCTTCATCCATCTCCTCAAATTCAAAGTATTTTTCTAAGGCATCAAGCCATCCCAGCACCTCCTCACTATCCATCTTCCCTTGATAGATAGGAAAATCTATGTGACTCTTCCCTCCATGACCTTGTACTACTTTCAACAACCTCACTAACCTCCTTTCCTTAGGGTCCTCTATATCATCTGCTTGTTGTTCCTGATTTACCCTCACATGCTCTTCATCTTCATCATTGTTTTCTTGGTCTTCTTGTTCTTCTCTTCTCCTTATCCTCTCAAGGTTATTGATCCTTTCCTACATAGTGTCTCTCTCTCTTCTCCATTGCCTTTCTTCTCTGGCTCTTGTTGCTTCTTGTTCCCTTCTTTCTCTTCTCTCCCTCTCTAAGATTTCCTTCAACTCTTCCAACTCTCTTGCCAATTGATTCTTTGGTGCCATTGCTATTTCTCCAATCCCTAAAGCACCTACTCACTACTCTGATACCACTCTGATGTAGAGGGTTAGGGATTTTGAAAGAAAACACCAAGTTATTAGACTATCAATGGTTCACTCACAACCTTTCAACTAGACACCAACTTGAAGTTAAAGCCTAAACTTTACATTCATGACTTATTTGCTTCCCTTGTGGTTCCAAATCACTTAAATGATCTCAAAGGACTTAACCAAACTTGACCCAAAAGGTTCTCAAGCCCTAACCCACTATTTTGAACAAAGCTCACTTTTGCTGCTCAACTAGCCTTCTAGCCCTATTAGGCCTTTGGCGATGGATTCTTGAATTTTTCCACAAACTTTGCGAATGAGCCTCTAAACTAATGGTTGTTTCAGGTATGGATTCTGATGACAAACATCATGTCAACTCCTAGAAATCTCTTGTTTCAGACAAACTTTCTTCTAACCCTGTTGTTTCCTCAAAATTAGGCCTAAGTAGCCCTATTTTCCAAAGCAACCCCTCTTCAAATTTTTCTCCTGACCTTGAAACTCTCAATAGTCTTCCAAAATACTCCCAAACCAAATATTTTCACACTTTAAATCTTCTAGGATACTCTTAACATACCCAATTACAAAACCCTCCTTAATTTGGCTTAAAACTAGGGCTTTTTGATTCTAGGATTTCCAAAAACTTCCAGGACTTAAATTTTAACTTTTCACCATTAATTCATCTTGGTTAAACTATTTCAACTCAAAAGTATACCTCTTGTTAAGACAGTTTATCCACTGCTATACCCTAGGGTCCACCTTCATGCATTTTCCTTTGCCAATTCATTGTGCACACTCGGTTTTCCACCTTTCCTGCACATTTATTTGTTAGTTTCTATTGGTACATGTTAGATTTGATCCATTTCATAAGTTTTCAGTCATAACACCCTATGAAATGGATCATTTATTCATTTAAAATCCTCAAAAATGTGTAAATCTATCTTTTCCTGTAGACAGTTAGCAATAAAACATACAAGAATTGATTCTTATTATCTTTCAAAGCATTCAATAGTTTGAAAACATGCAAATACCAATGCTTATTCCATCACATTGAATCAAATTTCAATAGGAAATTAATAGACTGCCAAAAAGACACAAAATAATTCAAAAAACTATAATTTACTGCCTTTTTCTTGGAAACAGTCCGTACAAATCCTTCAAAACTTCATCAACCTCCATACAAGTGATTCTCCTGGGGTTATAGGTCAATTCCCAAACTATCCCAACCAACTAAAGTCAGTTCCCATTACATTAAAGTTAATTAAACCCCTAAACTCACTTTCCCGCCCAAACTGAAATTTGAAAATTTGAAATTACAAACTAGAGATTTATTAACATCTACCCCCTAAAAACTATTGGATATTCACTATCCAAGTTTAGTTGACCTATTTAAAGCATAAGATCACTAATCAAAACCCCCTAGAATAAAATTTACCCTTTACATTACATTTTAACCTACATTCCTTATTAGAAACCTTGAAACTTTGAACATTCTCATTACACTTATTCAACCCAAATGCCATTATAGGCTCCAATAGATTATAATTGATGCTTTGACTTGTTTGGAAGCTCCTCCTAACCTCTGCACTCTCCTGGTTCTTGAAGTGCTCCTTGAAGGCCCTGGGTGCTCCTAGACCAACTTTATTCCCATAAATCCCAAAAAATTATTTATCCTCATCGTCATTTTGAACCTAGACCTTGTATTTATCATATTAAGTCCTTAGTCAACATTATCATCTTAGTCATCATCACCTAGTAATCCTAGTTGGCATTTTCTTTAGAAAACATAGTCTTGCATTGACATTCTTTATCGAAAATCCAAAAAAAAAAAACATAGGCTAGCATCATCCTCACATTTAGTTGTCATTCTCATTAGGTTCATTTGAGAAATCTCATTTTATTGTGGAAACTAGACTCCAAAAATAGAAACAACAAATGGAAAATTTTGGACAAGACTCCACTTCCAATATTAACAATCTCACGTATGAACCAAATTGGACATTTGACAATCCATTTTCCAATACAAATAATCAACCTCTCACGACCATACCATCCTCGTCAAATAGTCCCTTTGAACCATTCTTATGTAAGGATGAATATAGAAAAATACTTGAGGAAAACCTAGAGGTAGCAGCACAAGACCCAGAGGCCTCTCAATTTGTGGAGCAAATGGTCCTATATGACAAAGACAGATATTTAGTCATACTCTTAAGTCAAGGAGCCAAATTACCTCAAGGATTCAACATTAACACATTGAGACCAACATCTTCAGACCCTAATGTCAACAATGTGCATAACATGGAAAATAATGGTCAACCTCCAAACACTATGAGAAATACTTTCTTTGACACTATAACGATAGTGCATGCTACATACAACATTCCAAACACCTCCAACTCCATAAACACTACATCTATTGGAGGATCACAATCTGTCACAGTGCCCACAATATCCACAACACTGTCACAATCTGTTGGAACCACCTTTGGCTCTACGACAATGTGGGCAAGTTACTCCAATCCTCTTTTTACCAATACGGTAAATGCCACAGGGGCATCATCAAGTCATACAAATCCCCCTTTGACAGCTACATTGAATACCATGAGTACACCTTCGACATATCCTCTCATTGGTATCTCACAAAATCCTTAGGGTGGGGGTAAATGACATATTTATTCAAGGACAACAACAAAATGTTAACACATCAACATAGTCAAATGTCATAACCTCCCAAGGACAAAATATGAACAGTCACCTTGTACAAACCCAACAATTGGGACAAGGTAGTCAAAACACATAGCCCATGGCATCACTCATGCATCAAAATATTCATGGTCACCATATTCCCCAAATATCAACCCAAATGGCTAGGGGACACATCCCAACATACTCATCACACATTCATAGTCACCAACATACCCCCAATCAAAGCTTTCAATACCAACAACACACAAATTTGAACACATCATACATACCACAACAACCCATCCCTTAACAACATGCCAACATTCACTCACAACAAATGGGGACTTATGGCATACCAATCAATCCTATGTATTGGACCACCAATGACCCTATAATGGATGCCTTACATGCAAGAATAATGGGTGTAGAGAAGACCATAGAAAACATACATATATCTGGCAAAAAATCAGAAGTGTCATATGATCTAAACGTATATCCTTTCGACATGAACTTATATATGCTAGCATTTCTTTCAGGATATGTGCCACCCAATTTTAGAAAATACAGAGGAAAGACAAACCCCATCGAACATGTACGTGAGTTTGCAATCAATTGTATGGACATCACCTATGAACAAACATACTTGATGAGAATTTTCTCTAAAATTCTTATGAGTCCTACCCTTGAATGGTTTTCCACCAAAAAGGACATCAAAACATGGGATGAGCTAAGAAAAAAATTCATAAAAAATTACACATACAACATTGACATGGGCACCTCTATTACTAGCTTGTGCAATATCATGCAAGAGGATGCTTGTGAGACATTCATCCCATTCTTTCAAAAATGGAGGAGTCTAGGTAGTTGGTGTCACATTGACATACCTGAAAGGGAAAAGGTGTACATGTTCGTTCAAACACTTTTGGGCCGCCTAAAATATGCATTGCAAGTGCATTGTTGCACAACCTTCACGAACGTAGTTGAAAAAGGGGTCCAAATTGAGAAATCCCTTATCACAAAGGGAGAGCTAAGGTATGGTCCCAAAAAGACAAATTCAAATCCTCCCACCAACAAGAATAAATATTGGGTCAAAAATAAACTTGTTACAAATGATGGTGTTGTTGACACCAAGACTGCAAACATTGTGGGTCCTCTACTGGCCCTAAAAGGGGTTCAACAACAAAACAAACCAACAACGACATTGACACCCCATACCAATGTCCCTTCAAACAACTAGAGTAGCTAAAATAATCAGGGATAATACTGTTAGATGTGACAATTTCCTAGGGGTCACACATATTTGGGTGAACCCATTGAGGAAGTCCTCAAGAAATGTCTTCAGAATGGTATCATCACACTTCAAGAACCAAAACCTTATGACCCATGATAATTCAAACCAACATGGTGGGATGATAATGTATTTTGCGATTATCATTGTGCAAAAGGACATAAAACTTCTACCTGTCAAAAATTGAAAAACCTAGTACAAGACCTTATTGAGAGTTGTATCATTGAGGTAGGTGGATCAAAATTTTCCTCCAATTCAGATCATACTATTCATAAGAACCCACTGCAAGACCATGGTTCTAATAAGGCTTCCACATTAGGTCCACAGATAAACAATAATCAAGCTAACTTTGCCTACACCAAGTATGACTATTCTTTTGGACCTATTATAAATAATATCCGAACTAATGACGAATACATCAATACCATTACAATCAAGAGAGAACCCCAATGCAATGCTACTACTTGAAGTGGCAAGGTCACCATAGCTGGTCTACCCCCGCTAGGCAACCCAAAATCACCATAGCTAGCCCATCTCCTAAATAGTCACAACCCGCCTCAACGACAAAGCAAGGGCAACCTAAGAGTTAGTTTAACCTTATCTACCAACTTGGAAAAACTCCCGTGCAAATTTCTATACTCAATTTTCTTTGCATATCTCCCACACATAAGGATATACTAGATAAAACCTTGCAAGAGTCGGCAGTCCCTAAAGATATTGATGTCAACCAATTTGAGACCATGGTGGGATATCTCACTATGCCTCACCACATCACCTTCTCTAATCAAGACTACTCGTCACCTAAGATTAAACACAATGATGCATTACACATTGAAACTTTTGTCCATAAGCATAAGGTTAGAAGAGTTTTAGTAGATGGCAGAGTAGGATTGAAGATATGCTCCTTAAAACTAGTTAAGGCTCTAGGATTTTTTGATGCGTGCATAGACTCTACAAAGATTATAGTGATCAAAGCATATGATGACGAAGAATTCCCTTCACGAGGCATTCTTTCTCTTCCTATAAGAGTGGGACCGGTCATTGTGGATACAACTTGCTAGGTCCTGGATCTTGAATTACCCTACAACATTTTGCTCGGCTGTCCATGGATTCATTCCCTAAAAGTCGTACCCTCCACGTATCACCAATGCTTAAAGTTCCCTTTTGATGGCACAAAAATCACTATATATGGAGACCCTGACCCTTTCCAATATTGCACCAACCTAAGGCGTATTTCTAAAAATTGAGTGCCCATCAACTGAGAAGCTCCTAACCCCTCTTCTTCTAAGTACATTGACCTATCCACACTCACACCATCTTCCACGTCCACTCCGTCCACATCCTCCACCACGCCACCCTCTTCTGCACTTCCTAAGGATGAATCCAATGTCATGATCTAGGACCTAGGATGTGGAGAATTTAAACTACATATGACATATAGCATCACAAAAATACCCAAGTCTCCAAGAGTCTATCGATGACCATGATTCAAAATAGAACCCAAGGAAATTTTCAAAGTTCCACCTAAAATAGTTTTCATAAAATGGGGAGACATGAGTAATGAAGACCTTGTTGATATTATAGGATGGCTCTATAAGGAAATGGCAGACCTACCACCATTACCGGTCAAGAAATATGGCAAGGGATATGACATGATGAAAGCTAAAGGCTACAATGGCACTAGTGGCCTAGGCAAAAATAAATCTAGACGAAGAGAGCCCATAGAACCTTTCAAAATACCAAAGTATCTTGGACTAGGGTACGGATTGCCTAACAATGATGACCGACATACTAGTGGAATTTTGAGTGAACGAGTGCATGCTTTGAAAAGTGTCGAGATCGCTAAGGAAACCTTCACTGAAATTGACTCCCAAGAGTGGGAATTTGGCTCCAAAAGATCCTTAAGTGACTGTTCCCTCGATGATTTGTTTGTTGAAATGGGGGAACTCACCTCTAAACAAAATTTTTGGCAAACATTTAAAATTGATCAAGCACCCAATAGTCAAAGTCCCATTACCATTCCCCATGACATACAAGACCCAACATCTAAATCCCATCATTCCAACCCATCTGAATTTCCAAATGACACTGAAAAACACAACGTTGAGTCCTTCACCCCTTATTTTGACATCAAATATGAGACTAGTGAAGGGGAATATTGGATAGAGTCTGATGTAGAATTGGATGATGATAATTTCATCTAAAATATCTCTAAATCCATTTGCATGCTTTTTGCACCCTCCCCTCAATTCACCAACACTGACGATGGCATTTCCCTAGTTTACCCTCAACTAATCGATTGGGACCAACAAGGTCCACCAGTCCTAGACACCTTTTAGAATAATGAGGCTATTGTAGAATTTATGGGATTATGTGAGGGCATACCCAGTGGTGATCACAAGGTAGTATTCTCTATTGACCTAGATTGTGCAGCCTACTTTGGAGAGATTGGTCCATCCTCTAGTCGCAAAAGTAAAAGTAAGAATAAATAAAAAAATGAAACGTCTTTAGGTGAAAATCGAAAGGCACCTTCTGGAGGAAAAAAATTAAAAATAAAGGATGTATCTATGGGTGAAAACCTCTCCGAGGTGCCCAAAGATGGAGGATTGGACTTTCTTCCTATAACACAAGAGAAATCAGCTATGCTTATAGAGGACACCCTTGGAGACAACATATCAACAGTAGAGGTTCCCAAAATGGTCCTCTTCGCTACATCACTGATTGAAGAAGAGAGACCAAAATTTCACAAGTTCTTTGCAAAATGTTAAATCAACTTCGCATGGTCCTATGTTGACATGCTAGGATTAGATCTAGAACTGGTTCTGCACCATTTACCACTATTTCCCAAAGCCAAACTAGTAAAGAAAAAGTTACGTAAAATCCATCCTTAGGGCACTCTATTGGTCAAGGCCGAATTGAAGAAAATTCTAGATGCTGGATTCATAAGGTCTATTGATTATTCCGAATGGATATCTAACCTTGTGCAAACAATGAAGCCAAATGGAATGATCAGAGTTTGTATAGATTTTAGAGACCTCAACAAAGCATGCCTAAAAGATGACTTTCCTCTGCCAAATATTGATATCATAGTCAACCTCATAGCAAGATATGAGATGATGTCCCTTATGGATAGTTTCTCTAGCTACAATCAGATTTGTATTGCCCCAGAAGACCAACATAAAATAACATTCACTTGCCCTTGGGGCACATACTGTTGGAATGTCATGCAATTTGGTCTTAAAATTGTAGGTGCCACATATTAGAGGGCTATGACTACAATCTTTCATGACATGATGCATAAAATCATGGAAGATTACATAGATGACCTTTTGGCTAAATCAGTTACAAGAAAGGATCATCTAAAAGTACCAGACACAATTTTCAAGAGACTAGAAGAATATAAAGTTTGATTGAATCCTAAGATGTGTCTTTGGTTTAACATCAGGTAAACTCTTGGGATACATAGTTTCTCAGAGAGGCATTGAAGTTGATCTAACAAAAGTCAAAGCCATCATGGACATGCCTCCTCCTAGAGGAATAAGTGAACTAGGACATTACCGGGTAGGGTACAATCTATTCCTCGCTTTATAGCATAATTGGCTGACAAGTGCCACCCATTCAAATATCTTCTACACAAAGGTATCCCCTGTGTGTGGACAGATAAATGCCAAGAAGCCTTTCAACACATAAAAGACTACCTACTGTCACCTCCAGTCCTCATGCTGCCCATTCATGGAAAACCATTGATCCTATACATCTCAACCACTAATTCAACCTTTGGGGCATTGTTAGCACAAAACAAACATGAAGAAAAAGAAAGAGCCATATATTACATCAGTCGAACACTGATCAGGTATGAACTAAACTACACATCTATTGAACAAGATTGTCTAGCAGTTGTATTTGCAACAAAGAAACTAAGAAATTATATGTTAAGTCATTAGACACAACTAGTAGCAAAGATCGACCCCCTCAAACATCTATTAAGTTGGGAAACATTAATAGGACATTTGGAAAAATGGGTCATGATTCTGAGCGAATATGATATTTAGTATGTAGAAAGAAAGGCAATAAAAGGAAAAGTCATTGTAGACTAGTTGGTGGACACAACTTTACAAAGTGATCATCCATTAGTGACTAATTTTCCAGATGAGCCAATATTCCATATGGAACCTAAGTCACCTTGGTGACTCTACTTTGACAGATCACACACAAATCATGGATCGGGGGCAGGGATCCTATTCATCACCCCTCAAGTAGACTCCATTCCTAAATCTTTTTGCATAGGTTTCCTGTACACAAATAATGTGGTAGAATATGAGGCACTGGTTGCAAGACTTAGAATGGAAATAAAAAGGAAAATCAGAGCATTACATGTCTATGGGTATTCTCAACTCATCATCAACTAGGTTAATGATGACTACGACACAAAAGATGAGAAGACGATACCCTACAAATGGATGGTTGATAGTTTCCAAATGTACTTTCATATGGTAACTTTTGAACAAGTTCTGAGAGCATAGAGCAAAGCAACATATGCCATGGCTACAATAAGCTCTCTCCTTGACATACCAAGCAACATGCCTCAACTGGAATTTCTAATAGAACAATTTTTGGTTCCTACCTATGACATTCCAAAGTTAGAGATGGTTTGTGAACTTGTTGGTCCTAACTCTCCCTAGTACCAAGATATTTATGACTACCTTAAGTACCAAACCATTCCACCTAACTTGTGCAATAACCAAAGGAAGTCCTTCATCTGAAAAGCTGCAAGATATGCCATCATTAGTGACATCCTCCTTAGATATCTCGACACCAACGAAGCACGTACAACCTTATGCAAAGTACATGATGGTATATACAGATCTCATTCGAGTGGTCCTACTCTAGCCAAGAAAGTAACGAGACTTGGTTACTACTAGCCAACCATTGAAAAAGATGCACTAGAATATGTCAAGACTTGTCACCAATGCTAGATTCATAGTGATTTGATTCACACTCCAGCACAAGAACTTCAGCCAATCACTTCTCCTTGGCCCTTCGCACAATGGGGACTCAACCTCATGGGTAAGATCCATCCTACGTCATCCATTGGCCACAAATTCATCATCACTGCCACTGAGTATTTTATGAAGTGGATTGAAGCCATCCCACTGACATACATAACCAAAAAACAAATATCCAAATTCATTCTTAACTACATCATTTGTTGGTATGGCCTTCCGCAATCCATCATCACTGACAACGAATGTCTCTTTAAAAACCAAGATGTTCATGAGTTATGTGAGTGATTCCATATCCAAACTCATTTTTCATCTCCAGATTACTCACAAGGAAACAATCAAGTGGAGGCATCAAATAAAACCATTGTTAAAATCCTCAAAAAGACTATCAATGACGTTGGTCATGACTGGCATATACAACTCAACCCTACTCTATGGGCTTACCACACCAACATTTGCACACCTACAGGAGCCACTCCATTTACCCTAGTCTTTGGAGCTAAGGCCATCTTGCCCATCGAGGTTGAAATTCCTTCTTTACGAGTCTCCTTGAAAGGTCTAACTGATGATGAGGAGTATAGACAATCGCGCCTACATGAGCTCAAGATTTTAGAAGAAAGAAGAGAAAATTCCTTGAACCATCTACAAGTGTATCCAAACTATCTTTTTCATAGTTAGAATAAGAAGGTTATGGTTAGGAAATTTGACATTGGTGACTTAGTCCTCATGCAGAATCTAAAGAACCAAGCTGACAAAGAGAAGCCAAGAAAGTTTGAACCAAATTGGTTGGGTCCTTACATCATTATATCTTCTTTTGGTTCTGAAGCATATCAACTAGCTACTCTAGAAGGTGAACAATTGATAGAGCTTATCAATAGTCTGCATCTCTGAAATTTATATGCATAACATCAGGAGATCGAGCTAAAAATTGAAAAATACCAAAAAATTGAAAAATGAAAAAAATCATTGCCTTGATGAAAACCTGGCAAACAGGTGTCTTGGAAACACCAAAAAAATAGAAAAATGACAAAAATAGTGAAGAAAAATAATTCTCCAACTGTGAAAACTTGGCAAACAGACGCTTTAGATAAGTACCACAGAAAAAACCTGGCAAACAGGCACCATGCATAATCAATCATTGCTCTGCCATCTACTATTACTTTATCTTCCTAGGCCTAGGATGAAGTACATTTTCTATCACCACCATGACATCTTCCATGAAATTATACCTTTCCACTCATGGTTGATAAACGGTTGATATCAAGTCCTCAATACTGTCCATTCGGTACTCCAAGCACATCCCTTTCACATCCTTTAAAATTGGCTGTCTTAGACCTAACTAGGGGAAAAAATTTTATCATGTAACTATAGTGGATACCACGCATAGTTTTGGAAATTGCTAAAAAGTCCTGAAAAAAGACAAAAACATCAGAAAAAGTCCTAAAAAAAGACAAAAACATCACAAAACCTCCTAGAGAAAGACCTAAAAATAAAAAAATGTCTTGAAGAAAGACCTAAGAATCAAGAAACATCCTAAAGAAAGACCTAAAAATAAAAAAATTCCTGAGGAAATCACAAAAAATGTCAAGCTGTCTCGAAATCAAAAAAATGGAGTCATTCTTGGTCAAGTCTGTCATTTATCCAAACTACATTGTCTCTGTGCATTTACTACATAGGAAAGACTCATTTTCGAGTCCTTGAGACATTAGGTCTTTAGGTTTGTCAAAATAAAATCATGATCATCAAGACAAAGTCATTCATTGTATCAAACTATGAGGTCTCTGAGTGCATGACATAGGAAAGGCCATCTGTTGATGAGCCCCCGAGGCCACACTAGGTCGGCCCATTAGGGTCATGGCATTACACTGGAACACACGTCAAAATGTCTTTAAGTTAAAGAAAATTAGTTTCCAAATGTGAAAAATCTTAAAACAAATTATGGCAATCATTTATTCAAACATGACAATTTTATTACCATGACATATCATCATATGGACAACACAAGTCAAAAGTTGGTCAAATTTCGGTCAAACACAGTCAAACTATCAACTCTTGGTTATTCTTTTAGATGTTTCCTTCTGAAGCATAGCCCCAGTCATTTATGTCTTAGGATGTGTCCTACCTAGGCATTGTCATTGTCATCTGACATTTTGAGGGATCCGCTTGACATTTAAGGATCACTCTTCTCGACATTAAAGTTCTTTCAAATGTGTCCTTCTGAAGAACAAAACTCTGTCATTTATTCCTTAGGATGTGTCCTTCCTAAGCATTGTCATTTGTCAATGGGAATTTTGAGGAACCCCTTTTTGGCATTGGGGGGATAAATCCTCTCGACATCAAAATTATTTAGGATGTGTCCTTCTTGAACTTGTCAATCTTCGATATTCGTCATCTTGGCATCGTCAAAACCTTGACACCTAGCAACTCGACATCATTAAAACCTGACATCTTAACAATAGGACAATGAAAATACAAATGCACTTGGCAAACACTTAGCACTTGTTTTTTGACTTTCATCATGTTACTAGTTTTTCAGTGAGATCTTGATAACAGGATTTAGAAAAACAATGATATTTCATGAATGTCTTATCTTGTCTTTGGGTTTAATTATCTTGTTACTAGTTTTTTAGCGAGATCCCAACAACAGGATTTAGAGAAGTAGCGACGTATCATGACGTTTCTCTTAACTTGTTGACACGCATGATTACTATTTTCTCAGTGAGGTCCCAATTGTGGGATTTAGAAAAACAACAGTGTACCATGGTAATGGCTTTATTTTTGTATTTTGACAATCATGCTGCTAGTTTCTCAAGGATGTCCTAGAAACAGGATTTAGAGAAGCAACCACATTTCATGAATTGTCATTTTTGTCTTTTTTTTCTTGTGGGGGGTTATGACAAATAGACTGGGGCAATTGGGCTCTCGATATGAGTCGTGATCATCCTTGTCTATGACTGCTTGTCTTATGTGATGGTACGACCTTGCACACCTTGATCTATGTCATATCATGGTGTTTATTGGCCATTACAATAGTATGCCCAATGATGATTAAGAGCAATAAATATTAAAGTCCTACGGAAAAGTTTTGAAGGATTTGGTCTAGAAACTAACATGCATCTCCTTTGGTTTGGTCATCTTCTCTCGTCCATCTCACAATGATATCCTGTGACATACAAAAACATAAGTGCATACATGATCATATAAACATTGCATTAGGTCCATACATACATCATCCATGGCATTACATCATATAACATTTCATTGCATATCACATTCACATAACCATAAATGTGGCATCCATTCCAATAAATACAGTATGCATATCATTATCACCATCACAAAATCAACATAAGATACAAATATGCATTGCATCATCATGGCATCATAATCATAAGCAAGCACCATAGGATATACATGATACATGATAAATCAACATCATAAATAAAGCATCACATTGCATATATCATAATGCATAAATCACATAGCATTGGATAAGACACATGTAGGCCAATTGAAAACTACATCATCATATAGCATCATCTTAAAAATATACAATGTCACAGGATGGATTCAACAAATATCCCAAAAATGGAGCTCTCAGGCTCAATAATCTATACATAAAGTTTCATAACAATGAACCAAATGTAGCAAGCATGCCCCTAGGATAGGCTCTCATCATCCCCTCGTGGCAAAGAGTGTAGCAGTTGAGGATCTGTGACTGGTGCTGAGACAATGGGTGGACCTGTAATAGCCTCTGTCTGTGCAACCAATAGAACTGACACTGACGAAATCATCTTCACAGTAATAGACACCTGTGATGTCATTGCAGCTTGGCTCTATGAGACTAAAAAATCTACCACTAATGACTGCCTCTGTACTGACCTCTACACTAAACCAATAGACCTATGAATGTCACTTGAATGATGACTCAAGGAGTGCCTACGTGAGTGGTGGGACCTGTGCCCTGATGTGTGCCTTGAGGAGGTGGATCCTCCTATACTGGTATGACTTCGGCTGCCACTAACACTCCCTGATCTGTGTCCACTACCTATCCTCATCTGCGACCGAAACAATGTAGGATCTCATCACTCAGGGGGCACTACCTACTCATATAGTGTCTTGTACTATCCCAATCTCATGATCACCCTATCCAGCTCACGAGCAATATCCCCAGAAGGCCATGTGCATATTGCTACAAAATCTACGCACCATTGAGCTGAGTCCTACTGACAGATCACTACCTAATCCCACTCTACCCGAGCTACCTCTAACTCTACCTGCAGAGCCCTGACTTGTGCCATGCTCTCATCTAGCCTCCTCTATAGGTCATCCACCTTCTGATCTGTTGTGGCATCCTGGGGAAATGTCGAGGAGGATGGTATCTCCTCCTCCCCCTCCACCATTTTCCATCTGAGTAGTCTCTCAGCCTCATCCATGGCATCATTTTCATCGTCATCGTCCTCTGTGGCATCCTCTCCACCAACTCCCTAATCCAAAGGAACATCCACGGCTACATCCTCCTCCTGTCTCATCTCCTCATCCTACCTCAGCTAATCCTCCTCTGCCATATCCTACTCTTGTCTCTCCTCCTCTGCCACATCCTCTACCTTTCTCTCCTACTCTGCCAATTGCTCCTCCTATCTCTCTTACTTTGCCAATGGCTCCTCCTATCTCTCCCACTCCTCGGCCACCTTTGGGATAGTATCTATTGCTACTCTTGCCACATGTGGGCGCACCCTTCATTCCTATCTTTGACCATCTCACCTCTGTCTCTGGCCATCTCCTCCCTAATCTCCATCATCCCCATCATCTCCATCCCGCCCTCCATCCCTACCTCCATCCTGGCCTCCATCCCTACCTCCATCTCGACCTCCATCTCTCCCCCCACCTCCATCCCTCCCCCGGCCTCTGCCTCTATCACCACCTCTGCCTCCTCGCCTAGCCCTTGACACATGTGGTATGAATGACCTCCTATCTATGGGTGTTGGCCCATCTAGATCTGTCAGTCACATGGGTCTATGGGCCTGCCACCATAGGTCATAATCTGCTATGGTCCCAAGATCTGCAATCCCACCTCTCCATCCCCACTGTTGGGATCCTATCCCATTGATCTACTACTTGGAAAACACTACGGGAATGGTTGCCCCCCAAGCATACTCTTTGGAGGACTGGGAATACTCGGTGGTGCCTACAGGAACACCTTGATGCTCTCCAAACTATCTAAGGAAATGTTTTGGTAGATACATCTCGATAATTAGCTAGCTTTGTACGGTCCTACCAATCAAGTATCAATACTATCTGCATAGACTAAGATGGTCCACCTCATCATCCCACTGCTGGAAGTCTTTGTAGGGCCTCCAAATAAATGACACCATCGTATCGATCTGATGCTACCACCAACCTATCTCGCCCATCTGTGTCTGTTGTAAGGCACCAGCATAGTAGTAGGCATAGGGCATCCCCTCGGCCAACTATGGTCTCTGAATGAGAGGTCAAAATATAGCTATGTGCTCCCAGGCCCAAGTCATCATCAATGTTGTGCCACATGAGATGCTCTTTGCCCACCTGTAGGTGACTTCATGGAGCTGGTGGTAGAGTGTACCCAATAAACATGAGCCTCAGGCATACACTGTCCTCTCTCATCTCATGCCAACTAAGATGTCTCCCCAAGCGATAGGGAAGCCATGTCTGCGATGATCAGGAATCAATATCCTGCCAATAAGTGTCACTAAGAAAGCATTAAAATGAGCATAGTGCTCTGCCATAAACTCCTAGTGGATCTCATATCCTTGGATGTCGAGTCCTGAATCCTCATCTCGATAGTATGCCCTGAAGGTCTGCTCACCATGGCGAGGGTCATAGATGATCCACTCTCCTCGGATCGACACCCATAGAATGTGGTACACATCCTCCAGTGTGATGGTCACCTCACCTGTCGGTAGGTGAAAAGAATAGGTCTCAAAGTGCCAACACTCGCATAGCACAATTAGAAGTCCCTTATTAGCTCGAATAGTGGGCATATAGGCAACATAGAATAAACCCAATGACATCAATCATCACTGCTCTCGCGGGCTCAGCTGGTTGACAAACTAGAAGGTTGTCGGTCTGCTCTCTCTCATGTAAATAGGGGCAAGTTGTCTCTGCACAAAGCCAAAAAAATGCATCAGTACCTTCTAGACAATTGTCGGTATCATCAAAAAGCATTTTAAATTTTAGAAGCATCAAAATTAGCCATGGTCAAAGAGAAAGTCAAATGCATCGCATTGACTGCAATTGCATAGCGAAACAACACTTGCATCGTTTCATACATCAAATGTATCTCGACATGTCGATTGTGTCATTTTGAAAATCAAATACATTGCATCAGGCCACTTGCGGTATGATATCTAACACATGCGACACTGCATTCGAATGCATCGCTCAAACATGCAATTATGTCACAAAACAACAAATACGGCATTCTAACTATAAAATGCAACTCAAAAAGTCAAATGCATCGTAGTGTTGGAAAATGCATTGCAAACCACCATCCTACCTTAAAAACCTATTGCACTTGCATTGTGACGCATCAAATGCGGTGAACATGAAGTCGAATTCAACTTATGCGCACACATATGTGTTGCGGCGCATTCGTTGTTTGTCCTAAAAACCTAATTTTGGCACACAAAATGAAAAAATTACAAAGGAGGTTAGGGGTACAAACCGCTGGCTCTGAGCCCTCTAGCTCCTTGAATGTTTGTACGATCTCGCCGCGGTGCTCTGTCACTAGAATCACCATCCTCACTGCTGTCCCTTTCCCTCTAAGCTCTTGAAATTTCCAATGTGAATAGTGAAAGTGAATTGACTTTTACCCCTTTGTCAACCTATTTATAAAAGTAAAAATGACATAGGTCAACTAGTTTATTACTAGAGGCTCATTTGACCAACTTTGAATACCTCGTTGGCTTCCTTAAACATGTCAGAATCTGAAACCGACTGCGCCATTGTTTTTTTGGTCATAAAATTGACTTATCGGGACCCTTTCCAAATTTTTCTACCGTTGACCCAAAATTTGAAAAATTTCCTGAGGAGGTATTGATACTCTATAGCTTCACTGGGGCATGCCTTTGACTTATTTTCTTTGTCACAATGCGACATGCTACATTATGACAAAGAGAGGCAAAATGTAGACAGTTAAAAATGACCTAGGCCTGCAAGCTCTATTTTTACCATTTTCGTCCTAGCATAGTTGTGACATTTAATTATGTCCTTGGTCCACATTCAACTATTAATTAAATAATTCATAATTGTTTAATTAATTTTCATCTCCTTTATTCTTCATTCGAAGAATGTTGTGACATTTAATTATGTCCTTGGTCCACAGTCAAGAGGGAGGATATTGAAGAGGTCAATTTAGGGACTAAACTGGCACCAAGAAAAGTATATATTGGAAAGAAAATAAGCCCAACAATTCGAAGAATGTTGATTTCATTGTTGAGAAAATACAAACATGTGTTTGCATGGTCATATGAAGATCTCAAAGCATATAGGGAGGATTTGTTTCAACACAAAATCCTGCTGAAACCAGATGCAAGGCCATTTAGGCAGAAGAAAAGACCTATTAACCCAACATTGGAACCCAAAATGCTAGAGGAATTGGGAAAGCTTAGAGATGGGGCTATCATCAAACCAATTAGGCATTCAACATGGGTTTCAAACCTAGTTCCTATGAGGAAGAAAAATGGGGATATCAGATTATGTGTGGACTTTAGAAATCTAAACGTGGCATCTCTCAAGGATAATTATCCTCCACCTAATATGGAAGTTGTATTACATAAAGTAATAGGGTGTGAGTTGTTATCTATGATGGATTGGTTCTCTAGTTACAACCAAGTTAAAGTCAAAGAATCTTACTAGTACAAGACAACTTGTACAACCCCATGGGGAAGATATGTTTATGTGAGAATGTCCTTCGGTCTCACAAATGCAGGTGAAACATTTCAAAGAGCTATGTATGTAGCATTTGTAGACTTGATTGATGCTATAATGATAGTATATTAAGATGACCTTACCACTTATTCAAAAAGGGCTGAAGATCATGTAGAACATCTAGAAAAAATTATTATTAAAGCTTTAGAATATGGTATTAGTCTGAACCCTAAAAAATGTCATTTTGCAGCCACAAAGGGAAAACTCTTAGGACATATTATGTCAAAGGAAGGAATTAGAATAGATCCTAAGAGGATTGAGGCCATAGATAAAATCCCTATTCCTAGGATTGTCAAGGCCATCCAATCATTTTTTGGATAGATCAACTTTGTTAGGAGATTTGTGTCTAATTTTGTTGAAATCATTAAGCCCATATCAGAGATGCTAAGGAAGGGACAAAAAATAGATTGGACTGCAGAAGCACTGGAAGCTTTTTTATCTATCAAAAAGGCCATCAAAGAAGTCCCTATCCTTAAATGTCCAAATTTTGTAAAACTTTTTCAAATATTTTCATTTTCTTCAATGCATACTATAGTTGCTATTATATTACAAAAGAACAAGGAAGGTCATGAGCAACCTATGTCTTTCTTCAACAAGTCATTGCAGGGGTCAAAATTGAAATATGATATAATGGAATAATAGGAGTTTGCATTGGTGAAAGCCACAAAGGTTTTTAGACTGTATCTTGTTGGAGCCAAAAGTGATAGCTTATGTCCCTCATGCAGTTGTTAAAGATATTTTGACACAGTCAGAAGTAACTTGAAAGAGATGCAGGTGGATTAATAAAATTCAAGAATTTGATATGGAAATATAAATCACCAAATTAGTAAGAGGTTAGGGTTTGGCCAAGTTAATGGCATAAACAAATATTGAAGGAAATAAAATTTGCAATGTAGAAAATGAAGGAAATTCACTTGTGAGTATTGAGCATACTTCTTAGTATACAAACATCATGTATTTCCTTAGATACATGAAGTGCCCTGAAGGATTAAGTGATAATCAAAGAAGAACTCTGAAGCTGCAAGTGTCAAAATATGTGTTCATGGAAGGTGATTTGTTTTGGAAAATAGGGACATGATGTTGTTGCTATGTCGAGATGAGTCACAGGCCAAGCATGTTTTAAGATAGATGCACGAAGGGGTTTGTGGAGGCCATTATTCTGTAAAGAAAATTGCACATAAGATTCTTTAGGCAGGTTATTAATAGCCAAAAGTCTTTAATGATTCCTTTTCATACGTAAGAAGATGTGAAGCATGCTAGAAGTTCTCAGGGAAAATGAAGTATTAGGGAGCTTTACCACTCAGAGCTTTGCAGGTTGAAGCCCCTTTTCATTAGCAAGGAATTGATTTTATTGGGGAGATACAAGAGAAATAAAGTGGAGGACATAAGTGGATACTGGTAGCTACTAATCACTTCACTAAATGGGTAGAGGAAACCCCAACCAAGCAAGCAACAAGTAGAGTTGTGATCAATTTTTTAATGGATAAAATTATTACCACATTCGGTACACCATTAAGATTGATTACACATAATGGGATGTGTTTTAGATCTGATGAGCTCAAATATTTTTTCATTTTTCATTGTATCACCATTTCTTACGCAGCTCCTTACCATCTATAAGCTAATGGTCAAGTAGATTTCAGCAACAAGAGTCTTTTGAAAATCATAAGGAGAATGCTAGGTGGGAATAAGAAGGCTTGGGATTCAAACCTGAAAATGGTTGTGTGGGCTAATAGGATCATTATAAAAAAGGCAATTGGAAAATCCCCATTTGAATTGGTATATGGAACACAAGCTAGGATGCCTTTACAAAATTTGTTTCCAGTTTACAAATTTATCCTTCAGGAAGATATAGATATTCTGGAACCAATGGAGAAAATAATGGAGCAGCTGGCAGAGCTAGATGAACTAAGAAGAGTAGCTCAAAACTAGAATGTAAAGTTGCAGGAACAAATGAAGTATTTATTTGATTAAAGGGAAAAAGATAGAAAATTTGAAGAAAATGATCTGGTGCTAATGTGGAATGCAAGGTGTCAGGAGAAGGGAAAACACTGGAAATTTGAATCTTTGTGGTTGGGACCCTTTGTTGTTGTTGGTAAGAAGGGAGAAGACTCATATTACTTATAGAACGTGACTGGTGAAGAATAGGAGTTTCTTGTGCATGGGAAATTCTTGAAGCACTTTTTCTCTTGAACAATACTAAGGATTAAGGGTTGCCAGTGCATGGAGAATTCTTGACAATCCTCTCAATTTTTTTCCATGCACTGTAGTTTAGGAAATAAAAAGGAACAAGAATTTCCAATACATGGACAATCCTGACATTCCTTCATTCAAAATAAATCTTTCCATGTATAGTAGTATAGGATCATGTTCATTTCTACTTCCATTCATTCCATCTTGCTCACTAGTCCATAACCTTGAGAGTTTGGTCTACTCATCCAGAGATCTGGATCCTTGCAATGATCTCACAATCATCCATCCCCAGATGGAGCCACTGTTAGAACTTTAAAATTTTGAAAATTTCATGGTTGTTTATACTCATTAGTTTCCTAAGATGCCCATACCATAATCATAGGAATCTGCTTTGCATAACATATTTTCCCATGTTTTAGTTAGTCTTCATCATTTGGACCTATAGAATTCACCTAACCCTGATTATTTGAATTTATAAGTCATATCGGCATGAGATGATGCAAGTCTCACCGACCCAAAAAAATTATTTTATACTAATGCATGTCTCTTTTTAGCATATCAACAAGAGGTCGGGAATGTCATACCGATAAGATTTCACTTGAGGATACACATCGGGAAGACACAGTTCACAGTCTCAACGAGAGAAGGATTCTATCGACAAGACAATGGTCATCAGGGTGAATCATATTAATCTTATATGAGTCTTACCACTTGAAGCACAATGAGAGATGTTTCCCAGACTCAAGCTATTAGAGTAAGGTCTCACAACATTCATCCAGTCTTTCTGACAAAACAGAGGAGGATTTTGTTGATGTTATCAGGATGAGTTCATGGAGTCCTACTAACCCCCCTATGTCACAATGATAAGATTGCATTGGTAAGGAGTTGGAATTATGTTTTGATCATCAACGAGACAGACTTCATCAGAGAGAGATAGGAGAGTCATACTGAGTGTTGTTTCATTAGAAAGAAAATAATTATGTCTCAGTAATTAGAAAATAGACCGAAGGAAATATATCAGTGAGACACAAAATAAGCAAAGGAAAGTCTGTCCAACTTACAAAGTCACGACATGTTTGCATCGGTGGGAGTCATAGCGACATACTCAAGATTGAAGGGAAAAAATTGTCAAGGAGACTCGGAGCATTGGTGAAACTACAAAACATTTTAGCAACGTTTTACCTATTGACTGTCAGGAAGACTCAGAACATCGGTGAAACTGTAGGACATCATAATGGTATATGATCGGATAATAGTCAGAGAGACACAAAACATCAGGGAAACTACATGATGTCTTCGTGGGTGTCTAATGAACATTGGTAAAAGCTTGAGTAAACATGATCACCTTGGATTTGAATACGAAAGGACATGTCCTTTCATGTAGCCGATGTATAAATGCTCATTTTGGTAGTGAATGAAAAGTGGAGGAAAAAATTGAATAAAAATATAGTAGATCATAATGTTTTTCAATTTTGAGACTATGATGCATGTATGACACAATCGAGATATCAATGGAAGTTATTTGATTTGGTGACATATTTTTGGTATCAATTGTTTGTTGTTTTAATTGAAAGTATTGTTGTAGTTGTCTCCAAGTTTGTCATTTCTCGATTATTTAAATTGAAAAAAAAGGATATTTTTCAATTTATCAGAGCACACTTGCTGCTTTTGTGTGGTTCAATTAACTCGTTCCTGCAAGATAGGATTAAATTCTTTTGATTAATCACAGTAATTTGGAAAAGGACATTTAGATCATTAAGAAGAACTTGGTAATCATATCCTTGCATGTTTATACAAGTTATAAACTTAAATTTGTATTCCAAACAATTAGAGTATCTGTCAAAAAGAAGTCACTTATTAAAAATATTTCATTTGACTTTGTACACCCAATAAGGCACTAGTCTCTACCATTCCACTATTTAATTTCATTTATTTTTACATATGAACATATTAGATTTTAGCCTTGATATTGCTTATACAATTTATATTAGAATAAACTCATCTATCTACTCCCATTTTCCTATGTGGGTAAATTACTTTAGGAAATAAGAAAAAGCCAAGTCTTCTTCATTGGTATAGGTATACCTGCCTAGGTTTGGTAGCACATGAAGAGTAGAAGGATCAATTCATTTGGCCTTGTTTGTTACCATGAAACATTGTGAGAGCTTGGCAACCTCTCGTGGTTGAAACCTACATTTTTGAGAGCTAACATAACATAGGCAAGGATAATATGTTGATGATCCCCCAAGGCCCCTAGGATAGGTCTTTAGGCTAGTCCCTTGGTCAAAATCTCATAAAACACCTAAAAATTAGAAAACTTAAAAATCAAAACATCAAAAAACCTCAAAAATACTAAAAATAGCCTAATTTTTTTTTCAAAAGATCAAAAACATTCAAAAAAACCCAAAAAATTCATCCTTCCCCATCTCGCTTACACCAAAAATAAACATCCAACCGTAATAAATCATCGTCACCCTCAACCTTTGCTGAAACAATCAGAAAGAAGTCTAGCAGTCAAATATGAAAACTTAAACGTCAAAAGTCTTAGGCCCAAGTCGATCAAAAACAAGGTAGTCAACTTTTCATATCAATAGCTTATCATCAAATCAATCTCATCATATTTTGATAAAATCATGTCCTAGGATGAATCCTTCCTACAATGGGCACGTTTTATCAAACCAAGCTCTTTGGATAAATGAAATGATGGGTTGGCATCCACTAACATGTCCTAGGATATATCGTTTCGACAATGGGCATTATCTATTGGCAATAAGTTTCGGTTCTTATCCTTCAAAACACATATCCCTTTGGCTAGTGGTATGAAGAACATTAGTTTGCTTGTTTACTTAATTTTATCTTGTTGAATTTATCTTATTGTGCTCATTCTAAGGACCTCTTGATGATGTCCAAATGAAGGACTTAGAGAGATAGGAATGGGGCAATGATCATTACTTTTGTCTATTGTGCTTGTTGGATATTATTGTAATATAAACTTGGTTATGCATGCTTTGTTTGGTTTGTAGGGAGGGCATTTTGAATGTCTTGTTGGCCACATAGGAAGGCTTGCCTTTGTATGTTTTGGTCCGAAATGTTTGAAATGTATGAACTGCACTTGGAATAGGGTTTCGTATACTGAGTGTGAATAGGAGTACTCCTATCTAATAGTTGAGTCAAATTCCATCACACTATGTACAATGCCATCCTGGTTCTCTATACCTTGATGCATCATACCATGTGTGTAATAAAACATAAGGTAATTCGCCCTTTGAGAATCCCAACTCCTCGGTAAGTAGTCATCATCATTTGCATCATCATCTTTGTTGTCTTGTTGGATCATCTTATTCCATTTTATTCTTCTATTTTTACTAATATTTCTATCCAAGTTGGTGTGATGTCTTAAAATATACATGAGGCTACCCATGGATGATGACTATCTCTAAATCATCTAATTTTTCTACGCCAAATATATGATCTTTTTGATCAATTATCTTGCATCCTCCAATCAATAGAACCACTCCTCTCACATTTTATCACGATCTTGATCAAAAATTAACATTTCCATTCGATCTCTTGAGGGGGCAATATAATAGCGTAATTATTCTCGCAAGGGTAGCAATTGGGCAGTTGAAAAATCAAAGAATTTTTTGACTTTTGATAATGGAAAGGTTATTCTTTGAATCAATGTAATGAGTACTTTTCTTCAAAGAGGGGAAAAATGTAGACATGGAAAATATACCAATTGACATTGCACATCTGATCCCAACTGCTAACACCATTTCATCCTAAATCATCCCTCGGTCTAATGATTTAATCAAATACCCTTATTTGATTAAACTCATCAATTTCCCTCCCTTAATTAAATAAATCATGTATTTGATTAAGTCTCTCTCTTTTGTTAATTAAATCAATCAATCTGATCTAATTATCCCTATTTAATTAAATAATTAATTTTACTTGATTAAATCTTGAAAGTCTATCTCATTAAATTAAATAAATCAAATCCTTATTTAATTTAATCTAACTCCATCCCTTTTAATTAAATAAATCAAAAAAATCTTTATTTAATTAATCCTTTTATCATATTATTCTCATTTTAATTTAAATCAACCCATAAATCTAAGTTAAATATGTCAAATCATCTAATCCTTCATAAAATTAATTAACCTTGATTAATTTAACCCTAATGCATGTCCCATCCTCCATGTTTTGCCACTTGCAAATGAAAATAGATTTAATTCATTTATTAAATGTCTATTTTCTTTCAACTTGGCATAATGGAGGAATATTCCTTAAATTTGAATTTTAAATCCAAGTGGACTTTGTCCTTCCAACAAGGCATTTATATCACCTTGTGTGTCCTTTTGCATTGAGCCAAGTGGCCTTTAATGCATTTCTTTCTCCCTCCAACATGTCTTTTCCATATTTTCAAATTTTAAATATCCACCTAATTTGCATTTATGGGAACATTCATCAAAATGTGCACATCCTCCAACCATTCACATGTTGACAAGTGGAACCTTTCCATTGGATGAAAGTTAGTCCCACATTGCTTTAGTTTTGGAATTTCTCCAACTTGTCAATCTATAAATAAGAGGTTTCTGTCTAGATTTGATCATCCATAATTTGAGAAAAATTACTATAGTCAAATCCATCTTCAAGCTTTAGCATTTTATCAAATACATAGCTAGGTTATGCAGGTTTTCCATCATGGAGCATACTTGAATCTTCAACAAAGTGGATCACTCATCATCACTCATCAACATTAAATCATAGGAGTTGGGAAAGGGCCAAATTTCACATCAAATTGACACCAATTCACCAATGGGATCAAGAGTTTGCTTGCTTAAATAAGATTTAATCTATTTTGTTGTGTTCTTCATTCTTGTTTCCTATTTTAAGCATTGCAAATGGATTTCCTGGGGAACTTAGATTCTAACTTGCATTTAAATCATCTAATGTGTTTGTTTGTTGTGGTTTGTAGGTTTTAAGGGATCTTAGTTCACAGAAAGTGCATAGTTACTTCAGATTTGCAAAATTTGAAGGTGCCATCAACATCAATGACAACACCCAAACAACTCATGCTTCCAATAGAGTTATAATCCTTGATAGCTTTGATAAGTTGCTACAAAATGATCAATAGCTTATATTGATGCAAGACTAAGTTCAATGCATGTGAACAAAGTGAAGCAAAAATGCTAATATCAACGCACCACTAATTTTAATGTGTGTGAACAAAGTGAAGATAAAATGCCAAACTCACTAATAAGCCACACAAACTCACCTAAGAAGGGGCATAAATGATGACAAGATTGTTGGAAAAACAAGGAGAAACAATTGAGAGGGGGGTGAATCAGTTGTCATAGATTTATCAAACTTTTCAACCTTAACTTATTCATAGATTTGATGAATTAGCAATTAACCACAAACAAATAGCACATCAAAGACACATAGAACACCAAGATTTCTTACATGGAAAACCTTGCTAGGGGAAAAACCACGGTGGATGTCAGTCCATAGTATTATACCCTATTAAAAGTATAAGAATAACATGGGGAATACACTTGCATTCAGGCACATTGCCTAGAGCTCACTGTTGAATTACAAAGGAAAGGCTTACAAATAGTTGGATTAGATCCATAGCATATTGAACAGAAAGAATAACTTCTCCACAAAGCCTGATTACAATTCTAGTTTAAGCACACAAAACTTATTCACACTTCATACAAACTCCTCCACACTCTACTCTGAAATCAAATGATATGATCAATGTTTACACATCTGCATTCGCACACTTGCACACACTCTTCCACACTTTGCTCTTTACTAAAAAAAAAATCTCTTATATATCTGTGACACATATTTACAACAATGATTCTATCAGCTTACAAAATAAATAAAATATTTACATTGTATTGGCTCTATTACAAATCAATTTATAATGCGAATCAAACACAGTTGGCCAATATTAAGTTATAGCCCAAAACAACATCCTTGAGCATGCTAACCAATCAAAATGTGATTATCAAGGATTCACAACATGTTACATTCACCATGTTGGCCAAGAACAAGAAAATTGAACAAGCAAAGGAAAAATCATCATCCACAAACACCTCAATCAACATGGATGTACCAAAAAGATAGAGTATGATATAGAAGCATCCAAAAACATCAACAACCATTAGAGAAATATCTGCAACAACTAACATTGCAAGAATCACACCAACTTTACTTAGGAACTCTGTTGGAACACAACAGTTCATAACTTCTTCAAAAGTTCATGCAGATCTTTGAGACTTCCAGTGGATAGACTAGATATACTCAGCTTCAAACCATTTGATTGCAACATTTGAACATCAACGTACACACCAAAGCACCTTCATGACCTTCACTAATACACTAGCAACTTGTAACACTTTGTTTAACAATTTTTTCAATATCCTTGACATATGTAGTATATGAAGTAGATAGGACTGATAGTGTTGACATCAGTGACAACCACATATCAGTAACATAGCCACAACATCCAACAATCTCCCCCTTTGGCATTGATGGAAACACATGATGTGAAAAACATCATCAATACAACTCTTCATCAACACTTACTCCCCCTAAGAATCTGACTCTACTTTTCTACAAGACTTCTTCTCCTCTTCCCATTTTTCCTCAATTTTTTTTTCGCATGCTCTTCTCCCCCTTTGACATCAATGGAAAAGATAAGAAATATCTTTCCATCATCATGCACCAAACCACACATCTGCACTTCTGACTACTCCCCCTGAGTAGCATCCATAAAAACATTAATACAAATTAGAATATAGCTATGATACAAATGGATTGATGCATGAAAAATACATCTCTAGTTCTTATCAGGAGGGGTGATTACCCCTAGCAATCCAAAAGTATCTTTCAGCTTCCTCTTCTTTAACTCAGTCTTGGAAATCAAACAATGCTCGTCAACAATTCTCCTTCCGGTTTGTACACCTTTACTCTTATTCCCTATAATTTGATTTTTTGAATGATTCAATCTCACATACCTTTGAATTTTAGGATTCTTCCACACTTCAGGTTCTTTTGCTCTTTCTTCCATACATGCACTTGTCTCACCTTCTTGAGATTCTTGTTATGCCAAAACAATCTGTACTTGGTTCTATATTTGAACACTCTTCCCTTTTTTTGTCCTTTCCTACTACTCATCTGAGTCATATCTACAATATTTGAATGATCTAGTAGAGTTCTCATCAACTTTGACATTTTCTCTTTCCACCATCTTTCTCAGTCTTATGTTATAGGACTGGTAAGCTTTGCTCTTTGTAGAGTAACCTAGAAATATTCCTTCATCGCTTCTTGCATCAAATTGTCCTATATCCTCATCTCTCTTGATGTAACATTTGCTTCTAAAAATATTGAAATATTTCACAGTAGGCTTGTGACCACACCAAATCTCATAAGGAGTCTTACCAGAATTACTATTGACATTTACCCAGTTCAAAGTATACACAACACTTCTTACTACATCTCTCCAGTGGATGTGAGGTACATTTCCTTCTAACATCATTGTTCTAGCAGCATCTAGTACTGCTCTATTATTTCTATTAGCAATTCCATCCTGTTGAGGAGTTCGGGGAGTAGATAGATGTCTTCTGATTCCATGTTCTTCACATAAAGTATTAAAATCTTAGGATGTGAATTCACCTCCTCTGTTTGACCTTAAGCACTTTATCTTCAAACCTGTCACATTCTCTGCCATGGCTTTGAAACTTTTGAACTTTTCTAATGTTTCAGATTTTTCTCTTAGAAAGGCTACCCATATCATCCTAGAATAGTCATCAATAAGTAGCATAAAATACCTATCTCTTTGCAGACTTCTCACTCTAGAGGGACCGCATATATTTGTATGTACAAACTCTAGTACTCCATTTGTATGATGTTGTTTTCTCCAGAAGGAGACTCTTGTCTATTTACCCATCTAACACTCCTTGCATATTGAGTTAGCAGGCTTCACTAACTTAAGAAAATCTCTAACTTCTTGAGTGGAACTAACTTTGACAATGTTATCAAGATTCACATGACATAACCTCCTATGCCATAACTAGCTCTCATCTATCTAAGAAATCAAGAAACTTTCATTAGCAACAATCAAGTGAAAGATGTTACCTTTTTTCTATGTACTTGATGCAATTATATTTCTAGAACTTCCAATTATCTTGCACTTTCCATTCTTGAACTGAAGACCATAACCCTTGTCCACCATCTGTCCAACACTCAACAAGTTATGTTTCAATCCTTCAACATATAGAACATTAGCAGTGATATGCTTACCACCAAGACAAATAGACCCTTTGCCATGAATTACACAGGCATTGTTATCTTTGAATATTAAAACTCCACCTTCATGTTTCTCCAGGCTCACAAATTTGCTTTTATCTCTAGTAACATGGTGTGAGCATCTACTATCAATAATGCATTCATATTTTTCTTCAATTCGAGATGCAAGAGCTTTCTCATCATCTACAGATTCAATGGCTTCTAGAAAATTTTCCTTAATGGCAATGAACACCCAGTCATCCTCATTTCCATCATACTCTTCATCTATTTCATTTTCTTCAGCAAAATAGCACTTCTTTTGAAATTAGGTTTGTTAGATCTAGTTCTTGGAACTCTGTCAAAACACCTCAAAGCAAAATGAGCAATTTTATTGCATGAAAAACATATAAGGGGCAACTTTCCTTTGTGCTTACCTTGTCCTCTTCCTTCCCTCCTTGCAATTAGTGCTTCTAGCTCTTGTACTTCTCTTTCTTCATCTTCAAGTTGTTTCATTTCTTCCTCATATTTGAATGTCATCCTTGAACTTTCTCCTGATTCATATCTTTGATAGTTTCTACCGAATACGAAAGCCCTAAATGTAGATTCAATCTTAGGCATAGAATCACCAAATTTGCTCAACTCAAAGGCTGCAAGTTTTCCAATCAACATGTCCCTTGTCACTTTTGTCACTGATCTCAGCTCTTCAATGGCATGAGATTTTTATGAAGCAGGAAATGATCTAAGCACTTTCGCTACAATTTCTTGTTCATCCAAGGTACCATCGACACATCTAATACCCATCACCAGTTCATTGACTCTTTGCATAAAAGAAGATATGTTTTCATCCTCACCCATCTTCAGGGTTTCATATTTCCCCTTTAAACTTTGTAACTTAGTGACCTTCACAAGAGCATCTCGTTCATACAATGTCTCTAGCTTCTTCCATATATCATGTGCCATCTTCAATTGCATTACATTAGTCATCTCTGAATTTTCCAAAGCACTCAATAAAGATTTCTTAGCTCGGATGTTATATTCAACTTCTTTGATCTCTGTAGTAATAGAGGTGCCATTTGTAGGAATAACATACTCATCCTTTGTGATTTTCTAGTAGGGTTCTCCAATGTATCTCAAATGGTATTCCATCCTTGCCTTCCATAGAGAGTAGTTGGTTCCATCAAATCTCAGACTATCCTTCTTGAAATATGCCATCTCGGATCACCTCAAGCTTTTAAACTTCTTTAGAAGCACTAGCTATGATACCAATTGTTGGAAAAATAAGGACATTCATTTGAGAGGGGGGTGAATTAGTTGTCATAGATTTATCAAAATTTTCAACCTTATCTTATTCATAGATTTGATGAATTGGCAATTAACCAAAAACAAATAACACATCAGAGACACAAAGAACACCAAGAATTTTTACATGGAAAACCCTGTTAGGGGAAAAACCATGGTGGATGTCAGTCCACAGTATTATACCCTGTTAAAAGTATAAGAATAATATGGGGAATGCACATGGATTTAGGCACACTACCTAGAGCTCATTGCTCAATTACAAAGGAAGGCTCACTACCTTACAAATAGTCATATTAGATTTACAAGGTATTGAACTGAAAGAATAGCTTGTCCACAAAGCCTGATTACAGTTCCAGTTTAAGCATAAAAAAATATTCTTCACACTTTGTACAAACTCCTCCACACTCTTCTATGCAATTAAATGATATGATAAATTTTCACACATCTACATTCATACACTCAGATGCACTCTTTCCCACTCTACTCTTCACTCAAAACAAACTCTCTTATATATCCACAACACGTATTTACAACAATGACTCTATTAGCTTACAAAAGAAATAAAATATTTACATGTTGTCAACTCAATTACAAATCAATTTATAATTTGAATCAAACTCAATCAGGAAATATTAAGTTATAGCCAAAATCAACATCCTTGAGCATGCTAACAATCAAATTGTGATTATCAAGGATTTACAACATGCTACATTCACCATGTCAGCCAAGAACAAGAAAATTGAACAAGCAAAGGAAAAATCATCATCCACGAACACCTCGATCAATGTAGACATACCAAAAAGATAGAGTACGATCTAGAAGTATCCACAAGCATCAACAACCATCAAAATAAATATCTACAACAACTAACATTGCAAGAATCACACCAACTTTACTTAGGAACTCTGTCGGAACACAATAGTTCATAACTTCAAAATTTTATGCAGACCTCTGAGACTTCTGGTGGATAGACTAGATATACTCAGCTTCAAACCCTTTTGACCACAACAACCAAACAACAACGTACACATCAAAGCACCTTCATGACCTTCACTAATACACTGGCAACCTGCAACACTTCCTTTAACAATTTTCTCAATATCCTCAACATATGCAGTATCTAAAGTAGAGAGGACTGATAGTTTTGACATCAATGACAACCACATATCAGCAATGCAACCACAACATCCAACAAAGACAAGGTCAAAACCTCAAGAGGTGTTATAATAACACCGCCACAAATGGTGATTTACAAAAACAAAAAAGGGGATTTGTTGAATACATGAAAGGTCACACCTTAAGGAATATCACACATGACATCACCACCAATAGAGGGCTAATCATGGAATAAAAGACTCACACCTTAGGGAAGACTAGCTATAGCATTACCACAAAGGGGAACATCATATGTCATGAAAGGTCACACAATTAGAGGACATCAAGCCCAATATCAACACAAAGGAGATGTAAGCTATCATCACTAATAAGGTACATGTATCGAGAAGGCCACACTTTGATTAACAAGGTCACACTTCTTAGGATATGTATGCTATCATCACTAATAAGGTTTAATTTGTTATGAAAATAATGAGCAGTGTGTTAGAAAAATGAAGAACATGTCATTTTGTTATTTTGTGTTGCCATTGATGTCACCATGATATATGAGGTGAAATTGTAAGATCAAGTCTAAAGTCGTTCTAGTATTCTAGTCCAGTATCTAGTCTAGTATTTTTGCTACATCCTCTGGTATTCTAGTTTACATTTCAACAGAGTTGATAATCTTGGTTTGCAGTTTTGGGAGATTGTTTATGGTTGCTAAAGGCATGTATGTTAAGAATACTATCTGCCATGGTGCTCATTTGGTGAAGTGGTATTACTTTGTTGGCTACTTTTTTTTTTGTTGAGCTTTATTCCTGGTCAACTTCTTGGGTAATTGTGATGTTGTGAATTAATTTTTATTATGAATACATATGTGCGACCTATTTCAGGTCTGGGATGACATGATGTAGCATGTGGGATGTTTTAGTTTATTTTCTTAGAAGATTGTGTGAAATCTTGAAGTTGATAGTTGGAAATTTTGGTGAATAAGAAGTACATCTAATTAGGCCAACCTAATTGATTCTTCCAAAGAGATTGGATATATATAACAGACAGTTTTTGAATATTTTGGAAGATGGTGATATGATGTGATAATGTGAAGAAGAGCGAATATGATGAAGTGTGTCAAGTCTATTTACTGAGCTTCATTGGAATTGAATCTGCACTTACTAGGTGCTCTCTATCAGTTCATTCTTTGGTTGAAGGCCATTTTGTCGTTGTAATTATGTAGGTAGTTAGCGTTTCTTTTGGATAGTGAGTTCTGGAGTGAGCCACCCATTTTGTAATATCTTATAACCAGTTATACTATATTGTGAGCTAACACTCATCATGGTTTTTCCCATTTTTCTTTTTCCAAATTTTGGTGTTCATGTGTTATATGATTTCATGCTTTGTTAATGCTTTTGTTTATCTTTGATGTTGTATGCATTGGAATATTTGGATGGTATCTGATCAAAAAATTTAAGAAGACACTAATTCAACCCCCCTCTTAGTATCTTAGACTTTCAACAATTGGTATCAGAGCTTGGTTCCTCCAGTTAAGCCTAACAATTTGAGGGAGATCCTAAAGATAGAAGAAATGGATGATAAAGGAGAGCTTTGAACTGCTCTTGAGGATCTTGACAAAGTTGAAAGAGAAAATAGAGATCTGAAAGAGAATCTTGAAGAAGCAAATGAATGTGTTCAGAAATTAAAGGAGAAATTGAAAAGGTGCAAAGATAGGCATAAGGAAGTAACTTGTAAACAAAGATTTTATAAGTCCCTATTGGACACTTACCCTTCTAGGATCTTTCACCTAAAAGGGAAGGAATATGGTACAAAATTTATTGTTTACTATTCAAAGATGAGTGTAAATGATATGAATGATGTCTATATGAGATGTACTAATGCACTGATCTGAAAATGGAATGATTCTATGATGCAAAACCTAAGAAATATGAAGTTCTAGAAAACACACTTTGATATGCAAACATGTGATAGATGACCTAGAAAAGTAAACAAAACATAATAAAAATCTATGAAATGAAAGGTGTGCACCTCAAAATGTCTTGCATACTTGAAACAACTTTGAAATCATGGAAATACTAATTTTTAAGCCAAGTGGGACTAAGTCACTAGGTGGGGCGATTTAGTCTTGATTTGGGGAAATTGCCCAAAAACCGGTTTTAGCCAAATGGGTATCTAGATCTAAAAAAATCTATAAAAACTAGCTCCAGTGGGACTAAGTTTCCCAAGGTGGCAACTTAGTGTACTTCTAAATCTCTAAAAATTTGGAAGTGGAAATGGAAACCTCGGGTCTGCTCTTTGGTTCCCTATAGGTGTCCGCTTCTGAAATTTTGATTTTCGGGCTTGAAAGTGACTTTTAGTTGATATTTTAGCTTGGTCAACAAGGATAAGTCTTCAAGAAATCTTCAATGATCTTCAAACCCTCAAAGTGCCTAAATTTGCAAACACACAAGACGAGAAGAAGAAATGTTGGATGTTAGGGCATGGGGGTTTGTCTTGGTCAAACCCCTTTTTAGGTATTTAAACCAAAATGATGAAAATATTTATTAAAGAATGAAACAATAGAGTCATTACCTTGTCATGATGTTTTATTTTGAATTTCTGCAACAAAGCATGAAGAATCTACCCTTGAATGTCTTTGGAAGCTAGCTTGATGACTTGGAATGATAAAACGCTAGCTTGCTTGAGAAGAATGATAAGGATGAATGATAAAAGAAAGAGGAGTAAATGAATTAGGATATTGGAGATGTAAAATGAGGGGGAAAACCCTTATTTATACATAATTATGCATTAATTCCTAAAAATACCTCATCACAGGCCAACCTTACATCTTGGGGAATCAAAACCCAAAAGAAATTCAAATTAATTTTGATTTTTGTGCCACATGGGACTAAGTCACCCAAGGTGGTGACTTAGTCCACCTGGGAAAATTTCATTGGATGTTGGGGATTAATATGTATTAAATATTATTTATTGAGTTCTTCAACAAGACACTTAATTAAGGCATGTAAGCACATAAAGGGGCCATTTAAAGTATAAGAAAGGTGTAAATATTGATGACAAGCCTAGGAAAGTGTGAAATTTTTTTATATAAGACTTTACAACACTTTGAAATAGGTCTTGTAAAGTTATTTGGGTGAATTATAACATTATGGTCCTAGAAAAGTGTGAAGATGTGTTACAACACCTTACAACACTCTTGCAAGACATCAATAAATGTATTTAATTTAATTTGAAAGGACCCAAGACCTAATGTGGATGCATAAAACACCTCACAACACTAAATAAAGGTCCCATTAAGTCCAATTTATCATGAATTATTCCCAAATCAAGCAAGAAAAAATGGATACATTTTCTATGTCCATATAACTAATTAGTTGAAGAAAGCTAATGGAGAGATTACTAGTTTGAAAGTGCAAGTGGAAGAAAAGAAAGGAATAGAAGAATCTTTGAAAAAATTGGCACAAAGAAAATCTAAAGATTCCACTAAACTTGAACAAGAAATTGTGAACCTAAAAGTGGATCTAGAGAAGGCGAAACTCTATGAAACGATTTCAAATCTAGCTTAGAAAGACTTGATGAATTGATTGTAGGACAAAAACCAAGTAAAGAAAAAGGTGGTTTGGGAAATGATACTGGTGAAGGCTCCAAGACTGTGACCAATTAGAAGACTCAAAATGAAGGAAAGTAGAAAGGAAATTCAAGGAACTCTGCTAGAAGACCTCCTTTGAGACAACGTTATGCACAAAGGTATCCTTCTTTTAATGGCACTTGTTTTTCATGCAATAAATTTGGTCATAAGGTAACTAAATGTAGAATTAGGATGAATTAGTTCCCTGGTCCTTTTACTAGTTAATATTTTGCATGCAAAAGAATTGGACATAGGACAAGTAAATGCAAAACTTCAATGTTGAACCAGTTTACTGGAAGAGTGCATCAATCCTTTAATGGTTGTTGTTATACTTGGAACAAGTATGTACATAAAGCTAATCATTGCAAAACAAGAGTCAGTGAAAGTCAATCTAATTAGAGAAATATTGTCTACTATAACCGCAACAAACCATGACATGTTTCAAGAGTTTGTAGAAGCAAGAAAAGTAAGGGGGTATTTGCAAGACCATGGTGGGTCAAAAAGTGGCAATATCATGGGTATGTGGCTGACGACTATTTTCTTACCCAAAATTTATGAAACAAAAAGGGTTTTTAAAGGAGATTCTCAGCTTTCCACCGATATAAATTATGCTTTACTTTGAATTTAATAAGGAATTATTATTCATGTTCTATTCAAATTACAACTAAAGTCTTGATTGATAGGCTGATTGAAAAACATCTATAGCTTTCAAATAGTATCATATTTTTTGAATCCAAAACATGCATCACATTCTATGCTTCACATACTATAGGATTAAAAAAATAAAAATTGAATTTCATGAAGTTTTGACCAAGTTAAGGTGGTTAGACATACGAGTTTTTATATTTTTTAATTGTAATAAAAAAATTATAATTAATTATTTACTAGGAAATAAATTACAAAAAAATATGTATCACATTGGGGCATTAGTCCTCTACTTATATCTAAAATCTTATAAAAAAATATTATCATTTTATTGTGGTTAGGGTGGTGAGATAGACACCTACTTCTTATTTTGTCCCTGAAATTTAAGTACCACTGCATTGAGATTTCAAATTTTCACCAAATATATTTTTAATTTTTTTAAAAAACCTAGTAGTTTAGAAACTACATTCAATTAGATATAAATTCTATTCTTACATATTTTTGAAATAATATAGATAACTTATTCAAATTTTTACGTCAAGTTGCTTAACTTTGATTTTTCTGAATTTTTTGCCACTTAAGGGCCTATTTTTTCCATGATGATCCTGCACACACCTAAGGGGATCAATCTAACAGAAGAGAATGAACCTATGAAGAAGTTGAAAAAGATGAAATGAAGTAAGAGATGAAAAAAATTTGGAAGAGGGCAGGTGCATGAAGTTGGTACCAATTTTGTGGCCACTTTTCAATTTTTTTTTAAAAACGTACTCGCCAAAATCGACAAAATTGAACACATGGGTAATGTTAAGTTCTATCTTAGCTATCCAAAGATGTAACTTTTTTCACTTTTTGACAATTTTAATCCTTTCATCTATAATTTCTTTTGTTTGTATGTTTGTTTTTGCTAAAAAGTAGTGTTTGGTATTTTTTTTGTTATAAATTAACCATTCATAAAAAATCCAAATACATTACATTTTTAGAAACTAGACTCCATTCTACAAATTTTAAAAAAGAAAAGAAAAATAAAATCAATTATTTTCAAAAATTTGTAGTGGGAGCACAGCCAAAATTATGCTTTTCAGGAAGTGCCCACTTAGAAAATTAGTAAAAAATCAAATGTTCATTAAAAAATTATCAGAAAAATTGTGCATCAACTAGATGTTGTTAGCTAGCTTTTGACCGTAGCAATTTTAAAAATACTACAAAAAAGTTCACCGTGCTCAGGTCGTACAAGAGTTGCTATGTTATGTTTACAACACCAATTTGTGTACAACCCTCTTTTGAACCCCTTAATCTCAACCATTTTCAAAATAAATTAGTAGTTTAGAAAGTAGACTTGGAGCAATTTGATCCTTGTTTTTGTTCCATCTCAAAATTTTGGGTGTAACTATCCTCAGTTTCATGTCCAAGGTCAGCATTTCCCAATTTTAGAAAACAAGTGGCCACTTAAGCCCCCTTTTTGGGAACCATCTTGGTGCACTTACCCAAGAAGAAAGAAGAACTAGAGACTGCTAAAGTGTCTTTACCCTCATGTGGTATAGACATTTCCTCCAAGGATTAGACCTAGCAAGGTCTTAGGGGGAGCTTTATTAGGAAATATTAAGAACCCCCTAAAAATGGCATGTCAAAAGTTGGCATGAGGTCAAAATGTGAAGAATGATTATTCAAAGGCTTTGAAAAAAAATTGGAAGAAAATATGTTGGTGTTGGATTCTGCAATAACTGAGACAATATTTGTTGTTAGAAGTAGATCATATACACTCCACTCAGCAAATGAATGAAACTCAAAATAGTATAATGGAGAAGAAATATGAAAGAGAGAGAGAGAGAGAAAATAGAGACACCACTGTGAGAGAATTTTGAGAAGACCCTCATCACTCTCATAGAAGAATCACCAAACTAGTTGAACCAGATGAACTTGTAAAGATGAGAGGAGAGTGCTCAATATATAGAAGAATAAGGGAAAATACATTCAAGAGGTACATTAAATCCTACTACCCATAAAAGGTGGGAGGTTAACACCTACTTGGTAAATGACAAGACATGTGGCATAACCTCCTCACGTGAAGATAGGGGAGAGGTGGCACATAAATCCAAAAGAGGGTGAGAAACCCAACTACCCCATAAACTACTTAGGTAAAAACAAAATAGTGGTTATGAGAGGTGGCACAAAAAGCCAAAAGAGGATGTGCAACTCAATTACCCATGTGTGGGGAGAGAGTGACACATGTAGTTGTTGTATTTTACCATGTGTCCTCATATTACCACATCTAATAAACCTAAGAAACCTTAAATAATATGTGTAGGAAAAAATAAATACACTGAACATAAGGAAAATAAAAAACCTACACTAACACCCCCCCTTAAGCGTAGCTTAGGTGGGTGAAAAGATGGGTCCCAGAAAATAAGGCCATGTTAGGTACCCATGTACATATAGAATTCCTCCCAAAGAAGAAGAATCCCCATCCCACAAAAAGGAAGTACGCCCCCATAGTAGAGAGAGAAATGAAGTGGAAGGACAAAGAATCCCCCCAAAGAGATCTAATGCAAGATGCTTGAAACTGGATGTAGAAGATGGTCCACGATCATTGAACAATGTTCCTCCCTTTAGGAAGAAACAAAACCAAAGTTTTGTGCACACTTTCTCCCAAGTCCTAAAAGGAATATGTAGGAAGAAAGTGTAGAATGAAAGAAGTCTCCGAAGTTGACTCAAGTATCCCCATGTTGATGTTGAAAGCTTTCATAATCACATTGGGCATTCTAGGCCACATTGCTGAAGATGAAAAATCAAAATCTCCTAGAGACCTATGTAGAGCATAAGTGAAAGACTTAAATATCTCCTCTGAAGAAGTCTCCTTCAAATGTTGATCCAAAGTATCCACACTCATATTAAACTATAAGGAATGATCATGTAGAAAATGAAGAGGGTCTAAGTGATCCCTCACAACATCTAAAGAAAAGTTGACTTCATTGTAGAGAAGATGAATATCATCAATAGTGTCTCCAAAATCTGCAATATGTGTCTCCATAAACAAGTATGAAATACTTGTCAAGAGATCATCCCAAGCTAAATCTGAAAGACAATGTATGTTTTGCTGCAAAGAATCACTAGAAACTTTCAAAGACGCAACACTGGAATTTGAGGTAGCAACAATAGATGGTGATGGGGTATCAATGAATTGATCATCCACACAAGATGGGGAAAAATAAGTCTCAGTATCATCCACAATATCTTGGTTATCTAAGGAAACACCACTTTCAGATGAAGATTCAATGTCTCCATATAACTTTTGAATGATGGTTCAAGTATTGAAAGGGCACTCAGTGTGCTCTATATGATGTAGAATATCCTTAGAAATGATAAGACATATTAGTCCATAGACCATGTCATTATTGTTAAACCATGCATTATTTTGATCATAGTCACTTGGTTTAGGAACAAGTCCAAGGGGATAGGGTAGTAGATCTTGCTCAAGGAATTGATTCATTATCCCTTGTTTCCAAGAAAAATAATTCTCTAAAGTTAGCTTGACAACAAAAGGATGAAAATAAGTTTCAAGAGACATGCTTAACCCACCCATAAATGGAACTTTATCTTAGTTAGTGATTACAAATCCCTTGCATAATCCCTCAAGATTGATATTAAAAATTCACTTCAAGTGAGTGCACAGAGACATAAAGATACACCCCCCTTTCCACTAGTTTCAAAAATCACCCCCTCAAATATTACAATGTTGGTACTTTATGATTAGTGCTTTTACAAGGCTTTTCTAGATTACAAAACTTTGAAGGCCCTTAAAGGCCAAAATTACAATTTGGTCCAAATTAATTTTGAAATTAAATATGAAAAAGAAATCCTTGTAGCTGTGATTTACCCTTCAATATCCTTCCTACACCTATTTCTTTTTGAAAAAATAGATTACAAAAGTGAAAGATATGATTTACTGAAGGAAAAAAATTCAGTAGATTCAACCTATAATATCTGATAGAAAGAGAATTTTTTTATCAAAACCTTCGTGGATGGAAATTTCTCCTTTCCAGCTTTCCGTTAAGTATTCATTTACAAAAATCTAACACCCGAGGCAAAAGGTATGCAACTTTGAAGAATAGTGCAAAATCTGCCCGTCATAAACGACTCATTCCTATTTTTGACTTGATTTTTGCAAAATTTATCAATTTTTTGCAAAAAGTAAAAACTACCCAGATGGTTTTTTGACCCTGGGAATAAAACCTATAAATCATGTTTTTCTGCAAATGAGTGGAATCTGGAATTTTCAAGCCAAAATGAAAATGGCTCCAATAAAAAATTAGGAATAGTTTTACTTTGATTTTTATTGTGTCCTCCAATCTTTGATTTTGGTGAAATAAAAGTCAATATTGACTTTCTAAAGCCTTCTGGACACTCTAGAAATACTAAAAAAGCCTCCAATATTACCTAAAAATTGCAATAACCCAAATCTCACAGGAACACATACATATATAAACCAGATTAAACAGATGTTTATTTTTCCTTTAAATTGTTTTGATTCTCCAGGTCATTTGAGGATGTAGGAGGAGCATACTTGGGTTTTGAGGAAAAATTTAGCAATATATTAGTCTCAAATCTCTAAAAAAAAATTCAAAAAAAATAATGAGCTATACTAGACAAACCCGCTCTGATACCATGTTGGATTCTGCAATAACTCAAAAAGGATCTATTGTCAGTAGTAGATCATATACACTCCACTCAACAAATGATTGAAAATGAAAATAGTAGAATGGAGAAGAAATATGAAAGAGAGGGAAAGAGAGAAAATAGAGACAACACTATAATAGAATTTTGAGAAGACTCTTGTCACTCTCACAAAATGATCACTGAACTAGCTAAACTAGCTGAACTTGTGAAGGTGAGAGGAGAGGGCTCAATATATAGAAGAATAAGGGAAAATACATCCAAGAGGTGCATTAACTCTACTACCCATAAAAGGTGGGAGGTTATCACCTACTTGGTAAATGACAAGACATGTGGCATAATCTCCTCAAGTGAAGATAGGAGAGAGGTGGCACATAAATCCAAAAGAGGGTGAGAAACCCAACTACCCCATAAAGTACTCAGGTAAAAACAAAATAGTGGTTATTAGAGGTGGCACAACAAGCCAAAAGAGGATGTGTAACTCAACTACTCACGTGTGGGAAGAGAGTGACATATGTAGTTGTTGTATTTTGTCACATGTCCTCATATTACCACATCTAATAAACTTAAGCAAGCTTAAATAATATGTGTAGGAAAAAATAAATACCTTGAACATAAGGAAAATAAAAAACCTACACTAATAGTTGGCATGATGGTTTGCAGACCAAATTAGGGCTTTCTATGTTAATAAGAGTGTTTTTAGTAGCTTTTTGAATTCTACCACATTTAATGTGAATTAGGGTAGATCGATGTTTTATAAAAAAAAATTTTAAGGCATTTTGATCATTCATGTATCTAAAGAAATTGAAGTGTTTGGAGCATTTTCAAGGAGATTTGGAGTGTGAGGAGTGAAAACCCTAGTTGTGGTTCTTTGTGAAGAAAAAGGTACTTTAATCTTTCGTGCAGTTGTGTTCTGTGAGTTATTTGAATTTGAAATTAGAAGCATGGAAACCCCTATGGTCATTAAGGTGTCAGAGAGGCCGAGACCTTCCTATAGAAAGTATTCTTTGAAAGTTTTTGAATATGACCCCATGGGCGCATTTTTGTCGATCCCTCATGGAGTAATGCTAATTGAGGACACAAGGATGGTAATCCGAGTAAAGTTTGATGAATACAATAATGTAAAGTTAATTTTCATCTGGAAGGATGAGCTTACTAGCGATGACTTCAGGGTAAAACGAGAGTACTCGAATGTAGTTGACAAAAGGTTGGATAGTTGGAACAATTTCTCTAATTTCAACTATGATGACAAATTTGTGAGGTCAGTCCTGAGTATAATCCATGAAAAATTTCTATGGATTGATCGGTCACACCTAATAACTAAGGAGGTGATTAGGGTTGTTACAAGGTTATGAGATAAGGATACAATGCCTGTGCTGAAATATATAAGGAATGAAGTTGTAATGGAACTTACAGAAGCTACATATGATAAAAGAGCTTTAGCAATGAAAACTATCACTAATCCCACTATGAAATATGCAACTCTCATGATAGGTCACAAGATATACTTCACAAACAAAGAGAACTATGTTCCAGCTACAACAATCTTCACTAGTTTTGATATGGTTGTGAATGGTGCTAATTATGATTTATGTGAGCTACTCTAGTTACAGTTGCTTGTGAACGTGAAGTTGTCAAAGGAAAGAAAGTATGCATTTAAATTTGGTTCTCTAATTGTATGTTTTCTATTTTATTTCATGAAGAGACTCACTGGGAAGAGTGAAGAAGTATTTTGGGACTCGTCCAGACCAGTAGGACATCAAATTTTTGATTACATGCATAGTTTAAGTAATATGAATGCTCAAGAGGATGCCCTAACAACATTATTTTTTTCATTCAAAAGAAACATGAATGAAAGGGATAGAATTCTGAGGAGAATTGTTGAGAAGTATAAGGATGACAATATATTCCATGTTTCCACCGATGGATGCATGATTGAGGCTGTAGAACCATGAACCATATGGATTCAACCTTTGGGATATGAGATAACAAACGAAGAATATCCTGATGCAAAGTTGATGAGGAGAAAAATAGGAGGCTTACCCTCTGGTGAAGGTGCTTCTACATAAGTTGGTTGTTCTAAAAGAGTGCATGATATATCATCCTCTAATGATGATGAAGTGCAATATTTTGGTGTTCATGTGCACACCAAACCATAATTAAAGAATTCTAAGGTGTCTAGTGAAGCCTCTATGGAACAGAGAGAAAAATAGGACAATCTGGTAAGTTCTGGTCCTCACTTTAAATTAGAGGCAATTGTCAATTCTTTGGAGAAGAAGATAAGAAAAATCTATTGTTAGATGTTAAATAGGATGACATAAGGAAAGATGTACCTGAAAGTATGTGGGTAGCACTGATGGAAAGGAGAGAAAAAGTAGTTGGTTTGGAAGGGAAAATTAGGAATGTTGCATATAATAAAATTGGGTCTTCCTTGACTTCAGATGATTTGGAAACTTTGAAAAAGATCTAAGTAAAAATGTTTAGGGTGAAGAGAAGAGCAAAAATGTTGATGAAAAGAAATAAAAGGATAACAAAGAAGGTAAGGATGGAAACATCAAAGGTGATCTAGGATACAAAAAAAAAAATATGGCATGCTCAAAGCTAATGAAGATGTTGCCAAAGATGCTGAGCAAAATACTCCTCCTGATATAGGTAATGAAGGTATTTCTAAAGTTGATGCCGGTGACAATATTCCTCTAAAAGGTGAAAAGAAAAATTGAAAAAGGTTTAGCCTAAAAAGCACAATGATGCTCCTCTGGAGCATACTAAAGGAGAAAAAGGTGGAAAAGAGCAAGGTAATGATGAAATAAGTAAAGGCAATGAATAAGAAGGAAAAGACAATGCTAAGGAAAAGGATAAAGATGAAGACAAAGGAAATAACAATGAAAATAATAGGGATGAAGATAAAGGTGAAGATGAAGATGAAAAGGATGAAATGAAAGACGAAGAAGAAGAATAGAAAGTAGAGGAAGATAAGGAAAAGGAAATGGGAGAGGAAGAAAAGAAAGACAAGGAATCCTCTAGGAAAAATGAAGAAGAAAACTAGATTGTAAATTCTCTGAAGCATCTTGGTGATTCTTCCTCTGGTAATGATATACTAAAAGGTCTACTATCTAAGCAAATCAGATTCCAACCCATTATTCCCTAAGAGCTTTTGAAACTTTCTTTGATTGAAGGATATATAGATGTGGAAAAGATGTCTCCAATGCATAAAGTTGTGTTGGGAGATGCTATGCAAGCATCCAGAAGGAAGGAAATTCTTGAAACACATCAAAAGGAGACATAAGTTATAGAAGATGCACTAAAATCCTTGCAAGAAGTCATACCTAGTGCATCCATTAATACATCTCTCACCGCTATTGAAAATTTTAGATTGTTGTTAGATTCTTTCAAGGAGTAATCCTCTGAGATTAAAAAAAAGACAAGACAAGAGATAAAAGAAAATTTGGTGGAGAAAAGGCTGTTGGAATTGCATGACAAGTGTGCTCTTGCACACTCTTGTGTTGAGAATAATCTAGAAGTTGTGAAGGTTTGTGAGTTAGAAGCAAATTTCGTTCTTACTTATTACTTGAAGTGGTTGGAGGCCAATTAGAATATCAAGGTTGTCATGGACTCCATTGAGTCTTATCTATCTATTGTATTCGATGCTTATAACTTATCTAAGGATAGAGATAGGTCAACCTGGAAGGCCATCACTACACACAGAGAAAATTTCTTTTCCTTTTAGAAATAGAAGGAAGAAATTATCAAAAAAATTAGTCAATTAAGTGACATTGGAAGATTGGAATACACTTCAGTTGGCGAGGCTCTAACTTGCATAGAAATACTTGTGAAGATAAATTTTAATCTTGATACTCCAAATGGTGCTAAAGAAACTCTTATAGAGCTGGAATCTCTAAACAGGATGCTGATACAACAAAGGATGGCTGGGAAAAAGGAAAAATAGTTTGGGAAGTTATTCTGTAGGAGTTTCAAGGCTCACCATACTCTGATTGATACATGCTTTCTTTTTTTTCTTTATTTTAGTGGTTTTCAATTGTTTGGGACAATCTTTGTCCTTGATGTCAAAGAGGGAGTGAAGTATAATGAAGTACTGTGTAAATAAGGAGAAGTGCGAGTTAGGGGAGTAGTGTTGTAAATAAGGAGTTTTGTAAATATTGTTTTTGGCACATGTTTCCATCAATGACAAAGGGGGAGATTGTTAGAAAAATGAATAAGAACATCTCATTTTGTTATTTTGTGTTGTCATTAATGTCACCTTGATATATGAGGATAAATTGTAAGATCAAGTCTGAAGTTGTTCTGGTATTCTAGTTTGGTATTTTTCCTACACCCTCCAGTATTCTAGTCCGCATTTCTCTGGAGTTGATAATCTCATTTTGTATTTTTGGGATATTTTTTATGGTTTCTAAAGGAATGTATGTTCATAATATTATCTACTCTGGTGCTTGTATGGTGAAGTGGTATTACTTTGTTGGCTACTTTTTTTGTGTTGAAGTCTATTTTTGGGTGACTTCTTAGGTAATTGTGATGCCGTGAATTAATTTTTTTATGAAGACATATGTGCAACCTATTTCAGGGCTTGTCCAACATGATGTAGTGTGCGGGATGTTTTAATTTTTTTGTGAGAATATTGTGTGAAATCTTGAAGCTAACAGTTGGTATTTTTGGTGAATAAGAAGCACATCTAATTAGGATGACCTAATTGATGCTTGCAAAGAGATTGGATATATATAATAGATAGTTTTTGAAGATTTTGGAATATGGTGATATGATGTGATGATGTGAAGAAAAGAAAATATGATGAAGTGTGTCAAGTCTGATTACTGAGCTTCATTGGAATTGACTCTGCATTTACTAGGTATTCTCTATCAATTCATTCTCTAGCTAAAAGCGATTTTGTCATTGTAATTCTACAAGTAGTGAACCTTTATTTTGGACAGTGAGTCTTGGCAGTGAGCCACCCATTTTTTAATATCTTATAATTGGTTATACTATATTGTGAGCTAACACTCATAGTGGTTTTTCCCATTTTGGGTTTTCCATGTAAAAAAATTGGTGTTCATGTGTTATGTGATTTCACGCTCTATTAATGCTTTTGTTTATCTTTTCTATTGTATGCATTGGAATAGTTGGATGGTATTTGATAAGAAATTTTAAGAAGATACTAATTCACCCCCCTCTCAGTATCTTGGACTTTCAACATGGTGGACTATATGCCCCCCTTAAAATGTTAGTGTACTTGCTCCACTAACATTTTAAGGAGAATCAAATGGATCCCTTGGTAGAAGGAATGCCCCTAGCCCAATGCTACCTAACCCCTTGACCCCCAACTATAGGGACAAAGATGATCCAAAAATGGATGATGACATGTTTCTCCTTGCAAGATGATATATGATTGCATAAAGCTTGGTTTATACCCCTGTGCATGTTAGTGAGGCTTGTATGATACTACAACTATCACATGGCTTGAGGAGCATGAACTAATGTTATTTGTCTCTTGTATGATTAAGTGAAGGTCCTTTTGATATTTTCATTATTTTTTAAGGTGAATAACGAAGACCTCTTGTTGTTTCTTGCATGTTAGGCTATACAGGGACACAAATACCTTGTTCTTTTACATTACATCCTTTTCCACTATAGCTAAATTGCTTTAAAAGTTGATAACCTATTCCATAAATGGATTCTATTTCTTTCAAATAAGGTGTTTCTTCACATTCACTTTCATCATATGTGGATGTGTAATTTGTATTTTTCTCATTGTTAGAAGTTGTGAAATTAGATGATTTTAATGATTCAGTGATAGATTGTGTTGATATCATTGTGACTTATTTCTCTTCTTTTGGTTTTGATGGTGTAATATTGTATTCCCCCATGAATGTAAGTGTGAAATATAATTATTCCTAATCACAATCCAACAAATTTTTCATAGATAAAAAGGGAGTCATATTTGTCCTCAATTTGTAAAGGTTCCAATTTTGAAGTTGGTGTCAATGTTCTAAGAGGATTCTTCATTCCTATTTTACTTTGTAATTTTTTTTTCAGATTTAGGATTAGCTTTTATTGTGTAAACCTTATTGTTATATGTGTACATTAAATGATGAAATGTTGAAGAGACAATTATATGAAATTTCATGGGGCATGACATTGATGGGAGTTTGCAAAATGTAAACCTTACCAACTTTAATAGGTAGCATAATCACATTAGGTGATTTTATTTCCATGTTATCAAAAACTTTGATAAAAAAATAAATGAGTTGAATTAAAGTTTTGTCTACTCCAATTCAATCCAAAAGATGAACACTACAAGCATTAATCCCCAAACTATTGTCAATAAGGATATGCCTAATCCCAACCTTGTTAATACTAGCCATTATCATCAAAGCGTTATTTTTGTTTTTGTGTTTCGAAAGGGGGTAACACACTTTGATGAGACATCATGTTCAAATTAAGTGAAATCTTACCCTCAATTAAGGTTTCTACATCATTTGGTTGAGCACTATGAGGGACAAAAACTTTCTACAAAGCCTTTTGAAGAATGCCATGGTAAACAAGTGATGTTTGAACCAAATCCTACAAGGATATCTCAGTAGGAGTATTACAAAGTTGCTTAACAAGATCAAATTATTTAAAACTATTTTATGTAATGTTAGGTGCAGGTGGGAGGTATGTTTGAGGATATGGAATGGATGTTAGTGTTTGTTTTGGTTACTTACTATTTCTAGTGTTATATGTGTGAGCAATAGTATGATAATTTGGTTGCTTTGACACATGATTACTAGAAGTATTTTTACAAAGCTTAGAATATGGCAATGGGGTTTAGGAGGTCCTATAATGAGAGGTGACTTGGAGGTCCAATAATTAGAGGCCTTTTGGGGGGTTAAATAATTAAAGGAGTTTTAGGATTTCCAATAACTAGAGGATACCTATAACAAAAAGATGGGAAATAAACCCATTGTGACATGTTTGTAACAAAATTTCTTTAAAATTCTTAACAAGATTTGAAAATAGAATATGAATTATGACAACAAAGGATTTTTGTAATGAAAACATGATGTTATGCCCTATGGATCAAGCTAGAATTTTTTTTAGCAAAATAAATATTCACAAGTCTGATATTAAAAAATTAATGCTAGAACTGAGCAGAGGCCAGAGACAAGATTTTGTATAGTGAATTTGAGCTCAAAGCGGTAGGATTAACTCACCATAAGTGTGTTTGGAAATGTGTCTCAATCTTTCAATTACATAAGGTATTTTGATTAAGTGCGAGGGGCCATAGGGGGTACCCCCATGAGGAATCTGGGGGGATCATCCCCATAGGGTGAAATTATTATATGCAAAAAACAATTGAGATAGGGGTGAATTAGTTATTCATAAATCAAACCCTCATTAACATTCAGATCCACATTAACATTATTATCCTTTAATCTATGATAATTATTTAACATGTAAGTAGATAACAAAAACTGAAAACACAACACGATACATAGAAGAATACTAGATTTACATGGAAAACCAAAGAAGGGAAAAACCATAGTGAGTACTAGCTCACAATATAAAGTAATTGCAACATTGAATACAATAGGATCACTACCAAAGTGCTCATTGAAAGAAGAAGGGATCACTTCCAGATTACAAAAATGAAGAAAGAAGATTGTTACATTGATAAATCCATCTCAGAGCAACAATAAAGTTCCACCACTGAACCACCAGTACATTCACACTCTCTCTGAAGAATGTAGACACCTTCTGTTCACTGCTTCTAGTAGTCTTAGCCATTCAAGATCACATTGCACTTCACACTTTGACACTACACATCACATACACTTCATGCATACATCTTCCTTCAACTCAACACACATATATACCTATTTTAACCTTGAAAATAAATGACAAGTTCAACTATGCACCTCAACCATGCAAATTCAAATTAGGTCAGCACTAAGAATTCCTACAATGGAAAGGAATGAAAGTGGACCACAACAAACCTTAAATCATACCTAAATCCATACATATATACTACACCATGCTTCCACAAACATAGAAGCATTTATATAATTAGTGTAAACACCCAAGGTTAGTTGAACCTATGTAAATACCATTTATCATTTAAGTACACACTTCCTTAGATCCAAATATGACTCATGAACAACATACATCACTTGAACACAATCTAGAATATTCCAGAAAACACCCTGAAATCCAAAAAATTCCTTCATAACAACTTTCATGTGGAGAAGATACTCATCTTGTACAATCAATTAACTTTCCACATACTGTAACACATGAATCCAACCTTACGGAGAACCTAAATTAGAACTTAAATTGAAGATAGATATGAGAAATGTAAGCACACCCTCAGATCCACAAGACCAGACACCACATTGCAGAGAAATATGAAACAAAACCATTTATCCCAAACACCACTGCAATACACCATTCACACACTGGTGAACATAATTTTCTCTACACAAAGATCCAGGAAAAGGAATTCTAGTTATAATACCTTTGAACACCTCTAATCAACATATTTGGACCACATAAGCAGATCTTCAAAACAAAATAAGTGTGGAGAAAAACTGTATCACTACTCTGCTATATAAAACACCTCTCAAGAACTTGGAAACCAAGTACCACAAACAGATACTCATCATCTACAAAACTTCCTCATCACCACCAAACCAACTGCATTATAGCAACTCAACCACACACAAGAGGTTGAACATCCACCAATAGAATCTTATCAAAACAACACTAAAGGTTGGCACTAGTGACACTAATAATGGCAACATAATGCAACAAATCAAAGCATCATCACAAACATCCAACAATATCCCCATATCAATGAAAACACAAGCCATAGACTTGTTGACATCAATGACAACACAAACTATTCATACTTCCAACAATATCCCCCTTTGTCATTGATGGCAACAGATGATGTGAAAAACCACCAACAACAAACCAACACTAAAATAAATAGCTATGATCACAACACAGACTATTGATGCTTCCAACAATTTCCCCTTACTTCATAAGGTTTTGTAGTTAACTTCCCCCCCTTTCACATTAATGGAAAAGGGTGGCAACACACTTTTATCTCTCCCCCTTTGACATCAATCATACATATATTTTCTCTTCCACTATTCTCACATCTTGCAACTCTACAACTTCCTTTTCGTTTTACTGCACTTTATTTTCATCACACCTACACATTCCACTTCTCTCCACACTCACCCTTAGGAGTACACAACATACTGCATTGACCAATAACTACTACACATATCCTTTGACATAGTTAACAAAGGAAAACATCTACCTTCTTCACAATGAAAACACTTACTCCCCCTAACTACAACAACCAAGAATACCACTACCTGGTACCCTTGAGAGGTAGCCACCAACATCAATTTAGAAAAAGGAATGAATCTTGAAATCCACTCAAATGATGCATATCCTTATGCATCTAGTTCAAAGAAGGAGGGGTATCAACCCCTAACTTCTCCTGGAGATACTCAAAGGTATCCTTAGGAAGGGCCTTTGTAAAGATATCTACAACTTGATCCTTTGTAGGCACATACTCCAGCTTCACCTCATTCTTTGTAACCTTCTCTATCAAAATTTGATAGTAGATTGAGATATGTTTTGTCCTTGAAGGCATTACAAGATTCTTTGAAATGTTAATAGCACTTGTATTATCACAAAATATAGAAAATTGGTTCATCATGTACCACTTTGATATCTTTCAAAGTTTGCTTCATCTACAACACCTGTGTGCAACAAGATGTTTCCGCATTATATTATGCTTTTGTGGTAGATAATGACACCAAATCTTTCTTTTTGCTTAGCCAAGACACCAACTTGCTTCCAAGAAAGAATGCACCGCCACTTGTACTTTTTTGTCATCCACACAACCTACCCAATATACATCTATATAAGCACTCAAATAGAAATTAGTATCTTTTGGATACCCAAAGCCATGTTTTGGAGTTCCCTTCAAGTATCTAAATATTCTCTTTATGGTTGCCACATGTGACTCTCTAGGATCTTCTTGAAATCTAGCCACAAGGAAAACTACATGAATGATATCCAGTCTAGTAGTAGTTAGATACAACAATCCTCTAATCATTGATCCATACTTGCTTTGATTAGCCTTGGAGATTCATCATTTTTTCTCAACTTGCAACCAATAACCATAGGATTACACACCAATTTAGAGTATTCCATTCCAAACTTCATCAACATTTCCTTGAAGTATTTTGATTGTGAAATGAATATACCTTTTTTCTATTTGATTGATTTGTAGTCCAAGGAATAAATTAATCTCCCCATGGCCTTTCAAAATAATTCAACATCTATTCTACAAATCTCTTTCACATAACTTCATTTCGTACAAAAATTATATCATCAACATACATAACCACAATCAATATTTGAACTTTTTCAAATTTGAAATAAAGGTTGCTATCTGTAGTACCTTATTTGAATCCTTGCTACACCAAGTACCTATCTAGTCTTGCATACCAAGCTCTGGGAGATTACTTGATTCCATACAATGCCTTCTTTAATCTACAGATGATATTAGGGTTATATGATAGTTGAAATCCTTTTGATTGTTCAATGTAAAAAATTTCTTCCAACTCACCATTCAGAAATGTAGATGTTACATCAATATGATATACTTTAAAATCCTTATGTACTCTCAAAGAAAAAAAAAATCATAATAGTTTCCATTCTTGTCACCAGAGAAAATGTCTCCTCAAAATATATTTCTTCCACTTGTCAGTAACCTTTACACACAAGCCTTTCCTTATTTCCAACTTCTCCATTCTCATTTAATTTATTCTAGAATACCCACTTAGTTCCAATCACATTCTTTTTTGTTGGTTTTGGTAAAAGTTCCCAAGTCTAATTCTTATGAATTTGCACTAGTTCTTCTTCCATAGCTTTGATCCAATATTCATCTTTGCATTCTTCACCCACCATTTTAGTTTCAAATTTGGAAAGTGATGCAAGGGAGGATGGATTTCACCTGTCACAACATAATTTAGGTTAGAGAAAACAACAAATAGATCAAATACTCCTTCCCTTGACTCCCTTTCAATACAACTCTTCCTTTTGCTTGTAGGTCAGTAGACCTCTATTTGACAACTTATCTCATCAATCCTTCACCATCTTTAGAGGGTCATAATAGTCTTGAACACCCTTTATAGCTAACTTAAACATATCTCTCTCAAAACCCTATTGTAGCACTACCCCAAAAGACAAATTGGGTCTATTTCCCAAAGAAAGTAAATTTGAATCTCTTTCCCAAGGTAGAAAAACTTCTCAAATCTATCAACTAGGCAACAAAATGGCATTTTCATCAAGTTTTAGACTCACTAACACTCATCTACCCATTGATCTAGGAAACCCTTGTTTTTGAAAACTTAAGGTAGAGTTGATAGAAGACCATCATTCCCAATCTCATACAAGCCTACCACCACCTTGAACACTCATCAAATGGTCTACCCTCACTCACAAATTCATCATCAAGCCACCACTCTAGTGACTTCTTCAAAATCTTCCTCAAAATCCTATTTTTCATACCCTAATTCTCTAGTTTTTCATAGTGTTAGAACTGTAAAATTTTGAAAATTTTATGGTTGTCTTTACCCATAATTTTCTTATGAAGTCCATGCCATATGCATAAGAATTGACTTTCAATAAAATTTTGCACATGCATTAGTTGGTTTTCATCATTTGGTCCCCTAGAATTCACTTGTTCCTGAGCATTTGAAAGTATAAACCATATCGGCGTAACACATTGCAAGTCTCACCGATGCATGAAGCATTTCCTACTAACGTGTGTCCTTTACAGTCTATCAACAAGAGATTAGGAATGCCATATTGATAAGTTTTCATCTGAGGATTAATATCGGCAAGAGGCAATGCACAGTCTCAGCGACAACAGGGTCTTATAAGCAAGACAACAGTTATGAAAATAAGTCATATCGAGCTCATTTTGTCTTATTGATCAAGGCATAATGTGGCATCTCAGCGAGATAGGAGAAATCAGTGAAATTTCTCAGAGCATTGATTTGGTTTTTCCAATACAATGAAGGTGGATTCTGATGATGCATTTGGGTGAGTTCGTGGAAGCCCTACCGAATCTCAATGTCACTATGATGGGATTATATCAGTAATAGAACTTGGTGATATTCATTGTCTTGTCGATAAAAGGATTCATCAGCAAAATTGGAATCATCAGAGAGAGCTAGGAAGCTCATGCAGAATGAAGTTCCATTGGCAGGAAAACCACTATCTCGATGATCAAAGTTGACGAAGGATAGATCTCGGTAGAACACAATGTAAGCAGAGGAATGTCTATTCGACCTTCAATGTCATAGCGATACACTCATGACTAAAGGGATAGCTATTGCAAAGACTCAGAACATCAGTAGGACTACAAAATAACTTGGAGATGGAAGCGAAGATACAAATAGGCTATCTGTGAGACTCAGAACATCGGTCAAACTTCATGACATCAAAGCGATATGTGATCCGAGGTAATCAAAGAAAAATTGAACATTGGTATGACTACATGATGTCTCAATGAGTATTTAGTGAATGCTTGAAAAGGCCCAACAAATGGATCATCACAGATGTGAATGTGAAAGGACATGACTTTTCAAAGGACTGATGTATAAATACTCATTTTTTGACAGAGGGATATAGGAGATAGAGAGTAAAATATTACAGTAGGATACAAAATGTTACAATTCTTAAGACTATGATGCATGTATGAAATAATAGATATTCTAATTGAATTCATTTTGATGTGGTAACATTTTTCTGGTGTCAATTGTCTATTGTGTTAATTGAAAGTATTGTTGAAGTTGTCTCCAAGGTTGATGTTTTCTAATTATTTAAACTGATATATCAAGGATATTTTTTCAGTTTATCAGTGCACACTTGTTGTATTTGTATGATTGATTTAATTGTTTCTTTCAAGGAGAGACTAAATATTTTTAGTCAATCATAGTAATTAGGAAATCTCATTTGGATCACTAAGAAGAACTTGGTAATCACATTCTTGCATGTTTATACTAGTTATAAAATTAAACCTATATGCCAAACAATTTGAGTTTCTACCAGAGAGAAGTTACCCATTTCATATTTTCATTTGACTCCATATACTCAATAAGGCACTAGTATCAACTATTTCACAATTTAATTTCATTCATTTTTCTATATGAACACATTAGATTTTTTCCTTGATATTGCTTATACAATTTATACCAAAGTAAAATTCATTTATCCACTCCCATTTGCCAGTGTGGTTAAATTTCTTTAGGAAATGAATAGAGTTCAAGTCTGCTTTAGTCAAATAGGTATACCCACCTAGGTCTAGTAGCACATGAAGAGTAGAGGGTCTAAATCATTGGGCATTGATTGTTACCTTGAAACATATCAAGAGATTGGAAACCTCTTGAGGTATTTTGCATGTGTTTTTGAGAGCTAACAAATTGGCGACTTTGCTGGGGAATTATTTGCAGAATATCTAGTTGAAGATCATCAAATAGAGTCATTGAAGAAAGATTCATAGTTTGAAAAGTTTCAAAAAGAGTGATTCTATTGGGGATACAATCAAGAATAATTTCATTTTTCTCACTTTTAACAAAGTGAGTGGTGACTTTGACAAGAATAATTGCATCAATTCAACATGAATGGTAGAAGATCCCAATACAAAGGAGGTCCTCCTGGAGGTCCTGTTGGCAATAGTAAGTGGACACATAAGGATGATAAGGGTAAGAAGGTAGCTGATGAAATGTGCATAATGAATAAAGACAAAGCATCAAGACCACATTGTGAGACATATGACTGTTATGATACATGGAGAGATAATTCAAGTGCAAAACCTTGTACCCCTGAAGAACAAAGAAATCCTTTTTATAATCTTCATAAATAAGTGGAATTTGAGGAGAAACTTGAGGCTGAAATTTTCATGTGTGAATAGGAATATGATCAAAAGATGGAGGGTAATCAAAGTGAGCCCATTAATAATGTAATCCCTAAAGAAAATTTTGAGTTCTTCTAGAGACAAGAAGTAGAAAGAGCAAAAGCAAAACTCATACAGATGAAGGAACTACAAGATTTGAAATTATAGGAAGCTCAAATAGCCAAACTATCCACCGTATACTACATCACAACATACAAATGCGCAACCACCTCATGGTCAACAATATGTGCCATATCTTCATACACAATACGACAATCCAATGTACTAGTATCAGCACATGTATAACCCTCCCCCTCAACAATACATGACAATGATCAGAAAATTTGATTTGACAGGGTTTCAATTATACCCTTATCCTATGGATAGCAGTTGGAGAAGTCTTGTTCCTAAGTTTATAGGGAGTAGTGCAATTACTGCTGAAGATCATTTGAGGAATTTTAATGCTTTTATTCAAGACTTGGATATAGCATATGAAGATTTACATATGAGGTTGTTCATGATGTCACTCACTGAAGAAGCTAGGGATTGGTTCAATAGCCTGCCAACAGCTTCTATTGATTCTATCCAAGAATTTAAGGATCGATTTCTTGAATAGTATGGAAATCCGTGTCACTAGATGTTGCTTTACATGAATTAATACAAATTCAAAAAAATTAGAATGATTCAATTTATGATTTTAACCGAAGATTCAACAAACTGCAAAATAAGATACCACTTGGGTCAAAGTTTCCAGAATCTACAACATTAAGTATTTATTTGAATGCATTCGATCCAAAAACAAGGTATGAACTAAGAAACCAATTTCCAAGAGATTTGAATGAAGCCCAAAAGATACCACTAACCATTGAAAACAATAGGAAAGCTGCTGGGATGATCAATAAGAGAGACAATCCTAGGGTTCCTCAGCAAGTCAATAATTACCAGTACAAAAAGGAGAACACATACAAAAATGAGAGACCTCAGTTACATGACATGCCTTGCAATACAAATTGGAAGGATTGAAAACCTATAATAGATAAACTTAGGAACAAAGAAACACCCGAAGAAGGGAGCATATATGGTCAATAGTAATCTTTGGTGTGAAGGTTGTGATGGGCCACATTCCCTAGACCACTGTGTTGTAGCCCAAGAAATTCACGAAGAAGGGATGCTAGTGGGTAGCAGTGGAGAAGATCACTCAGTATTTTTTACTTCAAATACTTTTCATCCTATTGAGGAGGAATATTTATCTTCAGAATATGAAGGTTGTGAGTATGATGTTCCAAATCAAAGGTGCAATATCCGCATGGCAGAACAAGAAGTTTTTTTTTATTATGAAGAAAATCTTTTAGAACACTTTGTTAGCATGCCTACTCAATGTGATATAAGGAGACCCACTGAGGAGGAAATAAAGAGGTTAACCATTGCTACAATTGAACAAGCCAAGAGTAAGTATTGGTTAAGAAAAAGGATAGTGAATGAAAAAGAAGGTACTCCTAGGGGGATATTTATGAAAGACAGAGAAGTAACGCCAGAAGTTTTGAAGAAAACAAAAAATAAATATCTTGATAAGAATGAATAGAAGTTGGTCCAAAAGAAAGAGAATAGAGAGTTATACAAAGAAAAGTAGAAGTTTGTCCGAAAGGAAGAAAACAAAGAAGAAGCATCAGAGCAAAAGAAAACAATTAGGGTGGAGGGTCCTTCTTTTGACTTTTCCTAGGTAAAAATGTTTGTCCCATTGCTCGAGATGATGAGAATTAAGGAGTATAGGGATAGTGCAATTCAATTGATATCAAATGGAAACACTAATAAATTGAGTCAAAATCTGACAAAAGTTCGTCTGAATTTTGACAAACTTTTTCGATGTTTCAAATTTCGTTAGAAAATTGATGAAATAATTTCAATGAAAGTTTGTGAAAACTTGGATGAAATTTTGTTGGATTTTGAGTCAAAATGTATTAGTGAAAGCAGAAAAGTACAAGTTATGAAAATCAGATGGCCACTAAAATGCTTAATAAGAAAGAGAAGATGATTGTCCTAGAAGTGTGTCTAAATGATGTATTGGTAAATTCCCCACAAGTTGAACCCTTTTTCACCATGCTACTTATAAATAACAAAGTGTTAAGGAATTGCATGATAGACTTTGGCGCTGCAATCAATGTCATGCTAGTTGGAGTTATGAAACAACTTAGCATGTGGGTAGATACTAATGAAGGGAAGTGTTATGCAATGGATAGTAGGCATGTTATAGTAGTAGGTGTTATGAAAGATGCTGAAGTCAAACTAGCTGCTTATCCTCAGGTGGTTTACAATATAGCAATAACTGTAATTGATACCCCTCAGTTTGGGATGATTTTATCAAGACAATGGATGACAATAGTTAGGGGAAATGTCCAATTTGATGTATATTGTGGAACAATTCCAATGAATGGTTAGGAAGTTAAGCTGTATAGGGAGCCAAGGACGAACCCAATTGTAGATTGTGTGCCTCAAGATCAAGTCAATTTATTTTTTGATGTGGATCTTGGGAATTTTAAGATAGAACCAACTCAGCCAAAATTAGTCAATGTTGATCCAATTGATAAGCACATTGCAAAAAATTGTGATTGCGTGTGGAAAATTTACTTTGATGGAGCTTGCAGCCAAGAAGGTAATAGAGCAGGAATAGTGTTTGTTTCTCATGAAGGAGTTACTTTTAAATATTCATTTTTTCTGGCATTTGAATGTACCAACAATATAGTATAATATGAAGCTTTGTTAACAGGTTTGAATATGGTTGTAAAACATAAGATTAAGCTGCTAATTATTCTATGGGATTTATAGCTAGTTGTTTCTCAAGTTAAATCAAAATATGTAGCAAAACACAAGAGGTTGAAGCAATATAGGAATGATGTATAAGACACAATTGAGTTGTTTGATGCTTTCTCAATTGAGTGGATTGATAGGTTGAAGAATATAATGGCAGACTTTTTAGCCAATGTAGCACTAAGAAGAGATGACATCACATTGGCTAGAGTGTCTCAAATCGAGTTCAAAGCAAGACCCGTTTTGCCTGATAATATATACAATTAGCAGGTTTTTAATTACGATACATACCTCTTGAAATTTCTTCACTATATAGACCAATATGAATCCCAAGAGATTGACTTCAATGCATTTGTAGAAGAGCTAGAAGGAAAGTAGATAGTATTCAAGAAGGAGGTCTTATAGCTTAGAACTAATAAGCTTCCAAAAGGGCTAGTTGCATTGGAAAGGGTATATGATGGAAATGATCAGTCCCTCATAATGTAGACACCAGTCAAGAGGGAGGATATCAAAGAGATCAATTTAGGGATTGAACTGGCACCAAAAAGGGTATACATTGGAAAGAAAATAAGCCTGACAATTCGAAGAATGTTGATTGCATTGTTGAGAAAATATAAACATGTGTTTGCATGGTCTTATGAAGATCTCAAAGCATATAGGGAAGATTTGTTTCAACATGAAATCCCATCGAATCCAAATGCAAAGCCATTTAGGCAAAGACAAAGACCTATCAACCCAACATTGGTACCAAAAATGCAAGAGAAATTAGCAAAGGTTAGAGATGGAGGTATTATCAAACCAATCAGGCATTCAACATGGGTTTCAAACCTAGTTCCTATGAGGAAGAAAAAATAGGGTTATCAAATTATGTGTGGACTTCAGAAATCTAAATATTGTATCTCTCAAGGATAATTATCCTCTACCTAATATGGAGGTTGTAATACATAAAGTAATAGGGTGTGAGTCATTATCTATGATGGATGGGTTCTCTGGTTACAACTAGGTCAAAGTCAAAGAATCTTAGTACAAGACAACTTTTGCAACCCCATGGGGAACATATGTTTACGTGAGAATTTCATTCAGTCTCACAAATGTAGGTGCAACCTTTCAAAGAGCTATGGATGTAGCATTTGTAGACTTGATTAATGCTATCATGGTGGTATATCAAGATGAGCTTACTATTTATTCAAAAAGGGTTGAAGATCATGTAGAACATCTGAAAAAGGTATTTTGTAAGGCTTTAGAATATGGTATTAGTCTGAACCCTAAAAAATGTCATTTTGTAGTCACATAAGGTCAACTCTTAGGACATATTGTGTCAAAGGAGGGGATTAGAATAGATCTTGAGAGGGTTGAGGCCATAGATAAAGTTCCTATTCCTAAAACTATTTTTTTGGACAGATCAATTTTGCTGGGAGATTTGTGTCTAATTTTGCTGAAATTATTAAGCCCATATAAAAAATGTTAAGAAAGGGACAAAAAATAGACTGGACTATAGAAGCACTTGAAGCTTTCATATCCATCAAAAGGGCCATCAAAGAAGCCCTTGTCCTTAAGTCTCCATATTTTTCAAAACCCTTTCAAATATTTTCATTTGCTTCATTGCATACTATAGCTACTATCATGTTACAAAAAAATGAGGAAGGTCATGAGCAACCTGTGTCTTTTTTTAGCAAGTCATTGCAAGGATCAAAATTGAAATATGATATGATGGAAAAATAAGCATTTGGATTGGTGAAATCCATAAAGGATTTTAGACCATATATTGTTGGAGCTAAGGTGATTTCTTATGTCCCTCATGCAACTATTAAGGATATCTTGACACAGTCATAGGTAATTGGAAAGAGATGAAAGTGGATTAATAAAATTCAAGAATTTGATATGGAAATAAAAATCACTAAATTAGTGAGAGGTGAGGGTTTGTCCAAGTTAATGGAAAAAACAAATATTGAAGTGAATCAAATTTGTAACGTAGAAGATGAAGGAAATGCAATTTCAAGTATTGAGCATACTGCTTGGTATAAAAACATCATGTATTACCTCAAATACATGAAGTTCCCTAAAGGATTAAGTGATAATTAAAGAAGAACGTTGAAGTTGCAAGCATCCAAATATGTGTTCATGGAAGGTGATTTGTTTCGGAAAAATAGGGATGGGATGTTGTTACTATGTCTAGATGAGTCATAGGCCAAGCAAATTATAAGAGAAATACATGAAGGGGTCTGTGGAGTCCATTATTTTGCAAAGACAACTGGACACAAGATTCTCAAGGCAAGTTATTACTAGCCAAAAAAATTTAATGATTCTTTTTCATATGTAAGAAAAAGTGAAGCATGTTAGAAGTTCTCAAGGAAAATGAAGTATTAGGGAGCTTTACCACACAAACCTTTGCAGATTGAAGCCCCTTTTCATTAGTGGGGAATTGATTTTATTGGGGAGATACAGGAGAAATCAAGTGGAGGACATAAGTGGATACTAGTAGCTACTGATTACTTCACTAAATGGGTAGAGGCAGTCCCAACCAAGCAAGCAACAAGTAAAGTTGTAATCAATTTTTTAATGGATAACATCATTACTAGATTTGGTACACCATTAAGATTGATCACAGATAATGGGATTTGTTTTAGATCTAATGAGTTTAAATATTTTTGTAGTACATATGGTATCACTGTTTCTTATGCAGATCCTTACCATCCACAAGCTAATGGTCAGGCAGAGTCTAGCAACAAAAGTCCTTTAAAAATCATAAGGAGAATGCTAGGTGGGAATAAGAAGGCTAGGGATTCAAAGTTGAAAATGGTTGTGTGGTCTGATAGGATAACTGTAAAAAAGGAAATTGGAAAATCCCCATTTGAATTGGTATATGGAACACAAGCTAGGATTCCCTTACAAAATTTGTTACCAGTTTACAAATTTATCCTTCAAGAAGATATAGACATTCCTAAACCAATGGAGGAAAGAATGGAGTAGCTGGCAGAGCTTGATGAGATAAGAAGAGTAGCACAAAACTATAATGTAAAGTTGCAGGCACAAATGAAGTATTTATTTGACAAAAGGGAAAAAGATAGAAAATTTGAAGAAAATGATCTGGTGTGAATGTTGAATGCAAGGTGTTAGGAGAAGGGAAAACATGGGAAATTTGAAGTCTTGTGGTTGGGACCGTTTGTTGTTGTTGGCAAGAAAGGTGACGATTCATAGTATTTGCAAAATATGACTAGTAAAGAACAGGAGTTTCCTGTACATGGGAAATTTATGAAGCATTTCTTCTCTTAAAAAAGGGAATATAGAGGATGAAGGGTTTCCAATGCATGGACAACTCTTGACAATCCTCTCAAAATTTCTCTTCCATGCACAGTATTTTAGGAAATAAAAGAAACATGAATTGCCAGTACATGGACAATCCTGAAATTCCTTCTTTTAAAATAAATCTTTCCATGTATAGTAGTATAGGGTCATGCTCATCTCCATTTCCATTCTTTCCATCTTGTTCATTGGTCCATCACCTTAAGTTTGGTCTGGTCACCCAAAGATTTGGGTCATTGAAATGATCTCACAATCATTCATCTCTAAACGGAGCCACTATTAGAACTATAAAATTTTGAAATTTCTATGGTTGTTTGTACCCATAAGTTTCCTATGAAGTCCATGCCATATGCATAAGAATCCGCTTTGCATTAAATTTTGCACATGAATTAGTTTTTTTTCATCATTTGGTCCCCTAGAATTCACTTGTTCCTAAGCATTTGAAATTATAAACCATATCGACGTAACATATTGCAAGTCTCACTGATCCATGAATCATTTCCTACTAACGTGTGTCTTTTGCAGTCTATCAGCAAGAGATCAGGAATTTCATACTAATAAGTTTTCATCTGAGGATTGATATCGGCAAGAGGCAATGCACAATCTCAGAGACAGTCAGGTCCTATCGGTAAGACAACAATTATTGAAATAAGTCATATCAAGCTCATTTTGTATTAATGATCGAGGCATAAAGTGACATATTGGCGAGACAGGAGCAATTAGTGAAATTTCCTAGAGCATTTGTTTGGTTTTGCTAATACAACGAAGGTGGATTCTAACGATGCATTGAGGTGAGTTCGTGGAAGCCCTGCCGACTCTCAATGTCACTATGATGGGATTATATCGGTAATAAGACTTGGCGATATTCATTGTCTTGCTGATAACAAGATTCACTAGGGAAACTCTCATCATCAAAGAGATCTAGGAAGCTCATTCCAAATGAAGTTCCATCAGTAGGAAAACCACTATGTCTTGGCAATCAGAGTTGACAAAGGATAGATCTCGACAGAAAACAATGTTAGTGGAGGAACATCTGCCTGACCTTCAATATCACAACAATACACTCATGACTAAAGGGATAGCTATCGGGGAGACTTGGAACACTGGTAGGACTACAAAATAACTTGGCAATGGAAGTGAAGGTACAAATAGGCTAGCAGTGAGACTCAGAACATCAATCAAACTTCATGACATCAAAGCGATATGTGACCTAAGGTAGTCAGAGAAACATTGAACATTGGTATGACTGCAGGATGTCTCAGTGGGTATTTAGTGAATATTTGAAAAGTCCCAAACAAATGGATTGTTGTAGATGTGAATTTGAAAGGACATGAATTTTCAAATGACTGATGTATAAATACTCATTTTTCAATGGAGGGATATAGGAGATAGAGAGTAAAAAACTATAGTAGGATAAAAAATGTTACAATTCTTGAGACTATGATGCATGTATGAAATAATGGAGATTACAATTGAATTCATTTTGATGTGGTGACATTTTTCTTGTGTCAATTCTCTATTGTGTTAATTGAAAGTATTGTTGAATTTTTCTCCAAGGTTGATGTTTTCTAATTATTTAAACTGATATATCAAGTATATATTTTTAGTTTATCAGTGCACACTTGCTATATCTGTATGATTGAATTAATTGGTTCTTTCAAAGAGAGATTAAATCCTTTTAGTCAATCATAGTAATTAGGAAATATCATTTGGATCACTGAGAAGAACTTGGTAATCACATTCTTGCATGTTTATACTAGTTATAAACTTAAACCTATATGCCAAACAATTTGAGTTTCTGCCAGAGAGAAGTTACCCATTTCATATTTTTAGTTCACTTGGTATAATCAATAAGATACTAGTCTCAGCTATTTCACAATTTAATTTCATTCATTTTTCTATATGAACACATTAGATTTTTTCCTTGATATTGCTTATACAATTCATACCAAAGTAAAACTCATTTATCCACTCCCATTTTCCAGTGTGCGTAAATTGCTTTAGGAAATGAAGAGAGGTCAAGTATCTTTTATTGAAATAGGTATACCCACCTAGGTCTATCAGCACCTGAAGAGTAGAGGGTCTAAATAATTAGGCCTTGTTTGTTACCCTGAAATGTATCAAGAGATTGGCAACCTCTTGAGGTATTTTTCCTACATTTTTGAGAGCTAACACACAAGACAGTCAACAAAATTCCCTCAAATACATTCACATAATCCACAAGAACTAATCTACCATCCTAATACAACCATAGGGAGTTAATTCCACTTAGAAACAGGAATAACAGAAGGTGGAATGGGCTTTTAACTCATTAGAGTGACCTGAACCCTGAAACTATGCCTAGAAGCCTGTCAGCAAAAAGTTTGATCAAAATACAACTCAAATTCAATGCTCTACCCTAAAAACTGATTCAAAATAGAGTTAAGACCAATATTCAACCTTTTCCAAATTTATTTGAGCAAGAGCTTACTGTATTGTCTCGTACAAAGACTTGCAATACAAATTTTGAAGTAAAATACAAAATTTCAAGACAAAAACATGGGTATTTTTATTGAATCTATTTCTCCAATGCTTCAACCACCTTTTACAATGAAGGATTACATGTTTTTATATATTTCTATCATGAAAATCCCTCCAAAAACTGACCAATTGCTTTACAACTTCCCCTTGACTTTTGAGTTCCTAGAATTTTGTAATTTTGCATTTTTTGCCAACATTTGTCAATTATGGTAACTTTACACATTTTGCATCATTTACCCTCGAAACATCATAAAGATGACTAAACTGAATCAAACAACATTATATTATCCCCTAAGACCTTATTTTACATCATCTAAGATTCAATCCCCTTAAAACCCATATTTACATATTTTGCCTCTTTGAGCATCATTTACAACATTTTAACATTGTTTTACAAAAATGATCTCAAAATGCATTCTAATGGTCTTTTTAGACCTTATTGACTCATTTCATGACCTTAACCTCCTAATTCAACCTAAGACTCATCATGTTGATCCAATTCAAATGAAACCAATTGGGTGCTTTGGCACCATGCAACCACCTTTAGAATCTTTCCAAGTCTCTTGGAAAGGTGCTTTTGACTACTTCAACCTTGGTTCTTCACTTCCTTGCTATGAAATCTCTCTCTTTCTCTTACTTTGAAGTTTATGCTACTATCCCACAATTTCACCTCTGTAATTGAACTCCTTATCAACTATCTTTACCTTCTTTTTCCTTGATTGCCTTGCCAACTATCTCTTAACCTTTCCTTTTTTCACGACTATCCTTTTGCTTTCCTTTTCACCTGCTAATATACTCTTCTCCATATTGAAGCCTTCTACTTCTTCATTACCTCTGATTTTTTCTTTTCCATACACCTTTGTGTCTAATTTTCCTTCCTCTATCTTGACTGCCCCATTAACCTTTGTCCTTCAAAATTTGGACTACCCCTTATCTATTTTCAACACCATAGGGAACTTGATTACCCCAACAAGCACTTCTTGAATATCTACTTTCCTTTCCAAGGGATTTCCATCCTTGATCTACTCTGTCTTAGTCTGAGACACCTCTTTACTTATTTTTTTCTCCACACAAAATCATTCTTGATGTCAACTGACTACTTGGTGTTTTCTCTCTTCTTGTTAGCTTTCTACAAATCATTTCCACTCCTTGTAACTATTGTCTTACATTTTTCAAATATTGCATTAGCTGTCAACCCTTTGTTCTTACCATTAACTTCATCAAGAGTTACAAACTCCTTTCTACCAACCATGATAACCTTACCATGCTCTTTTGTCTCTTCATTTAATAGAGTCAATATATATGTCTTTACCTCCTTCACTATGGTGTAAGTATTTGTCCTTCCAGCATATATAGCTTCCCTATCAAACTCTTAGGGCCTTCCTAGCAACATGCAACAACAACTCATGAGTAAGATATCATAAAAAACTTGATCTTTATACTAACCAATCTAAAAATCTACAGTAGCTTGTTCTTTCACCAATATAGATTGTTGATCACTAATCCAAGAAAATTTATAAGGCTTCTCTATAGGCATTCTTTGCAAACTTAACTTTTCTACCATATCACTAGATACCATATTATCTATACACCTAGAGTCAACCAATACTCTACATACCTTATTCTCGCATCCGCAGTCTGTCCTGAACAAGACTCTTTTTTGGATCAGATCTTTCTCTTTTGAGGTCTTCAACATTTTATTTTTCATCATCAACATCTCACCTACTTTAGGAGTTGCACGTAGAGTACTTGAACTTGAACCTTCAAATTCATCTTCTTCTTTAACAATCTGAGCTCTCCTTTCATTCTTCTTTTCTCCTCCTCTTGAAGTTGATCCAAACTCATTTGGAAACTTGAAAGAAAGATGACCCTACTTTCCACACTTGTAACATCTTCCCACAAACTCATTGTAATCACTTCTTGGTCTTAAACTTTGCTTTCCACCTCTCCATCCTCCTCTGGATTCTAGTGCTTGTGTTGGAAAAACAAGCTCATACAAGTAAGAGTGGGGTGAATCAGTTGCCACAAAATATTAAACTTTTCACACTTAACTTAATCTATAATTTGATGAATAAGGAATTAACCAAAAATAATTAGAACACTTGAAACACATAGAACACCAAGATTTTTTTGTGTGGGAACCTTGTTAGGGGAAAAACCATGATGGATGTTAGTCCACAATTATACCTTGTTAAACTTATAATGAGAAATACAAAGGGGAATGCACATGTATTCAGGCACACTACCTAGAGCTCACTACTCAATTACAAAAGGGGCCCACTTCCCAACAAACAATGGATTAGATCCACATGGATTTGAACTGATAGAGTAACTTTTACAAAAGTCAAATTATAGTTCCAATTAAGCATAGAAAAACTCTCTTCACACTTCACTCTTACTCTTCACACTCGAATGATAGATCACTATGTGCACACTAGCAATCTCTCTAGAATTAATTCACACTTCACATCACACTAACAATCTCTCTTATATATATGCTAAATGGATTTACATCAACAACTCTATTGGCCAAAAGGAATATGAAAATATAAAACATATACATGATGTCAGCCCAATTTTACAAATAATTTTACAATGTGGATCAAACATCATTAGCCAAGATTAAGATGAGACTTAAATCAATATTCTTGAGCACACCAAAGAATTCAAATTTAAACTTCAAGGATTTGCATCACGTTATCACCATCATGTCGACCAAGAACAAGAAAAACCAAATGGGCACAAGAAAATATTTGACCATGAGCACACCAATCATTGTGGACATGCAACAATGATAGAGAATGATCTAGAAGCATCCATGAGCACCAAGAAACATTAGAGAAGCATCTGCAACAAGTATAATCACCAGAATCACATAGACTTCAAGCGGGAACACTGACAGAGACCACAAAAACACTGTTAGAACAAAAATCTCCATAGACAAATATTCATGCTGACCTCTAAAAATTCTGGTGGATGAACTAGACACTCTTAGTAGTAAACCCTTTAGTCCATAATAGTTGATCTTCTATGTACAGAAAAAAACACCTTCACAACCTTGACTATTCCACAGACTGCCTGTGTATCCTTGACATATGTAGGCTTTAACATCACCATGCTAATAGTGTTGACATCAATGACAACCACATATTAGTAGCATAATGAAAATTCCCAACAATCTCCCCCTTTGGCATTGATGGAAACACATGATTTGAAAAATGCCATCAACCAAAATCTTCATTCCACAACTCTTCTTCTCATATACAACTCTCTCTCTCCACAAGGATTTTTCACATTACTCTTCTCCCCCTTTGAAATCAATGGAAAATGTAAACATTACCTTTCCACATATCTACACATCTGACTACTCCCCCTGAGTAGCAGCCATAGAAAACATCAATATGGATCAAGATATAGCTGTGATACACACAGATTGATACATGTACATGTATCTTTTAGTTCTTATCAAGAGGGGTGATTAACCCTAGAAATCCTTTGAGATACTCAAAATTATCCTTCGGTAATGGCTTAGTGAAAATATATGAAATCTATTCTTTTGTGGGCACATACTCTAGTCTAACTTCTTTCTCACTCACTTTCTCCCTCAAGAAATGGAATTTGATTGATATATGCTTAGTCTTTGAGTGTAGTACCAGATTCTTTGATATGTTGATTGCACTTGAGTTGTCACAGTATATGGATTAGGTTCATCATATTCTATCCTAATATCTCTTAGCATCTATTTCATCCACATCACTTGTGTGTAGTTGTTAGCAGCAACAATATACTCTACTTCAGTAGTGGATAAAGAAATTGAATTCTACTTTTTTCTTAACCAAGACTCCAACTTCTTCCCTAGGAAGAAGGAACCACCATTAGTACTCTTCATGTCATCTACATCTCCTGCCCAATTAGCGTTAGTATATGGATTCAGGATAAGATCATAATCCTTTGGATACCAAAGCCGAAAATCAATTGATCCTTTCAGATACCTGAAGATTATTTTAATAGTAGTCACATGAGACTCTTTTGGATCAAACTAAAATCTAGAATCCATACATACAAAATTCATAATGTCTAGCCTAGTTTGAGTTAGATAGAGCAATCCTCCAATCATTGACCTATATCTTATTTGATTAGCTTTGGGAGAATCATCATTTTGTGTCAGCTTACATCTCGTTACCATGGGATTACCAACAAGTTTTGAGTCATCCATACCAAACTTCTTTAGCAGCTCTCTCACATAATTGGACTATGATATGAAGATCCCATTGTTTAATTGAGTAACTTGTAATCCAAAAAATAATTTCATCTCACCAATCATACTCATCTCAAATTCAATCTTCATTTTATCAGCAAACTTCATACACAAGTTATCATCTCCTCAAAAAATGATATTATCAACAAAAACTTCAATTGTATCTAAGGGTAATTTTTAGGTATATTGTATGTTAGCAAATAAAATCATATAAACCCAAAGATCCTATCAAGAACAATAAAAACTTAAAAATAAGAACAACTATACCTGTCATTCATAGGAGTTTTCATGATTCACCTTGATAGTACCTTCTAACTTGTGGATAGTTTCCCTCAAATCAAATGTGTGATCAATTCTTTGACTATGCCTATGTCCTACACAAGCTTTGAAGGATTTAGAATAAATGTCTATGCCTATGCCTATGAAAAATATGACTCAAAAATGAAAAATAACTCTAATATTAATGGGCCAGAATAACAAAATTTATGTGTGTAATCCAAAAATGTGAGCAAAATAGCATTTTATAGAAAATTCCATTTTGAATGGACAGACAAGATCGACCTTTGACAAAAACCTAAAATCAGAGGACAAGATTAAATGTGACAATCCCCAATCAAGGTTAGGGAAAAATCATTAAGTGAGTGGTCGAGATGTCATCTAAGAAGATCGAATCAGTGGTGGAGAATAAATGAGATAATTAATTAGAAAAATAAAGATTTTTGAAAATTGAGAAGGTAAAGACTGCTTGATTTGTGAGATTCAAAAAAGCAAGAAGATAAGAGTTGACCTGAAGATCAGTATTTGGAAAATCAAGAATCTGCTCGATTACTTGATTTTTAGAAGATTAATTACCATTTTGAATTTAATTAATTCAAAATGTGGATTTTTTGAAATAATAAATAATCAATCTTCAGATTATTTACTAAAATGAACTGACAATTAAAAATGTGAAATCATTTTAAATAATTAACTTATTTAAAAGTAGAGAAATGTTAATTTTGACAATTAAATATAATTATTTAATTTAGCAAATATGATTAATAATTAAATAAATTAGTCAATTCATTTAATTATGAGAATTAGTGACATATTAAATAAATAAATGAAATTCATTTATTTAATCATCAGGAAGAATAAATGAATAAAGATAATTAAATAAATTAAGAAATTTATTTAATTAGGGGAAGACTTAGACAATTAATGACGTATTTAATAAATAAATAAAATTTATTTATTTAATAATCATGAAGAATAAAAGGACATGAATTAATTAAATAATTATGAATTATTTAATCAATAGTCGAATGTGGACCAAAGACATAATTAAATGTCATAATTATGCTAGGAGGAAAGTGTTAAAAATGAAGCTTGTAGGCTTAGGTCATTTTTAAGCGTCTACATCAATAATCAATTCTTTATCATGATCCAACTTAAAGTACAAGTTGTTGTTAGCAGTACCTTTGTTGAATCCAATTTTCAGTAAGTATTTGTCCAACCTAGCATACCAAGCTTTGGGGGCTTACTTTAGTCCATACAAAGCTTTCTTCAACCAAAAAACCATATCTTCCTTGTCAGTCAATTGAAATCCATCAGGTTGTTCAATGTAGACTTCTTCTAATTCACCATTTTGAAACTCTAATTTTACATTCATATGATAGACCTTATAGTACTTGTATGCAACATAAGCAAGAAACAACCTTACCACTTCTATTATGGAAATAGGGGAAAAAGTTTCTTCAAAATCAATTCCTTCCATTTGTGAGTACCCTTTGCATACTAACCTTGCTTTGTTTTTGACCACTTCAACTTGTTCATTTAGCCTATTCCTAAAAATCCCATTTAGTGCCAATCACATTCTTATCTTTAGGTCTAGGGACAAGTACCCATGTATTGTTCTTTTTGATCTAAATTAGCTCATCTTTCATGGCTTCCATCCAGTACTCATCATTGCAAGCTTCTTGGACATATTTAAGTTCAATCTGGTAGATCAAGCAATACTCTTTTGTAATCTTCCTTCTAGTTTGCACACCCTTATTCTTATCTCCTATAATTTGATTCATAGAATGATTTAATCTTACATACCTTAGAACATTTGGATTTTTTTGGACTTATAGTTCTTCTACTCTTTCTTTTTCACTCACACTTGTCTCTATTTCCTTACTATCATGATTTATTGGAACAGTTTGAGGTTGTCTTACTAGAACATATGGCACAATTTGAAGTTTATTTGGTGTCTGAAAATTCTTCCCTTTATTTTTACTGTCTTCATCTAAATCATAGCCATTGCATCTGGATGATTTACTAGAGTCCTCATCAACGGTGAAATTTTTACTCTAAACCATTTTCCTCAATCTTTTGTTGAAACACTGGTAGGCCTTACTCTTAGTAGAGCAACCGAGAAATATTCCTTCATCACTTCTTGCATCAAATTTTCCTATATCATCATCTCTCCTGATGTAGCACTTACTTCCAAAAATCTTGAAGTACTTGACAGTAGGCTTAAAACCAAACCACAATTCATAAGGAGTCTTAATAGAGTTACCATTTACATTTACTCAGTTTAAAGTGTATACGACAGTTCTTACATCTTCACTCTAGTAGGTGTGGGGCACATTTCCTTCTAGCATCATTGTTTTGGCAGCAGCCAAAATAGTTCTATTTTTTTTCTCTACAACACCATTTTGTTGAGGGGTTCGAGGAGTAGATAACTATCTTCTGATTACATTCTCTTCACAAAAGGAATTGAACTCCCTAGAGGTAAACTCACCACCTTTGTCTAATATTAAGCATTTTATTTTCAAACCTTTCTCATTTTCTACCATAGCTTTGAAACTTTTGAATTTTTCTAATGCTTCAAATTTTTCTCTTAGAAAAGCAACCCATATGATTCTAGAATAATCACCAATGATCAGCATAAAGTACCTTTCACCAAAAAGGCTTCTTACTCTGGAGGTACCACATAGATCTATGTGTAGCACCTCCAACAATCTACTTGTATGATATTGTTTTCTTCGGAAGGAGACTCTTCTCTGCTTACCCGTTTGACACTCCTTACAAATTGTGTTATCAAGCTTCACTAACTTAGGTAGATCTCTAACTACTTGAGAAGAACTTATCTTGACAATGTTATCAAAATTTACATGACACAACCTTCTATGTCACAACCAACTTTCTTCTACTTGTGTAATCAAACAACTCTCACTAGCATTAGTAAGCTAAAAAACATCACCTTTTGTTTGTTTATCTAAAGCAATTAAGTTTTCAAAACTTCCATATATCTTGCATCTTCCATCTCTGAACTGAAGATCATAACCCTTATCCACCATTTTTCCAACACTCAATAGATTGTGCTTCAATCCTTTGACATAAAGAACATCATCAGTGTTGTTCTTACCACCAAGAGAAATAGACCCTCTTCCATGAATCACATAGCCATTGTTGTCACCAAATCTTACAATTCCACTGTCATACTTTTCTAGACTTACAAATTTGTTCTTATCACTAGTCATATGATGTGAGAATCCACTATAAATGACCTACTCATCCTTCTCTTCTATTTGGTCTGCAAGATCTTTTTCAACTGTAGTAGATTCAGTGGCTTCCAGACCATCATCCTTAATGGCAATGAATCCCCATTCATCTTCATTTTCTTCATCAAAATAACACTTCTTTTGAAATTTATGTTTGTTAGGCTTAGGTCTAGGAACTCTATTCAGACACCTTGATGAAAAATGACCTATTTTATTGCATGAAAAAAATATAAGGGGCAGCTTTCCTTCATACTTACCTCATCCTCTTCCTCTCCTTGCAATCATTGCTTCAAGTTCTTCTACCTCTCTTTCTTGATCTTCAAGTTGTTTCATTTCTTCCTCATATTTGAATATCTTCCTAGAACACTCACCTAGTTCATATCTTTACATGCTTCTCCTGGATACAGTAGCTTTGAATGTAGTCTTGAACTTAGGAGCAGATTCTCCAAATTCAGTCCACTCAAAAGTAGCTAACTTACCAACCAGTGTATCTCTTGTCAAAACTGTTACAGATCTGGTTTCTTCAATAGCATGAGCCTTCAATTTGTAGGAGGGAGGTAATGATCTGAGTATCTTAGCCACAATTTCATCTTCATCAAGGACACCACTGGTACATTTGATTCCCATCACTAGTTCATTCACTTTCTGCATAAACGAAGAGATATTCTAATCTTCACCCATCCTCAGATTCTCACACTTGCCCTTTAAACTTTGTAGCTTAGCCATCTTCACATGTACATCTCCTTCATACAAAGTCTCTATCTTTGTCCACATCTCATGATTTGTCTTCAAACCTAGCATATTTCTCATCTCTAAATCTATTAGAGCACTCAACAAAGCTTCCATAGCCCATACATTGTTCTCAACATCTTTGATATCATCAGCAGTGGAAGGACCATTCACATGGATAACATACTAATTCTTTGTGATTTTCTAGAAGGGATCTCCAACACACCTCAAATGATATTCCATTCTTGTCTTCCACAATGAATAATTGGTTCCATCGAATCTAGGGTTGTCCTTGTATGATGCCATTTCAAATCACCTCAAGATTTTAAACTTCTTCAGAGGAACCTTCTTCGATACCAATTGTTGGAAAAACAAGGATAGACAACTGAGAGGGGGGGTGAATCAGTTGTCATAGAATATTAAAAATTTCACACTTAACAGAATCTCTGATTTGATAAACAAGCAATTAACCACAAACAATTAGAACACCAAAAACACAGAGAACACCAAGATTATTTTGCGTGGAAACCCTATTAGGGGAAAAACCACGGTGGATGTTAGTCCACAATGATACCTTGTTAAAATTATAATGAGAAATAAAAAGGGGAATGCACATGCATTTAGGTATACTTCCTAGAGCTCACTACTTAATTACAAAAGGGGCTCACTTCCCAATAGATAATGAATTAGATCCATAGGGATTTGAACTAATAGAGTAGCTTCTGCAAAAGTTGGATTACAGTTCCAATTAAGCACATAAAAACTCTCTTCACACTTTGCTCTTACTCTTCACACTCGAATGATAGATCACTATGTGCACATGAGCACTCTCTCTACATTCATTTACACTTCACATCATACCAACAATCTCTCTTATATATCCGCTAAACGAGTTTACATTAAAAACTCCATCAGCCAAAATGAATATGAAAATATAAAACATATACATGATGTTGGCCCAATTTTACGAATAAATTTACAATGTGGATCAAACACCATCAGCCAAAATTAAGATGAAACCTAAAACAATATTCTTAAGTGCCCCATACAATTCAAATTTAAACTTCAAGGATACACAACATGTTATCACCATCATGTTGGCCAAGAACAAGAAAAACCAAATGGGAACAAGAAAATATTTGACCACGAGAACACTGATCATTGTAGACATGCAACAATGATAGAGAACAATCTAGAAGCATCCATGAGCACCAAGAAACATTAGAGAAACATCCAAAACAATTATGATCACTAGAATCACACAGCATTCAATTAGGAACACTGACAAAGACCATAAAAACACTGTTAGAACACATATCTCAATAACATAGACAAATATTCATGCAAACCTTTGGAACTTCTGGTGGATGAACTAGACACTCTTAGTAGTAAAACCTTTAGTCTACAACAACTGACCTTCTACATACAGAACAAAACACCTTCATGACCTTGATTGTTCCACAAACTTCCTGTACCTTTTTCTTTTACATTTTTCCCAATATCCTCGACATATACGGCCTTTAACATCACCATGCTAATAGTGTTAACATCAATGATGACCACATATCAGTAGCACAATGACAATTCCCAATACCTTGTTACTTTCTTCTTACTTGCACTCTCTTCTTATTCATTGATTTTCCTTGCAACTTTGCATCTATTCATGTTGCCTCTACCCCTTCCTTTCCTCTCTTGTCTTCTCTTGATTCTATCGTCTACCCTTACTACCTTTTGGAAACATTATTCTAATATCTTAGGAGGGTACAAACTGATTTCATCCCTTATGTTCAACCTTAAAACATTCAAATATTTTTCCACTCTTTCCACCTCATCTTCATTATGATCCGCCCTTATGCATAATGTATGGAATTCTTCAGTATAAGACATCACATCCAACTCCCTTTGCTTCAGTTCTTGCAATTTCATAAAAAAATTTATAGCATAGTCTGCTGGTAAAAATTGAGCCTTTACTTTTGCTACCATCCTATCCCAAGAACTTATTTTGGACTTACCTTTCTTGACTCTATCCTCTTGAACAAAGTTCCACCATGTGAGTGTTGGGCCTTTCTGTTATGAAATAACTTGCACAATAGAAGATTTTGATATGAAATATGCTGCAAATACTTGATAATAACTGAGAATAACAAGCCACTTTGAGGGGGCAAACCTCCAAATATCTCTAATGAGAACACACTTCACACTTGATGATGGAATAAGACTCACAACCTTCTATATATACCTATTTATGCCAAGGATATCACCTAGGCCGACTTTGACACACCTATATAAGACTTAGGCCGACCTAAACAACTAAATAACCATATACTAATGATAATATGACTTAATAGAGAGTTAAGATAGCCACAAGCTGACTATTCATAACCCGATGTACAATAATATTAAGGGCGTAGCATGCCTCCCTTCTTCAAAGAAGCATTGTCCTCAATGCTAATCAAGTTTGGAAACTTTTGAATGAACTCCTCATCTTCCCATGTGGCATCTTCAACTGGTAACTTCTTCCATTGGATGAGATACCCAGTGATACTTCTATTCCTCAGCTTCTTTGTGCATGTTTGACGAATGCACTCTGGTTCCAAAATGATTCTTCCTTCTTCATCCAGCTCGGGAAGTGTTGTTTGAGTGGGAATATTATGCCCAATTACCTTCTATAAACAAGAAACATGAAAAACTAGATGTATCTTTGTTGTTGGTGGAAACTCAAGCTTGTAGGCAACACTACTGATCTTCTGCAAGATTTGGTATGGACCATAATACTTTGGAGACAACTTATTATTCTTTCTTTGCTGCTTTAGTGAGATTTTCTTATAAGGCTACAATCATAAGAAGACCCAATCCCCAACTTCAAAACTTCTTTCACTATGATGTTGGTCTGCCTGTTGTTTCATTTGATTTTGTGCCATGGCTAAATTCTCCTTGAGTCCTGAAAGTACTTTTTGTTGATGAATCAAGTGGTCTTCTACCACCTGAACTCTTGGGAACACCTTGATTGATGATGTGATGGAAGGAGGATGATATCCATAAAGTGCCAAAAATGGAGACATTTTTGATGAGCTATGAAAAGAAGTGCTATACCACCATTCCGCAAGTGGTAGCCAATCTACACACTGAGACTGTTTCTATGAGGTGAAACAATGTAGATATCCTTCCAAACACTTATTAACAACCTCCATTTTCCCATCTGATTAAGGGTGGTATGAAGAGCTAAGAGCCAATTGAGTACCCAAACATGAGAATAAATCTTTCCAAAAGTGACTAGTGAAGATAGGATCACGATCACTAACAATAACTTTAGGTGTACCATGTAGCTTTTGGATATTCTCCAAAAAATCTTTAGCCACTGCACTTGTAAAAGGATGTGCTAATGCAATGAAATGTGCATATTTAGTGAGCTGATCAACTACCACCAGGATGAAATTATGACCTTTAGATTTGGGAAGCCCTATGATGAAGTCCATGGATACCTCTTCCCAACGCTGGCTAGGAATAGATAAGGGTTGCAAGAGACCTGGTGTCTTAATTATCTCCCCTTTATGCCTTTGACACACCAAACATTCAGCCAAAAATTTTTGAACATCAGCCTTTAGCCCCTCCCAAAAGAAATCTTGCTTGACTCAATGATATGTCTTCAAAAATCTTGAATGACCACCCACTGGAGACTCATGCAACTCTATGAGAATCTTGATTTTAAGTTTGGAATTCTTGCAGAGATACAAATGCTCTTTATACCAAAGAGTATCTCCCTTCCAACAAAACTTATCTGAACTACTAGGATCACTTTTTAATTGCTCGATGAGATTACTTGTCGCAACATCATTTTGCCACTCTAATTTGGCTTCCTCCACCCAATTTTCTTGTAATATTGAAAGGGCACACAATAAGGCTTCATCTTTCTCATCCTTCCTGGATAGTGCATCTGCGACAATATTTTCTTTCCCTTTCTTATATACAATCTCAAAGTGATATCCTAACATCTTAGTGACCCATTTTTGTTGCTCTTTAGAAGATAGTCATTCCAAAAAATATTTTAGGCTATCATGATCTGTCTTAACCTTGAAATTTCTACCCAATAGATAAGGCCACCATTGTTTCACTGCATGGAGTATTGCTAGCATTTCCTTCTCATAAATAGGTTTTAGTTGATTCTTACCTTTTAATTGACGACTCTGAAAAGCAATTGGTTGACCTTCTTGCATGAGCACTACTCCTATCCCATTTCCAGAAGCATCACATTCCACAATGAATTCCTTGGTGAAGTTAGGAGTGGCAAGTACTGGAGTTGTACACATAGCCTCCTTCAATCTCTCAAATGCTATATTGGCAGACTCGTTCCAATGAAAAGAATCCTTCTTCAATAGAGTGGTGAGAGGTGCTGCTATACTACCATAATTCTTCACAAATCTTCTATAGTACCCTGTCAATCCCAAGAATCCTCTTAGTTTCTTAATGGTTTTTTGAATAGGCCATTCCATGATAGCCTTAATTTTGTTAGGGTCCACCTTTACTCCTTCATGTGAAACTATGTGTCCCAAATACTCCACCTCTGTAAGACCAAAAGAACACTTGGATGGCTTAGCATAGAGTTTATGATCTTCAAGTATTTGTAATGCTTGGTCCACATGTTGCAAATTTTCTTCCCAAGTCTTGCTATAAATTAATATATCATCAAAGAATACTAACACAAACTTTCTCAAGAACTTCTTAAAAATGGAATTCATCAAACTTTGGAATGTAGATGGTGCATTGGTAAGACCAAATGGCATCACCAAAAATTAATAATGACCCTCATGAGTCCGAAATGCTATCTTACAAATATCTTCCTCCTTAATCCGAATTTGGTGATAACCAGATCTAAGATCTAACTTGGTAAAAAACATAGCTCCATTTAATTCATCTAGAAAATCATCAATGACTGGAATTGGAAACTTATCTTTAATGGTGTACATGCTAAGCAATCTATAATCTGGACACATGTTCCAAGTATCATCCTTCTTACATACCATCACCACAGGCGAGGAGTAAGAACTTTGGCTATGCCTGATGATTCTTGCCTCTAGCATATCTTCAACAATCTTTTCTATCTCACTCTTTTGTATGTGTGGATACCTGTAAGGCCTAATGTTCGGTGGTTGGCTCCCTAGGACTAACTATATGGAATGATCATGATCCCTCTTAGGAGGAAGTCCTTTAGGCATATCTCCAAGAACAGCTGAGTGACGATCAATTATAGCTTGCAAATCTGGATGAGTAGGAGTATTAGATTGAGAGACTTCTAGTGAACATAGTTGGGCCACAAATCCATCCACTTCTTTCTTAAGCAAATTTTGCATTTGATGAGATCTTACCATTTATGGAGTTTTTTCCTTCAACCCCCTTAGCTGTACTAGCCTTCCTTCCTATTCAAATCTCATGAATAGTTCTTGGAAGTTCATCTCAATTGTTCCTAATGTAGTAAGCCATTGTACTCCCAAAACAATATCTGCTGCACCCATGGATATCGCATACATTGGGGTATCAAGTTGATAATCTCCCATGGATAATTTAATGCTATGACACTTCCCTAAACAACTAACTGTACCACCATCTACAATCAAAACTTGAAACTCTGGAGCTGGATATATGAAACAATTTAGACGAGTAGCTAACTTTTTGTTGATGAAATTATGAGTACTACCTGAGTCGATCAACACTGTTACCTTCTGCTTCTTTAGGAACCCCACCACCTTGAGAGTTTGTGGAGCACTGAAACCTAAGAGTGCATGAAAAGAAATGATTGGTTGAGAATCATGTGATTCCTCATTTGACTCCCTTTCATCTTCTAGTATGGGTTCCTCCTCTTCTTCCTCATTGGGACCTTCAATATAAAACAATTTCTTTTCACTACATTTATGTCCTCGACTGTATTTTATATCACAATTGAAACACAAGCCTTTGCTATTTTCTCCTCAATTTTTTGTGGAGTCAACTTAGTAGGTTGTGTTGAATATCCTTTCTCTCTTGTCACATTAGCCCCTTGCTTCTTAGGAATCAAATACTTCTCCTCTACCCTACGTGCTAAGATAAAAGACTCATTTATGGAACTAGGGATAAACATGCATACCTCATGTTGAATGTGATCCTTGAGACCACCCAAGAATAAGTCATTCAATTTTTCCTCCGTAATTGTATCCACCCTTAAGGATAGATTTTGGAATTGCTGAATATAATCCTTAACTGATCCTATTTGTTGAAGTTTAGCTAGCTGGCTAAAGAAGTTGTCTGTGATGCTATTGCTATATTGTGCTTGGAGTTCCTCTGTAAAAATTTACCATGAGATGGTGAGCACCTTTTTACTTCGATGAGTGCAAAGCCAATGATACCAAATGAATTGATCTGGTTCTAGATATAAGGAAGTCATCATGACCTTTTGTCCATTTGGGATTTGGTGTACTTCAAAAAAATTCTCCATTTGGTTTATCCATGTTAGAGGATCCTTACCATTGAACTTGCACATATCCATAGTTGGAAATAAATTCCTAGATCCCATAGGATTACTAAAGCTTGTGTCAGTAGTAGTTGACCTAGAATTTTCACCTTGGCCGCTTGAGAACTCCTTTCTTGATTCAGCCATGTAGGTGCTTAACATGTTTTTTATGTCCGATATATCTCCTCTTAGGTCACACATATCCATCTTAATTGAGGAAGTTTCTTCCTTGACCTTATTTATTTCCTCATTATGAGTAATATCCTCGATTGTTTCACCATCCTTATCAGGAGTCTTCCCTGGAGTGACATTCTTTTTACCCCTTGTTCCAGGCCCCAACATGATGGAAAACACTAATGTTGAAATAAATCACACAAATGAAACTTAAATTCTCTAAAAATTTACTGTAATCTCCTTTACTATGTCTTCAAAAACCCAATAAAAATCAGACTCCAATTCAACAAGATGTGCAAGATATGTAGATTCCAAAAAAATAGTGTAGAAACCCTAATTCTACAATAATTCACTTAATTCTGCTCCAATTCTTCTGAAATATGGACTGTAGCTTCTTCAATATGTTCTTCAAAAACCCTTTAAAAATTAGAAATTTTTTTTCCAAAATCTAAAAGATATGTTCTTCCCAAAATCACCTCTAAAATTGGGAAAAACCTTGCCTCTATGGTGCCAAGATCATGCTCTGATACCACTTGTTATGAAATAACTTGCAAAATAGAAGATTATGATATGAAATATGCTGCAAATACTTGATAATAACTGAGAATAACAAGCCACTTTGAGGGGGAAAACCTCCAAATATCTCTAATGAGAACACACTTCACACTTGATGATGAAATAAGACTCACAACCTTCTATATATACCTATTTATGCCAAGGATATCACCTATGCCGACTTAGACACACCTATATAAGACTTAGGCCAACCTAAACAACTAAATAATGATATAATAATGATAATATGACTTAATAGAGAGTTAAGATAGCCACAAGCTGACTATTCATAACCCGATGTACAATAATATTAAGGGCATAGCACTTTCAACTTTGTCTTTGCATATTTCACCTTTTTACTGTCCTCTATGTCTTCAAATTCAAATTAATTATCTGAGGCATCAATCCATGCCAAAACCACTTCACTATCCATCTTACCTCTGTACATTGGCACATCAACCTTCACCTTTTAATGCCTTCAACATCCTAATCATCCTCTTTTCTTCAAGATCTAAATCATCTTCATCATCAAATTGAGGGTTTCCTTCTTCCCCTTCATCTTCCTTGTCACTCTGGTCTTCATTCACCATTCCTCTTCTTTAGTTCTTCTCAAGAACTGCTATCCTTGCTATTGTGGCTTCTTGAGGCTATCTATAGAGCATTTCCTTCTGTAACAATTGCTCTTTCAATTCCTTAATCTCTTTTTTGATTGCATTGGGTTTTGGAGGTATCTTTCTTTGTGAATCTTCAACTTCAATCTATAACCTTTAAAATTATATGACCTAACCCTATGCTCTAATACCAACTAATGCAAGGGAGGATGGATTTCACCTATCACAACACAATTCAGGTTAGAGAAAACAACAAATAGATCCATGTCTCCTTCCCTTGACTCTCTTTCAATACAATTATATCTTTTGCTTGTAGGTTAGCAGACCTCTATTTGATAACTTATCTCATCAATCCTTCACCATCTCCAAAGGGTCTTAATAGTCTTGAACACCCTTTATAGCCAACTTAAACATATCACATAACCAATATAGGTTCCTGTTGATGGGTGTTTTTGCACTTTTCAACATAGGCAATGCACAAGTGCACTACCTCTCTTGAAAGGTAGAAATCTGAAACAAGTTACAAATTACTACCCCAAGGTTTTGAATGTCAGGTCTTGAAAGTGCTTGGAATATCTTAGTTTTTCGATGTGATCTTGATGGTAATCATAGGGAAGACTTATGAATGAGTTATAAAGCATGGGAAGTTGGATTTTTGAATGGAGTTTCAAGGTGCTAGAAGTGAATGAACAGTGGCTTTCCACTCAATAAAGCAAGCCAAAACTCACCGAGTTCATCTAATTTAGCTTCATTATTATTCTTGAGATCCTAAACTAATAAAGGAGTTAAAATAAAGAGCAAAAGGAGAAGGGTTAAGAATTTTTTTCTAAATCTAAGCTATGAATGAATAGTGATAATGGAGGCTGCTATAGTAGACAAACTTCCTAAAATAGGTTTTGGCTTGACCAAGAGAACCTAAAACTATACAAAACTAGTGCAATCTCCTAAGGTCTACTTATTTTCAGATTGCACTTGCACATCATGAACATGCAATTGAACTAAGTTGTAGCAATGAAATGAGGAAGCTTGGACTAGCTTTGCAAAGTGATTCGTCATCAACAAATCACAAAAAACATGAGCTGAAAATTCATCAAATACTATAACAACAAATACCATTATCACGACCATTCAAGAAACTACAAGCTAAGACTAATATGGAAGTAGAACCATGCATGGAAGATGAGAAAACTCAAAGAAAACATCCATAAAATCATGCTATGCTATCTTTTATTGCTGCAAATGCCTTTTACACCAACTCTCCAATCATTTACAAATGAATGGGAGACCCCTATTTATAGTTTTCCAAAGCCCAAATGAATGGTTAGGATTAATTTGCATTGTGTGGCTCAAATTTTCTTTACAAGTTAGGGTTTCACCTACCCCTATTATAAAGGAATATAAAATACATCTTTTGTCTTTTCCCTATTTTGTCTTGTACTGACCTGTCACTATAGCATTTTTTCCTCTAACTGGTAGCCCTTTTACTATAGCTAAAACTTCTTAAAGGTTGCCTTTTTTTTTTGTGCTCACAACATCCCTTAGTGAATCAAACAAGCCTTGTTTATGGATTTATGTTATTTTAAAATGGATAGGTTTCCTTGATCGGACGAGAAAATTCTTGACAGATCATGATCATTTGGTGAAAGATAAAACAACTTTTGGTCACTCCTGATTTCAGCAAACAACCATTTTATTTCCCTTGGCACCAATTTTCTCTATCATGCAGCCACTTATTTGTCAGTCCATTTGGTGAGTTAATCATTGTCTAAGCAAACATTATTCTGTTAGAAATCCTTATCAGAACTAGTACATTCTCATAGATGGTCATGTGGAAGTGAGCTCATGGACAAACTCATCATGTGCAATATCCTCCTGTAGCAAGCTCCTTTGATGATCTCCATTCATAAAAAAATCCCTGCACAAGATAGTAGATTAAATTAATATCATGCAAATAATGATATGAACTTTTGAATATGACTGTTTAGTACTTTTGTGACCATATAATGCATATTTTAAATGATTGCTTAATTACAATTTAAATAGCCTTATCATTGCATATTCTCTAAGCAACCAATGATAAGTAACATTAATACTTGAGAAGGGGAATTAGATAGCCTAGTCATAGCTGGATAATAGGGCCACACTATGAATCACAACATTTTAGGCTTAGAATCATTCCCTCTTAATTTCACTTGTTTCTAATAATTCATTGCACACATATTAATAGCGTGAAATGCTTTTCCTCAAATTTTAGACTGTTTTGATGGAACAATGGTCCTCCCTTTAAATTCATTACTTGCACTGTCGAGGTAAATTCTTCTCCTATGCTTGAATCCATACAGAGGCATTTCCAACTGCAGTAGGTTTGTTTGAAGTCTCAAATCCCCCTTTCATTTCTACAAAATAATAAATAATTAAAGAGGACTAACAAATATCTCCATAAATGAGTTTAGATCATGACTCTTATTTGTGAATTTTATCCCATAAACCCTTTTGATCCACATACCCAAGAGCCCATTAAAGTGATAAAGATCCATTTAAAATTAAAACATTTATGATCATGGGTAAATTTATGATATCTCTATTATAATAAATACCTAAAAAATTCCTATTTAAAAGACTTTATGGAATAAAATCCAAAGCTTTCTTCAACATCTCCCCCCTTTTCCATGAAATGATCATCTTCTAATGCATATGTTCCCCTCCTATGATAGTCTTGTGGATGGAAGAAATCTTGAGCCTACATTAATGGATCCCTTACTAATAATTGCACTTGAGAGTCATCAGTTTATGACTTTTAAACCTGTAGAGGGATGTATTATTGCATTGGTTTTTGTCAACCCATCAAGAATGCAAGGTTATATCACTCTTTGGATCTATAAGAAGCATATATCACTTTGAGTCACCATCGGCCCTCTCTCTTTGGATTTTTCTCCAATCATTCATGTGTCACAAGAACCATCAAGCTAAATAGGCCTTTGTATACAAGTTTGTGGGAAAATGAAACATGAACTTTCTTTGTAGAGGCAAGGATGTGGAGTGCCAAGAAGAGAATGCCACCATGGGAGGAATGAGGGACGACCATAATGATTGTAGACCCCATAGATGGAGAAGTCGGCCGATGGGTGGTGGCTATGAGATTGCCAGTAGGAAATGGCTTGGACAGTTAGAATCTCCATGGAAATAGGGTAAGCAGACCTTGTGTATCAGCCTTCCATGGAGGAAAAGTCATTTGGTCACAACAAAGCTGACCATGACCCTTGCGTTAATCTTCCCGTAAACTAACCGCCAGGCCCACTCTGGGTCAAAATCCTATACTTCATCTAGGGATGTTGGGAATATGAATCCTAAGTGCCTATTGCTACATACATCCTTTTTCTTAATGCATTCCATCAAAATCTAAAGGCCCTCGGGCTGGTGCATTACGCAAGACTATATAGCCATTGTTTCACTCGTACTATTCTTTTAGTCCCTTGTTAGACTCGTGATTAACCTCCTTGCCACTACTCAAACATTTTTACCATTTCTTTGGTGGTTGGTATCCTCATTAGTTATTGCCAAAATATATTACAATCTATTGAGGCTCAAAGTTAATCACTATCTCTACTCGCACCCTACTACATGTTTTTTGTGTCCTTCATCAAAGTTGAACTTCCCTCATATAGAGTTTGGCTTGTATACCTTTATTTCAGAAATGAATGGATGTGGGAGAAATCGGTGCAACTTCTGTGAGAAGGGACAGTGCTTGGAGAAGTGGCCTTGGGCATAAAGAGACCCGCAATCATGTTGTTGCTTATTGCATTTGACCCCGGGATAACCCTCATGATCCTTTCATCATAATAGGTGGAGTGCGTAATCTACACATCCTCATGCAACCACTATGGGAATCATCAAATGTAGGACCATAACTAACAATTTCACTAGCATCGACCCAATCTTTCCTCAATTCCATAGACACCACATACTTAGCCTATATCCTTTCTTGAATGTATTTTTCTCCATATAAAAAAGAACCCTTTGCTAGATATGGGATTAATTCATGATAATTGGACTTAATGAGGCCTTAATTTAGGTGTTGTGAAGCTTTTTATGCATCCACACTAAGTTTTGGACCTTTATAAATTAAATAAAATTCAAATATTGACGTCTTGTGAAGGTGTTGTAAAATATTTCCACATTATTCTAGACACTATTTAATATAATTCACCTAAAAATCATCTCATTACACATCAAGAATTCATATTTTCAATTGTTGGAAAGTCTTGAAATAAATATTCACACTTTTCTAGGCATATTCCCCTTATTTATCTCTTTCTTATGACTTATTTGACCCCTTTATACACTCACATGCTTTATTTAAGTGTATTTTTGAATATACTCTTAACAAATAACATCAAATTCTATTTAATTTTGGACACCTAGATTCAAGTCCTAGGTGGGACCCATTCACCATGGGTGGCAAATGAGTCCCCCTTGGCTCCAAAATTTTAAATATTTCAAATTTCTTTCAAGATTTATTCAAAAATATACTTGATGTCGGCATGTGATGAGGTATGAATAGTTACTAAGGCACAATATTTCTATAAATAAGTGTTTTTCTCCTCATTTGAGACATCATACACATATATAATCTCTCATCTTCATCTTTCATTCATCTTATTCATTCTTCTCATCAAGCGATTTAGGGCTTCCACATTGCAAGTCATTAATTTAGTTTCCTAAGATATTCAAGGACAAATTTCACATGTATTATTGCAAACTTCCAAGATCATTCATCATAGCAAGGTAATCTATTCCATTATTGCATGCTTCATTCTATTAATTCATTATTTTGGTTTAATCACCTAAATGGAGTTTGACCAAGGAAAACCCCCATGCCTTAACAATACACATTTCTTCTTCTTTTCTTGTGTGTTTGTAGATTTATATCCTTTGGAAGCTTAGAAATAATTAAAGATAAAGTTGCAAAGTTGTTAGAGTCCTCTCTTCATCATTCAAGTCAAGATATCAACAAAAAGTCATTTTCAGACCCAATCCTGACAATTTCTAAAGTAGATACCTATAGAAGGTGAAAGAGCAGATCCAAAGCTACAAAATCAAGTCCTAACTTTGCAGATTCTTGTAGGAGGACTAATTCGCTGAGCATGGTGAATTAGTCCCATCTATAGGCTTGAAAACTATTTTTCTCAGAATTTGGCTCTTTATAGTCAGAAACTTGTTTTTAGAAGATTTCACCAGAATAGGGACTGATTCACCCTAGGTGGCGAATGAGTCCTAACAAGCTTGAAAAAAATCATCAACCAATGATATCAAGTTTCCACAATCCATAATTTTCTTTTTCAATGCAAAATTTCTCACACGATCTAATCCAAAATTAATTAAAAAATATTATCAACATCCTAGAACTCATTTCCAATCTTCTTCAACCCTTCAGGTACATTCTGTTTAGTTTCATTCATTTTTGTTTTCATTTTTTTTGGTTTCTAGTTCATGTTTGCATTCTACACTATTGTTTCCAACACTTTGTATGAGATTAGTTTACACTCATTTATTTGCATTTGTAAGCATTAAAACACATCCATACACATCACATTTTCTCTCATTCATATTTATACATTAGTCTTGAATGTTAACAATGTGCATTTTGGCCTATATTCTCTCCTCCTAGGTGAAAAACCCTAGGAGGAGCACAAAGTATTTGAGTGCCAAAATCCTTCATTGCACATTTGATGACCAAACCAGTGTTGTGTGCTCAATGATCTCACTCTCTTGGTGGTTCCTTAAGATTCTCAACCCCTTATTTTAGCTTGAAATCATAGCTAGAGTATACCATCATCATTCACGATCCAACCACTGTGTCATCAAGAATATACGACTTGAAACTTCTGAAGGTAACGTCTTCGAGCGACAGTTGCAGAGATGACATCTTGGGAAAGGTGGATGGAAGCATGTGGAAAGAATTTATAGGGAGCTGGTAGGAAATTGCCATGAAGATATCAAGACAAGTTGAGTGGCATTCTGTGTTGCAGATCCCACAATAGTGGTGTCCATCGATGAGTGAAAGGGCAGGCTCTACATCAAAGATTTACATTGAGAGATCTTCTTTGTTTTAGCTCAAGCAATGACATGCTCATTAGTGAAGTACCAACATGATTCACATCCCCACATTCTCCTAGTCTGAAATTTTCATTTTAAGGAGAGATCCTAAATTCACTTATATTAATCATGCCTTGAATAATGGAATTAGTCTTGTAAAATAATATGGCCTTGAATTACCCACCCTTACCAGTTCATAATTATAGTGATTGATTATATGGCTTCAGATAGAGTGATCACCATGCCTAAGAAAATGTCATAATAGGGTCTAAATCGTACCTTTATTTTTAAATGAGACTTAGAGATTCATTTGTGTATGTTGTTCGATCATTCAGGAGCTTCAAATAAGACTTGGGAGAAATGAGCTTGCCAGTCATCCCACTACATCAATCTAATTTATATATTATTCATTGTCTTTCACAGCCCATAGAAGCTAGGAGATGTGAGCTCCTAAAATTTTGACCAAAAATGACCAACCTCAGTCTATGTGACCCATGACTTACAACATCGTAGCATTTTCCATTGGTTCCCACAACCACCCCACCTCCAACACTCATGATTAATGCATTTTGAGCTTTTCCACCCTATTGTGCACTCCTTATATAGTGCATTGCCCAACCGCAATTCATTATTAGATTGAAGGAATTGGTTGGCTGCTACAGGGAGAGGCTGTAGGGTCACTGTTAGCGAAAGTTGTGAACAATGACAAAGGTGGTAGAAGTGTTGCGGGATGCGGAGCCGGTGTGAGAGAAGGCTGCAGGTGAGGAATTGTGAGGCAATGTCACTTGAATACCATCAAGAGTGCATGAGATGGCCATAAGAAGTAAAAACCTTGTAGTGAAGAGGGTCATCGGGATAGCATGGGTGGGACGCATGGTGTTGAGATGCCTCCAAATTCATAGCGAAAATTGAGTGGAGACCTACATATGAAGTTCCACCAAAGCCAAGGACAATATTGTCTACCATGAGCTTGGGATAGAAGATATTAATTGGTCCATTTCCTGTGATGCACATAGTGCACCCTCCATCATTTTGTGTGCATGTGAGAGGGCTCTTAATAAACCCGAAGCAACTCTATGGATGTTTTAATCTTTTAAATGATTATATTCACACTCCTTTCACCTTCTTCACACTTAAGAATTTGTGCTTTTCGATCCTTTGTTGAATATTTTCATTCAAGGTCCTTCTTTGTGCAAACTTGTCACAAACGATGCCCATGAAAGATATCCCAAGAAATTCCAACCATTTTCCTTTGTTCTCGGATTTTTGGTTTTAAACTCAACGCCCTTGTGTCTCTATAATACAACTTCATCTAGGTCGAGGCTTGAGAGTTGTGGGTAATATAACTCATAGATTTGTTAGCCAACACAGTAACATTGTGTTCTTATCGGCCTTCCCCTATTTCCCTGTTCAACACTCACGTGAGATAGTTTAAAATTAATTTGGGTTTATCATGATCGAGCTCTCAACCCATCAAAAATTATTGTTCAATAAAGCTCATAGGAGGAGGAAGGCTCCGCTTTGTCATTTAAACAACATTGAAAGCAATAGACTCCACATGAATGATGTCTATCTGTAGGAGATGTTAGGCTGGGATGGAGTGGTCAGATGGTATGTGGAATCTATGTGCATGATTTTAGTGCGGGTGGTAGCTCATGGGAAACCATTTGAGGAATGCCACCAAGAAAATGACAATAAAGAAGAGGAAACCCACAATGTAGGTTTCACATAGATGAAGGTCATTTTCGCCAATTCTTTAAATTTCATCATTTGTAAGGTGAAGTTTTAGAGCTTGGTGTCATTTTAGAGGCATTGTTTCAAATCCATACAATCTCTATTCAGTCCCCTCATTTTATAGGTTGATCATGAGTTCGTATTTAGGAGCTATACAACATCTCTAACATCTTCCCACAGAAAGAGAAACACGTGATCATTCTCTGTCAGAAAATGATGAAAGAGGGTGGAGTGTTGTTAAGAGATTAATTCATTGCCAGGGTAATGATGATAGAATGGTGACATGGGAAGTGAGACTAAGCGTGGATCCCGCAATGTGGACAGAAGTCAAGATTCGACCATTGCTTGATTGGTGAAGTGAGAATAGTGACCCGCCCATGGCAACTTGCGACTGTGGGTTTGCGAAGCATAAGGGAACAATAACAAAAGTGAATGTAGAGTCCACACGTTGGATGTACATTGGGACTCAGCTACAAGCAAATCATAGAATGCAACAATGAAAGGAAAGAGGAGACTCATGAATGCGGGTCTGCGAGGGTTAACGGAAACTAGGCGAAAAGCCAAGGGAAAATGGTAGGACCCAACCTGAAAAGGAAAATGACTTGGTGAAACTTAGGTTGGTGAACCTGGCTAAGGGAAATTTGATTATTTTAAGGCTTGGGCAACCTAGGCTTGGAGAAAGAGGCACACAATGTGAGGTGAGAGTTGGGCAACTTTTCAAGAGAAAAAATGACCCGTGAAGAGAAAATAAGAGGGGTCTCTACCTATGGCAGGGCGTGTGTGCAAAACATGCACAAGAATTCCCTTTATACAATTCTCTGAAAACTGTATTGTAGTGCTACCCCAAAAGACCAATTAGGTCTATTTCCCAAAGAAAGTGCTTTTGAATCTCTTTCCCAACCTAGAACAACTTCTGAGATCTATCGACTAGGCAACAAAATGGCATTTTCATCAAGTTTTAGACTCACTAACACTCATCTACTGGTTGATCTAGGAAACCCTTATTTTTCACAACTTCAGGTAGAGTTTATAGAAAACCATCATTCCCAATCTCCTACAAGCTTTCCACCACCTTGAACACTCATCAAATGGTCTATCCCCACTCACCAATTCATCATCAAGCCACCACTCAAGTCACTTCTTCAAACTCTTCCTCAAAACCTCATTTTTCATACCCTAATTCTTTGGTTTTTCATAGGGAAGTCAAAAAAATTCCCTCAAATACCTTCACAAAATCCACAACAACTAACATACCATCCTAATAGAACTATGGGGAGACCATTCCACTTAGCAACATGAATAGCAGAAGGTGGAATGGGCTTTTAAGTCATCAGAGTGACCTCAACCCTCAAACTATGCCTATAGGCCTGCCAACAAAAAATTTGCTCAAAATACAACTAAAATTCAATTATTTACCCTCAAATTAAACCTTTTCCAAAGTTATTTAAGCAAGAGCTTACTGTACTATCTCATACAAAGACCCGCAACATAGATTTTGAAGTAAAATACAAATTTTTAGTACAAAAATAGGGGTATTTTTATTGAATTTATTTCTCCAATGCTTCAACCACCTTTGACAATAAAGGATTACATGTTTTTATACATTTCTATCATGAAAATCCCTCCAAAAACTGACCAATTTAGTTACAACTTCCCCTTGACTTTTGAGTTCCTAGAATTTTGCAATTTTGCCATTACAACTTTGACAACATTTGTCAATTTTGGCAACTTTACACATTTTGCATTATTTACCCCCAAAACATCATAAAGACTACTAAATTGACTCAAACAACATTATATGATCCCCTAAGACCTTATTTGACATCATCTAAGATTCAACCCCCTTAAAACCCATACTTACATGTTTTTGCTCTTTGAGCATCATTTACAACATTTTAACATTGCTTTACAAAAATGATCTCAAAATGCATTCTAATGGTCTTTTTAGACCTTATTGACTCATTTCATCACCTCAACCTCTGAATACAACCTAAGACTCATCATGTTGATCCAATTAAAATGAAACCAATTGGGTGCTCTTGCACCAGAATGTAAACATAAGTTTACTTGTTCTTCTATCATAGCATCCTTTCTTCTTGTCAATACACCTCTACTTTTTTCACCAATGATTTGATCTTCAAAATGATTTTTTTGCACATACTTAGGGTTTTAGGGATCATTTTTGAAGCTTCTTCCTCTTCAATCTGTACTTCAATTTCCTTACCTTTATTCTTTTCTTCTTCTCTACAAGAGGACTCATTTGATTCATATCCATCTATCATCATTGAACTTTTAGGCAAATCTCCATCCACCTTGACACTTGCACTTTCAACAACCCTTTCAACCTCTTGTTGTAGCACCAATAAGATTTTGTTTTAGAATATCCAAGGAAGATTCCTTCATCAGATCTTGCATCAAACTTTCCTAAGTTCTCTTCATCTCTATTTATATAGCATTTTCTTACAAACACCCTAAAATATATGATAGTAGGAGTCCTTCCATACCATAACTCATAGGGAGTCTTTGAACTATATGTCCTTGCTTGTGCTTTGTTAATTATCTAGACCGCAGTATGAATTGCTTCTCTCCAGTAGACTTTTGGTAGGTTTTCTTCCTTCATCATTATTCTTGTTGCTCCTTGAATAGTCATATTCTTTCTTTCAACCACTCCATTTTGTTGAGGAGTCGTAGGGGCTGACAAATGCCTCTTTATTCCTTGAACTTCACAAAAATAGTTAAACTCACTAAAGGTGAAATCTCCACCTCTATGAGATCTAAAACATTTTATTTTCATATCCATTTCATTCTCAACCATAGCTTTAAATGCCTTGGACTTATATAGAGTCTCTGATTTTTCTTTGAGAAAGGTAACCCAAGTCATTCTAGAATAATCATTGATTAATAGCATGAAATACCTATCACCTTGAAAACTTCTTATTATGGGAGGTCCACAAAGGTCCATATACACCAACTCCAAAGGACCAGTAGTAGATTATTCTTTGACTTTGAAACTCTTTCTAGCTTGCTTCCCAATCTAACATTCCTTACAAATAACATTGATAGGTTTTGTAATCTTTGGCAGATCTATCACAACTTGGATTGAATTGACTAGGCTATCAAATTGATGTGACACATTCTTCTATGCCATAGCCAAATTACATTAATTTGATTCATAAAACACATACCATTAGCACCTTTAAGCTGATAAACATTTCCATCTATCCTTCTTCCTACAACAACCAAAGTTTTATAGCCTTTTCTAATCTCACAACCATCATCTTGAAACACAAGGTTATATCCTTTTCTACACATCTTTCCTACAATTAGAAGGTTATGTCAAAGACTTTTAACATAAATAACATCATTTATATTATGCTTTCTATAGACACTTAAAAGTAACCTAGGCCTGCAAGCTCTATTTTACCACTTTCGTCCTAGCATAATTATGTCATTTTTTTTATGTCCTTGGTCCACTTCCTACTATTAATTAAATAATTCATTATTATTTAATTAATTCATATCTCTTTTATTCTTCATGATGATTAAATAAATAAATTTGATTTATTTATTCAATATGTCTTTAATTGTCTAAAGCCTTCCTTCAATTAAATAAATTTATTAATTTATTTAATTATCTTCATTCATTTATTCTTCTTTATTATTAAATAAATGAATTTTATTTATTTATTTAATACGTCACTAATTCTCATAATTAAATGAATTTATTAATTTTTCTAATTATCGGTCAATACCCTCTAAATTAAATAATTATGTTTAATTATTTAACTGCCTCAATTTAACATTTCCATCATTTTAAATCAATTTATTATTTAAAATGATTTTGTTTTATTAACTGTCACTTCATTTAGTAAATAATCTAAAAAAGAGATTATTTATTGTCACACAAAATCCTTATTTTGAATTAATTTAATTCAAAATGGTATTCTTCTTCCAAAAATCAAGTAATTGAGCAAATTCTTGATTTTCTAAACCTTCTTTTCAATTCAACTCTTATCCTCTTGATTTTTTGAATCTCATAAATCAGTCTTTATCTTCTTGATTTTCAAAAATCTTTATCTTTTTGACTAATTATCACATTTATTCTCAACCGCCGATTTGATTTTATCAAAGGATATCTTGACCGCTCATTTCATATTTTTTCCCTAACCCTACTTAGGGATTGTCACATGAAATCTTGACCTCTGATTTTAGGCTTTATCAGCTTTTAATCTCGTCTGTCCATCCAAAATTGCGTTTTCTATAAAATGTCAATTTTGCTCACATTCTCGACACCACTTCGTTATTATAGACATTCATGCTTAGAATTTAACTTGCACTTAGGTTATTTTAATTTGATCATAGTCATTTTGTCATAGTCATAGGCATAGTCATTGTTTGTCATTTTCAAATCCTTCAAAGCTTGTTTAGGACATTTTCATAGTCAAATTTCTCACACACTCGGTCTAAGGGAAATCATTACATTTGCAACAAGTTAGAAGGTGCTATGTAGGTGAATCATGGAAGCTTCAATGAATATATGGTATAATCGTTTATATTTTAAGCTTTCTTTGTATTCCATAGTTTATGTGGGTTTTATCTTATTAATCTAATCATGCTAACCTTAATCCTGAAAATAACCCATTGATACATTGGTGAACTCAACGCTTTTTTTTTGTAGTTTTCGTATGGTTTTTGATTTTTTTTTTGTAGGTACAAGTATGGAACAACACATGTGTGTTTTCTCGAGCCACATCTAATGTGTTGCAACACATTCAAATCTCAAAATGATGCAAATGCTCTACTAAGCCGCATATGAAGTCTGAAAAGGCACATTTGACAGACAGAGCCACATTTGATTCTTCAAACGACGCATTTAATCTCTGAGATGCATCTTCCTGTCAGACCAAAATGTGGGACCGAGGCCCATTTGATGCATAGAGAGATGCATTCACTCTGTCATGATGCATATGCCTGGTAAATTTTTTTTTTCTTTTTTACATTCGAGTTTTTGAAAGTGGTAGGTGAAAATGCTCTCACCCTATACAAACTAGGTGATTAGAAAGAAAGACCCACTTTGTTTATGTGTAACCCTGATGCAATAACTATAGTATCCTCTCCCCTTGTGTAGTCATGCGATCCTAGGTGTAAGACAAATGATTCTAGTGCCTCTAGAAATTGGGCCTGCCTAGGGATTTCATCACCCCAACGTGACTCAAACCAGCAATGGAGCTAAGGCCAAGCTACCCCTAATCAGTATATAAATGTGAATCTTAAGGGAAAACCTAAGATTACGAGTGTGGATGTGTCATACGGACCAAGTAGTACTCCCCAAAACCCTATTGAGTTTAACTGTTGCAGGCTAAAGTGCCTCCTAAATGAAGATTAATCTTGCACCCCATCTATGGCCACTTGAATGAAGGTCTCGAATTAAAAACTCTTGTGTAGTAATCCCAAAATGTTCTATTTGCTAGTACAACACCGGTCAGTGTGAATCCTTCCACATCTTTACAGTCTTTAGTAGAGGTTATCAATCTACCATGGGAGTTTCATGGGGGTTGGAAGCTTGGTTGGCCTGAGAAGAGAGTGCATTGTAAGGGGGATCTTGTGCATCCAAGCTTTTGGATTCACATGCTATTGATATGTGGCTAGGGAAATCCATGTGGAGTCTAGTGAATACTGTCCTAGCTTAACCATATGATTGTACTTGTTCTCTTATGTGTTTGATTAACTTTCAAAATATCGTGCTTGCCAAGTGTTTGCTAGTTATTGAAATGAAACAAACAACACTCAAACATCTTGAAACAAAAAGTAAAACTTTAAACAATTTAGGTTTTTGACTAGAAATTTGACTTTTTACATCCTGCAATGCATCTGTTAAACTGTAATTACTTTGTTGCACCATATTTTCTAGGCTTCGCAATGCATCTGCTCTGCTAAAATGCATTTGATTCTCCAAACACCACATTTTCCTATCTTGAAACACATTTGAAATCTGTAAATCCGTATCTGCAATACGTATCTGCAATATTGGACTACATTTGACATCTATAGGGTTGAATTTGAAAAATTGAACTTTATATGCCATTTACAGTGCCGCATTTGATCACTGAAACACATTTGCTTCCTATAATGACACAATTTCCTGTCAAAAAACCAAACACTGTCTCAGACCAGAATTCAATTCTAGACATCTTAGCCTACTATCAAACATCTTTTTACAATAGTTTCTATTAGAAACCAGAATTGAAATTGTTCAAAATATCCATCATGTGCATTCATTAGCTTGCCTTTTAACCATAGGTTTAAAATTTCCAAATTTTAGTTGCATTCCCTAGATGTCATAATCATCATTTTTAGCATAAATTGGTCCTTAGGTTTCATCTTGGTACACTTTGGATTAGGCCAAACCTCCACACTTTGCAAAAACCATTGTTTTCAAAACTAGGTTGTCTTAGGACTTAGTCATTAGTCCTCTTTTCGGTCATTGCTCTTTTTGTGAGAACCTCCAACTCAACAATCTAGTTAGGAAGGCTCACTTGTTATTTTGACTTTTTCACTTAGTCCCCTTAGCATGTCCTTTTGATAACCAAAATTGAGACATAAGTCAAGCATAGAGTGGTTAAGAAAAACCTTTCTCCAAACATTGTCCAAACTTAGTCCTCATTTCGAACCTAGACTTTACATTAATCATCTTGGTCCTTAGTCTAAATTATCATCTTAGTCCTCATTTGGCACTTCAACCTTGGCATATTTCCATTAATCATTTCCTTAGGAAATCATCATCATCACCTTGCATTGTCATCCTTTATCGAAAAATCCAAAAATATAGTCTTGCATTGTCATCCTTTATCAAAAATCCAAAAACATAGTTTTACATTGTCATCCTTTATGGAAAAATACAAAAAAAAACATAGGCTAGCATCATCCTTGAATTTTAGTCATCATTTTTTATCACCCTCATTTGAGCAATTCCCTTTTATGGTGGAAACTAGACTCCAAAGAAAGAAATGACAAATGGAAAACCTTGGACAAGATTCTAATTCCAATGTCACCAATCAACCTTATGACCCGAATTGGACTTTTGATGACCCATTTAGCAACATGAATACTCAACCTGTCACGAGCATACCATCCTCATCAAACAACCCCTTTGAACCATTCTTACGTAAGGATGAATATGGACAAATACTTGAGCAAAACCTAGAGGTAGCAACACAAGATCCTAAGGTTGCCTACTTTGTAGAACAAATGGTCTTATATGAAAGAGACAAATATTTAGCCATACTTTTAAGTCAAGGAGCTAAATTACCTCATGGGTTCGACAGTAATACTTTGAGACCACCATCTCCTGACCATAATGTCAACAATACAAACAACATATCCAATAGTGGTCAACCTCCAAACAACACCAACAATTCCTTTTTTGATGCTACCTAGCAAACTATCACAACTACCATGAGTGCTACCTCCAACATTCTAACCAATTCCAATGCAATCAATGCTACATCCATCAGAGGAACATAATCTGTCACATTTCCTACACGATCCACAACATTGTCACAATCGGCTGGAGCCACCTTTGGGTCCTCTGTAATGTGGGAAAGTTATTCCAATCCTCTATTTACCACTTCGGTAAATTCCTTGGGGGCATCATCAAGCCAGTTATATCCTCCACTTAAAACTACATCTAGTACAATGAATGCATCCTCATCATATCCTCTCATTATTATCTCACTTCCTTTGGGTGGAGGTAAATGACATCTCTTTATTCAAGGGCCACATCCAAATGTTAACACATCAACACAGTTCAACACCAAAATCCACTCACAACAAATGGGGACCCATGGTGCACCAATCAATCCTACGTATGGGGCCACAAATGACCCTATAATCAATGCCTTGCAAGCTAAACTAATGGGTCTAGAAAAGACCATAGAAAACATACAAATATTCGACAAGAAATCAAAAGTGTCATATGATTTATTTGTATATCCCTTTGACATGAACTTATACATGCCACCATTTCCTCTGGGATATGTGTCACCTAATTTTACCAAATATAGAGGAAAGACAAACCCTATCAAACATGTCTGAGAATTCACAACCAACTGTATGGACGTCGCCTATGAACAAACATACTTGATGAGACTCTTCTCTAAAATTCTTGCAAGTCCTTCCCTTGAATGGTTCTCCACTAAAAATGATATACAAACATGGGATGAACTTAAATGAAAATTCATAAAAAATTACTCATACAATATTGACATGGACACCTCTATTACTAGCTTATGCAATCTCACGCAAGAGGATGATGGTGAAACATTCATCCCATTCTTCCAAAGATGGAGAAGTCTAGCTATTCATTGTCACATCAACATACCCGAAAAGGAAAAGTTTGACATGTTTGTTCAAGCACTTCTAGGTCCCTTAAAATATGTAGTGTAGGTGTATTGTTGCACAACTTTCATGGACCTAGTCAAAAAATGTGTCCAGATTGAGAAAGCCCCGATTGTAAAGGGAGAGCTAAGATATGGTCCTAAAAACACAAACACAAATCCTCCCACTAACAAAAATAAGTACTAGGTCAAAAATAAACATGTTACCAACGACGGTGTTTTTGATGCCAAGGTTGTTTTAATCAAGGGATTTCTTTTAGGTTAGATTAGGAATGTTAGCAACAAACAATAGATGACAATGAAACCCAAAGATCTTACAAAACACAAAGGAAGTAAAATATAAAACGATTATACCTGATCGCCAATACCTCCATGCTTCACTTTTGTAATACCTTCTTACTTGTTGGATAATGTGGCCCTCAAATTCGTTGTGCAAGCAAAATCTAAAAATGTCTAAGTCCTACAACAAGCCTTGAAGGATTTGCTTAAAAGTCTAAATGCCTATGCCAATAACTACAATTGTCAATGCCTATGCCTAAACAATGCCGAGATTTGACCAAAATGACTAGAATAAATATTGAAATTGTATATGAAAACTAAGTATGCAAGTAAATGCCTAGAATGTCTATGTAAAATATTAGCATGTGCGTGTGTAATCGAAAAGTGAGAGGAAAATGGCATTTTATAGAAAATGCCATTTTGAATGAACAAGTGAGATTAATTGATGATGAGAACCTAAAATGAGAGGTCTAGATTAAACCTGAGAATCCCTAATTAGGGTTAGGGCAAATTCGAACGGTCAGAATAAAATCTCAGATGATCGGATCGACGGTGGAGAATAAATGAGGAAATTAATTAAAGAAATAAAGATTTTCAAAAAATCAAGAAGTTAAGATTGCTTGATTTGTGAGATTTGAAAAATCAGGAAGATAAGATTTGGACTGAAGATTAGATTTGGAAAATCAAGCATCTGCCCGATTGGTTGATTTTTGGAAGATTAGTTACTATTTTGAATTAAATTAATTCAAAATAATGATTTTGTGAGATGGTAAATAATCTTTTTCAGATTATTTATCAAAATAGACTAATAGTTCAGATTGAGATGACATTTTAAATAATTTAATTTATTTAAAATGAGAAGAATATTAATTGGCAATTAAATAATTAAATTTAATTATTTAATTTAGCAGATAAGACTAATTAATTAAATAAATTAATCAATTTATTTAATTAAGACAATCAAGGATATTAAATAAATAAATATAATTCATTTATTTAATAATCAGAAGAATTAAATGCAGAAAGGGAAATTAAATAAATTAAGAAATTTATTTAATTAAGGGAAGACTTAGACAATTAATGACGATTTAATAAATAAATAAAATTTATTTACTTAATAATCATGAAGAATAAATGACATGAATTAATTAAATAATTATGAATTATTTAATCAATAGTCGAATGTGGACCAAGGACATAATTAAATATCATAATTATGCTAGGACGAAAGTGGTAAAAATGAAGCTTGCAGGCCTAGGTCATTTTTAGGTGTCTACATTTTGCCCCTCTTTGTCATAATGTCGCTTGTCACGTTGTGACAAAAAAAAATAAGTCAAAGTCATGCCCCAGTAAAGGTAAGGAGTATCATTGCCCCCTTAGGAAATTTTCAAATTTTGGGTTGGCGACAGAAAAATTTGCAAAGGGTCCTAATAAATCAATTTAATGACCAGAAAAACAACGGTGCAGTCGGTTTCAGATTCTGACATGTTTAAAGCAACTAACAAGGAAGTCCAAAGTGGTCAAATAAGCCTTCTATATTGACCCTATTTGAAAAATGTTATTTTGACCTTATAAATAGGTTGACAAAGGGGTAAAAGTCAGTTCACTTTTACTATTTACCTTACGAAATTTGAGAGCTCAGAGCGAGAGGCATATCAACAACGATGGTGACTCCAGTGTTAGAGAATTGCGGAGAGATCGTGCGGACCTTCAGACGGCCAGAGGGCTCAGAGCTAGCAGTATGTACCCTTAACTCACTTTGTCATTTTATCATTTTGTGTGCCATTTTTAGCTTTTTAGGACCAACAAAATCTGTGCCGTGATGCAACTGCATTCACATAAGCCACAATCGTCTGTGCGTTCAACACATTTGATGCGTTGTGACGCAAGTGTCATGACAAATTAGGGTAGAGCGGTGGGTTGCGCCACATTTGACAAATTTTGTGACGCATTTAACTTATCCTGTCGCAATTGAATATCCAAACGCCGCAAGTGCCAAATTGCAACACATTTGTTATCTTAATCGACACAATTGTTTTAATGTGACACATTTGTCAAATTTCATGACGCAAACATGAAAATGTGACACATTTGTATTTTTGGACTGCATTTGATGTACGGTACGACACAATTGACATTTTGAGATGCAATTGATTGAATGCGACACATTTGTGATTTACCTTGACCATAGTTGATTTTGATATTTGCGTATCCTTAGATGCTTCTCATGATGCTGAAATTTGTCTAAAATGTACTGATATATTGTTCATCTTTTTGTAGAGGCAGCTTGCCCCTATCTATACGAGAGAAAGCAGACCGACGACTTTTCAATTTGCCAATCAGTTGGGCCCGTGAGAGCGGCAATGATTGATGCATCTAGGACTATTCTATGCTACCTTTATGCTCGCCATTTGGGAAAACAAGAGATTACTGACTGCGTTGTGCGAGCGATGGCACTCGAAGACCTGTTCGTTCCACCTGCCGACAGGTGAGGCTACGATCACCTTGGAGGATGTCTATCAGATATTGCATGTGCCGATCTGAGGGGGCGAATCATCTATGACCCTCGACATGGCGAGCAGAACTTCAAAGCCTATTACTAAGATCAGGGTGTAGGACTAGGCATCCAGGGTTATGAGATCAGATGGGAGTTTATGGCCGAGCACTACGGTCACTTTGATGCATTCCTGGTGACGCTGATCGGAGGGATCCTTATTCCAGACCGCCAAGGATATGGATTTCCCATTGGTCAGGGAGACGTCCTAGTTGGGATGAGACAGGACAGGACAGTTTATGCTTGGGGTCCCTGTTTGCTTGGGACACTTTACCACCAGTTGCATGATGTTGCATATAGGAGAGGAGAGAGTATCTCCTGTAGGACCACATTGATGATGATCTGGGCATGGGAGCACATTGCCATCTTTCATCCTCCCATTCAGAGACCACAGCTGGCCGAGGGGATGCCCTACGCTTACTACTATGCCGATGCGCTACAACAGACATAGATGGGTGAGACTGGTTGGTGGCAGCACAGGATCGACACCATAGTGACATTTATCTGGAGGCCATACAGAGACTGTGAGGCATGGGAGGACAAGGCCGATCACCTCAGTTTCTATAGACAATATAGGTATCTTATTGGCAGGACAGTGTAGACGTCTTTGATTATCAAGATGTATCTACCACAGTGTATTCTTAGGCAGTTCAGAGAGCAGCAGGGTGTACTCGTGGGGACAATCGAGTATGCCAGATTGTCCCGAGAGTATGCATGGGGGATAGCCATCCCAGTGGCATTTGTAGAGCAGTAGATTGACGGGCTAGTGGCCCAGGCCTAGGGTTGGAGGGGAGGAGAATTCGATATAGGTACTACACCAGATTATGATTTATGGTGGTAGGCACGCAGACCAGTGCCATTGACAGATCTTGACGGGCCAGCACCAGTTGACAGGCGGTCAGTGATTCCTCGAGTACCGCAGGCCAGGTGATGTGGTAGGGGGAGAGATGGAGGTAGGGGGAGAGGCAGAGGCAGAGATGGAGGCAGAGGTGGGGATGATGGTGGAGATGAAGGTAGGGGTGGAGACGGAGGCAAAGGTGGGGATGATGGCAGAGGTGGAGCCAGAGGTGGGGATGATGGAGGAGATGGCTAGAGGCAGAGGCGAGATGGCGAGAGACAGGGCCGTAGGGTGCGACAGCGCGTGGCGAGGGTAGCATTAGATGCTATCCCCAAGGTTGGTGAGGAGGGCGAGGGTGAGGAGCAGCCCATAAAGGAGGGAGAGGGTGAGGAGAGATGGGAGGAGGATGTGGGGGTGGCAGGACAAGAGGAGGAGGTGGCGGTGGGAGGAGAGGAGGTGGATGTGGTGGTAGGAGGTCAGGAGGAGAAGGTGGATGTGGCAGTAGTAGGGCAAGAGGAGGAGGTGGCGGTGGGAGGATAGGAGGAGGAGGTGGTGGTGGGAGGACAGGAGGAGGCGGCGATGGCAAAATAGGAGGAGATAGAGGCCGATGATGACGATGAGGAGGACGATGCCATGGATGAGGCTGAGAGACTCCTGAGATGGTAGATGGTGGAGGGAGAGGAGGAGATACTATCCACCTCAGGGTTGCCATAGGATGCCACAGGAGATTAGCGGGTAGCAGACCTACAGTAGAGACTGGATGCGAGTATGGCCTAGGTCAGGTCATTACAGTCAGCACTGGAGGTAGCCTAGGTAGAGCGGGATTAGGCGGTGATCCGTCAGTAGGATGTAACTCAATGGTGTATAGATTTTACAGCATTATGCACAGGGCCTATGGGAGACATGGCTCGTGAGCTTTCCAGGGTGAGTATGAGGTTGGGATAGTACTAGACACTATACGAGCAGGCAGTGCCACCAGAGCAGCGGGATCCTACCTTGTCCCGGTCATAGTCGAGGATAGGCAGTGGACACAGGTCAGGCAGTGGCAGTGGTACCAGGAGTCACACTAGTGTTAGAGGATCTACCTCGATAGGTCACATGTCTGGGCATAGGTCACATCACTCTCGTAGGCACACCCCGAGTCATAGCCATGAGTCAGCTGATTCAGCGCAGAGGTCAGTATAGGGTCAGCCACCAGTGATAGATCCTTCCACCTCTTAGAGTCTACCAGTAGTGACTTCATAGGTGTTTGCTACCATTAGGATGATACCTTCACTCACGGTTCCATCAGTAGCACAGACAGAGCCCATGACAGGTCCACCTATCAGTTCAGTGCTAGGTTCAGAGCCACAACCACTGCATTCCTCACCACGAGGGGGTGATGAGAGTCTACCCTAGGGGAATTTTGCTATTTGTGACACATTATGTATATGATTGAGCTTGCGAGCTCCATTTTTGGGATATCTGTTGACTCGATCCTATGACATTGTACATTTTTGAGATGATATTTATATGATGATGTAGTTTTGATGTGGCCTAAATGTGTTATGTGATGCTTTTTGCTTTATGTATTATGATATGTATGATGTATGATTTGTGATGTATCATGTATGTCATATGATGCCTATTTGTGATTTTGATGCCATGATGATGCAATGCTTATTTATATGATTATGTTAATGATGTGCATAATGTATTTAGTAAAAGATGCAATGCTGATGATTATGTTAATGCAATGCTTATGATTATGTATATGATTTAATGCCATGGATGATGTATGTATGGACCTAATGTAATGTTGATATGATCATGTATGCACTTATGTTTTTGGATGTCACAGGATATCATCATGGGATGGAGGAGAGAAGATGACAAGACTGATGAGAGAAGATGATCAGACCAAAGAGGAGAAGACATGAGACTGACAGAAATACATGCTAATTCCTAGACCAAATCCTTCAAAACTTTGCTGTAGGACTTTTAATATTTATTGCTCTTAATCATCATTGGGCAAACTGTTGTAATGGCCAACAAACACCATGATATGACATAGATCAAGGTGTGCAAGGTCGTACCATTACGTAAGACAAACAGTCATAGACAAGGATGATCATGACTCATACCAAGAGCGTGACTGCCCCAGTCTTTTTGTCATAATTAACCATAAGCAGAAAAAGACAAGTACAAAACATGACAAGTCGTTGCTTCTCTAAATCCTGTTTCCAGGACATCCTTGAGAAATTAGTGACATGATTGCCAAAATACAAAATTAGAATCCCTACCATGTTATGTCATTTCTTTTCTAAATCCCAAGATCAGGACCTCGCTGAGAAGCTAGTAGTCATGCATGTCAATTGTCATGCTACATCACTGCTTCTCTAAATCCTGCTTAGTGGGATCTCACTGAAAAACTAATAACATGATAAAAGATAAAAAGACAATTGTCAAGTGTTTGCCAAGTGTGTCTGGATATCCATTGTTATGATGTCAAGATGTCTTGGTTTAATGATGATGAGATGTCTGAGTGTTAAAGCTTTGACGATGCATTGACAATAAATGTCCAGGTTTGCCAAATTTAGGAAGTACACATCCTAAATAAAATTGATGTCAAGAGAATTAATCTCCAAATGTCATGTGACGGTGATGATGATGATGCCTAGGAAGGACACATCCTGAGGCATATATGGCACAGATGATTCTTCAGAAGGACACATATGAAGAGTGTCGATGTCGAGAGGGGTGATCCTTAGATGTCGCGAGGATCATGCGAAAATGTCGAATGACAATGACAATGCCTAGGAAGGACACATCTTGAGGCATGAATGACAGAGGTTACCTTTCAGAAGGACACATTTGAAGGTTAACCAAGTTTTGACAATTTGACGGGTTATGATGGTTTGACTTGTTTTAACTGAGTTTGACCTATTTTGACCAGATGTTGCTATGTCATAATAATATGTGCCGATGAGTTTTGTCATGTTGCAATAAATGATTGCTAGAATTTTCTTGATGAGTTTCATTCGTTTGAGAAATATTTGTGTTGTCTTGAATATCTTTTTGATGTGTGTGCCATTGTGATGCCATGAACCCTAATGGACTGACCTAGTGTGGCCTCGAGGGCTCATCGATAGATGGCCTTGCCTATGTCATACACTCAGAGACCTCGTAGTTCGATATGACCAATGACTTTTTCTTGATGACCAAAGATTGTGCCATGATTTATTTTGACAAACCTAAAAGGACTGACCTAATGTCTCGGGGACTCAAGTATGAGTCTTTCCTACGTAGCAAATGCGTAGAGACAATGTAGTTTAGACAAATGACGAAGACTGATTTGACATGACCGAATTTGACAAGAGATGACAGTGCGTTTGCACTCTGGGAGCTGTCTAGTGTTTTGTTTGTAGCTTTCTTCAGGACGTTTTATGATTTTTAGGTCTTTTTTAGGACTTTTTGCCAATGTGTTTATCTTTTTTCAGGATTTTTTATGATGTTTTTGTCTTTGATCGACTACCTGGTTTCATTGGCTTTTCGCGGCTAATCATTTGTGGTTGCAAATTTGATCTTGCAAGTTTATTTCCTTTTAAATCTTGTTGCAGGTGTAACAATATTATTTTTTGTTTCCCGGTAGTCATTGGTTGCAAGGTTAGGCCTCTAGTATTTTGGATCAATTCCCATCGCCTATTGTCAAATCCTAATCTATAATTGTAGCATCCAGGTTTTGTCCCTTTCACTATCTCTGCATTTCCCATCCACCTCTGTGTAAACCATAACTCCACTTCGCACTTCACAGCATAATCAATATTACGCAGAATTCCATTGGCATTTCTAGCGGTATCAGTTTCCATTGCAATCTTTGTGTCATTCAGATCTGGTCAGTTACAGTCTGGATTTCTCTTCCACAAGTTCTCAATCAGCGCTCATATCAGGTTGCATTTGAGTTCTCCAATGGCAATACCTTCACTTTGAATGGGCAAGCTGATCTTCAATAATCCATCATCTTTTAAGGGATTTGTTGGTGCTTTGTGCAGTTGGTTCTACAGTGGTACATGACATTCATTTTCTTCCTACCACTGGTGCTTCTTCTGCGGCCTGTGTTCTTCCCAGAGCTTCAACATTTTCCATTATCTGCCATTCATTCATTTTGTGAACCTTCATTTCATTGCCAACCATTACATAGTTGCTCACTGAACTTTTTCCCATTACCATTTTCTCCAAACGCCTCTGTCGGCATCCATCCATCCATCGTAGACCCCATTTGCCCCTTTGCTACCATTTCATAGTCTCATTGGAAACAGTCGACATCTTAGATTTCCTTTTAAATCTTCAGTTTAGCTTTACTTTTAAACTTTCCTTTACTTTTTCATTTAGCTTTTTAGTCTTATGCGTTAGCTTTAGTCTTGGAATTACTTTTAATATTCCATTTACCTATTCTTTAGTTTTTAGTTTTATTTTAGATTTTAGATTTTTAGTTTTTTAATTTACTTTAAATTTAGGTTTTTCTAATTTAGTGTAGATCTTAGATTTTTAATTAATTTAGCTTTTAGATTTTTTAATTAGAATTTAATTAGATTTTTTAAGATTTTAAATTAGAATTTAATTAGATTTTTTATTTATTTTTAAATTAGGCTTTAGTTAGCCCTTTTTTAGACTTTTGGATTTTTAAATTAGGCTTTAGTTATAGATTCATTTTAGATTCTTTGACTTTTTTATATTTTTAATTAGTTTTTTTAATTAGATTTTTAGATTTTTAATTAGTTTTTAATTAGATTTTTAGATTTGTAATTTAGATTTCTCATTTAATTTAGATTTTTTAATTTTTAATTTTTAACATATTGCATGTTTTTGACCTAATCTCACTTTTGCTTGCATGGTTGTGTTTCTTCTTCTCTTAGTGACTTTTTAGAGATTAAAGCTAGAACAATGTTGACATTAGTCCTACACATCAAATTGGAAAGCAAATAATCAGGTGCATACATTCTAATCTTTCATTTTTCATTGATCATTGCTTGTCACACATTTCAATTCAGGGCATAAAATAAACCATTGTTTGCAAACACATTTGGATTTGGGGTTCTTAAAACGAATATTGTCTTCAATCACATATTGAAAATCGGGTCTAAAATTCACCGTTGTCTTCCTACACATTTGATTTGGGATCTAAAAGGAACAAGTGCTTGAACTGTTTTACACACATTTCATTTCTAAGGGAAATTAATCTTTGCGAGTGTGAATCAAGTGTGTGTGTCCTCCAAAACACCTCACTTGGTTTTCTTTTGTCATGCCCTTCATAGGGGGCCTGCTTGGAGCACACACCCCTCCAAGGGACGACCTCAATAGAGTGTGAATCCAAATACATGCTCGTTTGGGAGTTGAAATCTTGTCACTCTGAGCTAAGCCCCAAAGAACTTTATACCTTTGGGAAGTTAAGGTGAAGGGCGGGTTACCCCTTTCTCCCGGCTTATTGGCAGGATTTTGCTTTCAAATCATCCTTAGTCAACCTAGTGCAAACTAGCTTGAGACCTAATTGGCCATACCCCACTTGACTAGTCATAGGGATTGTTGTTGTGTATCCAAGTGATTGTTTAATCATAACATTTAATCTTCAAAGACAAATTTTTCATTGTGTTTGGTGTGTGTGTTCATGCATTTACATGTGAAATATTGTGTTTGATAATGCCCAAGTCAAACTTCCAATAAACACTTGCCACATCATCCAAATCATACAATCGTGTCATTCCACATCATATCCTAAACATCGTCATTTCTTTAATCCAATCAACATCATTTTACACCATGAAAACATTGGAAGATGTAGCACAAGAGCTTGTTCACATACTTCACGTAGCTCAAACAAGTCAAGCACCTTTAAACCAACAAATCATTCAAAGAGTCCATGACATGATCCAACAACTTCAAACAAACTAATCACCTCAAATGCAATAACTTGTAGCACAAATCCAATACCTCATGGCCAATTGTCAAGTCCAACAAACACATTATCAAGTCCAATCACCACATCAACACATTTCACATCAATCCTATGTGTCACCTATATCATCATATCAACCTCATTCCTCCACATATCATGTTACCCCTTTGTCAAACTATCACACATCTTCTAATGTCAACCCTTATCCATACCAATCCACCTCTCAACAATCATTATCCTATACAAACCCTCAATCATCATTACAACAACAAATCATCTCACAAGTCCAAACACCATTTCAACCTCAACACATTCAACCCCAATCCTATGTGTCACCTTCATCATCATGCCAACCTAACACATATATCTACCATGAAAATACCACATCAACATGTCCACCCATATCACAACAAGAATATAGGATCCTAAGTTCACCTTGGCAACAAAATCAAGAGCCTTTAAGTCATAATGACACCTTTGACAAGGGGAACACGAATCTAGTCCATGCACCCTTACCACCATCCAATCAAATGCCTATCCATAAGCCACCATGTCTGATTCCTAATTCATTGGCCTCTTTACCTTCTAACCAATCAAAATCTTCATTACCCTCACCATCATCTAATCCTCCATCAAATCAATGTCGTACATTTAGATATTTAAAACAAAAATTGATGGCATTACATAAATCCACCAATCCACCTACAAAGGATGTGACCCAAGGGCTACAAGCAAGGAATCAATTGTCTCCATGTCATTCAACACATATACTTGAACATACCAAAGAGTCCTCAAACGTCATGCCAAGTTCTTCAAGTCAACCATGTCATCCACAACCCCTTGAGCCAATTCGAGAGTCTCCCGTCATAAGTCCAAGTCACCCTCTTTCATGCTCCTATGTTGTTGACCATCAAGAACATGTCAAGTCTCTTCAAAAGTCATCCCCTTCCACTTCCATGCAAGAAACCCAAGAGTTATGTCAAGAGTCTACTCCCAAGCATGTGGAAACATCAAGCCCTAGTCCTAATCAAGATCAAATCACTTTCATCCAACCCATCCATAATCTATATCATTTTTATGATCAAGATAATATCCATAATGATGAAGATCCTATCCATGAGAAACTTGATCCTATACCCATCCATGAGAAAGATATTCCAAATTCACCTCCACCTATTCCTATCCATGATCCATCAACATTCACTTCCCTTGATGAGACAAGTGCCTCCCAAGCACACATAGAAGATCAAACAAATACCTTGGATCTAAGTGAACACAATGCTAATCAAGATCCCAATGATCCCATGCCACCCACTATCGACCCCATTGCAAGTCCTCCATCATATCCTATTGGTCTTTCTACCCTCATTCATGAATGTTCCTCCTTCAAAAAACAACAACCATTATCTTCTCCATCCAATACAAAACTCATGTCTAGTGTTTCACCTACACCTAGTCCTATTGTCCATTGCACACTCCAAAATATGAACCACCAAGGTAAAGGTTTAGGCCTTCATGAACAAGATATTTTGGAGCCCATCCATGTCAAATTCCCTCCACGCTCTTATGGCCTTGGACATATATGTCAAGGACACCAATCTCAAGATGTTGGTATTTCCTCCATGCATCCTAAGTCCACTTTCCATCATAAAGCCTATCATACGCCTAAAACATATGTTTCCATTCCACCACCGTCATCCTACAAATGTCAAAAGCATGTGACCATACACTTCCCTCCATCCACTTTACCACCATTGCTTCCAACTCCTAATATCCCTACCATTCAATCCTCTTATCCATTTATCCCTAAATCTTCTAAACATCTTAATCATGACCAATCAATGTACACATTGTCTAAACATAAAGCTTCCACTCATTCCACCAATCCCAAGGGATTCCAAAATAAAAATTTGGATGCCTCTACACATAAAGTCAAAAATTCTAATGGTCCTAATGCCTTGGCATATAATTGCAAAATATCAAAGCCAAGTACATCTAAAAGGCTATATAAGCCCATACCTCCAAAAGTAAAGGCGAAAATTAAAATGGTTTGGGTACCTAAGCAAAAGGAAATCAAGTCAACCAAGGAATCCACATCACAAAAATCCCAACCATCCCCTCCCATCCAAAATGCACATTCCATTCAAAAATATCATAGTCCATCCCACAAGCCAAACAAATATCATACAAATATCAAGTCTATGTGGGTACCTAAGGCACTTCATCCACCATCTCCTAAGAAAACATCTCCATTGCTTCCTACACCTCGTCCACATCAAAATCTTCAATGTTTATCACAATGTGTGCAACCATTGGTCATGGTTCCTTTCCATTTCACACCAATTCCACATAACTCCTTCTACTTATCCTTCACTCATTATCCTACATATCTCCCCCATCATCATCCTATGGTACATGCTTTTGGCTAAGCCTCCCCATTCATCTTTTCCATAAGTCCCATATAATCCCTATCATCTTCCTGACATAATCTATATCATAATCCATTATTGTCCTCCATAATCCACATCGCAATCCATCATCTACCTACTCCATCTCCCTTTCTTGTCATCCCTTACCAACATCTATGAGCATAATGGAATTTTCCATTGTCCATGCAATGACAACCATCCCTCGTGGGACTATCATGTTTCATGCAACTAGACACTTGAGTCCCTCCTATCCACAAGTCAAAAAGTTGAAAAAATAAATAAAGAGAAATCCCTTCATCCAACAGTGAAAACCTGGTAAACAGGCACCCTAGATAAGTACCATGATGAAAACCTGGCAAACAGGCATCATGTGTAAGATGATCTTCTATGTTGCTTACACTTGGGGGCACAATGTCTTATCTATCCAACCTATCATTTTCATGTCATATAATGTCCATCCTACCTACCATCTTTGGCCATCATACATACCTATCATATCAAGTCCATTCATCCATCCTTCTTCTTTTGATCTTGAGGAGGATATAAGGGTAAAGGTTGAAACATGTTTTGAGTATCTCTTGACATACCTCATCTTTCTAAACCAATCATGTCATTATCCTATTGTCATACATTTTGTCTAGAAAAATCCTAAGTCTTGTACCTAAAATGGGGCATATTATTCCTATGCAACATAGTCTTTGGAGCTCACATCCTTTCTGTCTTATGATGTATACATCCATACCATCCATTTATCTATCATGATCCTTTTATCCCTTATCCCATCACCCACCCTTGCACCTAGACTTGGTTTTACCCTCGTCATTGGTATCTAGCACAAAGGCTACTCAATTTTTCATCCTTTGACACCTCAAAACATTTGAAAAGTCCAAAAAAATCAAAACATGTCAAAAGTCCAAAAAAAGTCAAAACATGTCAAAAGTCCAAAAAAGTCAAAACATGTCAAACGTCCAAAAAAATCAAAACATTTCAAAAGTCTAAAAAAAGTCAAAACATGTCAAAAGTCCAAAAAAATCAAAACATTTCAAAAATCCAAAAAATCAAATAGCCAACAAAAATCCAAGAAATAATTCAAATGCAAGTTAATCCTTAATCCATACCAATCAAGTCGATCACTCTTGTCAAATTATCCAATCACATCCTTTGGTCTTAATCCTAATCTTGTTGTAAACCCAATCAATCAAGGTCAATCAGTCAATTATTAATCATCCTTGTGTTGATCTAGGGATATGTCGTTCCCCGCAATGACAACACTATCATCATCAATCAAAATCAGTCAATCAATCAACGGTTTACAACTTGACAGGAGCAATACCTTGTTTGTTTTTGTATCATTTGTGCATGCTTGCTTATTTGCTTGTGTGTGTTATTATTTTATCTTGCATTTGTATCAAATCCATATCATTCCAGCTAATATTCATATCTTGTGTGTGTTGGAATATCTTTTTGCATTATCCTTTGCATCTAAGGTCACATAATACCTTTTGTGCATTAGGACTTTAATGCTCTAAGCCTCTTTCCTCATACGTCTAGACAAGGTTGTATTATGCTGGGGCACGAGACACATCATCAACTTGGTCCTTATATCTTGGTGCATAATGTCTAGTGCTAAATCAAACATCATGGTTGCTCATCTTTCATTACATTATAACGTACCATTCCTCTCCTTCATCCACTTTCTATCTTGCATCATCCTGTCTATCCTTATCATTTCATTTCGAGAGCCTACCTGTGTTTGTTCAACCCACCTATCCTCTCGAGGGGGCATCATCATATTATGATATCATTATCCATTTTCCTCTATCCATATCTTTACTTCTTTGAAATGATGTTACTCAACACAAATCACATCACCTCGAACATCATCTCAAAGAGGCGCAAAATGTAGACACCCAAAATTGTCCTCTTGCAACACCTGTCTCAGCATTACATCATTTAGGCATCTTGTAGCATGCTCTGCCCTAGGTACCCATGTCATCATCTATTTAATTAAATAAATTTTATTTAATTAAATTCATATTCATAATCCATCCATTTCGCTAATGTTAATTAAATAATTTATATTATTTAATTAATTAAATCATTTCTATTCATTCTTCTAATATTAATTAAATAATTTATATTATTTAATTAATGAAATCATAAATTCAATGTTAATTAAATAAATCCAAAATTTATTTAATTAATAAAATCCTAAAATATCTTGTCCCTTTCTTTCCAAAACTAAACTCGTGTGCATCTAATTAATTTATTTAATTAGATAATTCATCAATTATCCTTCTCGTCTTTTTCAAGATTTATTTCCTTTAAAATAGGAAATGAAATCTTTCTATCTTTTTTGACATCTTATCTCATCTCGTTGTATTTCCTCTTTTGTCAAAAATCAAATCTTTGTCGAATCTTGTCAAATCTTATCTTCGTCAAATGTCACGGCTCTATAAATACAGCCTCTCACAATCCATTTAGGGGGTTGATTCATCTAGCATCCAGACTCTATCAAAATCAGTCTTCTGTCTCTACCTATCATTCTCTCATCCTACATTTTCATCGTCCAGTCGTTATGCTGTAGGAATGAGCACTCAACATTCCTCCATTGTCAACCCTTCAAAATATCGCATTCTCATGCAGGTGGAGAAGAGCAATGGAGATAAATCAAATTAGTGCGGAGATCGGTTTGCATTTGTCCTATTTCTTTTGATTTTTCATATTATTTTGTACTCTATTGTGCTTGATAGGAATTAGTTAATTTATTGTTTTCATTACGCTAAATTTTCTGATTTTTACCCTATCTATAGCTGTAAACACTATTGGTCTTGTAATGGATCTGAAAGGGGTTCAACCACATAACAAGCCAACAACAATACTCACAACCCCCACCAATGCCACCCAAAACAACCAAAATGGTCAAAATAGTCACAATCAAGGATAATATCGTTAGATAAGACAATTCCCCAGGGGTTGCACATACACTACCTTGGGTGAGCCCATGGAGGAAGTCCTCAAGAAGTTCCTTCAAAATAGTCTTATCACACTTGAAGAACCAAAGCCATATGACCCAAGACAATTTAAACTATCATGGTGGGATGATAATGATTTTTGTGATTACCACTGGGCTAAAGGACATGAGACATTGTCTTGTCAACAACTCAAAAATATTGTGCAAGACCTTATTGAGAATCGAATAATCAAATTGGGTGGGCCACAATTTCCATCAAATGTTGACCATACCATCCATAAGAACCCACTGTAGGACCATGTTTCTAATAATGCTTCGATGTTAGGTCCTAACAAAAACACTGTTCAAGCCAATTATGCCCACGCCAAGTATGACTATTCAGGTGGACCTATTATTAAAAATGTCTGAATTGATAATGAATGTGTCAACACAATCATAGTCAAATGAGTACCTCAATGCAATGCCACTACTCAAAGTGGCATGATCACCATAGCTGGTCCGCCTCCTGCTCGACAACCTAAGATCACCATACCTGGTCTATCCCCTAAGAAACCACAAACTGACTCATCCACAAAGAACACACAATCCAAGAGTCAGTTTAATCTTATAGACCAATTAGGAAAAACTCCTATGTAGATTTCCATACTTTAATTACTTTGCATTTCCCTAGAACATAAAGCTATACTCGATAAAACCTTATGAGAGTCCTCCATTCCACGGGATATTGATGTCAACCTATTTTAGACCATGGTGGGATGCCTCACCACACCTCATCATTTCACCTTTTCTGATTAGGATTATTCGTCACCCAAGACCAACCATAACGATGTATTACATATCAAAAATTTCATCCATAAGCACAAGGTCAGAAGAGTTTTAGTAGATGGCAGAGCAGGATTGAACATATGCTCCTTAAAATTGGTTAAGGCTCAAGGATTTTTTGATGCATGCGTAGACCCTACAAAGAGTATACTCATAAAAACATATGATGACAAAAAATTCTCTTCACGAGCCATTATTTCTCTTCCTATCAGAGTAGGACCAATCATTATGGATACAACTTGCCAGGTCCTAGATCAAGAATTACCTTACAACATCTTACTTAGCCACCCATGGATTCATGACCTAAAATCCATTCCCTTCACATATCACCAATGCTTAAAATTCCCATTTCACAACATAGAAATCACCATATATAGAGACCCTAATCCTTTTAAGTATTGTACCAACCTAAGGGGCATTTCTAAAAACCATGTGCCCATCAACCGAGAAGCTCCTAGCTCCTCTTCTTCTAAATACATTGACCCATCCACACGCACATCATCTTCCTTTTCCACATCTTCCACCATGCCACCATCTTCCTCAAATTCTAGGTATAAGTCCAATGTCAAGATCCAGGACCTCAGCTATAGAGTATTTAAACTGCATACATCATATAGCATCACAACAATACCCAAGTCTTTGAAGGTCTATGGTTGACCATGTTTTAGAATGGAACCCAAAGAAATTTTAAAAGTTCTACCACAAATGGTTTTCATAAAATGGGGAGACATGAGCAATGAGGACCTTGTCGATATTACAGGATGGCTCTATAAAGAAGTGGCAGATGCACCCCCATTACTAGTTAATAAATATGGCAAGGGATATGACATGATGAAGGCTAAGGGATATAATGGAACTAGTGGCCTAGGGAGAAATAAAACTAGACGAAGAGAGCCCATAGAACCTTTCAAAATACCAAAGTATCTTGGATTAGGGTATGGATTGCCCAACAATGACAACCGATGTACCAATGGACTTTCGAGTTGAGCATGTGCATGCTTCAAAAACTGTCAAGACTGCTAAGAAAACCTTCACTGAAACTGACTCCCATGAGTGGGAATTTGGTTCTCAATGATCCTTAAGTGACTGTTGCCTTAACAATTTGTTCCTTGAAGTTGGGAAGCTTACCTTTGAACAAAATTTTTGGCAAACATTTAAAATCAATCAGGCACCAAATAGTCACAGTCCCATTTACCTTCCCCATGACATACATGTCCCACCATCTGAATCTAATAACCATCAGTTGAATGCATCTAAATTGCCAGATGACATGGAAAACCATGACCCTGAGTCATTTATAACCTACTTTTACAATGAATATGAAAAAAGTGAAGGGGAATATTGGATAGAGTTCAATGTGGAATTGGATGATGATAATTTCATCTACAATAACTTTGAATCTGTCTACATTCTTTTTGCATCCTCCCCTCAATTCACCAATGTTGGTGATGGCATTACCCTAGTCTATCCTCAAGTAATAAATTAGGACCAACAAGGCCCGCCAGTCCCAGACACCTTTCAAAATGATGATGGTATCGCAGAATTTATGAGATTACATGAGGGCATACCCAGTGGTGATCACAAGGTAGGATTCACCATCGACCTAGATTGTGCAGCTTACTTCAGCAAGATTGCTTTGTTCTCTACTCGCAAAAGTAAAAATAAGAATAAATCAAAAAATGAAATGTCTTTAGGTGAAAACCTAAAGGCACCTTTTGATGCCAAAAAAGTAAAAACAAAGGACGTATCTATAGGTGAAAACCTCTCTGAGGCACCCAAAGACGGAGGACTAGACTTTCTTCCTATAACTCAAAAGAAATCAGATATGCTCATAGAGGATACCATATAAGACAACATATCAATAGCTCAAGATCCCAAAATGGTCCTCTTTGTCGCATCCTTGAATGAAGAAGAGAAACCAGAATTTCACAAGTTCTTTGCAGACTATAAAATCAACTTCACATGGTCCTATGCTAACATGCCAGGACTAGACCCAGAACTTGTTTTGCACATCTTCCATTATTGCCAAATGCCAAGCTAGTTAAATAGAAGTTACAAAAAATTCATCCTTAGGTCACTCTATTAGTCAAGGATGAGTTGAAGAAACTTCTAGATGCTAGGTTCATATAGTCTATTGATTATGTTGATTGGATATCTAATCATGTGCCAGTAACAAATCCAAATGGAATGATCCAAGTCTACACCAATTTTAGATACTTAAACAAGGCATGCCCAAAAGATGACTTTCCTTTGCCAAATATTGATATCATAGTTGACCTCACGATAGGATACGAGATGATATCCCTCATGGAAATTTTTTAAGGCTATACTTAGATTCGTATTTCCCCCAAATATCAGCATAAAACATCATTCACTTTCCCTTGGGGTACATACTACTTGGAATGTCATGTACTTTGTGTTGGAAATGTATATCTCAATCATCATAGGCCGAAACCTCTTTAGGAGCCAAGTTGGTGTGACAGATCCAATGTCTAGCTGACAAGCAGTTTGTGTCATCATGTATTGTTTAGGTCATTGTGACCTAGCTTTTGTCTCACCGAATGGTTATTGTTTGGAACCTATCGCTGTGACATGTTATACTCGGCGTGACCTCTTATCATGTGGAAATATTTGGATGATAGGCCATTCATATTGGGCATCAGGGAGACTCATTGCAACCACGGGCTTTGGGATAACCTATAGTGGCTTCGTGAGAAGTCCCAGTGATTTTTCAAAGTCTCACTGACAGTGTTTGGTTTGTAGTCATCGGGGAGACTTGGCTGAAAGAAATATTATTGGTAAGAAGTCATTCTGATGTGAGAAAGTCACACCAACTGCATTCATTTGGGATGACACAAAGAGTCTCAGAGAGAGTTCTTAGCGATTGGAGGATGTCTTGCCGATAGCCATAGGCTAGCGGGGTAACTCAATGGTCTTGGGAAGAAGTCCCAGAGAAGGATGGAATGTCTCACTGATGATGTTGATGTCTTCGGTATAGCTCTTGGTGAACGGTGGACATCGGTGAAACTCATATGTGTTCGATAAGATCTCTCGGAGAAAGACATATGTCTTGGCAACTATTGATGACTTCGGGGTGACTTTTTTGATCTCGAAGAAACCTCTTAGTGATAAACAAAAGTCTTGCCAACTATTCTTTGGAGCTCAATATGACTTGTGATCTCATCGGTATAATCTTTAATGACTCGGCGTGAAGTCTTGGCGAGAATGATATGTCCTACCGACAAAATGTTTCTTCGGTGTGACTTGTGACATTGATATGAAGTCTCACCGAAGCAAAATACTCTTGCCAAATGGTAAACTCATATCTATGAGACTTTTGGACCTCGCTATGATCTCCTGGAAAAAGTGATAGGTCTCACCGACTGTTTGGTGCCTTGGTGTAACATATGAAAACTTGTTGAAACATCTTGGCAATAAGAATATCTCTTGGTGACATTGATATGGAGTCTATGTGGCAACGGCAAGACACTGTTAGTGTCTCACTGATATGCCAACAAAGCTTGAATCTCTTCGACTGAGTGATGACTATCCTATGTGGAGACTTGTGGACCAATAGGAGAACCTGAATCTAAACAGTTGGAAGATAGTTCATTGTGACAATTATGTGAGGGAGCTCGATAGACATGGAACTACATGGATATACTCTATGATTTCATATTGTGATCGGTTGGTTGGTTCATTGACGAATTTCTAGGTGGTTGTATGATCAATAGATGTATTCTATTTCGTAAAGACCGTAACCTTAAGGTTCCTATACTAGATCATTCATGGTGAATGCTACTGTAAATAGAAACTAGAAAGATAAGTCTGACATTTGTATGTAATCTCCATTACTGTAATACAAAGTGACTTCTCTTGGTGTGGTGGGTTTTCCCATGTATATCTGGTGCTCATGTGTGATTGTCAAATACTCTGTTTCTGATATTTACTTCATTGTGCATCTTAATTGAACTATAATTGAAAAATTAAAAGTGTCTACATTTCTTCCATGTGTATTTGGCAGTGGAGAGTTGTTTTTGCACCTTGACTTTCCTTACAAGTGGTATCAGAGGCTAGCCAATTGTGTTATCATTGTGGCTACATTGGGTTTTTTGAGTCAATTATGTTCAGTGGGTGTCTTGTAGTGTTTGTTATTTCTGATTATAGGTTGAGATGGCTAGTACATCTGGAAAGATTGAAATAGAGAAGTTCAATGGCAGTAACTTTGAGTTATGGAAACTCAAGATGGAGGATCTCTTAGTGGATCGTGATCTATGGCTTGTAGTTTCTGGAACTAAACCTATAGGCATGAAGCAAGAAGATTGGGACTTTGCATATAGGAAGTGTAAGAGGCCGATAAGGGTCTGTTTGGCAGACTTAGTTCTTTTGAATGTGCATGAGGAGAAGACTGCATCTTTTTTGTGGAAGAGACGAACATCTATTTATCAGGGGAAATCCTTGGTAAATAAATTGTTTCTGAGGAAGAAGCTATATTCTTTGAGAATGTAGGAAGGAGGATCTGTAGCTGATCATTTGAATGCATTTAATTTGTTGATTACTCAATTGACATCTGTTGGTGTAAAAATTGATGAAGAGGATCGTTGTATGCTTCTATTGTGTTCTTTGCTAGACTCTTGGGATCATCTAGTGATGGCTATTGGAAGTTCAAAGAGAAAGGAAAGAAGAAGGACAAGAAATCAAAATCAAAATAAGAAGGGAGATCAAAGTCTGCTAGCAAGAAGTCCAAGGTGAAGTATTGGAACTGTGGGAAACCTGGTCATGTCTGAAAGGATTGCAAAGAGGAGAAAAATAAGAAGTACTCTTCTGATAATGATTCTTCTCAAAGTGATGCAGATACCTTCATTGTTGCCTTGGCTACACAGGCATTAGATGATGTCTGGCTAATTGATTCTGGTGCATCTTTTCACATGACATCTCATAGAGACTGGTTCACAAAGTATGAATATTTTGATGGTGGAAAGGTGTACTTGGAAAGTGATTCTACTTTGGAAATTGTTGGCCATGGAAGAGTCAAAATCCAATTTCCTGATGGTATAGTAAAGGGAATTAATGATGTAATGCACATACCAGGTCTGGCTCAAAATCTATTGTCTGTCAGTAAGTTGAATGATATCGGAGTGCAATTCATGTTCTCTGGAAATGATTGCAAGATGACTAGAGGTTCAATGGTGCTGGCTAGAGGTGCTAGAATTGGTACCTTGTACAAGCTGGATGCACATGTTGTTCAATGTAACAGTCTCTAGAAATTCACTAAAAGCTATTCATGGAGGTAAAGAGGAAATTGTTCCTAATTGTGTAAACTCTATGGAAGTAAAAATTCTAGTAGAGAAGACTATGTTCTGGCATCATAGGTTAGGCCACATAGGAGAAAAAGGTTTAAAAACCTTGAAGAACAAAAACCTGGATGAGGGACTTGATGATTGTAATTTGGAATTTGAATTATGTGAACATTGTATATATGGAAAGCAGCATCGTGTTTCATTTTATGACAGTCCTCACAAATCTTCTGGTTTGATAGATATTCAGATGTGTTTGGTCTTGTGAATGTTCTGTCTTTGTCTAAATAAAGATACCATGTGCCATTTATTGATGATTATTCAAGAAGAGCATTTGTATATTTTCTGAAAAGTAAATCAAAAGTATTTAGTCAGTTTAAAGAATTTAAAAATCTTGTTGAAAATCAAACTGGTAGAAAAATAAAATGCTTAAGGACTAATAATGGTGGTGAATTCTGTTGTGATGAATTTGAAAGATACTGTAAAGACCATGGGATTAAAAGACATAAGACTACACCTTATACTCCACAACAGAATGGAGTTGCAGAAAGGTTCAATAGGATGGTGATGGAGAGAACATGAAGTATGCTTAGTAGTGTTGGTTTGGAAGAGAAGTTCTGGGATGAGGCTACTGCTACTGCATGTTACTTGATTAATTAGTCTCTGAACTCTTCTCTTGTTGAGAAAACACCTTTGGAAGTGTGGTATGGTAAGAAACCCTCTCTTAGACATATTCAAGTATTTGGCTGTGAAGCATATGCATATGTGCGAGATGTGAAAAGATCTAAGTTGGAGAACAAGGATGTCAAATGTATTTTTACTGGCTATAATGCTAACATTAAAGGATAAAAGCTTTGGAATCTTGTTATAGAGAAGGTTGTATACAAAAAAAGTGTAATCTTTCATGTGTTGAAACCTTCCACCTTGGATCTGCAGTCAGAGACAAAGTCAGAAAATAATAAGGATGTAGCAGTAATTCCTCCTACTCTAGAGAAAGAGGAATTGCAAATTCAAAATGGACCTAAAACTGAGGAGAGCTCAAGCAATTCTGAAAGTTTTGAAGAAGAAGAACCTCAACCTCAACCAATGAGGAGGTCAACCCATGAAAGAAAACAACCAGATAGGTATGGGTTCTCTTTGATTGGTTCTACTTGTACCTATGCTTTGATTTCTAGCACTAATGAGCCTAGGATTGTAAAAGAGGCAATTAAAATACCTGATTCAGATTCTTAGTTGGAAGCCATGGAAGAAGAGATGGCATCATTAGAAAAGAATAATACCTAGAGTCTGGTGTGCTTGCCTAAAGGCATAAAACCTATGGGCTGCAAATGGGTATTTAAGAAAAAGATTGGTCTGGATGGTAGTGTAGAAAAGTACAAGGCAAGACTAGTTGCAAAGGGTTATTCCTAGGTCGAGGGAATTGATTATGGGGAGATATTTTCTCCTATAGCAAAGCTGAAATCTATCAGATTTCTTTTGTCACTTGTAGCAGTGTATGACTTAGAGGTCGAACAGATGGATGTGAAGACAAAATTTCTTCATGGTGATCTTGAAGAAGAAATCTATATGTCCCAGCCTGAGCACTTTGTTGAAAAAGGTAAAGAAAAACTAGTATGCAAATTAAAGAAGTCTTTGTATGGGTTAAAGCAGTCACCTAGAATGTGGTATGAAAAATTTGATACTTTTGTATTGTCTTTGGGATTTGTGAGATCAAAATCTGAATTGTGTATATTATAAAGCTGAAAATGATCGAGTTCTTATTATTGCTCTCTATGTTGATGATATGTTGTTCATAGGCAATAGTAAGCTAATGATTTATGATCTTAAGTCTCAGTTGTCTGCTAAGTTTGAAATGAAAGATCTTGGTGCAGCAAGGTATATTGGGGATGGATATAACCAGGTATAGGAAGAATAGAAAACTATGGATCATTCAGAGTAAGTATATCGGGATTGTTCTTGAGAGATTCTGTATGCATGATTGCAAACAGCTTTGTTATAGTCTTGCAGGGAATGAAGCCATCTGTTGAGGATTGTCCAAAATATCCTACTGAGATGGAGGACATGACCATTGTACCTTATGCTAGTGCGGTTGGCAGTCTCATGTATGCAATGTTCTATACAAGGCCAGACATTTCCCAAGTAGTGGGAGTTCTTAGTCGGTTTATGGCTAATCCTGGAAGAACACATTGGGATGTTGTAAAGAGATTTTTCAAATATTTGAAGGGCACTTCAGATTCTACTTTGTGTTACCAAGGGAACTTGGTTGAATCACAGAGAACTCTTAGTATTCGTGGCTATGTGGATTCTGATTGGGCAGGGGACATTGACAGTAGGAGGTCCACCAGTGGATACATTTTCATGATGAATGGTGGTGTAGTGAGTTGGATGAGCAAGCGGTAGGCTGTAGTCACTTTTTCCACCACAGAGGCTAAATATATGGCAGCTACACATGCTTGTAAAGAAGTAGTTTGGTTGAAACGTTTGTGTTCTAACATTGGTTTTGATGCAGGGGAAATAACTATTTTCTATGACAGTCAAAGTGCAATCTGTCTGGCAAAGAACACTACTTTCCATGCCAGGATGAAACATATTGATGCGCAGTATCACTTTGTACGAGATATGGTTGAGGATGGAAAGGTTAGTTTGGAAAAGGTTGATACTCTGGAGAAAGTTGTAGATGCATTGACGAAGCCAGTGAGCATAGACAAGTTTAGGTGGTGTGCCAGTTCAATGGGCCTTAGTGCCCATGGTTTTCAGTAAGTGTTTTGTAGAGCTCTAAAGGTGCCTATGTGATCTTCGTCAAGTGGGAGATTGTTGGAAATGTATGTCTCAATCATCATAGGCTGAAACCTCTTTAGGAGAAAAGTTGGTGTGACAACTTCAATGTCTGGCCAATAGTAGTTTGTATCATCATGTATTGTTTAGGTCACTGTGACCTAGCTTTTGTCTCACTGAATAGTTATTGTTTGGAACCTATCACTGTGACATGTTATACTTGGTGTGACCTCTTATCGTGTGCAAATCTTTGGCTGATAGGCCATTCATATCGGGCATCGGGGAGACTCATGGTGACCATGGGCTTTGGGATAACCTATAGTGGCTCGGTGAGAATTCCCAGTGATTTTTCAAAGTCTCACCAATAGTATTTGGTTTGTAGTCATCAGGGAGACTTGGATTAAAGAAATGCTATTGGTAAGAAGTCTTACCAATGTGAGAAATTCACACTGACCACATTCATTTGGGATGACACAAAGAGTCTCAGAGAGAGTTCTTAGCGATTGGAGGATGTCTTGCCGATAGCCTATGGCTATCGAGGTAACTTAATAGTCTCAGGAAGAAGTCTCGATGAAGGATGGAATGTCTCACCGATGATGTTGATGTCTTTGGTATAGTTCTTAGTGAATGGTGGACATTGGTGAAACTCATATGTGTTTGATAAGATCTCTTGGTGAAAGACATATGTCTTGGTGACTATTGATGACTTCAGGGTGACTTTTGTGATCTTGAAGAAACCTCTTAGTGATAAACAAAAGTCTTGCCGACTATTCTTTGGAGCTCGATATGACTTGTGACCTCATCAGTATAATCTTTAATGACCTGGCATGAGGCCCTGGCGAGAATGATATGTCTTGCCAATAGAATGTTTCTTCAGTGTGACTTGTGACATCGATATGAAGTCTCACCAAAGCACGATACTCTTGCTGAATGGTAAACTCATATCTATGAGACTTTTGGACCTCGCTATGATCTCCTGGTGAAAGCGATAGGTCTCACTGACTATTTGGTGCCTTAGTGTAACATATGAAAACTTGTTAAAACATCTCGGTGATAAGAATATCTCTTGGCGACATTGATATGGAGTTTATGTGGCATCGGCGAGACACTGTTAGTGTCTCACCGAGATGCCAACAAAGCTTGAATATCTTTGATTGAGTGATGACTGTCCTATGTGGAGACTCGTGGACCAATAGGAGAACCCGAATCTGAATAGTTGGAAGATAGTTCATTGTGACAGTTCTATGAGGGAGCTTGATGGACATGAAACTACAGGGATATACTATGTGATTGCTGATTGTGATCAGTTGGTTGGTTGCATCGACAGATTAATGGGTGGTTGTATGATCAGTAGATGTATTCTATTCTATAAATACTGTAACCTTAAGGTTCCTGTACTAGATCATTCATGGTGAATGCTACTATAAACAGACACCAGAAAGATAAGTCTAACATTTGTATGTAATCTCCATTACTATAATACAAAGTGATTGCTCTTGGTGTGGTGGGTTTTTCTCCCATAAGGGTTTTCCCACGTATATCTGGTGTTCATGTGTGATTTTCAAATACTCTATTTCTGATATTTACTTGATTGTGCATCTTAATTGAATTGTAATTGAAAAATTAAAAATATATCTACATTCTTCTCTGAGTTTTTGGTGTTAGGAGAGTTGTTTCCGCACCTTGACTTTCCTTACAATTTGGTCTTAAAAATGCAGGTGCCACAGATTAGAGGGCTATGACCAATATATTCCATGATATGATGCATAAGATAATGGAAGATTAGGTAGATGACCTTTTGGCTAAATCAATGACAAGAAAAGATCATTTGAAAGTGCTAGACACCATTTTCAAGAGACTTGAATATAAGTTTAGATTGAATCCTAAGAAATGTGTCTTTAGCATAACATCTAGCAAACTTTTGGGATACATAGTGTCTCGAAGAGGCATTGTGGTCGACCCACCAAATGTAAAATCCATAATGGACATGCCTCTCCCCAGAGGAATAAGTGAACTCATAACCTTATAGGGTAGGGTACAATCCATTCAGTGATTTATAGCACAATTGGCTGACAAGTGTCACCCATCCCAGTATCTTCTACCCAAGGGCATCTCCTTTGTGTGGATAGATAAATGCCAAGAAGCCTTTTAGTAAATAGAGGACTACCTACTATCACCGCCAGCCCTTATGCCGCCCATTCACAAATAATATTTGACCTTATTCATCTTTACCACTACTTCAGCACTGGGGGCATTACTAGCACAAAATGACCAAGAAGAAAAGGAAAGGGCTATATATTATATCATTTAGACACTGGTCGGATATGAACTGAATTACACATCAGTTGAATGAGCTTGTCTAGTATTTGTCTTTGTAGCTCAGAAGCTAAGACAATATATGTTGAGCCATCAGACATAGTTGGTAGAAAAGGTTGACCCCCTCAAATATCTATTAAGTCGAGTAACATTGACAGGATGTTTGGAAAAGTGGGTCATGATTTTGAGCAAATATGATATCCAGTATGTCGAAAGAAAGGAAATAAAGATACAACTCATAATAGACCAACTGGCGGATGCACCTATACAAAGTGATCATCCCTTAGTGACATATTTCCCAGATGATTTAATATTTTACATAGAACCCAAGTCACCTTGGAGGCTATACTTTGATGGATCTCACACTAATCATGGCTTGGGGGTAGGAATACTATTTATCACCCCTCAAGGAGACTCCATTCCCAAGTCTTTTCGCATAACTTTCCCATGCACAAATAATATGGTGGAATATGAGGCACTAGTTATAGGACTTAGAATGAAAATACAATGGAAAATTAGAGCACTGCATGTCTATGGGGATTCTCAGCTAGTCATCAACTAGGTTAATGATGACTATGACACAAAAGATGAGAAACTAATGCCCTACAAATGGATGATTGATAGTTTTCAAACATATTTACACATGGTGACTTTTGAACAAGTTATGGGAGCACAAAACAAGGCAGTGGATGCAATGGCTACAATCGGCTCTCTTCTCGACATTCCAAGCAATATGCCTCAATTTGAGTTCCTGGTAGAACAACTATTGGTCCATGCCTATGATATTCCAGAATTGGAGATGGTTTGCGAACTTCTTGGTCCCAATTTTCCTTGGTACCAAGACATTTATGACTATCTCAAGTCCAAAACCCTTCCCCCTAATCTATCTGATAACCAAAGGAAGTCCTTTATCTGAAAAGCCACAAGATATGCCATCGTTAGTGGCACCCTTTACCATCGTGGCTTTGACAACACCCTCCTTAGATGTATCAACACCAATGAAGTACGCACAACCTTACATGAAGTACATGAGGGTATATGCAGGTCTTATTCAAGTGGTCTTACTTTGGCTAGGAAAATAACGAGACTTGGGTACTATTGAATGACCATTAAGAAAGATGCACTAGAATATGTTAGTACTTGTCGCCAATTCCAGATTCATAGTGATTTGATTCACGCTCCAATGCAGGAACTTTGGTTGATCACATCTCCTTGGCCCTTCGCATAATGGGGACTCAACCTCATGGGAAAGATCCATTCTACCTCATCAAATGGCCACAAATTCATCATAACCGCCACTGAGTATTTTACAAATTGGATCGAGGCCATCCCCCTAATGTACATAACTCATAAACAAATCTCCAAATTCATTCTTAACTATATCATTTGTTGGTATAGCCTTCTGTAATCCATCATCACTGATAATGGATGTCCATTTAAAAACCAAGACATTTGTGAGTTATGTGAGTGATTTCATATTCAACATCACTTTTCTTCTCTGTATTACCCGCAAGGAAATGGTCAAGCCGAGGCATCAAATAAAACCATCGTTAAAATCCTGAAAAAGACTGTCAATGATGCTGGCCATGACTAGCATATTCAACTCAACCCTGCTTTGTGAGCTTACTGCACTAGCATTCGTATACCTATGGGAGCCACTCCATTTTCCCTGGTCTTTGGAGATGAGTCCATCTTGCCCATCGAGGTTGAACTTCCTTCGCTACGGGTCTCCCTGAAGGGTCTAACCTATGATGAGGAGTATAGATAGTCATTCCTACATGAGCTGGAGATGTTAGAGGAAAAAATGCATAATTCACTGAACCATCTGCAAGCATATCAGAACCATCTCTTTCACAGTTACAACAAGAGAGTCATGGTCAGGAAGTTCAACATTGGTGACTTAGTCCTCATGCAAAACCATAAGAATCAGGCTGATAGACAAAAGCTAGGCAAGTTTGAACCAAATTAGTTGGGTCCTTATGTCATCATATCCTCTTTTGGTTCTAGAGTGTATCAATTGGCTACTCTAGATGGTGAACTAATGGAGCCCATCAATAATCTTCATCTCCACAAGTTCTATGTATAGCATCAAAAATTCAAGCTGAAAACCTTCAAAAATACAAAAAAAGTGAAAAATATAAAAAAATTGTCACCCTGATGAAAACCTGGCAAACAGGCATCTTGGTGACACCAAAAAGAATTAAAAAATGACGAAAATAGTAAAGAGAAAGTAATTTTTCCACCAGTGAAAACTTGACAAACAAGCGCTTTGGATAAATACCATGGAAAAAACCTAGCAAATAGGCACCATGCGTAGTCAATCATTAGTTTTCCATCTACTATTACTTTATCTATCTTAGCCTATGATGAAACACATTTTTTGTCACCACCATGATAGCTGCCATGACATCATACCCTTCCTCTCATGGTTGACAAACAGTTGACATCAAGTCCTGCATACTATCCATCTAGATTCCCATGCATATCCCTTTCACATCCTTTAAAATTGGCTACATCTTGGACCTAACTAGGGGCAAATATTTATCATGTGACTATAGTAGGTATTGTACATGGTCTCAACAATTGCAAAAAGTCCTAAAAAAAGACAAAAACATTGCACAATGTCCTAAAGAAAGACCAAAAACATCATAAAACGTCCTGAAAAAGGACCAAAAACATCATAAAATGTCTTGAAGAAAGACCAAAAACATTGAAAAATGTCATGAAAAAAGACCTAAAAATTGAAAAATGTCCTAAAGAAACCCAACAAGGTAAAATGTCTTGACAACACCAAAATAGAGTCATTCTTTATCAAGTCTTTCAAATTAGTCAGTCGTTGTCATTTGTCTAAACTACGTTGTCTCTGTGCATTTGCTACATAGGCAAGACTCCTTTTCGAGTCCCCAAGACATTAGGTTAATCCTTTTAGGTTTTTCAAAATAAAATCATAACTCAATCTTTGGTCATGAAGACAAAGTCATTGGTTGTGTCGAACTACGAGGTTTTTGAGTGTATGACATAGGCAAGGCCATCTGTTGATGAGCCCTCGAGGTTGCACTAGGTTAGTCCATTAGGGTTCATGGCACTACACTTGCACACATGTCAAAAATATTCAGGTAAAGACAAGTCATTCCCAAATGGACAAACTCCTAAAACAAATTATGACAATCATACCAGCATGACAACACCGACATGTGGTCAACACAAGTCAACCTCAGTCAACTTTGGTTAAGCTCAGTCAAAACAAGTCAAATTATCATAAATAATCAAACTGTCAACTCTTGGTTATCTTTTAGATGTGTCCTTTTGAAGAATATCCTCTATCATTTATGCCTTCGGATGTGTCCTTTCTAGGCATTGTAACTATCATTTGGTATTTTGAGGGATCCTCTTGGCATCTAAGGATCATCCCTCTTGACATTAGTGTTCTTTTAGATGTGTCCTTCTAAAGAACAACCCCTATCATTTATGCCTTAGGATGTGTCCTTCCTAGGCATCATCACTGTCATCTGACATTTTGAGGGATCCTCTTGACATCTAAGGATCATTCCTCTCAACATCAATGTTCTTTTAGATGTGTCCTTTTGAAGAACAACCTCTCCCATCTATGCCTTAGGATGTGTCCTTCCTAGGAATCATCACTATCATTGGAAATTTTGAGGGATCTCTTTTGACATTTAGGGATCAATCCTCTTGACATCAACATTTATTTAGGATGTGTCCTTCCTGAATTTGGCAATCTTCGACACTCGTAATCTTGGCATTGTCAAAACCTTGACACCCTGGCATTTTGACATCATCAAACCTGACACGTTGACATTAAAACACTTGGCATCTAGACACACTTGGAAAACACTTGGCATTTGTTTGTGGCTTTTTTTATCATGTTACTAGTTTTTCAGTGAGGTCCTGACAATGGGATTTAGAGAAGTAGTGACATATCATGACGTTTGTCTTGTCTTTTGACACTCATGTTACTAGTTTCTCAGCGAGATCTCAACAATAGGATTTAGGAAAACAATGGCGTATCATGATAATGGATTTATTTTTTCCTTTTGGAAATCATGTTGCTAGTTTCTCAAGGATGTCCTAGAAATAGGATTTAGAGAAGTAACGATGTTTCATGACTTGTCCTTGTCTTTTTCTACTTGTGGTTGGTTATGAAAAAAAGACTAGGGCAATTGTGCTCTTGTTATTGGTCATGATCATCCTTGTCTGTGACTATTTGTCTCATGTGATGGTACAACCTTGCACACCTTGATCTATGTCATATCATGGTGTTTGTTGGCCATTACAATAATCTGCCCAATGATGATTAAGAGTAATAAATATTAAAGTCTAAAGTTTTGAAGGATTTAGTCTAGGAGCTAACATGCATCTCCTTCTGTCTGGTTATCTTCTCTCATCCATCTCATGATGATATCCTGTGACTTACAAAAACATAAAATGCACATATAATCATATAGGCATTGCATTAGGTCCATACATCATCATTGACATCATCATAAAAACCATAAATCATACATTTCATATTACATTTTACATAGTCATGCATTAACATAATCATACATTATGCATATCATCATCATCCATGGCATAACATCAGCATGATATACAAATTAACATGGCATTATCATGGCATCACATCATAAATAACCATCATAAATACATATGTGACATGGCATATAAATAGCAACATTATCGTCAGAATCATAAATGCATAATCCACATAGGTATCACATCACATACATCATAATGCATAAATCAAATAACATCACATAACACACATGTAGGCCACATCAAAACTACATCATGTATATCATATCAAAAATAGATATCAAATGATAGAGTCATGGGATATCCAAAAAATGGAGCTCGCAGGCTCGATAGTCAATACATAATGTGTCATAACAGAAAGTCTGAAACATTAAGCCAAATATAGTAAGAATGCCCCTATGAAATACTCTCCTCATCTGCTCGTGGTGAAGAGTGTGGTGACTGAGGACCTATGCCTAGCACTGAGGTAACTGGTGGAACTATAGTATCCTCTATCAGTGAACCCAATGGGACCGACACTGATGGAATCATCTCCACAATAACATGTACCTATGATGACACTGCGACGTGACTCTGTGAAGCCAAAGGATTTGTCACTAGAGGTGGAATAGGTACTGATCTATGGCCTAAACTTGATGACCCATGTGAATACCCTAACCTGTGACTAGAAGAGTGTTTGTGATGGGACCTATGACTTGAAGTATGCTCTGAAGAGGTCAAACCCCCTGCACTACTTAGGCTACCACTACCACTCTTTGACCTATTGCCTGTCCTCATCTATGTCCTAGTCAAATTGGGATCTCTCATCTCAGTTGGCATGACTTGCTCATATAATTGCATGTATTGTATTTACCGTACACTAATCCTACCAAACTCTCAAGCCAAATCTGTAGATGGTCCTATACATATTCATGCAAACTTTGTACACCACTATGCTACCTCCTATTAGCAGATCATTTCCTGATCCCACTCTACCTAAGCCAAGCCACCTCTAACTCTAACTTCAGTGCTCTAACCTGTGTGACACTCTCATCCAATCTCCTCTGTAAGTCTGCCACCCTCTAGTCTATCATGGCATCATGGGGAAACATCAAGCTGGATGGTATCTCCTCATCTCCCTCCATAATGCTCCATCTTATCAACCTCTCATCCTCATCTCCACCATCATCATCCTCCTCTCCTATGATTCCCTCCTCCCATGACATGTCAACTTCCATCTCGGCCTCATGACGAATCTCCTCCCTGACCTCCCAATCTTGTCTAACCTCCATCTCAGACTCATGACAAACCTCCTCCTCCCCAACCTCCTGATTGTATTGGACAACCTCCTGCTCCCATCTAGGCTCCTCCTCCTCTCTCTCCCCCTCCTCAGCCACCTCTGGGATACCATCCAATGCTCCTCTCACTGTGCGCAGTCTCACCCTCCTGTCCTACCTTTGGCCATCTCTCTACCTCCTCTTACAATCCCCTCCATCATATCCATCATCCCCATCTCTCCCTCCACCTCTGCCTCCGTTCCTACCACCATCTATGCTATACCTTTGTCTCTATTTCCATCTCTCCCCCCTTTCCTAGCTCATGGCACACATGGTATAACTGATCTCCTATCGATTGGCATTGGCCTATCTAGATCTGTATGTGGCATTGGTCAATGTGCCTACCACCACAAGTCATAATCAACAGTAGTCCCTAGATCTGCAACTCCACCCCTCCATCCCCACTATTGTGCCACTAATCCATCAATCTACAACATGGAAAAATGTATAGAAATAGGTGGGCCCCAAACTATCTCCCTTGAAGATCTGGCATACTCAGTTGTGCCTATAGGTACACCCTGTTTCTCTCAAAACTATCTCAGTACATGCTGTGGTAGATACATCTCTATGATGAGCTGACTTTGTACTGTCCTCCCAATCAAATAACGGTACTACCTGCAGAAGCTGAGATGGTCATCCTCATCATCCCACTATTCGTAGTCTTTGTAGGGCCTCCAAATGAATGCAATCATGGTGCCAATATGATGGCACTACTAACCTATCTCTTTGACCCTCATCTGTTGTAGTGCACTCGCATAGTAATATGCATATGGCATCCCCTCTACTAGCTGCAATCTCTAGATAGGAGGTCAGAATATAGCCACATGCTCCCAGGCCCACATCATCAGAAGTGTCGTGCCACACCCAATTCTTTGTGCCCTATTGTAGGCCACCTTGTGAAGCTAATGGTAGACCATACCTAACAAATAGGGTCCCCCAAGCATAAATAGTCTTGTATCACCTCATGCCCACTAGAACATCACCCTAACCAATGGTAAACCCATGTCCATAGCAGTCAGGAATCACTATCCCACCAATCAATGTCTCCAAAAATGCATCAAACCTGGCATAATGCTTTGCCATAAACTCCCAACGAATCTTGTATCTCACAATGCCAAGTCCTAGCCCCTCATCCTAATAGTAAGTTGTAAAGGTCTAATCATTGTGTTGAGGGTCGTAAACAATCCACTATTCTTAGGTCAGCAGACATAGGATATGGTAGACATCCTCAAGTGTAACTATGGCCTCTCCTATCGGTAAATAGAACAAGCATGTCTCTGAACACCATCTCTCACACAAAGAAGTTAGTAGTCCCCTATTTTCCCAAATAACAGGCATATAGGCAACATAATACAAACCCAGCTACATCAACCATTGTCATTCTCGTAGACTCGGCTGATCTCAAAACTTGAAAGTCGATGGCCTACTCTCCCAAGTATAGATGGGTGCTAGCTATTTGTGTACATAGTCAAACAACATGTTAGCACCTTATGGACAATCATCATTATCATCATTACAATTCAAAAGCATTCAAAATTTGCAACCCATCAAAATCAACCTTCATCAAAGTCAAAGTCAAATGCATCACATTTACTGCAATTGTGTCATGCAAAGTGTTTGCATCACTCCGTACATCAATTGTGTCTTGAATCATCGATTGCGTCATTCTATCCTACACTTGTGTCACAATATATTATTTGCATCATGATTTCTTGCACATGTGTAACTCTATTCGAATGTGTCTCTAAAACACATGAATGCGTTGTGGAATTGCATATGCGGCATTACAACTCTCAATTGCGGCTCACTTTGGAAAATGTGTCACACTTTCTTGTGAATGTGTCACACATCCTTGGCCTAACCTAATTATATATTGCATTTGCATCACAATGCATCGAATGCATCACAACACATTGAATACATAAAACGCTATGGAAAATGTGGCTTACGCACACACACATGAGTCACAGTGCATTTGTTGTTGGCCCTAAAACCCTATTTTTTGCACTCAAAATGATAAAATGAAAAGGTGGGTTAGAGGTATATATCGTTGGCTCTGAGCCCTCTAGTCTCTTGAAGGTCCGCACGATCTCCCTATGATGCTCGGTCACTGGAATCACCATCCTCATAGAATTCCTCTTCACTCATGGCTCTCAAATTTTATAAAGTGAAAAGTGCAAATGAATTGACTTTTATCCCATTGTCAACCTATTTATAGGGTCAAAATGACATTTGTCAACTCTCTTTTACTTGAGGCCTATTTGACCAACTTTGACCACCCTTTTGGCTTCTCTAAACATGCCAGAATCCGAAACCGTCTATGCCATTGTCTTTCTGGCTATTAAATTGACTTATCGGGACACTTTCCAATTTTTTTTTCCACTTAGCGAAAATTCAAAAAGTTTCCTAAGGGGGCATTGTTACTCTGTACCTTCATTGGGGCATGTTTCTAACTTAGTTTCTTTGTCACAATGTAACATGCTACATTACAACAAAGAGGGGAAAAATGTAGACACTTAAAAATGACCTAGCCCTGCAAGCTCTATTTTACCACTTTCTTCCTTGCATAATTATGTCCTTGGTCCACTTCCTACTATTAATTAAATAATTCATTATTATTTAATTAATTCACATCTCTTTTATTCTTCATGATTATTAAATAAATAAAATTTATTTATTTATTCAATACGTATTTAATTGTCTAAAGTCTCCCTTCAATTAAATAAATTTATTAATTTATTTAATTATCTTTATTCATTTATTCTTCTTGATTATTAAATAAATGAATTTTATTTATTTATTTAATACATCACTAATTGTCATAATTAAATGAATTTATTAATTTTTTTAATTATTGGTCATTACCCTCTAAATTAAATAATTATGTTTAGTTACTTAATTGCCTCAATTTAACATTTCCATCATTTTAAATGAATTTATTATTGAAAATTATTTCATTTTATTAACAGTCACTTCATTTTAGTAAATAATCTAAAAAAGAGATTATTTATTGTCACACAAAATCCTTATTTTGAATTAATTTAATTCAAAATGGTATTCTTCCAAAAATCAAGTAATTGAGCAATTTTTTGATTTTCCAAACCTGCTTTCAGTTCAACTCTTATCCTCTTGATTTTTCTAATCTCATAAATCAGACAGTCTTTATCTTCTTGATTTTCGAAAATATTTATCTTTTTGACTAATTATCACATTTATTCTCGACCACTGATTTGATTTTATCTAATGACATCTTGACCACTCATTTCAGATTTTTTCCCTAACCCTAATTAGGGATTGTCACATGAAATCTTGACCTCTGATTTTAGGCTTTGCCAACTTTTAATATTGTATGTCTATCCAAATTATGTTTTCTATAAAATGCCAAATTTTCTCACATTCTCAACACCACTTTGTTATTATAGACATTCATAATTAGAATTTAACTCGCACTTAGTTTATTTTAATTTGATCATAGTCATTTTTTCATAGTCATAGGCATAGTCATTGTTTCTCATTTTCAAATCCTTCAAAGCTTGTTTAGGACACTGTCATAGTCGAATCGCTCACACACTCGGTCTAAGGGAAATCATTACATTTGCAACAAGTTAGAAGGTACTATGGAGGTGAATAATGGAAGCTTCAACGAATATCTGGTATAATCGTTTATGTTTTAAGTTTTCTTTGTATTCCATAGTTTATGTGGGTTTTATATTATTAATCTAATCATGCTAACCTTAATCCTAAAAATAACCCATTGATACAATTTCCATCAAAACTAATTAAACCTTTTCTACATATCTTAGCAAATGTATCATCATCAAACTCAAGAAGACCTCCTTCAAACATTTCAATTTTAAAAAAATTACTCTTATCACCTATCATGTGATTTGAGCATCCATTATCAATGATCCAGTTATTCTTCTCTTCTCTAGCATGAAAAGTAGTCACCCTTAATCCCAGGGATAACTTTAAGAACACCCCCCCTCAATTAAGGTGTAAAATCTTGGTGAATCTTGGCTAAGAGCTATAATTTTCCCAATGAATCTTTCCTTTTTTTTGAAAAAATATTAATTTTCTTGGAAAATCTATTCAAATTATTAAAAAAATTGTAAAATCTTGGCGAATCTTAATGAATAATTGGTAAAAATAATAATCACAGTGATGAATCCTAGTGAATAATCACAAAATATATTAATTACAATGGTGAATATCCCTTTTAAAAATTTGCATAGTTGGTTGGTGCAGTTCCCCCAGATTTTTTTTTTTTTTTGTAATATTGAAGTAGGGGCCTGGGGGTGATAGCCACCGGCAAGGTCAAGGGGCAACACTCCTTGTGGGGGTTGATCAGGCAACACCCCCTCACGAGGTCTAGGGATAGCATCCCTAACACTTTCCTATTGCAATATAGGTAGGGTCAAGGGGTGGATCCCCTTGCCACCAAGCATGAATTCACTATAAAAAATGCATTGGAGCACACACAGATCAAGTATTTTTAAAATCCCACTTTAAAAAAAAAGACTAAATGAGAAGTGAAATTGTTACCATTGATTATCTTATTAATCAACGGTTGTTGGTTGATTCTGCAATGTATATGCATGTGCATATTAAAAGGCTTGTTGAGGCTCAAAATTTTTTTTGGGCCACATGATTAGATTAGGCTCAATAGTAGAAACTTTATGACTATAGGATTTAGTTAGAGTTTTTAGTACCTTCTTTACCACCTCATCTTCTTCAAGTTTTCCACCAAGGAATTTGATGGAATTGACAACTTCATCCATTTTATGCATGTATCTTGTAATATCTTCATCCTCTAGCATCCATAGGGTTTCAAACTTGATCTTTAGGTTCTACATCTAGTGCAGCCACAGTAGGGAGGGTTCTCAAAGAGAACAGTCCAAACCGTGTAGAAAGAGTCACACAACAATAGTAACATAGAATATGGAGGAAAATGTAGATTAATTCATTTTCATTATTAGAAATGTCAATTACAAATAGTCAACAACATCCAGGCTTACAAATTCGGGCTCACAGGCCTAATACAACATGCTCAACAATACATCCTTCCTATATGCTTCTTAATGCGAGCTGAAATATTACATTCCAATCCTCTATCAAACTTTATTTCTTTCCTAATGATCTATTACAATTATTTATATCATATCGGGAGATCTAGAATCCTCCACGTTGGCCAAAGGTGGTTATAATCTCTGATGAAGAAAATGTAACATGTGCATGCAAGGTCGACCTTCAAATTTAAATTTATCCTCGGTGGGTGCATATGATGAAATGTGGACCAAAAGAAAGGTTGGCAACACTCCAAGGAACAATTTGAATCATGACTGAAAGATCCACAAGTTACAGGAAGGATCACAAGAGACAAATCTAGCTGTTATGCTTGAAATTATTTTGATGACATGTTCTAATAAATTTCACTTAATTCAAAAGCGATAACATGCCAAAAAAAGATCCAATCACTCTGAAATCTTGGAATAGGGAAAATGAACATGTCTATGATGGAAAAATAGATCCACAAGGTTTGGTGAGGAAAGATGATAGATCCGCCAACTAGAACTAAACAAGAATAAAAATAAAAGATAATATTTTTGGTTGATGTAGGATTATAAAGAACCATGGATGCTCTTGCATCAACATCTTAGCTTGCTTGACTTTTTCATCTCCTTCATAAACACTTTCTAGCTTCTTCCAGATCTCACTAGAAAATTTGAGATTCATAACTTTCACAAGTTCTAAATTAGAAAGACCACTCAAAAGAGCATACCTTGCTTTCCCATTATTGTCATAGGCCTTGATCTCATCATTAGTGCTTGCACCATTTGTAGGAACAATATATCTAGATTCAACTAACTTCTAAACTCCAAACCCTATTGAAACAAGAAAACATTCCATACTGGTCTTCTAGTATGCATTATCTGATCCATCAAATAGAGGAACCTCCTTCTTGTGCACTATCCCAAATCTACCTCAAGCGATTAAGCTTTCTTCCAAGAAACCTTGCTCTGATACCAATTATTGAATGCACAAGACAACTGAGAGGGGGATGGTGAATCAATTGATCATTAAAACATCAAAGCCTCGTTCACATTTAAATCCACATTAACCTTATTAACCTTTAATCTACTAGAATTATTTAACATGTAAGTAGATAACATAAACTGAAAACACAAAAACACCATACATACAGGAATACTAGATTTACATTTGAAACCCAAAAAGGGGAAAACCACAGTGAGGATTAGCTCATAGTATAAAGCAATGGCAACATCACATACAATAGGCTCACTATCCAGATGAAAGAAGGGCTCATTGCTAGTGGCCCATTGCTAGATTACATAAATGAAGTAAGAAGATTGTTACAATAAGAAATCCATCTCAAAGCAACATAAAATTTCCACCACTACACCACCAGTACATTCACACTCTCTCTGAAGAATGTATACACCTTCTATTCACTGCTTCTAGTAGTCTTAGTTGTTAAATCTCACATTGTACTTCACACTTTCACACTTCACATCATAATTCACATCACACAAAATTCACACATACATCTGTTTAGAAGTTGTTGAGATGATTTAGCATTGTTTTCATTGATGTCAAAACCTAGATCTGGAAGGTTGTGCTCCGGATAATATATAGAAATGATCTATCCTATCTTATGCTTTGATGTTGTTTAGTGTGGACGTTATCTTTGATCTAGATATGGTAGTACTTCTTTTTGAGACATCTATGGAAGTCAATTAATGTAGAATAATAAAGACTAATCTTTTGATGTTGGATGTTGTGCTCAAAGCATACTCTGGGTAACCTTGCTATCTGGACATTCGTGTAGCATGTTACAAGTTTTGGTATGTCAAATTATGTTTCTTTGTTTGATACTAAAATTGATGATAATCAAGATTTGGTCTTGGTTGTGGCATTCCCATTGGCTCTAGAATATATTTCATGTAATTCAAAGTTTTATATTTATGTTATGTAATGAACCTATCTTATTTATGACCTATTCATGGGTCCCTTGGTAATGTGGGAAGAATATGTTTATGTGTGACCTATCTTTTGGGTCCAATGCTAGTGTGCAAGGCCTTATTGAATATTTCAAAGTTGCTCTTACATGTTTTGTGGTGACCTGATTCAAATTGTGTTTGGATGGCTTTGGAAATTATGAAGACATTGTGTTTAGTTGACTTAGGAGTTTATGAAGGTATGGAATTTTATAAGTAATTTTTTTTTCTCAATGAAACAAGAAGTGTGGAGAATGATGTGTTCGAGCAGATAAAAGCTTACCAAGGATGAAGTAATCTGATTTGTAGAGGTTGTGCGAGGAAGGTGTGAAAAATATTCTTGACTGGATGTGTTGTAGATAGATATTGTGTTCTTAAATAGAACTGAATTCATGCATATGTAGATGTAACTTCATCAGTTCATTTTTTTTAGTGAGACTATTTTGTAATCAGATGTATTAATTAGGCAGTGAGCCTACCGATAGTGAGCCCTTTGTAAAAATCACCTTAACCAGTGTTCTATAATTGAGAATTAGCATTCTTCGTGGTTTTCCCTTCTTAGGTTTCCACATAAATTTTGGTGCTCATTGTGCTTGGTATTTGGTGTAGGGGCACCATTAGGAAAAGTTTCTCATACAAGATCTTTGTTAAGTAGGTTGTAGGTGTTTGGAGTCATTATGCATTAAATAAGGACATGTTGACCATTTTATGTTGAAATGACTCATGTTGGAGGTTATTAGGTGTTTAGGAGGTCTAGATTGCAAAATATTGCTTATAATGCAAAAAGTTGTCATTTTGTACAAAAAGATGTAAACTTGAAAAAAAGTTGTAAAAGGCAGATTTTTGGGGATGCCAATGGTTAGATCATTCAAAGGTCAGTTTTAGGCAGTTGTGATAGTTTTTTTATGAGGGAAAAATTATACAATATATTGAAGACTCGTTGGAAGAGGTTGTTGTGAGTTGGAAGAAGATTTTGATCAATAAAATCACTATTTTCCCTTAATTTATGAACATTTCTTTCTGTACAGTGTTATTGTAGGGTTATTGTACTGTCTGTATAGTGTCATATTGATTCAAATTGAATTTTATTTCATAGGATACTAGTTTAGCTTTTTATTTAATCCATTTTTGATGAGTTTCATTGTGTTAAGTGGATTTTCTTGTTGATTTACTAAAACTAGGTTTGTGATTGTAGAGTTAAGGGTTTTGTTGCTTTAAATAAGAAAATGGACCCATTCCACATTTTGTAGACACTGTATCTTGGTGGAATGGGAATTAATTAGTATGGATAGATTTTAGGAAGGTTTGTGAGTGTAGGGGAGGTCAAATAAAGTGTTGGGCATGATGCCCCAAAAGAGAAAAGTGTGTTTTTCTTGTGAAATTTGGAAATTAGAACATAGTAATGCATTAAATTGGTTGGGGAAACATATTTTTTGTTTTTTTGAGCATGTGCAAGGATAATAAATATTTTTTGAAGTGGTGGAAAGGTTAGAGGAGGCCTGGAAGTCATATTTTCAATAAAACCATAGGAAAGTTGCTAAAAAGGAGGGTTACTAGTTTAGGTGTATTGGAGATCGGTTCTCCCAATGAAAATTATGAAATATTTGGTTTGGTAATATGTGGAATGCTTCCCAAGTGATTTTAGTGGTTTAGAAGAAGTTTGGTGATAATTTTCTTTGTAAAAGAGACTCAATTTAAGGTCTAGGTCGGCGTTGGAGCCCTGATTTGATTAAGTTGTTTCAAAATAACCTGTTGAAGTTTTGTGTTATGTTTTTGTGTGCCCTAATGTGTCTTTGAAAAGGTGTTGGTCCTAAGTTGAGAGGACCTTCTCTAAAAGATATACCCAATTTAGTTAAGAGCATCCTTGCATCTTAATGATAGCATGATATTTCTGCCATTTCTCTCTTGTGGAAGTTATTTTGTCTTGCAGGTGATTTTGGGGTGTTTGAGGAGTTCACCTAAACTCCTACATGATGTGATAGAGAGAATTTTTAGATTTGTGGCTTGAAGAGTTATTGTTTCTGGTTGATATTGAGTAGATTGGTTTGTAGACCTCCCTTGATTGACATCAATTGGTATCAAAGCAAAGGTACCAGATCTCTAAGGAAGAATATTGAAGTTTGTAGAAGAGAGAGTGGAAGTTGAAAAGAAAAAGTTGTTAAGATGCCTCCAAAGGGAAAGCATATGGAAAAAGAGATGAGTGATTTGAAGGACAAGTATGTTAGGGAGATCAGAGAATTGAAGGAAGGGTTGGTAGCTTTGGAAACAAGCAAGAGGAGAGAAGAGGTTGAAAGTGATTTAGATGAGGAAGAGGAAGAAGAGTTTGAAGATGTGGAGGAAGAATTTGATCTAGAAGATCAGAGAATGGAAAAGTTGTTAAGGGTAGTCGAGAGTGACAAGGATAAGGTAAATATTGATGTTCAAAAGTTTGGTGGAAACCTAAATGAAGAAGAGTTATTAGATTGGATAGCATCTTTGGATAACTACTTTGAGTGTGAAGACATCCCTGATGAATAGAGAGTCAAGATTTCTAATACAAAATTGAAAGGTCATGCACTTTTATGGTGGGACTATGAGTAGTCAGAGAGAAGAAAGAGAGGAAAATCCAAGATTGTATCATGGGACAAGATGGTAGCCAAGATGAAAGGTAAATTTCTCCCTTCTGATTACTCTATTAAAATGTTTAGGAAGTTACAAATTTTATGAAAAAAATAGATGGAAGTAAAAGCATACACTGAGGAATTCTATAAGTTAAGTATGAGATCTAACCATCATGGGAATGAGGATAAAAAGATAGATAGGTTCTTCGGTGGTTTGAGATTGAATATTCAGGATGAATTGGCTTTGAAAAATTCAAAGAGTGTAGAAGAATGTTACCAAATGGCTCTAAAGGAAGAATAAAAAGTAAAAAGAAGACAAGAAAAGATAGTTAGAGGAAGAGGTGACACGTCAAGTGGAAGAGGATCTTTCTCTACTCCAAGAAAAAAAAGTGAGAAGCAAGAAGAGTCAAATAAAAGAGAAGAGAAAGTTACAAAATTCAGAGGTGGTTATAGAGGTTCAAGGGGTAGATTTGGTGGTGGAATAAATTAAAACACTTTTACAGGTAGGTTCTACAATTGCAATGAGTTTGGTCATTGATCTTACAAGTTCCTTGAGAATTTTGGTGCTACATCAAGTGGTGGAGCAAGGAAAAGTGAAAGAAGAGCTCAAATTGTCCAAGAAGATGAAGGTGAGAGTTAAAATTCCCATAGTTGTGCTCCAGAGATAGGAGAATCGTTGATGATGAAGAGACAACTGTTGAAGATATCCAAGGAGAAGGAGTTGATTCAAAGAAGAGAATTAATTAGGTCAGCTTGCAAATGCAAAAACAAGGTATGTAAGGTGATAGTAGATTCAGGATGCGCTGACAAGATGGTGTCTAGTGAAAGGGTAGACAAATTGAGATTGGAAAGAGTACATAGGGAAACAACTAATAAAGTATCTTGGATAAGTGATAATCAGTCCATTGTGGTAAATGAACAAGATTCAATTGAGTTCCAAATTGGTATATATAGAGACAAGGTTCTTTGTGATATTTTTCCTATGAGTTGTTGCCATGTGTTACTTGGAAGGCCCTGGCAGTTTGTCAAGTCTGCAATTTATGATGAGAGACAAAATACCTATACTATTGAGAATTATGGGAAGACATTCACATTAATTCCATTGGTTGAGGAAACTAAAGGACAAGGTAAGATCATCATGATAGGAAGAAATAGTTTGTGAGTATTGAGGAAGGTAAGAATATGGGGTTCGCAACCATTTCAAGGCATGACATTTTTTGTACAGTAGATAGAATTAAAGTAAAAAAAGTGTATAAGTAGGTGAGGAAGATGCTTTTATGCTAAAGAAAAGAGAATACGAAATGGTAACATAGATAGTTCAAAGGAAGGTCAATGATGGATTTGTTGTAGGAGAACAAAGTGGGTTGAAGTAGTATGATGAGATCATAGTGGGGACAATGATTTTTCATGTCATGGCAAAGGAAGTCAATTGATAGTTGCATACTATGAAAAAAAAGGTTAATATGAACGATGGGATAGTAATTTTGAGGACAGAGGTTCCTAAGTTTGATGATGCAAATGTTTGTGGGTCTGACAAAGAAAAAAATGAAGTCAAGAAGAGTATTTGGCAAGGGTATTGTAGACATCGAAAATATACAAATTGATATCGCACACTCGATCCTAATCTACTAACATCGCTTCATCATAAATTATCCCTTTGTCTAACCATTTAATTGAATAGCCTTATTTGATTAAAGTCATCATAATTCCCCTTTTAATTAAATAAATCCCTCAATTTAATTAAATCATTGTCTCTGTGTAATTCACTAGGTCATTTCATCTTCCTATCTTGATTTAATTAAATAATCTATATTATTTGATTAAATCTCTAAAGTTCATCTAATTAAATTAAATAAATCAAAGATTTATCTAATTTAATCTAACATCACCCCCTTTGGTTAAATAAATCAAAAATATTTATTTAACTAAGTCAATCATTCTCTTCTCATTTTGAGTTATTTAAATCCTAAAATATATGTCAAAATGGTCAAATCAACTAACACCATTTAAATTAATCAAATCATGATTAATGCTAATCCTAATCCATCAAATCCTCTAGATTTTGCAAGTTGCACATGAAAATAGACTTATTTGATTTATTAAATTTCTATTTTCCTTCAACAAGGCATCTTTCAAGGAATATTCCCCTAATTTTAATTCAAAATCCAAGTGGGAATAAGTCCTTCCAACAAAGCATTTAAAATCTCTTACATGTCCTTTTCTTGAGCCATGTGCATTTGCTTCACCTTTCACCTCATCCTTCAAGCCATATTTTGAATTTGCATCTCCCCCCTCTTTGCATATTCTTCAAAACTTGCACATCCTCCATCCATTCACAAGTTGACAAGTGGCATTTTCTCATTGGCTCATTCTTAGTCCCACATTGCTCAATTTTGGACATTCATCCTTCAATCGCATCTATAAGTAAAGAGCTCATATCTTCGTCTCATCATCCACAATTTGAGTAAACTCACTATACTCAAATTTAGAGCAATCTTCATCCATCTTATTGAGTTTTATAGCTAGTTTTTTTGCAGATTTTGGCTTGGATCTCTCATCCTTCACCATCAAAGTGGATCAATCATCATCAACATATCAATCTTGCATCATTGGAGTTGGGAAAGGGCCAATTTTCACATCAAATTGGCACCAATTCCCTTAGAAGATTAGGAGTTTTTTGGCTTTAGAATAGGATTTGATATGTTTTGAAATCTCATTGTGTTCTTCATTTCATATTTTATCTCTTTTTCCATTCAAATGAATTTCTTGAGGAATTCTTGTTCTTGCTTGCATTTGATCTTCTAATGTATTCATTTGTTGTGTTTTGCAGGTATTTAGATTAGGGTTCACAAGTATAAGCATGAAAAAAAGTGGAAAAGAGGATAAGTGAGAGGGAAATTGATAATCATTTGGGTTTATATGTAAAATTGGGTACAACATCAATGTGTGATGGTGAAAAGGATAGAGGACACTCCATAGATTAGTGTGAAAGAAGGGAGCATGATTCAAGAGGTGACAAGGGAAAGAATTCCAATCACAAAGTAAATCAAAAACAAGGTGTACCTAATGGAAGAGTGCAAGAAGGTTAGGAGCATGGAATGATCAGTGGTAGAGAAGTTCCAACATTATTTCCAAGAGACTTGGAAAAATTCAAAGGCGGGGTGTATGGTGAAAGGGCACCATTGGGAAAATTTTGTCAGAGAAGGTCTTTGTTAATTAGGCTCTAGGTGTTTAGAATCATTATGCATTAAATAAGGTCATGTTGACCATTTTATGTTGAAATGAGTCATGTTGGAGGTTATTAGGTGTTTAGGAGGTCTATATTACAAAATATTGCTAAATAAATGCAAAAAGTTGTCATTTTGGGCAAAAAGATGTAAACTTGAAAAAACAGTTGTAAAAGGAAGATTTTTGGGGATGCCAATAGTAAGCTCATTCAAAGGTCAGTTTTTGGAAATTGTGATAGTTGGTTTAGGAGGGAAAAAGTATAAAAGAGATTGAAGACTCATTGGAAGAGGTTGTTGTGAGTTGGAAGAAGATTTTGATCAATAAAATCATTGTTTTCCCTTAATTTCTGAACATTTCTTTTTGTATAGTGTTATTGTAGGGTTACTATGCAGTCTGCACAGTGTCATATTGATTCAAATTGAATTGGATTTAATAAGAGACTATTGTAGATTTGTATTGAATCAAATTTTGAGTAGTTTTATTATGTTTAGTGGATTTTCTTGTTGATTTAATAAAACCAGGTTTATGACTACAGAGTTAAGGGTTTTGTTGCTTTAAATAATAAAATGGACCCATTCCACCTTCTGTAGACACTATATCTAGATGGAATGGGAAGTATTCAATAGGTAAAAATGCTAGGAGGGCCTGTGAGTGCAAGGGAGGTCGAATAAAGTGTTGGGCAGGATGCCCTAGAAGAGAAAAGTGTGTTTTTCTTATGAAATTGTGAGGTTAGAACATGGTAATGCATGAAATTTGTTAGGGAAGCACTATTTGTTGTTTGTTTGAGCATGTGCAAGGATAATAAATATTTTTTGAAGTGGCGGCAAGGTTTGAGGAAGCCTGGAAGTCATATTTTCAATAAAACCCTAGGAAAGTTACTAAAAATGAGGGTTTCTAGTTTAGGTGTATCAGAGACTGGTTCTCCTAATGAAAATTGTGAAATATTTGGTTTGGTAATCTGTGGAATGTTTCATGAGTGATTTTAGTGATTTAGAAGAATTTTGGTGCTAAGTTTTTTTGTAAAAGAGACTTAATTTGAGGTCTAGGTCATTATTGGAACCCTGATTTGATGAAATTTCAAAATTACCTGTTGAAGTTTTGTGTTATGTTTTTGTGTGCCCTAATGGGTCTTTTAAAAGGTGTTGATCCTAAGTTGAGAGGACCTTCTCTAAAAGATATACCCAATTCAGTTAAGAGGGACTAATACAAGGAATAGTGAAGGTTTGATGTGATAAAGATAATTTGTAGATTTGTGACTTGAAGAGTTGTTTTTGGTTTAGATTGAGTAGATTGGTTTGTAGACCTCCCCTGATTGACATTAGTGTTGTTTTGTGCATTCATGTTCATATTTGTTTGATTATTTTCTAATTGATATAATCCCAATCTAGATTAATTAAAGAAAATAAAATTGTTTTATGATAATTGATTCACCCCCCTCTCAGTTATCCAGACTATTCAACACTTGGAATTAGAGCTTGGCCTCTTATAGATAAAACTTAATTGCTTGAGGGAGATCTTGGTAGTTTGAATATATGGTAGGAGATTATTACTTTGAGAAAGAACTAAAGATAATGTTAGATGATATGGAAAGAAAAAAATATGAAAATGAAGAATTGAAAGAAAACCTCAATGAGGAAAATGCTTGTATCACAAAGCTAAGGGAGAAAATCCAGAAATTCAAAGCAAGACATAGAGAGTTTAGCCCAGAATTAAAGAAGTCAAAGAAAAGTATTATGGATTTAAAACATCAACTAGATTAATGCAAGAAGAATAAAGAAAAACTCAAAGATACTATCAAACAGAAAATAGAAGAATGGAAGAAGACTGAAGAAAATCTCAAGGATACCATCAAATAAAAATCAAAAGAAAATGAGAAGTTAGATGAAGAGTTAAGAAGGTTGAAATCAGAAGCAAGAGTATGTAAAAGTAGTATAATTCCATATCAGGGGTGGATAACCTTTACACAAACTCAAACAAGCAATCTTTCAAGGTTTCAAACATTTTATGGTGGGTTTTTGCTCACAAGCCTTCAATCTCTTAGTAGTACTCTTTAACTGGTTTTTCCATCACAATTTTTTGTGTAGACCTCAAATCCAGACTATAAAGGAATTTTTGAGTACCCTTTTCACCATTTAGAAAAAAAATATAGATTACAAGTATAGTTACTTTGGAATAAAAGGGATTAAAATTGATTGTCCATGTCTCTAGGCCTAATTGCTTGAACAAACTTGGTAGCAACAAATTATGGTTTTTCGGCCATAATTTTTAGTGAAGACATGATATCAAGAATATAAGCATAGTTTCAGATACCCATTTGGGATTTATGCAACGTAAATCAAAATAATGGGTGGTCACTTTGTACGGAACTCTTCAAAAATTGGTTTGTTTGCTCATTATTACCTTAACTAGGGTTTCAAACCTGTTTGTAGTAAACTGGACACAACTCCCTCAAAACACAATGAAATTGAGTACAAAAAAAGGTAGTAGAAATTAGATTCAATTATCTTTCATTTCCAATTGGTCCCATCCTATGAAACAACCATACAGATCCATACCATTCATCAAAAAATGGAAAAAACATTAGAAAAATGCAGAAAATAGAAAATGTTTTATTAATCCAACTTCATGATTTTCAATAACCACCACCTCCCTAACCTTTTCCTTGACCCTCCAAGGTTTATTTAAACATGTAAAAATGGTTTTCATCTTTTTTTTTGAGTTACAACTATCTAACTTCCCTCATTTACAGCTTATGACTCTTCACATTCCATGTGTTTACAACTTTGACAACATTTGTGTAACTTTTTACAACTTTTGCATCTAGACTCTAACCAATGACCAAGACTACTAATTGGACTCCAAAAGAAATGAAATGGTCTTTCTATACTTTATTACATGGAAGAACATCAAACAAAACCAAAATGCTAATTTTGAACCTACTAAACTTAGGGTGCTCTTGCACCATACTCTCGGGGAAGAAAGATTCAAGCTCCTCTTGAATAGAAGGTAGCATCATGAGAACCATGCTTGAAATATTTTGTCTAATTTCCTTAAATCCCTACACATTTTCATATTTGAAATAGTTACGTCCTTGCTTCGTCTTCACTATAGGTTTCTTGAACATTTGGCAAAGGTATGTGAACTTGTCAAAATAAACCTGTCCCCCATATGCACCTCTACCTTGCATCTGATCCCTTTTTCCTTGATGGATGTCATGCACTTCAATAGTACCTTGTTCCCCTTCAATGTCTTGTTTCATTTTCACCTTAGGCTTTTTGTCTCTCAAGTTTGCAATTTCATCAAGAGAACTTTGACTTCTTTCTTTGTCTCTAATTATCATGTCAGTAAGTATAGATTCTAACAATCACTGACATCTACAACTCTCTTTTTTTGCTCCACTTGTAGTGGATGCTTGCCTAACTATCCATCCTTCATCTACAACTCAGTATTTCCATTATACTGCTTCATACTTCCTTTTCCACTCAAACATTTCTTGCTCAATTCTACAATCCCTATCACAACAATCCTCTTGCCTTTAGCATCAAAATTCCTTTCATTTACAACCTTATAAACAAGTGCATCATATGTATTGGCCCCATCCCTTTCTTTAGACACCACACATTCTTCATTTTTCTTGTCATAAGATGTTGTATATGATAGACCAACCCCTAGAACAAAAGCTAAATAGTGACTAACACCTTTCCTTGGAAGCAAAAAGTTAAGAAATTTATCAACCATTATGTCTACATGATCCTTCAAGACATCCTAAACTTCCCAAGGTAACTCTTCAATGCTTGTTGATCTTAGAATGGTCCTATGTTTACTCACCATTATACTACTTATCTCTTCCTCTTTTGTATAGGAGTAAATTTGTACCCCATGTGCAAATTCCCCTTTTTCGCTTCTCCACTTTAAAAAACCAAGTTTGGAGGCTAAATTCTACCTAAGCTCATTGCTTTCATCCCACTTAGTGCCTATTTTGAGCTTAGAAAGAGAATTTTTTATTAGGGATGCCCACACAACACACAGATGTCTATGCGGTGCACTTACATCCCTGGCAGATTCCTATGGCTAGAGCTGCAAAGGCATTTCACTTCTTATTGGTAGTTGATTGGTAACACCCTCTTCGGTTGACTGACTTGAATATGGTTGTTTTATTCTTCTCTTCTTCAAATTCACCCTTTGAACAATTATTTCATCTTTACACATCTTCTAGCAATCCTTCTACATCCTTTATTTCATTCAATCCAACATTCTCAAGCACTTGTAGCAACACTCTAGCACTCCATAGCAACAACTTCATCACTCCATCACTTTACTAGAGCAAGTGTGGGACAAAACCATTGCAACAAAGGCTTGAGTACTTTCATTTTCTCCCCCATTATCCTTGAGTGCTTTTGGTGGAGGTGGTAAGCTTTCCACTCCTCTCCTCTATCACTTGGTTGAGTAGCACTTTTACTGATTTGTAGTGTTTAGTGTTCTTTGCTTTATCTCCTTTCTTTATCATACTATTTCTCCATCATTGCAAACTTGGTTGTCTATGGAGGTGGGAACACCAAAGCAGTGGTCTGACTGAGGAATACCCCTTAACAGTCCCAACCAAATTTCCCTCTTACTTGTGTGTAGATGAACATGCTATTCAGAGCTAGCGAGCGAACAAATTTCTTTGTGAGAACATTCTTGAAACCCTAACTCTTATTTTTCTACTTTATCATATTAGAGGGTACTTTGTCTACTTTATAACATTATTTTGGCCCTTTGGAAGTAGTCAGCTAGGATGTCATTTAGTTTTCTGGTGTTCAACCTCGAATCCTTAGTCCTCTGGTCATACAGATGCCAGTGCACTTGTGAGATGCCAACACACTGAGTTGTCATCCTGAGACCGTGCTTTTATCCTTAGGCAGAGATATTCTTGAAGCGTAGTGTTGAACCCAAAAAATAGCTCACCTAGCAATTTCTATGTTTTAGGTTTGCAAAGTAATCGAGGGTCTTATGGTTCTCATTATTCTTGTACTATATTTCCTAACATCCCTTTTAGCTGAGGTAAGATAGGGCAGCCTTCCACTCTTGGCCCTCCATGACTTGGGGCCTTGCACTTGGTCAATCCCCCTACCATACATTTTGGTGAACCTGACATGAACCAATGCCTATTCATCTGTGAGTGTTGAGGCTTTTCCCTTTGTGCTCTATGATCATTATATTCCTAAGTGTTGTGAAGGTTTATGAGCATCACAAACCATTCCACAACTTCCAAGCGTATTGTCGAGAGAAGTATAAGACACCTCCCAATGGAAAGGATGAAGGTCTCTACGATTTTCTCTATTGGCCTTTTCTCTGGTCCCACCATTGGTCTAGCTATGCAAGAGTAGTTTTTAAGGAATGAGATGAGATTCTTTGACAAAACTAACCATGTTCGCACTCCCCCTACATCTCCTACACCATCATCGGTAGATGAGCATGAGGCCATTCAAATCCTTATAGAATATGTCTCCACCCTTGCTAAAGGATTGGGTGACTTAGAAAATCACTTGGAAAGAAATCTAAAGATGGCTAGGGCTACTCAGGTTGTTAGCGAGTTAAAACATATGATGGGTAAAGATTGAACAAGAATAGAACTTATGACTAGCCTCCTCGGTCTCACTAAAGCATGTGCTCCTTCAGACAATCCTAGCTTTTTACAAGGAGTCACTTTCAAAGAGATTGAAGCATAGTTAGGAGTATCAATGCCTCCCACATCTTTCTACATGACCAATGTGATCCCTTCTATTAGCATCCCTTCTGTCTCCACACAACTCAAAACTATCAAAGTAAACAAGGTCCCCTTGGGATTTAACTTCACCCCCTATCACCTCTAGTGGTGGATGTTTTGGCAGGATGAGTGGTGGAGGCTTTGGTATTGGTGGTGGATTTGGCACCAGAGGTGGCTCTAGCAGAGGCCATGGTGGTGGCTTTGGAAGCAAAGGTAGCTCTAGCAGAGTCCTTATTGGTGGTGGTGGCTCTAATAGAGGTCACTTCGGTGGTGGCTCCGAAGGTGGCTTTGGTGGTGGCTCTAGAGGAGAATACTCTAGACCTTTATCTTCTAATGACCCTATTTTGAACATCCTTGTTCATAATATGGGTAAGATGCAGAGCCAATTGGTGAGTCTTTCCCAAGCCTCTACCCAGCCTATCTTTCAACCCTTCTTCTAGCATAGCCCATTGTCAATTACAATTCTAAACACTCCCTTCCTCAGGGAATGGAGATTCCTAAATTTGAAAATTATGGCAGTAAAGGGGACCCACAAACACATGTGTCCACCTTTAACACCTTGTGCACAGACTTCTTCCATCACGATGTGTTGATGGCTAAACTATTTCCCTAATCTCTTAAGGACACAGAACTAGAGTAGTACTATTCCTTTCCTAAAAATTCCATTTTCTCATTTGACCAACTCATGAAAGAACTCCTTAGAAAATTCCAAGCAAACATTGGGCCGAAGATTACCTTTTCAAATCTCATCCAATGTAAACAAGGTGATAATGAAAAAATCACTAATTTCATAACATTCTATCAAGTGCTCCTTTCAAAAATCTTGTATTAGCTGCCTGATTCTGATGTCTAGAAGGTATTGATAGGGAACTTACAAAGGCCTTGGAAAGAGAAGTTCACCCTTATAAAATACCCTTCTTGTGCACATTTGTGTGTGGCTTTACGAGAGTACCAACAGACAGTTGTTCAGTTCGGGGGATCCTCCTTGTACTCCCATTCTGAGGGAAAATCCATTGTATCAATATCTGAGAAAGGTAAGAATGTTATGAATGTTGTAGCTACTACTGATGATAATGGCCTCAAACATAATAGAAACTTCACAAAGTTATCAGAATCTTATTATTCTTTCTTACAAAAGTTGTTGAAGGATAAGATCATTACCTTGGTGAGTCCCAAACCTCTTAAGGAGCCTTACCCTAATTGGTATGATGGAAGCACTTATTGTTAGTACCATCAAGTAAATGGACATGATACCAAACATTGTATGTGGTTGTGTCATAAGATACAAGACTACATCAAGGATGGTACCATTCGTCTTGATGAGAGTAAACAAAATGCTAACAAATCAGTGGTGAAAGCTAATAGTGAACTACAGATATACATGGACCCATTTTTGTCACATTCTGCTAATATGATTATCGATCCCACTGATTCTATTACTCAACCTGAGGCCTATGTTAACATGGTCATAGTGACTTCTACCACTTTACCTATACCTAGTTCACTGGACATAACATTCACATTGCAAGACTTTCCCTTAGACAACAAGCCCTCTCCCCTCTACATTCCTGCTCACCTGAATGGTAACATTGTGATAGGGGTCTTGGCAGACCATGCAAGTTGTGTGAATGTCACTACAGAAGAAACATTAGTATTGAATTCATTATAGAGGTAAGAGTATGAGGAAAAAAAATCTACCATTTGCACGCACAATGGTATGTGTCTCAAACCCTATGGCTAGATAACCTTGTCTATCCTAATTGGATCTAGGGCTGTTGACATAGCTTTTGACATTAATCTGTTTAGGATGAAGCTAGGAATACCTTGGATAGCTTTCATGAATGGAAATGCCTCTGTTATTCAAAAATGTGTAAAATTCTCTCATGAAGGTGTTGTGCAAGTAGTGCATGACACTAGATATCAGCCCTTGGTGTCCTGTGCTGGATATCTGCTAGATTTTTGGCTTGCCCCAGTCAATCTACTCCCTCCGAGAATGGACCTATTTTATAAGAATTATGTAAAGTATGAAATTGGGGGCAAGGGAAATCCAAAATTGACCCTTCCTAAGGTACAACAATCAGTCACTCCCTCTTCCCTAGAGGAGAAGGAGAATCCTGCACCAACTACTCCCTCTTCCTAGAAGGGAAAGGATAATTCCATGCTAGATCCCTCTCCTTGCCGTAAAAGAAAAGAGAAGGTTTCCTTCCCCTGAATTGCCTCATCATCTCCCCTTTCTTGGGAGGAGTATTAGATGAGTCAGCCCAAGGGTTATCCATTAAGTCTGATGATTCCTCCTAGGCAAAGAACCAAGCTCAAGATCATTGATCTCCCTAATGAATACCCTAGACCATGGTACTACTTATACAATAGAAAGAAAGGTTCCCGAAGGGAATTTGATCTATGGCATCCTACTCCTCCTTCTCCTAAAGCAACAAGCAGGAAGAGGTCCACTTTTGAGGCTCTTGAGATGACTCTTCCTACTACCTCTCAACATGTTCCTCCTACTCCCATTTAGGAGCCTATTGCTCTACCAAAAATGGCTAGAGTGGACATTCCTATGGTCGAGTAGGAGCCTTCCATTCCTTTGTATACTTTGGCCTGTAGTTCCAAGAGTTGTAGGAACTGCCTTGCATATGAGTGCAAGCATTGGTGAAAGGATCTTCTTGCTAAGTAGGCTGCCTCACAGAGGAAGGAAGAAGAGATGACCACCCCTACTTTAGGGCCTCTGGAATCATCCTCTTCTCCCCTTCCCTCTATTTCTCTTTAGTCTAGTTCAACATCACTTTCGGTTTCTATTGCGAGCGTGAATGTGCTTGACCCCAAGGGCATGCTAGTGTTCATTTCTCCTTCAAAGGAGTTGTGTTTGTTGATGTCCATTCTAGATGTCCCACCTTTCCCAAGACCCATAGATATGACAAAAACTTTGGTGGTGTCTACTACAGTCTTCTCTACCTCCTCTTCCTCTAAACCTCTTACCTTGTTTGTGGGAAGTTCACCTCCCCTGACTAAGCAGAACGTGGAGAGCAGTTCCTCGTACAATTGGGAACATAAGAGGAGCCCACCTTATCCAAAAGGTGGTCTCATGCTGACCTATTTTGTCCTAGTGATAGAACATTTCCCAGCCTCCCTTGAGTTTGTCATCACTCCTGAGTCATTCAGTGAGCCTAGCGGTGAATCTCAGGCACCAGTTTGCCCATCTATTGAGGTTAAACATAGAATTCCCATTAGATGCATGTTTAACTCTATGGATGAAGTCACGACCTTGTCAACGATCTTCATAAAATTGCTGACCTTAGCTCCACAAGAGCTCGGTGGAGAGGACCTTGTTGGGGGAGGGTCCAAAGCACTTCCCCTTAACATTCCTCCATTGTAGGCTCTTCCTCCTTCCCCCTATGATGATCTAGAGTGGGAAGCGGATGACCTCTTGGTCGATTAGTGTTAGGGGAAGCCCTCTTCTTGATCTTTAGATTAGATGTGCGATTGTTGTGATGTGTTCCCTCGTGACAGTACTATGTGTGTCTAAATGAGCCTTTTCACCGTTGTTGGTGCTTGGATACAGGCATGGTTTTTGTGTCATAAACCTTCCTCTATTTGTATCATCATTCTTCCATGTTTGTGCCTTGAATTTTGATATATTGAGGATGATGCAAAGTGTTGGGGGCACTTAGGCTTCCCTTCCATGTTGACCCAATTTTTTATTTTTCCTTTGTCTTATGTGCATTCTTCCTAATTTGGTTGGGGATTGATGATATTTTTCCTTGCACCATGGTTACCTATTATTTATATAAGCTTGGATAGATTTGACCTCATGAAATAAGATCCCCTAGTGCCCTTTGTTTGTGTTTTTCTCTTTTTATTTCTCTTTATCTGTCTCTCTTCTTTTCTTGAGTTGTCCCTTTCATGTGTGACGATGCCACTTCTTCAACACTTTGATTTTTAGAAAATGCATTCGTTGAAAATGAATCTTTTCTTGAAGATCCTCACAAAAATTCTTTTTTTGAAAATGGTATTTGGAACAAGGGATCCTTTTGATAGAATTTGAAAATCCTCCTCTGAAATGGGAACCACTTTGATCTTCCCCTCACGTGGGAGCATATTTTTCCTTTCGAATTCCTTGATAAAGTGATTCCTTGATGATGAATCGATTTGAGAAAGACAACTTTATTTTTTACTTTCGAATAGTCTGTCCCTTGAGTGGACCCCTTCTTTACGTCAGTTTCTCGGGGGTCCCCTTTGAAATATTTTCCAACTTGATGGTCTACATGAATTTCTGCTTCTTGACATGGTCTATCTGAGTATTAACATGTCATCACTTTTAACTCTACAGAGTCCTCTTTCTTGGGTTTCCTCCATGTGAGGGATCTTGGGGGATACCTTCCTACAGGTCTGAGAACTTGTAAGGTGCTTCCTTTGAGCTTCCTCCACATGAGAGATCTTGGGGGTCACTCCTTTATAGATCTACAGCTTTGTAAGGAGCTTCCTTGGCTTTCTTCATGTGAGAGATCTTGAGGGATGCCTCCTTATAGGTCTACAGGTCTGTAAGGCACTTTTCTCAGTTTCTTTCATGCGAGAAATCTTGGAGGATACCTTTCTTGTAGGTTTGAGATCCTATGAGGCACTTGCTTCTTAGGGCTTCTTCCATGTGAGAGATCTTGTGGGTTGCCTCCTTGTATATTTGCAAGCCTCTAAGATGCTTTCATCCTTTACCCTCATAGTTTTGAGAAGCTATGAAGTCCTTTTCTTGCCCTACACCTTTAGGTTTTTTATATCATGTTCTGCTTCCTTAATGGTTCATGTATACATTTCTAACTCTACTACTTTCTTGATCTACTTTACTGAGCACTGATCTATTCGTGCTCGCTAAAGTGGGGGAAAAATGTATAAGAGTAAATTTGCACCCCATGTGCAAATTCCCCTTTTTCCCTTCTCCACTTTAGAAAACCAATCTTGGAGGATAAATTCCACCTAAGCCCACTACTTTCATCCCAATTGGTGCTTATTTTGAGCATCAACAGAGGAATTTTTGTCAAGGACACCCTCGTGGTGTGAAAACATCTGCACGATGCACTTATATCCCTAGAAGATTCTTGTGGCTAGAGCTACAGAGGTGTTCCACTTCTCATTGGTAGTTAATTGGTAACACCCTCTTTAGCCAATCTACCCGAATATGGTCATTTTCTTCCTCTCTCCTTCAAATTCACTCTTTGAACAAGCATTTCATCTTCTACACATCTTCTAGCAATCCTTCTACATTCTTTCTTGCATTCAATCCAACATTCTCAAGCACTTGTAGCAGCACTTTAGCAGTCCATAGCAACAACTTCATCACTCCATCACTTTGATAGAGCAAGTGTGGGATAACACCATTACAATAGAGGCTTGAGTACTCTCATTTTCTCCCCCATTAGCCTTGAGTGCTTTTGGTGGAGGTGGTAAGCTTTCCACTCCTCTCCTCTATTACTTGGTTGAGTAGCACTTTTACTGTTTTGTAGTGTTTAGTGTTCTTTTCTTTATTTCCTCTCTTTATCATACTATTTCTCCATCATTGAAAACTTGGCTATCCATGGAGGTGGGAACACCAAAGCAAGGGTCTGACTAAGGTAAACCCCTTAATAGCCCCAATGAAATTTCCCTCTTGCTTGTGTATAGGTGAACATGATATTTAGAGGTAGCTAGGGAATGAATTTCTTTGTGAGATCATTCTTGCCACCCTAACTCTTGTTTTTCTGCTTTATCATATTAGTTGGTTATCTGTCTACTTTATAACATTTTTTTGGCCCTTTGGAAGTAGTTAGTTGGGCTGTCAGTCAGTTTTATAGTGTTCGACCTTGACTCCTTAGTCCTCTGGTCATATGGATTCCAACACACTTGTGAGACGCCAGCGTGTCACACTGTCGTCCCAGGATCATGCTTTTGTCCTCAGGCAGAGAGCTTCTTGAGATTTAGTGTTGAACCTAAAAATTGACTCACCTAGCCCCTTTCTGAGTTTTGTGTTTGTAGAGTAATCGAAGGGCCTTACAATTCTCATTATTCTCATCTCACATTTGCTAACATCCCTTTTATCTAAGGTAAGATAGGGCAGCCTTCTGCTCTTGGCCGTGACCTAGGACCTTGCACATGGCTGGTCCCCCTACCTTACACTTTTATTGGCTTTTTCTCTTCCTTTATCAACCAAGGTTCTCCAATTTCTGGTTCTATTGTCTTCTCTTGGTTTCTTCTCTTCAGAATAATCTTCTTGATAGGCCATTTGAGCCACTTTCTTATTGGAAAACACCAACTACTTGCTTGTTCTGCCTTCTCGAGACATTGTTGTATATCAAGTTTAATTCTCTCTTGCAAATTTCTTGAATATTTTTCATTTTCTCTAAGGTTTGTCTCAATTCTATTATCTCTTTTTCAATATCCATTTTCTTTTCCCTCGCATCCTTCTTCTTTATCTCATTTGTCTCTTTTCTCATCACTGGCTTCTTGCTTGGTACCTCCTTACTCTACAAGTCCCTATTGACTAATCTTCTCAAAATTTCAATTCTTATTTTGCAAGAAAGTCTCTTTCACCTTGCTTCTTCTTGTCTTCATGATACCTCACATTAGGCCTCTTTCTTTTTTTACCTTGGCCTAGTCTTTTGGCATCCAGGTTTTGCCTTCAACTTGTAAAAGGACAAAACACAAACTCAAAAACTTATCTTGACCAAATATTTGAGCTCTGATACCAATTTGATGTAGAGAAAGGGTGGATAACCTCTACAAACTCAAAAAAATAATCTTTCAAGGTTTCAAACATTCTATGGTTGGTTTTTGCTCACAATCCTTCAATCTCCTAGTTGTACTTCCTAACTGGTTTTTCCATCAAAATTTTTTGTATAGACCTCAAACCTAGACTATAAAGGAATTTTTGAGTTCCCTTTTCACCATTTACAAACATATCTAGATTCCAGGTATAGTTTCTTTGGAAGGAAAGGGCTTAAAATTGACTTTCCTAGTCTCTAAGCCTAATTTCTAGAACAAACTTGGTAGCAACAAATTATGGTTTTTTGGCCATAATTTCTAGTGTAGATATTATATTAGGAATATAATCATATTTTTTAGATACCCATTTGGGCTTTATACAACATAGCTCAAAATCAGGGGTGGTCACTTGGTACACAACCCTTCAAAAATTGGTTCGTTTGCTCATTATTACCCTAACTAGGGTTTTAGACCTATTTACAATAAAATGGACACAACTCCCTCAAAACACAATGAAATTGAGTGAAACAAAAAGCAGTACAAAGTAGATTCAATTATTTTTCATTTCTAATTGGTCTCACACCATGAAATGATAGTAAAAGTCTGTACCATTCATCATAATAGGGAAATTTTTTGTAAAAATGCAAAAAATAGAAAATGTTTTATTAATCCAATTTCACGATTTTCAATAACCACCACCTCTAACCTTGGATTCAACCCTAAAAGGACTAATTAGACATGTATAAATGGTTCTCAACTATTCTTTTGAGTTACAACTATCCAACTTCCCTCATTTACAACTTATGACTCTTCATATTCCATGTGTTTACAACTTTGACAACATTTGTGCAACTTTTTACAAGTTTTAGATCTAGATTCTAACCAATGACCTAGACCACTTATTGGACCCCAAAATTCATGAAATTGTCTTTCTAGACCTTTTTACATGGAATAACATCAAACAAAACCAAAATCCTAATTTTGAACCTACTAAACCTAGGGTGCTCCTGCACCACTGGTGTTGTGTGCATTCATGTTCATATATGTTTGATTATTTTCTGATTGATATAAGCTTGCTTCAGATTAATTAAAGAAAATAAAATTGTTTTATGATAACTAATTCAACCCCTCTTAGTTATCCAGACTGTTCAACAATTGATATTAGAGCTTGGTCCCTTGTAGATAAAACTTAAGCACTTGAGGGAGATCTTGGTAGTTTGAATAGATGGCAGGAGATTATTACTTTGAGGAAGAGCTGAAGATAATCTTAGATGATATGGAAAGCATAGAATTTAAAAATGAAGAATTGAAAGAAAACCTCAAGGAGGAAAATTCTTGTACTATAAGGCTAAGGGAGAAAATTTGAAAATTCAAAGCAAGACATAGAGAGGTTAGCCAGGAATTAAATGATTCAAAGGAAAGTATTGTGGATTTAAAACAACAATTGGATGAATGCAAGACGGCTGAAGAAAATCTCAAAGATACTATCAAATAGAAAATAGAAGAATGGAAGAAGACTGAAGAAAATATCAAGGATACCATCAAATAGAAATCAGAAGAAAATGAGAAGTTAGATCAAGAGTTAAGAAGGCTAAAATCAGAAGCAAGAGTATGTGAAAGTAGCATAATTCTAGATCAACTCTTGTTCATACAAAAATGTCACAAGGATAAGGGAGGACTAGGCTTCACCAGTGAAAGCTCAAATTAGAACACTAAGGGTGAAGAAAAAGTAGTTGAAGCTAAAGCGAGATCTGGTGTAACAAGCATGGTCTAAAACTTTAGAACACCTAAAAAAAGACCTCTGGTCAAGAAACCAAATGATCAAAGGTACTTATCATTTAATGGCTATTGTTTGCTATGCAAGAATTTTGGAAATAAGGTTGTAGAGTGTAGAAGAAAGAAGGAACTAAGTACTCAATTCTTTAACTGTCACAAGTTTGGTGACAAAGCAAGTCATTGTAGAAGCCAGTTATCTAATCTAGCTGGAAGGAATGGAATGAATAATCTTTTTCATGGTAATTATTATTTATGTCATGATTATGGTTACAAAGCTAATTAGTGTAGATCTAGGATTCATTTAGTTAATTCAAGACAAAGATGTTACAAGTGCAGTCAAGCTGGACATTAAGCTAACACATGTAGATATGTTGCTTCGAAAAAGCCTGAAAACAAAAAGAAGGTTGCAAAATTAGGTGAATCTAAGAAGACTATCATGGTGTGGAAGAAAAAATAAATTAGTGTGGAGAACTCTTCTGTGGTACCGGATCCCAGTACAAGCTTGTTCAAAAACTGAGCCAACCACCTTGGCTCAAGGGGAGTGTTGCTATGCATATCCTATTAGCTCCCCCTCTCTAAAGTAATATTGATGTGTTTTTGACATGGCTAAGTTTGATCTAGTTGGTGATATATGATGAAGCTTAATCTGACTGATTGAAAAGTGAAGTACATTTGATGGTGTCATCAATGTAATTTTTTTGTAGCAAGTTCATCATAAGCAATTAAAGATAAAAGGTGGAGTTTCAAATCATTTCTCATAGTTTGCAAAGGAGAAGAGGTTTCACTAACTGATAAAATATTGAAGAAACTAAGCGCGATGATGGAATCTATTGAAAAAGAATCGAGTGGTGGTATTCCACTAAGGTTGAAGGGAGTAGAGTTGGATAAATTTGATTATCGAAAGATGAAGGAAATGGAACTAGGGTTGAAGACTGATGAATTGTAGAATGTAAGTGCTCTATGTATGGATTTATGGGGAGAATTCCCTTGGTTTTCCAATAGAGAGCCTATCTTGTTCTTGATGAATCAATTCAAGGATGGCAACATCATTTTGGACAAACCCTATCCTATCACTAAGGAAGCCATTGAAGCTATTACTAGATTGTGTAGTGTTGGTGACCTCCCTGGGAAGAGAATAGTGAAATATAGAGATGTGGGGGAACTTATTGGTATTGAAAAAGATGCCCAAGCTCTACTAATGAATACCATTTTTGATCTTGTAGTGAGGTATGTTGCTTATGGTATCACTTAAAAAATCTATTTCAAAAATTGTGAAGGTTCTACTTTGATTATCATTGTGTATCTTGCTCATACGATGGTGAAGCAAAATAAGCAATTTGACTTGTGTAGCCTCATAAAGGAAAACCTAATTGAGAATGTCATAATGTCTTTGGTTGATAGTTATCCTTTCTAGTTTGGGCCTCTGCTCATATGTTTAGTATTTTACTATCTAAGTTTGCTACCATCAAAGGAGAATGTTAAGTGGAAGTCTAGAATCTCTGTCAGAAAGTAAGTTCACAAGTATTTGGAATGCATGGAAGATAAAGCAAGTGCGTGCAAAGTTTATTCCTCATCCGTGTAGATGAATCTATGCTCTGGTATGATAGCATCCAGTCAGTTTGAGGAGGGTTCCTCCTCTGGTAAGGAGTTATAGGTTGTCATTGTAAGTTCCCCTCCAAAACCTAAAAGGGGAAAATTAACACAGAGGATATCATTGCTATCTCAAAAGAGAAGGAGAAGGAAGAAAATTCCATGCCTAGATCTAACTCTATCGATCTAGATGAAGTTTGTTCGGTGTTGGATGAAGGTGATCTATGAAAAATATTGGTGAAATGTGGTTTTCCTACTCTTCGATCAATAGGCTTAGAATTGATGATGCCTTGGTCGATTATCTGCTCAAAAAGGGTAATATTGTTTTAGATGTTTATGACTCATTACCAGATGATCTGGTAGAAGTTGTTGAAGAAATATTGTTGTGGGAAGGATTTGAAGGACGTAAGTTCCAAGATATTATTGAGAGAAGGTGTTTCAAAGTCAAACAAAAGTTATCCAAACACATTAGTGAGATAATAGAATGCATTAAGGAGATGTCTGACATCTACATGTATTGTCTCTAATGGCCTGTTGTTGATAAATTTAGAAGTAGAATTGAAGCTTTTAAATCTAAAATGAATGATATTGGGAAATGTTTTGAATTTTCCAAAGATAAAGGTGGAAAATGAGAATAAGAGTTGAAGAGTTGCAAGCTGAGTTATTGTCTATTCAGAGATAGAGGGACGATTTGGTTAGAAATTTCTAGTTGGTCAAAGAAATTTTTGAGGTCTGGTTGGATCATCTCTCTGGGAGACTTTGTGATGCAGAGGATTGTGAATGATAGTGCCTATCTCTGGACTAGTCATCTTCATTTATGTTGTTGACTCTATTGGATAGTATGTGTGCCTGAATGGTTTTTGTAGTGCTAGCTTGGAAGAGGATTCTTCCAACTGTGAGAGAAAGGTACAAGAAGAATTTTCATGCCTTTGATGGAAAAAAGGGGGAGAAAAATGAAGAGAAAAACAAAAACAAGAAGAGGTATTGAATTGCTTAACAAAGGGGGAGTGCTCAAAGTTTTGGAGTTTTGTGTTTTTGAGCTTGTTTTTTTTTTGCCATCAATGACAAAGGGGGATATTGTTGAGAAGTTTTTTAGATGATTTAGCATTGTTGTCATTGATGTCAAAACCTAGATCTAGAAGTTTGTGCTTTGGATAATATACAAAAATGATCTATCCTATCATATGCTTTGATGTTGTGTAGTGTGGATGTTATCTTTGATCCAGATATGATAGTACTTGTTTTTGGGACACCTTTGGAAGTCAGTTAATGTAGAATAATGAAGACTAATCTTTTGATGTTAGATGTTGTGCTTTAAGCTTACTTTAGGTAACCTTGCTATCTAGACATTCATGTAGCATGTCACAAGTTTTGGTATGTCAAATTATGTTTCTCCGGTTGATACTAAAATTTATGATAATCAAGATTTGGTATTGGTTGTGGCATTCCCATCGGCTTCAAAATATATTTCATGAAATTCAAAGTTTGATATTTATGTTATGTAATGAACCTATCTTATGTATGACCTATTCATGTGGCCCTTGGTAACGTGGTAAGAAGATCTTTATGTGTGACCTATCTTTTGGGTCTGATGCTAGCATGCAAGGCCTTATTGAATATTTCAAAGTTGTTCTTCATGCCAACATGTTTTGTGGTGACCTAATTCATATTGTGTTTAGATGACTTAGGAAATTATGATGGCATTGTGTTTAGCTAACTTAGGAGTTTACGAAGGCATGGAATGTTATAAGTAAAAAAAAAAATTGCTTGATGAAACAAGAAGTGTAGAGTATGGTATCTATGAGCAGATAAAAGGGTGCAAAGGATGAAGTACTTTTATTTGTAGAGGTTGTATGAGGAAGGTGTGTAGAAGATTCTTGATCAGATCTATAGCAGACAAATATTGTTCTCTTAATTGAAACTAATTCATGCATATGTAGATGCAACTTCATCAATTCATTTTTTTCAATGAGACTATTTTGTAATCAGATGTATTAATTAGGCAGTGAGCCCATTAACAATGAGCCTTACTTGCAGTGAGAAACTTGGAAGCCCTTTGTAAAAATCACCTTAACTAGTGTTTTATAATTGACAATTAGCATTGTCTATACTTTTTCCCTTCTTGGGTTTCCACATAAATTCTGGTGTTCATTATGCTTGGTGTTTTTGTGTGCATTCATGTTCATATTTGTTTGATTATTTTATGATTGAAGTAAGCCTGCTCCAGATTAATTAAAGAAAAGAAAATTATTTTATGATAATTGATTCACCCCCCCTCTTAGTTATCCTAAGTATTCATCAACATCTCATCAACTCAACACACATATATACCCATCGCAACCTTGAAAATAATTGATAAGGTCAACTATTCACCTCAATCATGCAAATTCAAATTAGGTTGGATTTTAGAATTCTAGTAGTGGAAAGGAATGAAAGTGAACCACACCACACCTTAGCTTGGACCTAAATCCATACATATACACCATGCCATGCTTCCACACACACTAAAGTTGTATTTCTATAATTAGTGTAAACACCCAAGGTCATCTGAACTTGTGTAAACACCATTTATCATTTAAGCACACACTTCCTTAGATCCAAAGATCACTTGTAGAAAAAATACATCACTTGAGCACAATCTATAATATTCCATAAATACCTTGAAATCCAACAAATTCCTTCACAAAAACTTTCACTTGAAGAACAAACTCATCCTATACACCTAGTTAATGTAACACATGAATCCAAACATTTGGAGCACCAAACTTTGAACAAATTAGATTGAATAGATATGAGGAATGTAAGCAAACCCTCAAATCTACAAGACCAAAAACCACACTATAGAGAAATATGGAGCAAAAACCGTTCACACACTAGTGAACACAACTTTCTCTACAAAATGATCTAGGACAAGAAATTCTAGATATAACACTTCTAAACACCTATGATCTGTTGGAAAGAGACACTACACAAGTCATCTGGTGTTGTCATTGATGGCAACCCTAATTAGTGATCCTATCTGCACTTCATTATTTGCTCATACCAAAATTCAAATTGAAGTTTTGTGATTAACTATCAAAGTTAAAATAGAGCATCCAACAAAATTATGTATATCGATTCATATGTGAATTCATGTTATCATTTTGTGTTGTGGATCTCAGGGAAGGTTTTTCAATGTATGAACTATGCTACCTTTGCATCATCAAGCCTCTTATTAATTGGTGTGCAAGTTAGAAGATTCTGTTGTTTTATTTTCTTGTTTAATAGTGCAAAAATGCTGACTTGATGGATGTAGCATGTTGTGGATGTTCAAGGTGAAATTGTTTAATGTATTTTTGTGTTTGAGAATTTTGTTTTGGGTCCTCACTATGTTGTGGCCGAATTTGGTTGGTGCACATTGATATTTGTTTATGAAGGGCCAACAATTTGAACACGTTTTATATTTTTTTTTGAAGTTGACATGTATTTGATCTAATCTCTAGTCATGGATATATATAAGCAATTGTTTTATATCATTTTGGTATGTGTTGTGATGTGTTGTAAAAGTCACAAGTATTATAGATCAATTGTGCACAGTTTCACTTGTGTAGAAGAAGATTGGTGATTCGAATTAAGGAAGACAAAATTCAAGAGAAGAAGAGCAGAATCAGACTAAGTGAGAAGAATGTTGTAAATGTGCTTAATCGAAACTATAATCAGGCATTAGCAAATGCTATTCTCTTAGTTCAAATCCTCTAGATGTAATCCAAATGTTTTGTAAGATAGTGAGTCTTCCTGTTTGTATATGAGCAGTGAGCTCTAGGAAGTTCACCTAAATGTATGTGCATTCCCCATTTGTAAACACTTATTTTGAGTATACTCATATTTTGGATTGACCTCCACCGTGGTTTTTCCCCTAATAGGGTTTCCACGTAAAAAATTCTTGTGTTATGGTGTTGTGGTTGATTGCTTTGTGCTCTTGCATCTTTTTTTTGATTCAATGCTATAAGTGGTTTAAAGAACAATTTAATGAAGTTAAATTTTGTAGAACACTGATTCATCCCCCCTCTCAGTTTTCCTTGATTCCAACAATTGGTATTAGAGCCTAGTTCCTTAGAAGAAGTTTAACAGCTTGGGGAAGATCCGGGAAGGTGATTCAATGGATTCTGATAGTCTTCAACAAAAAATTTTGGTGGCACTAGATAATCTTGATCAGTCCAAATCTGAAGTTCAGGAATTTCAAGCAAGCATCATGAATGTTGAGAAATTCATTCAATCATTGAAAGATCAAATCAATAAATCCAAAGAAAAGAGAAAGGAACTCAGTGATCAACTTATGTAGAAATAGATTAAAAGCATGGAAGATGACACCTAAATCAAGCCCTGAAGGAGAAGACAGAAGAATGTGAAAAGATCACCAGAGAAAATGTTGTCCTAAGGCATGATATGGAGTTTGTTGTGATGAGGATGACCAAGGAGATTGAAGAATAAAATAAGAATGAAGAGAATCTTGCTTAGTCCTTGAAAGAAAGATCTTATGAATGTAGCAAAATTAACAATGGATTCAATCAGCTGGAGCTTGAATTTTAACAATCCAAAAACAATAAAGAAGAGCTTGAAAGAAAAAATATTATTCTCAGGGATGAACTTGCTACTACTAATGAATACAAGGATAAGTTCAAGGTTAGATAATTTAAGCTTGATGAATAGTTTTAGAGTAAGAAGATTAGATGTGACAAGCAAAGTCTTGGATATGAGAAAGGAGAAAGCTTCGGATCTGGTAAAAGGAAGTTGAGGTCAAGAAATCAGATGAACAAAGCTAGAAGGTATCCAGTAAGACAACCCAATGCTCAAAATTTTAATGGATACTATTTTGTTTACAATAATTTTGGTCATATGGCTGCTCAATGTAGAAGTAGAATGAATCAAAGTGGTCCATCATTTTTCTGGCCAGTGTTTCAATTGTAATAAGTATGGTCATAATTTAGTTGAATTCAAAAATATGTCAAACAACTCTTTCAATATAAATGTCAGATGTTATGCCTATAATAGATTTGGCCATATTGCTAACAAATGTAGATCAAGATAAAATCAATGGAATAATTGGTTTGGACAAAGAAATGTTGTGTGCTATAATTGTAACAAACTCTGTCACATTGCAAGATTTTGTAGAAGCAAGAAGGGTCCAGTAAACAAAGGAAAAAATATGCAAAAGGATGATAAGGGAAAAGGAAAAGTTACTATGGATGAGATCAAGAATCAAATGAAGAAGACATGGGTGAATAAGAGTGTTTTTGATGCAAGAAATGGATCTGCACCAGATTCTAGTGCTAGAAATTCCTCTGGGAATTAGTTTAAGGCCTCTAGCCTAGGGGGAGATTTCAAGAAAATATTTTAACCCCCTATTAATAGTTGCTACTGGAATGTGGCAAGCTGCAATAGTTTCTTTGATGATCTATAGATCCTTTGGGAACTTTTGTGAAAGAAATTTGTGCAAAATCAAAGGTCCACAAAAGATTTTTCTTTCACAGAATATGTAAATAGGGTGTACTGAAGACTTAGGGAAAAATCATTTATTGTGACAAAAATTTAGGTACACAAATGATAAAAAGCTACTTCTATTCCTCATTTGTCACATTGCATTTGGAGAAGAAGTTTGGAGAGCTTTGTAAACAAATTTAGGTGAGTACTAGTCTGAAGGCGATTCAACGATCAAACCCTAATTTGACAAAGACGTATTTATCTACAAATTTGTGAACTTGAAATTTCTTGAAATGGCAACTCTGTTAGTCATTGATATTAAGGATAGACCCCATACAAAATTCAAATGACACCCATTCAAATCTATTGAGATAGAACCATTAGGTTCATTTTATTCTATTTTGTATGGTGTTTTGCATATTGAAGATATTTAGGCATATGTTCATGTGAATGTTAAGGAATTAGGAAGCTCCTAGTTGTTAAATTTGTACACAAATCACTTTGTGGGAGAATATATTTGTGTAAGGCCTGACTTCAAAAATTTGGAGGAGAAGAAATTCACATAGATTGTGAAGTTTCTCGTGTTCGTCAAAAATGAATGGGTCTGGTACATTTTGAGTCAAGTACATACCAAGTTGATGTGGCTGAATTAGCCTTTCAAGATCACAAAGGAAGCTATAAAGATTGTTACTAGTTTGAATTCATCCAGTGGGTTGCCGACATTGAAATCTGTGAAGAATCAAACAGTTATTGCAACAACTGGTTTAGTTTTTGACAAAAGAGCCATGACAATTAATGACATCAGGGTATGTGTAGGATCATCATAAAAAAATAGGCCCTTAAGTGGAAAAAAATTTAGAAAAATTAGAGTTAGACAACTTGACGTAAAAATTTGAATAAGTTATCTATATTATTTCAAAAATATGTAAGAATAGAATTTGCAGAAAATTGAATGTAGTTTCTAAACTACTAGGTTTATTTTTTTTAAAAATCTATTTGGTAAAAAATTGAAATTTCAATGTAGTAGTGCTTAAATTTTAGGGAAAAAATAAGAAGTAGGTGTCTGTCTAACCACCCTAACCATAATAAAATGATAATATTTTTTAAAAAGATTTTATACATAAGTAGAGGATTCATGTCTGGATGTGATGCCTTTTTTTTGTGATTTTTTTCCAAGTAAATAATTAATATGATTTTTTTATTACAACTTTTTAAAAATATAAAAACTTGTATGTCTAATCACCTTATCTTGGTCAAAACTTCATGAAATTCAATTTTTCTTATTTTAATCCTATAGTATGCAAAGCATAGAATGTGATGCATGTTTTGGATTCAAAAAATGTGATACCATTTGAAAGCCATAGATGTTTTTCAATTAGCCTATCAATCAACACTTTAGTCGTAATTCAAATAGAAAATGAATAATAATTATTTATTAAATTCAAAGTAAAGCATAATTTATATTGGTGGAAAGTTGAGAATCTCCTTTAAAACCCTTTTTCATTTCATCAATTTTGGGTAAAAAAAAGGTCGTTAGCCACATACCCTGCAAAATACCCATCATATTGCCACTTTTTGGCCCATGATGATCTTGCACACCCATCATTAAAATGGAAGTGAAATTTAATTCTATGGTTATTGGATACAAAATCTACCACTCCAGCCAGGATAACTCTATATCTGGTACTGCAATCTATGCAGCTTATTAGATGCTCAAAGAAAATGCAAAATATGACCTATGTGAGTTACTCCAGAGCCAACTAATTGAAAATATTGGAAAAATCAAGAAGGATAAGAAGAATTCTTTAAAGTATGGTAATCTATTATTTTTTCTATTATTCTACTTCATGAATGAAGTTATACAAGCTGGAAAAGTGCGATGGCAAGGTAATAAATTGATAGTTGTTCAAATTAGAGACATCTTATATAGAATTGGTGGTAGTAAAGCAAGAAAAATTGCTATATGTGGTTATTTCAAAAGTTTTCAGAGTGAAATGCAAGCCAAGGAAAGGATTCCTACATCTATTATTGAAAAATACAAGGACACTATTTGCTTCATGGTTGACATTGATCAGTGATTAATAGAAGCTGCAAAACCTAGAAAAGTTTGGATAATGCCTATGGGATATGAGGTTGATGGACACATTTTGGAGTTGTATGATCAATACTTGTTGAGTAAACCTCAAGATTCAAGAGAAGAAAGGTTTGGTACCTTTGAAGAAAAGAATATGCAAGTGCATGCAGAACTAAAGAAACCTATGATAGTCTGGAAGGTGTTGGTTTCTTTTTACTACAATTATGTAATCACGTTGGTCTTCTAATATACCTATGGAATTTCCAATTCCAATCAAGGGAAGCTCAAAGGACCTAGACCAATTGACGAGGACTTTAAAAATCCTCCTACACTTTGGGCTCTGCAAGACCTAGGAGGGTGATCCCTTAATGTGTTTACAACCTCTACAACAATATCATAAACAACATTAACATACAACCGATGATCTCACTTAATAGCTCAACGTAATAGGATAATACTGAAATAAATTGGTTGTTTATTAGTAATATCAACTATTTAGAGCATGAGATAATCACAACACAATCCATAATATAATTTTTCATTGATTTGCAATTTGTAGCAAGCTCTAGGCAAAGACAAACAAATACAAAACCATACATGTAATTAGAACTTAGATTAGTGTCATATATCCATTGGGGAGTCAAATTCACAAGTATTTGAGGGTTTATGACATATTTAACACATAACATATAAGATCTTTGATAACATTGCATTACAATCTCATCAGTGTTAGAAACCAAGATCAGATTTGCAAACTAGAAAAGACCTTCCACAGAAGATAAAAAATAGAAAAAATAGAGATATTGCAAAAAAATATGTGCAACATAATATTATTCAAGAATTCAATAATTACAAGATAATGATTTTCTTTATAAAAGAAAAGATGCATAACCCTAATCTTATCTTAAGCAACAATATAGCTGAAAAGATAAAGATGAGAATTAATTAACCTCAGAATTAAATAATGCCTAAGTAAAGTTATGCAAGTGCAATTAAATATTAATTACACTAACACCCCCCCATAAGTGCAACTTAGGGAGACTAATAAAGCATGCACCTAAAACTAAGATAAATGCAAGAAAGCATGAATGGGTCCCAACAATAAGGCCTAATTAGGTACCCAAGTACAAATGCAATAATGAAGTAGAGAAGGAAAATCGAGTGGGACAAAACCCCCCTACAATGAGATGACTGCCGCAAAGAAGCACTGGAAAAACACTATGGAGTAACACTGGAACTGTAATCCAAAAAGAAAGGAAAGATACTTCTGTCTACAACTGAAACCAAGACTAGAATCATGATAATGTGATAGTAGACCTGATGCCATGGAACACTAGAAAAATCACAAACTCTAACAACCCTAGAATCTATGAAGCAACAGTAGATGAGATGATGACAAAATCTAGGAAACCATGTATCTCGATGCTAATTCCAAACTGTGACTAAAACTCTTCCATGGGAAGGAGTACCATGAAGACTCTGGAACATTAACCATAAAAACATGGCCCTCAAACTGAGAAGAATCTGAACCAATGTGGATCAAGAAACATAATCTCTCAACTGAAGAGTGATCCGATGAATCTGATATGTGTCAAGCTATAGAAAAAATGTGGCCAAAAGAAATTAGGAAACTAGATAACCCATGCAATTTTCCAACAAATCAAGATTTATATGGAGATCAAAGTGCATGCACACTCTAATCAAATTATTATGCAAGAAAGCCCCCTAATGGAACTTTATCTCAGTTCATTTATTACAATAACCCAATGATTGTAAAAGAAAAACATAAAAATATGCATAAATAGAAAAATAAAATAGACCTCAGATCTATGTAGAGGACTGAATCAGCTTTTCAACACCGCAAGAATGATGAAAAAAGGATCACCGAGTCAAAGGATATGCCCTCTGGAGTGAAAACAACAACATTTGAGTTCAAAGACCTACAAATAAATCTAGAGAAAAATCAGAAGCAGCCACCTTCACCACTAGATCGGACGTCAGAATTAAATTTCCAATGGTATCTCGTTTGTGAGAAAAGGACATTGTATGCAAAAAGTACACTCAATTTAGTGAAAACTGCTCCAAAAGGGGGAAAAAACCAGCATGACATTTAATTTGATGACCAAACACCCATCGTGAAAAAAAGCTAAGTCTAAAATTGATGGCCAAACACCCGTCAGTGCTTTTTCCTAATTTGCCTTATTTTAAAAAAATGTTTTCTTTTTTAAATAATAAAAAAAAATACATAGAATTTAAAAAAATTAAAAAAAACATAATTGGTGGGGGGGCACATTGGCCACCCCCCACCCCTCCATGATGACGTAGTACTGCTACGTAGGTCCGTACCTGCGTAATACCCTGCACAGGTACACCCTTGCACAGTAGCCTGTGCAGGGGTACTACCCCTTTGAAAAGGCTTTTTTGTGATTTTTTATTTTTATTTTTATTTTCTTTTTTGCTTTTCAAAAAAAAAATTTGTGAGATTTGTTTTTTAAAATCTAATGATTTTTTTTTCATGTAGGCAAAAAAATATTAAAAAATCCTAGATTTTTTTGAAATACGTGCACAGGCTGTATGGCTTTGGAACCAAAAAAAATTGCCTCATAAGCTCTCGACACTAAAATAGGGCATGTTATATGTTGATTTTCATCTCTCGAATGCTCTGGATCTGATGGCGAGGTCCAATCTGCCTGAAAATGCACCAGAAGTATTGCAACTCCCAAATCTGACAAATCTTCAAACCCTCATAACTTTGGCATAAAATGTTGGATTCAGGCGAAACAAAAGTCGATCTTGACTTTTTCGATAGCCTTGAACTCGAATATGAGCTCAAATTTCCTCCAATATGCACCAAAAGTAACCATGCAAGAGAACCCAAATAGAAAGAAAAAATCAAGGTATGAAACCCTTGAGGAATCTCGAATGAACTCAATCCCGAATGAAATCTATAATGAATCTCTCCAAAAAATTGAGAAAGGGCTACAAATCAAGGCTTTAATACCATGTTAGAAACCAAGATCGGATTTGCAAACCATAAAAGACCTTCCACAGAAGAGAAAAAATAGAAAAAATAGAGATATTGCAAAAATATGTGCAACATAATATTATTCAGGAATTCAATAATTACAAGATAATGATTTACTTTAAAAAAGCAAAGATAATAATTACAAGATAATGACTTACTATCATCAGAGATAGTTTTGATGTCCTTGTTGCCTATGGTCAAGCAGATCATCATTCCAAGGTATACAAGTTCACCAATTTTTGGGATTGAGCTCAACCTATTCCTGACTCTCCAAATTCAAGGGTAGGAAGCACATCATCACCCTCTCCTCGCCAGGGTTGTGGAGGCTAGATTGACTTGGCTCTTTGTATGGCACCATCTTCTTCCTTAGACTTCTCTTAGTTGAGATTTGCTTCAATAGGGATGGATACCTTTACTTCTTCAGACTTGTGGTACATGGATGGGTTCACTTCAGGTCTATCTGACTTGGCTGCTTAATTTCACACTGGTCTTGAGGACATTCTTGATGGGGTATCACTCCTCTATTTTGATCACATCTTTTGGGTAAGCTATATAGTCTCTCTCTTCCCTCCTATGGGGGGGCTAATAAATTGTATCCATGTGACGGATGGTGTACTTGGGGGGTATTTGGGAGTCCTCCATCCTTCCCATCCTATCTCATATTTTTTCTTTTTCTTCTCCTTTTTGGAGAGGGGTTTTCTTCCCATTGGTTTTTCCCCTTTTCTCCGATTGTGAGATATTTTCTACATTTTCATGTACATGGGTACCTAACATGGCCTCGTAGCTAGGACCCATCATCATTATCATCATATTTGCATAATAATTGCATTTTCCTCCCTAAGTTGAACTTATGGGGGGTGTTAGTGTAATTAATTAATTATTACACTAGCATAAGTTAACTTAGGTCTTGCATTTAATTAATTAAGTCCTAAGTTGCATTATTAGATAAATCATTTAATAAATAGGGAAATATTCCCTTCCTTGTTTGGTGGTATAAGATTCCTTCTAGAAGATGATTTGTCCTTCTAGAACTTATCTCAACATTTAATAATCATCTAGATAGGATTCACATGTTGTCACATGTTGTTAGATCAAGACACATGGCAACATCTCTTGCATCTTAGGTTTTCCTTCATGCCTATATATTCAGGTATTTTATACATTTGTAATCATGTCATATTCAATTTGACATCATTGCATCTTAATGATAGCATGATATTTTATGCCATTTCTCTCTTGTTGAAATTTTGTCCTGCAAGTGATTCTAGGGTGTTTGAGGAGTTCACCTAAACTCCTACAATCTTATCTTGAGCAACAAGATAGCTCAAAAGATAAAGATGAGAATTAATTAACCTAGGAATTAAATAATGCCTAAGTAAAGTTATGCAAGTGTAATTAAATATTAATTACACTAACAATCAGTATGTATTCTAACTCAATACTACTTATCAAATCCTTATACAAAACATACCCACCTATAATCCCATTCAAGCATTTTAATTAATTCCTTGAATTAAAGCTAAAATAGAATCATACACACCATAACAGTGAGATGAATGAAACAACACTTAGTTATTGTATTCAAAATTCAGATATGCATGTATAGTGGAGAGACATGAGTTTGAATTTATCATTTCAACCCAAATGCTAGTACTATTATACAACATTAAATCCCCATGAATTCAAAACCTATTATTGAATGACTCAGAACCCAAATTGCATTTTCTCTAAAGCCATCGATCTTTACAATTTTCTCTACAACTTCACCTAGACTTGACCCAAAATTATCTAACTTGCTAACGCATACTTATGGCCTTGAATCCTTCTTATAGAGAATGAAGGAGAAAACAAGCATCGAGCTAGAAAGTACACATGTCACCAGCCAAATGAAGCACCTGGTGATAATCAAAAATCTATTACAATAGCATCAAAATTCTTAAGAATTTGACACCATGACTGCCACCGATCATCATCAGTTGGTGGAAATATTTGATGCAAATTTAAATTCTAGTCTTCAATCTTTTAGCTAGATCAAATCATCAAATGGTCATCTTCAAATAGGCTGACACAATCGACAACATGGCAATAAGGGCCCCCCCATACCACATGTTGTGAAGGAAATCCATGTGGCAGTTCCCTACGATATTGCAATTGATAAAGATCTTGCAACTTTGGATCGCGCGATGGAGGGAAACCGTAGATCTTGAGCATTAGTGATCTCACTCCTTCAACATGGTCGCCATCCTTATCATAAACTATTGAGCAGCTTTTCCATTGAGATGATAACATCTTCGTCGATTTGAAACACATGCATCTCACAAGCACTTTAGTAACCCACCTTTTAATATATTTAAGGTTAGATTAATGTTCCATAGTATTTCCTTTATTCCTTCAACTCCACTAGGTGAGACATGTGGCGATCACCTGCAATATAATGATCACTAAAGGTCCTGCATCTTTGGATCACATGATAGCAAGTAACCATTGATGTCAGATGAAGATTGATCGATGGCACACAAACTTATCTCCTTTGACCACACCAAATAGGACATGTGGCACTTTCCCATGATTTTGCAATCAACTAGAGCACTGTGATGGGGCCATCACAAGACAGTGGGGAATGATTGAGATCAAATGGTAGTTGATCAATGGTAGAATGAATTTGATCCCCCATATGCGATATGTGGCACTTGCCCACGATATCATGATCAATAAAGATCCTACATGTCTCGATCACATGATGGCAAGAAACCATTGATATCTGAAGGAAATTTGATCAACGATAGCATGAATTTGATCCCTTCTACAAAATAAAACATTCATTAAAAGTACAAGGGGACATTACTAGGTGGATGGTAAACAATGATATAAGTTGTTTTTTAAATGATGAAACACAGGGCCAACCAAGACTTAGGGAAATAAAACCCATGGAGGAAATAAAAATTAAGACAAAAGGGACCCAGCATAGACAAAATGATGGGGCATAAGTCATTTAAAAGCCCCTCAAAAAAGTAATAGCGAAATAGATCCTGACCAAGGCATAAAGTAAACACAAGGTTTTAACATGAAGACAAAGCTAAAACCCCAACCCTTAGAGATTTTCCAACACCATGAAAGAACAGTGACATAAGATAGGGCATGAGTGAAACATAAGGAACAAAAATTTGAAGTTCCATTAGTGGCTTTAGTTGGGGACATTCATTCAACTGGAATGAAGTGAGAGTTTAGAATCTTAGGTAGAGTAGACCAAGATGCAAAGATGACCAAAAAGGGACAGTTCAGACAAAACAACCCAAATTATGCATAGGATATATACAAAATATAGAAACCTAAACTACTATTCATGGAAAAGAAAACTTCATGTGAAATATAACTTCAAGAACTATCCATGAACTGGCAGTTCAAGAATATCCCCTGTCATATCTTGGAGGAAGTAAGAATATTCACCCCACTTACCATTAATAAAAAATGGACCCAACCAAATTGCATCAAATTTCCCATGCTTCCCTTTATCTTCCAGTCTGGCAATCCACATTAAAGCCAAATCTCCATCTTTGAAACTCCTTGTAGTTGTCCTCTTGTCATACAAATTCTTTACTTGCAACTACAACTTTGCATTTCTCTTTTGAGCCTCCCTCCTAGTTTCATCTAATTCTATAAGAGCTTCCACTCTCAATTGCATCTCATCATCAATTTCATTATCATACATCTGGACAAACTTATACATTTTCATTAAATTATTTTGGGGAAACCTAGCATTTATCCCATAAACCAAGTCAAATGGGGCACAATGTATTTCCTTCTTCACAGTTACCCTGTTTTCCTAGACTGCTAATCACAACTTAGAATCCCAAGCCTTTTTATTCTGATCTAGGATTCTTTTAATAATCTTCATCAAGCTTTTATTGCTTGATTCTACTTGTCCATTTCCCTGTGGGTGATATGGTGATGAGTAGGAAATTTGGATGCCATGCTTCTCACAAAACTCTATGTATTCTTCAGATCTAAAACACATTGCATTATCTGATACAATCCTTTCTGGACATCCAAATCTAATTAATATGTTGCTCATCAAGAATTCAATTACCACTTTACTAGTGGCCTTCTTTGTTGGAATTGCTTCCACCCACTTGGTGAAATAATTAGTGGCCACCAATATCCATGAGTGGCCTCCACTAGATTTACATGCTATCTCTCCTACAAAATCAATACCCCATTGTGGGAATGGAGCTTGTACTATAACTAGTTTTAGAGGCAAGTTACCAGAAAACTTTAACTTACCAGAGAAGTGGTGACAAGCATCACATGTCTTCACTAGTTGGTGTGCATCCTTAAAAAATGTAGGCCACCAAAATCTAGCCCTCATTATCTTGTATGCAGTTGTTTTACCCATATAATTTCCTCCACAAACTCCACCATGCATCTCACTTAGAAGTTCTTTTGCTTGATCTTGGTCAACACATTTTAGCATGACACCTTCTCCATTTCTCCACCAGAGCTTTCCATCTATGATAACATATTTGATAGCATGTAACTTCAATGTCATTTTCTCATTTTCACTCAAGTTATCAAGACATTTCATTTTTTGCAAATAATATATCACATCTCTATACCATTCTGAATGCTCCATATCACATATATGCGATATATTCTCCTCTTCTAGCAAATTTATCTAATTTAGTTCTAGATTACTTTGGGCCATGAGCTTGGCCAATCCTTGTCCTCTCACTAGTTTAGTAATCTAGACCTCAATGTTGAATTATTGGATCCTATTTATCCACCTACCCCTTCTTCCTGACACTTCTTGTTGTGTGAAGATGTCCTTAACAACAACACTAGGCACATAAGCAATTACAGTAGCTCCCATCAAATAAGGCCTAGCTTTTACTACTTTTACTAGTGCATATGCCTATTTTTCATTTATATCATACTTAAGTTATGTAGCCTGTAAGGATTTACTGAAAAAGGCTATAGGTTCAAAACCTTTTGCATTCTTTTGCAACAACACATCTGCAATGGTGTGGAAAAAGTGAATGAATTTTTTTGTAAATGTTTGGAAAAATCAGGGTTTCTTAACACATGAGCCTCCTTTATTGCTTGCTTAATGGCTTCGAAGGCCTCACAGGCTCTTCAACCCATTCAACCTTGGCTCCTTTCTTGAGCATTTTGGAAATAGGGTGAACTATCTCAGCAAAATTTTTCACAAACCTCCTTAAGAAGTTTATTTTTCCAAAGAAATATTGTATTCCTTTGACATTTTGAGGTTGTGGAAATTTATCAATTGCAATTACCCTCTCTGGATCAATTTTTACTTCATCCCAAGAAACTATATGTCCTAATAGTTTTCCTTCTAGTACTCCAAACACACATTTCTTTGGATTCAAATAAATGCCATACTCCAAGGCTCTAATGAATATCTTCTCAAAATGATCACAATGATCCTCTTCCTTTTTAGAATATGATATCAAATCATCTTGGTAGATCACAAAAAACAAGTTAATGAAATCTTAAAAATGCCTCATCCATGGCTCTCTGAAAAGTTGCCCCTACATTTGTTAGACCAAATGGCATTCTTACTTAAACATATGTTCCTCATGGTGTAGTGAAATCCATCTTAAACTACTCAAACTCTTTGACCATGAGCTGATTATAACCAGAAAAACCATCCATCATAGACATTAATTCACAGTTGTCACTCTTTGCAACATGGCTTCCATATTGGGTAATGGATAATTTTCCTTTAATGAAGACACATTCAAATTTCTAAAGTCTACACATAGCTTGATGTCTCCATTTTTCTTCCTTACTAGTACCAAGTTCAATACCTAGGATGAATGTCTGATCGGCTTGATGATCCCTACATCCCTTAGTTTCATTAATTCTTCTTGCATTTTGGGGGCCAAGGTGGGATTAATAGGCCTTTGCTTTTGTCTGAATGGCTTGGCATCCTCATGCAAAGGAATCTCATGTTGGAAAATATCCTCCCTGTATGCCTTAAGGTCATCATAGGACCATGCAAACACATGCCTAGAATTCTTTAATAAGTCAATTAGTATCTTTCTCACTTTTGGTGACATTTTCTTTCCAATATACACCTTCTTTTGGGATGCTTCTATTCCAAGATTTATCTCTTCCAAGTCATCAAGATGAGAAATAGTATGACTAGCCTTTGTCTTGTCTTTATTATCAAACACTCTTTCTAGTATAACTAGACCCTTGGGAATTGTGTTTTTTTTTTAACTGAATGACCTCATTTCCAAATATAGTATCCTTACCATCAACATTTTCAATAAAAGATCCAAAGTCAATTTCCTAATTTTCATACTCTCCCACACAATTCAAAAACCCTAATATATCATCATCATTGTCAAAGATTTTCCAATTTTTTATGTTATCAGGGATAGGTGGCCTAGTTTGCACCTCAACCTTTGAAATTCTAGCATCTAGTTTTAATGCAATGTTGGCTAATAGGTCTGCCACTTTTTTTGACCTCTTTCCATCCATCCTATGCCAAATGCATCAAATCTCTCCAATTCATCCCAAACAACATTCCTATATTATTTCAACCTCTTTCTCTTTGATACATACTTGGATCTAACTTGGGAGACCACAAGCTCGAAGTCCCTAATTACTTTGAGCTTCTTGATCCCATGTTTTTTAGCCAATCTCAACCCCAATAACAAGGCTTCATACTCTGCCACATTATTTGTGCATTCAAATAACAGAGTGAAAGAGAACCTGAATGTATTTCCATTTGGTGATCATAATAGGACACCTACACCAGAGCCTTCCTTTGAACTTGCACCGTCAAAATACATAGTCCAAAATTCATAAGATTCTAATATGTGTTTTATTTCTGTATCAATCAATACAATAGGCTTATCACAATTGTTAGGAAATTCCTCAACCCTGAATTCATCTATACCACTATCAATAAAACACGTCATATTCTCAATCAGGCCATGCTCAATCATATGAGGTACCTTTGATTCTCTTTCAATTTTTACATCCTTACCATCAATGGATAAAGTAGTAAATGAAAAATCACATTGCATATCACCCCCCGTTGATGCACTCCATTTTCTTGACAAGAGCATTCCAAAATGAGGTGGGATGTTTGCAACTAATATAGTCATGACTAGGTCTTTTTCAAGGTACTGAGTCAATTTATAAGGAAATGCTCTAATAGTTCCAATAACTAGCACTTCTCTTGAATCCATAACATAACATTTACCTTGAGCAGTGTCTACTATCAATCCCATTTCCTCCATTATTTTTACTGGCATAACTTTATTCAATGCCCCTGAATCTATCATACAACTCCTTAAAATTTTCCCATTTATATCCACACTTAAGAAAAAAGGGTTTATGCTTTCAAGGCACATGTTAATAGAATTTCCTAAATACACAGGAGGAATTTGTGACACAATTCCCTCCACTTCCTTTTCTTTCATTGTATCCTTTACTTCTTTACCACTTTCATGTTTAGTCTCACTAGCAACAACATCTGTAATCAAGGCTATTGTCTTTTCTTTGTGTTCATTTATTCTCATCATTTCTAGCAAAGTTACAATTACCTTAACCTAAGAAAGCACATGAAACATATCTGCAGGTGTATACTTAGGATAATTAGACATCATACCTTCATCATTTTCCTTTTTCTTTGGTTGATTACTTCCTCCCAGCTTCTTTTGCTTCTTATCCTTTGCAATAGGTTCAACTACCTTTGTAATCACCTTGGTATTCATCGATGATGTAGTCACATCTTCCTGAGGCTTTGGGGTCTCATTCTTTTTTGTCCAAATCTTATCATTCTTAGCTTCTCTAACTTTCACAACATCTTTTTTGTTGTCAACCTTAACACCTTTGTTTTTATCCTTTTGCTCTTTAATAAACAGGCCAACAAGTCTACCCTGCTCACCACCCACAGTTATATTTCTCAATTGAAGTGAACTTCTCATTTGAGCAGCCATTTCTTTAGTCAATCTTGCAATCTCTTCTTCTGACAATCTCCTTAAAGACACTGAATCTTCAGCCTGCTCCATATTGCAAGGATTATGATCAAAATCACCTTCCTCATTAGAAAAGACCTGTTGATGGTACATCTCACTTCTCTACCTCTGATTAAGCACATCAGCTTCCTGTATTTCATCATCAAAGGAAAATTATGCCTTAGCAATATATGATTTAGCCATACAAACATTTACATCATGCTACTCATATTCTGATGTTCGATCATGAACATCCTCTTCTACTTCCTTAGCAACAAGCAATTGAGCAACACCACAATAATTTTGTTCATGTGGATTTTCACACACTTCACACCATGGTCTATCTACTACTAGATTCACTGAATGTTTCTGCAAGGGGTCTAGTGTATGCTGATCATTTTTTAGGTTTTTGGTTAGGCAAGATTGGTTTTCCATCTTTCCAATTTGTATTGTAAGGATAATTTTGTAATCTAGGTAGCCTATCATTTTTATTATAGGATTTCCTCTCATTTCTTGTACCCTTCTCTACCTTAGCAACAATTTGCTTTACGTCTTTCAAGGTACTATAAACCTTTTCCCTCTTTTCATCATCTTTAGGCTTGGCACCTGAAACATTCTCAATCTTATTCTTAGGATTTTTTAAAAGTGTAGGTTCTTCTCTCCTACCACATTTCCCAGAAGATCTTCTATTATTTTCAATATTTATTGCTACTCTAAATGCATCCCTCATAGTCTAAGGGTCTTTATGTCTGAGGAGATATGCCATTTTCGTATCAAAATCATTGAAATATGTAGTTAAACAAACATTTTCATCAAGCCTCAAAACCTGAAACAACTTATACATTGATTTTTGAAATCTTAAGTTAAACTCTGTCACAGGATCATTCAATGACATCTTGATGTTATTAAACTCATTTAGCATGAAACTAGCATTAGTTTTATCACCATACTACTCCTTGAAATGCTTTTCAAACTCATCCCATGAACCAATACTAGCATTAGGTAGACCTCTATACCAATCCTTTGCATCTTCTACTAGAGATTGTACAAACAATTTCATTAAAACATCTTCATGTTCTACCTCATAATCATTTAACATATCCATGAAAGCTTTTAAGTGTTCCTCTACTATCACAACATTATTTCCGAAAAACTTACTCATATTTTCTCTTAAGTCAGTAGGGATGGGATTTGGATAACTAGGGATACAATCAAAGAATAATGGCCTATGCCTTTCCAACTCTATAGGTCATCATTGAAATAATCCTTCATTCCTCTTAGAATCAACACCAAACCCTACATCTTGTACTCTATGACCATCCTAATTTGGATTCACAAACCCAGTTGCATGAACCTTCGAGTCAGAATTATTTGTGGCAGGATTTGGAGTAATCTTAGGATTATTATTTAAGGCATCCTAGTGATTTGATGAGGTTGTAGCTTGTGCAACTTTATCGATACTTGTCATTTTTAGGAAACTTATTTTCCTCTTCATTTTTGCATTTCCATCCTCAATTTCTATTCTCTCCAACTCTTCTGCTAGAGCCTTACTCTCCCTTTTAGCCTTTTGTAAGGTAGATTTTGTTTGAAATGACACATGTGGCTAGAGATCTTGTTGACTGGAATGGGGAATCAACTTCTCATTTAGTTGAATCCCCTCAACCTTTTTCTTTCCTTTGTCCAAGGTAGGCTTAGGGTTTTTATTACTTGGTTGAGACTTAACATGATTTGAGGGCTTTGGGTCAGCAGGTTTGGATTGGGCATCAATGTGGCCTTCTGGATTTTCTTTAGACACATGCTTTGTTTCCTTATTAGCAACCTTCTGTACAATCAGGTCCTCAACACTTGGTTTAGGTTCTTCTTTGTTTAGCAACTTCATTGTTGCCAACTGTCTCATCAACCTATCCCTTTCAATCACAACATCCCTCAACTCTGCTTCCCTTTCTTTTTCTTTTTTCACCCTTAGTTCAGCTTGCTTTTGGATTTCCCGCCTCAAAGAAGTGATGTCTCCAAAAATATCGTCAAGGTTAGGCAAAGTCACATCAGAACTGGAGGGTGGGTGCATGAAGTTGGTCATACTTTTGTGGCCAAATTTTTTTTTTGGAAAGAGATAATGCGAGTGCATTATGTTGTTTTAAAAGCAATTTTTTTTTTTTAAAACTATCATTTTCTATTTACTATTTCTCAGCTTTTCCCATGGCCAAAAACCCTCACTTTTGCACTCGCGTTCTAGGAGGAAGGATTTCTACAAATTTTATCAACAATAGTTGGATTTTCTTTGCAAATATGGTGCCATGACGATAAAGAGGTGCGGGAGGTAAGTATTGTTTGCTATTTGTTTTGAATTTCTTAGGTTGAAATTGATTTTGTTTGTTTTAGGTTAGATTTGATTGTTTTTATTTTTATTTTTAGGAAATCCTACAAATCCTCAACAAGAAGAGGAGGAAAATCCTCAACAACAAAATCAACCTCAACAACAAAATCAACCTCCCCCACCAATCACTCAATACCCTCCTGGCACTCAAGAAAATTTGAGGAGTGAAATTGACAACAATAGAAAACAACTTGAGGATCTTATCAGTTGGTTGAGTGATCCAAATGCTTCAACCATAGAAAGAATGCATCTATAAAATTCATTGAAAGAGATGTTAAAAAATTTAGATGCAATTACCCAACAAATATCTAGATGACAAGATAGGAGGCAGGTAGCTAGGGCATATTATGTAGAAAAATTATCATATAAACAAGTAAAAGATTTAAAAACTACTAAAGGTGATTTGTGCTCTCCATTCACTGACCCTAAAACAAATCAAAATCTTACCCTCAATGCAAATAGGTTTCCTATTCATTGGTGCCACCACCAAGAGATTAGGAACCATTTTTATGATAGATGGTATTTGGTCTTTGATTACCCACTGTGCAATAATTGTGAATTCCCCCAATATTTTCTTAGGAAACTATATAGTGAGTTTGTATTGAACCAAATCCCAAATTCTTTTGATATGAGGAAGTTCCAGGGGAGAGGTACAGGGTTGGCTTAGAATAGGCCCGGTGCACAGCCAGATCCTATGCGGCAAGGGAGACGACCTCTTGCTAGGCCGCCTCGTGAGCACATTGTTATGCTTGCTTATGTGAAGGAGAGTGCTAATGTAGATACATTGTAGGCGATCAACACTTTGACCTAGAGTGTCATCCATCATAGTATCCCTATTGTACAACACCATCTAGGGGAGTCTTCAGGTGGTGGCCTTCGAACCCATGTGTGTCAATCTTGTGGGCCAACTTGTTCATATGACCCCACCGGTACACAGTAGGCTGCTACGCAGGATCCGTATGCTGCTATGCAAGATCCATATGTTGCTACGCAAGATGCATATGCTGCTACACAAGATTTGAATGCTGCTACGGGATGGAGAGGATGGCTGGAATTTTGTATTGTGCATATGGCATTGATAGTTAGGTAAAAGTTAGCATGCTCATTGAATTTAATTTATTAAATTTCGATTCTTAAATGCATGATTAACTAATTTAGTTTTATTATTTTAATAAAATTGCAAGGTCGCAGTGTTGAGACTGGATACACCAGTCCTCCACCTACTTATTTTGCAGTACACCTATCAGTGGGGTATGTAACTAGTAAATAATTATAAATTTATTACAAGTTAATAGTATTGTTTTACAAATGGTATTTTAATACATGTGATTTTGGATGTTGAATAGGCTAATATTGGTGGTTTCAAGCAAACACCTCCTAGTGCCAGTGGGTTCACTCAAATGCACATGGAGGTAATAGAATAAAGAGAACTTAACTAATGAATTCTACTTAATAGATTTGTGTAGTTTATATTCATATTGTTGGTTACGTTGCATTACACATCATTCAAACTCAAAGCATTAGTACTTTAAATTCCATAACTAATAACTAGATGTTGATAGATGACAAAATTCCAACTATACAATATAGTTGTTTAGAAAGTCCACATAAGCAACACGATGTAATTACTTCACATATATATGAAACCATAATAGTAAGCAATAGCATAGACAAGGCAGTTAGTGATACAGAGCATCATATCAAAACACTTAATCATCAGGGTACATCTGATGCAGAGTATCCAAAAAACACCATCAACATCATTTCTTCAAGGGATTTCAATCCCAAATAGAATCAAGAGAAGATCAAATATAATTTCATCATAAATCTACTTTTTATTCAACCAAAATCCACTCAGATTCTCTTAGCCATTCCATAGGCCATCATTCATCATTCCACTAATCAGTATTCCAATTATTCCATTCAAAGCAAAAACCATATTAAATAAAACTTTGACTTAATCAATTAGATTCACATCATTCTCAACCACCATAAAAACAACATAAACTTGATTATTGACACTTGAACAATTCATCCTTTCATTTTTTCACCAAGGGAATAAATCAATTAAACCATACCTCACTATTATTAGTCCATTATCAAGCACTGTACTCACAATATTTTGATTGCAACAATCTATTTACAAGTTACAAACTCCTGCTATGACAAAATCTTGATTATCATCTTGTGGTTAATTGCCAATTTTCTCAAAGGGCTTCATAATAGTCACCCATCCAACCATCAAAGTCACCAAACCTATCTTATACACCTTAAACAAATTTAGTAAAATCAATCATATCATTAGTTTGATAGTAACCAAGAACTCAACCATATCACAAAAGCTTTGAAAGTATACAAGTTAGAAATGTTGAAGATAGGAGAGATTGCCACCCCAGGAGGTAGCTCTATTTCATAAGCATTTTGGCCAAACTTGTAGACCACCTTGCAAGGTCCTATCTTCTTCATCATGAGTTTGGTATACTTTCCTTTTGGAAGTCTCTCCTTCTTCAAGTGTTCCATCACCAAGTCTCCAACCTTGAATTGGACATTCCTCTTCTTTAAATCTACCTTTTCCTTCTACTTCCCAAAATTCTTTTGAAGGATTTCCTTCACTTGTTGATGAATATCTTTGATTGTAACAACAAAGTCCTCACCTTGAAAAATTCTCCTAGCATCTGCTTGTAGATCTCTTAGTTCATAGACCCCTCTAGGGTGCATCCCATAGACTACCTCAAAAGGGCTTCTACCAATGCTCCTATTCATGGAGTCATTATATGCAAATTCAGCCTGAGGTAAAATTAGATCCCAAGCTTGTACATGCTCATTGGTAAGGCATATTAAGAGGTTTCCCAATGATCTATTCACCACTTCAATTTTTCAATCCATTTGTGGATGGTATGCTAAACTAAAGGACATTTTTTTTCCTTGAGTTTCTTTCACAAGGTCGTCCAAAAGTGACCAATGAATTTAGAATCCATGTCAGAAACAATGCTTAAAGGTAGTCCATGTATCCTAACAACCTCATTAAAGAAGAGACCTACTATATGAGATGCATCATTGGTGCATTTCCAAGGAAGAAAATGTGTCATCTTACTAAATCTATCAACTATCACAAAGATACTATCAAAACCTTTTTGGGTTCTATGAAACCCCAAGACAAAGTCGATACTTACACACTCCGAAGGCCTATTGGGAATGGGTAGTGGTTGATAGAGTCCTACATTTGATGAAGTTCCCTTTTCCCTTTGACATATTGTGCAGCCTTCCACATACCTTCTCACATCCACCTGTAACTTTTTCCAATAGTAAAATCTCCTAACTTGTTCTAAGGTCTTTTCAAGGCCAAAGTGACCTCCAATACTCCCACTATGTTTCTCCTTTATGATATTCTCCCTCATTGAGCATTTACGCATACACAATTGGCTTCCTTTGAAGAGAAAACCATTCTACAATAAAAATTTAGAGAATTCACCATGAAAAGAATTCAAATGCTCCTCACAAACATTATATACCTCCTTGAAATATGAATCTTCATGATACATATCCTTCAATGCTTCAACCCCAATGCTTTGGAGTTGGATCTCTTGCACTATAAGTGTTCCACTGAGAGCATCTACCACCTTGTTTTCTTGACTCTTCTTATGCTTTATTGTGAAATTATAGGCTTTCAAAGACTCTACCCACTTCATGTGCCTATGACTGAGTTTTTCCTATGCATTCAAAAAAGTCAAGGCATGATTATTAGTATTAACAAAAAATTCTTTAGGTAACAAGTAGTGCCTCCACTTTTTGAGGGCTTGGACCATAGCATACAATTCCAAATCATAGAAATAATACTTCCTCTTTTCTTCATTCATCCTTTCACTATAAAATGCAACCGGTCTGCCTTCTTGGCTCAAAATAGCCCCTATTGCTTGATTGCTAGCATCACACTCAATGGTAAAAACTTTATCAAAATTAGGGAGAACAATTATAGGCTGTTGTGCTACTCTCATTTTCAGATATTCAAACCCTTTATTAGCCTCATTGGTCCAAGAAAACTTACCTTTGTTACCTCCTTTGATGGTGTCCAATATTTGTGCACAAATTTGGCTAAAGTTCTTGATGAACTTTCTATAAAAGCTTGCAAGTCCATGGAAGCTTCTCACATCTCCCATGGATTTTGGTGTTGGCCTTGAGTAAGAATAGCATGCACCTTTGAATGATACATCTTCAAAATTCCCTTGGAGATGACAAAACCAAGGTAGACTAGTTCTTTCTTCATGAATTCACACTTTTCCATGTTAATCAACAACTTCTCCTCTTGTAAGCTCCTTAGTACCATGTCAAGGTGCTTCAAATGTTCTTTAGACCTGCTAAACACAAGGATGTCAGCTAAATAAACTAAAAAAAAATTTCCAATGAAAGGTATCAATACCTCATTCATAAGGCACATAAATGTACTAGGGGAATTTGATAACCCAAAGGGCATCACCAACCAATCATAGAACCCTTCATTAGTCTTAAAATTTTTCTTCCATTCATCCCCCTCTCTGATCCTTATCTGATGGTACCCGCTCTTTAGATCAATCTTGGAAAAGTAATATGCTCTTGATAGACAATCCATGAGGTCCTCCATTATTGGCATTGGGAACCTATATTTGATTGCATGATCCTATTAATGGCTCTTGAATCAGTGAAAAGTGTCCAATTCCCATCCTTCCTTGGTGCTAGGATAGTAGGAACAACACATGGGCTCAAACTCTTCCTCACTAGCCCTTTATCCATCAACTCTTGCACTTGTCTTGCAATCTCCTCATTTTGAGCAGGTGTCATCTTATATGCAGCATTATTGGGAAATGTAGCCCCTAGAATCAAATCAATATGGTGGATTATATCTCTAATGGGAGGTAGGGAACTAGGTAATTCATTCACTGTTATGTCCTTGTACCTTTCCAACAACTCTTGGACTTCATTTGGTGCATCTTCCTTCTTCTTTGTGGGTAGATCTACTTCACTTTTTGGCTTCATAATTAGGGAGAATCCTCTTCCTCCTCCTTCATTCAAGGTCTTCATGAACTCCTTCTCACCCACCATCAAAACACTAGGCCCTTCATGCTTTTCCTTGTCTTCTTCTAGGAGAGGTGAAAGGTTGTAAGTCTTCCCATCCTTCACAATGGAGTATGTGTTCTTCTCCCCATCATCCTTGGTCTTCCTATCAAAGTGCCAAGGCCTACCAGAAATATATAGCTTAATACTTGTACTCAATTTTTTCATTAGATCTCATACATTATAAGTCATGACATGGATCTCGCTATTGTAACTTTTTGTGATTGAATAATTTGTTGTTTTATTTTCAGATGTTGGTTGTGGGAACACCTCCAAATGTTACAAGGGAAATGTATATCGGTGTTTCATCCACTATATAATCCTCCATGGCTCTGATAGAGGAGGTATGATGAAAATTACTAAATTTCAATTTACATTTGTTGTTATAGATGTTAGTTCTAGTGAAAAATCAAACCATTATTTATTCATAGTTTAATTCCTATTTGGATGGTTTATACAAGGCTTGAGCATGCCTGAGCATTGACATGCAAATATTTCCATTGTGGAGAGTTATCATGAGATGGCAGTAAGTGATTATTTTGTTAAATATATCATTTCTTATAATGTAATTTCTATATATTAATGTCTTTACTTCTTATTGTAATAGTTAAGACTTCACCAGGAGCTAAACGATAGGAGGAGTAGCAGGAGCACTCCTCGAGCACAACAGAAATGATAGATGGACTTATTGCCATCAGATTTCCAAACAAAGGGAAAGAATTTATTTCTAGAGCATGGAGGGAAATGAATTTTGATTCTAGAGCCCTTTGTTGTATGCCTAGACATGGCAATTTTGTACATATCTTGTATTGGATATATTTGACATTGTATGCCTATATGCCTATTTTGTAACTATATTTTATACTTATATCAACATATATTGATGTATGTGTACATGGATATTTGGTTAATACAAATATTTTTTATCGATGGTGTCCATATTTGCACTTTTTGACAATGTCAAAAGCATGGCTGCATACAAATTAGGCAAAAGACTTTTCCTTTTAAATTAGCAATGCATCGAAGTTTCAAAAAGTATCCTTGATATTACAAAAAGATATGTGTTTATACCATAGCAGCAAAAATATTTTGGGGAAAACTCGGAAAACCAAAAGTATAATATTTTTTGAAAAAACGGGAAAAAGTTTGGAAATTTTTTTAAAAAAAATCAGATTTAAAAAAAAAGGTAAAAAAAGAAGAACAATCTGAGATAATTTTTTTTTTTTAAAAATTAAAGGCATTTCCATAGCATAGAGATATAGAGAGCAAATAAAATAAAGAGTTTAACTAATAAATTGTAAAAAATAGATTGTTGTAGTTTATATTCATATCGTTGATTACATTGCATTGCACATATCTCAAACTCAAAGCATTGCTTCACATTGCATAACTAATAACTAGATGTTGATAGATGAAAAATTTTCAATTACAATATATAGTTTTTACAAAGTCAACCTAAGCAGTCATGCAATTACTTCACATTGCATAACTAATAACTAGGAGCAGCTCCCAATTACATTTTCTTGTCATGGAAATCTATGAGACCACATTTCTTTGAGGCATTTTTTCAAGCAATTCACTGCCTTGTATATACTACCACATTTTTGATACATGTCTACCAAAGAATTTTGTCAAATAGTTCACTGCCTTATTGCTCTAGATAAAATCCCAAAACAAGTGCTTTCGAACAAGCTATGGATGCTTTGAAAAAATCTATCAAAAGCATAATAGTAAGCAATATCATAGACAAGGTAGTGAACTCTTTGAAAAAATGCCTCAAAGAACTGAGGTCTGATGGTGATGGAATGCCATGAAAATCAAATTCTTTTGATTTTCATGGCATTCCATCACCATGAGACCTCATTTCTTTGAGGCTTTTTTTCAAAGAGTTCACTGCCTTGTCTATGCTAACACATTTTTCATAGATGTCTATCAAAGCATTTTATCAAACAGTTCATTGCCTTCCTACTATGGCTAAAAGCCTAAAACAGGTGCTTTCAAACAAGCTATGGATTGTCATGGAATTCCATCACCATGAGACAACATTTCTTTGAGGCATTTTTTCAAACAGTTTTTTGCCTTGTCTATGCTACCACATTTTTCATACATCTTTACCAAGGCATTTTATCAAACATTTCACCTCCTTGCTGCTATGGCTAAAAGCATAAAATAGGTGCTTCAAAACAAGCTATTGATGCTTGGAAAAAATCTATCAAAGCATAATTTAATAAGCAATAGCATAGACAAGGCAGCGAACTCTTTGAATAAAAGCCTCAAATAAATGTGGTCTCAATGGTGGTGGAATGCCATGACAATCCATAGCAATTTTCTTGTCATGGCATTCATCTATGCCATTCCATCACCATGAGACCACATTTCTTTGAGGCATTTTTTCAAATAGTTCGTTGTCTTGTGTATGCTACCACATTTTTAATACGTGTTTACCAAAGCATTTTATCAAATAGTTCACCTTCTTGCTCCTATGGCTAAAATCCTAAAATAGGTGCTTCCAAACAAGCTATGGATGCTTGGAAAAAATATATCAAAACATAATTTAATAAGCAATAGAATAGACAAGGCAGAAAACTATTTGAATAAAAGCCTCAAAGAAATATGGTCTTAATGGTGGTGCAATGCCATGACAATCCATAGCAATTTGCTTGTCATGGCATTCTTCATGGCATTCCATCACCATGAGACCATAGTTCTTTGAGGCATTTTTTCAAACAGTTCACTTCCTTGTCTATGCTACCACATTTTTCATACATGTTTACCAAAGCATTTTATCAAATAGTTCACCTCCTTGCTACTATGGCTAGAAGCCTAAAATAGGTGCTTCCAAACAAGTTATGGATGCTTGGAAAAAATCTATCAAAGCATAATTTAATAAGAAATAGCATAGACAAGGCAGCGAACTATTTGAATAAAATCCTCAAAGAAATGTGGCCTCATGGTGATGGAATGGCATGACAAATGCCATGACAAGCAAATTGTCATGGCATTTGTCATGCCATTCCATCACTATGAGACCACATTTCTTTGAGGCATTTTTTCAAACAGTTTGCTGCCTTGTCTATGCTACCACATTTTTCATATGTGTTTACCAAAGCATTTTATCAAACAATTCACCTCCTTGCTCCTATGGCTAAAAGCCTAAAATAGGTGCTTCCAAATAAGCTATGGATGCTTGGAAAAAAATCTATCAAAGTATAATTTAATAAGCAATAGCATAGGCAAGGCAGCAAACTATTTGAATAAAAGCCTCAAAGAAATGTGGTCTCAATGGTGGTGGAATGCCATTACAATCCATAGCAATTTGCTTTTCATGGCATTCATCATGGCATTCCATCACCATGAGACCACATTTCTTTGAGGCATTTTTTCAACCAGTTCGCTGCCTTGTCTATGCTACCACATTTTTCATACATGTTTACCAAAGCATTTTATAAAATAGTTCACCTCCTTGCTCCTATGGCTAAAATCCTAAAATAGGTGCTTCCAAACAAGCGATGGATGTTTGGAAAAAATATATCAAAACATAATTTAATAATCAATATTATAGACAAGGAATTGAACTATTTGAATAAAAGCTTCAAAGAAATGTGGTCTCAATGGTGGTGGACTGCCATGACAATCCATAGCAATTTTCTTGTCATGGAATTCTTCATGGCATTCCATCACCATGAGACCACATTTCTTTGAGGCATTTTTTCAAACAGTTCATTGCCTTGTCTATGCTACCACATTTTTCATACGTGTTTACCAAAGTATTTTATCAAACAGTTCACCTCCTTGTTGCTATGGCTAAAAGCCTAAAATAGGTGCTTCCAAACAAGCTATGGATGCTTGGAAAAAATCTATCAAAGCATAATTTAATAAGCAATAGCATAAACAAGACAACGAACTATTTGAAGAAAATCCTCAAAGAAATGTGGTCTCAATGGTGGTGGAATACCATGAAAATCCATAGCAATTTGCTCGTCATGGCATTCATCATGCCATTCCATCACCATGAGACCAAATTTCTTTTAGGCAATTTTTCAAACAGTTCACTGCCTTGTCCATGCTACCACATTTTTCATACATGTCTACCAAAGCATTTTATCAAACAATTCACTTCCTTGCTACTATTACTAAAAGCCTAAAAAAAGTACTTTTGAACAAGCTATGGATGCTTGGAAAAAATCTATCAAAGCATAATAGTAAGCAACAAGCTATGGTCTCATGGTTTTTTTCCATGCGAAAATCAGTGTGATTTTATTCACATTTTATTGCAGGTTATAAACTCTCTTTTTTTTTTCCAATTTTGTTGTTTTAAATGGCATTCAAGTTTATGGTGATTTTGTTGTTTATATGATGATATGTGATATTCTAATCCTAATTCATGCTTCTAGGTTGCATAGATATATATTTTTTATTTTTACATTTTTTTGTACCAACGAACCCAAAACGAACTAAACCCCCCTCCAAAATTTTTTGGCCAAACCAGTGTGTTTGGGTGAGAAAGAGGACCATTCCTAGCATGAAAATGCCTATTCAAATGCATTTAAATATTTCATTTGGTCACACGAGTTGTAGAACAAAAGTTGCACCACTTGGCAACTTTTCACTGCTTCCATTTGACACTTTTTCCATCAATTGAAATCTGGACACCACTGGAAAACCACTATGAGATAATGAAAAATAAGAGAGGTTATTGTAGAGGGGCCAAACACAATCCCATGGGATCAGACAAGAAATTTCTAAGCATCATGGTGTCCGAGTAACCTCATGTTGAAGTTTGCAGCGATTTTACCTTATGGACCCTTAAGGGATCGATCTAGTTGAACATAGCTTAGAGCGATTCTGCATGTTAGGGTGTGAAAGATGACTATGCCTAGTGTAAAAATGCCTACTTGGACATGTTGGAATAGTTCATTTAGTCACACGAGTTGCAGAACAAAAGTTGCACCACTTTGCAACTTTCCACTACTTCCATTTGACACTTTTTTCATCAACTGAAACTTCAACACCACGGGAAAACCACTATGATATAACATAAACTGGGAGATTTTATTGTAGAGGGACCCAACGTGATCCCATAAGATCAGACGAGAAGATTCTAAGCATCACAGTGTTCTGGTAACCTCATGCTGAAGTTTGCAGCTATTTTTCCCTTTGGACCCTTAAGGGATCGATCTAGTTGAACATAGTTCAGAGTGATTCTGTGTGTTTGGGTACAAAAGAGGACCATGCCTAGTGTAAAAATTCCTATTCGGATGCATTGGAATAGTCCATTTGGTCACATGATTTGCAAAACAAAAGTTGCTCCACTTGGCAACTTTTCACTACTTCCATTTGACACTTTTTCCATCAACTAAAATATGGACACCACGGGAAAACCACTCCAAGATAATGAAAACTGAGAGAGGTTATTGTAGATGGGCCCAACATGGTCCTGTGGGATTAGATGAGAAGTTTCTAAGCATCATAGTGTCCGAATACCTCATGTTGAAGCTTGCAACCATTTTGCCCTTTGGACCCTTAAGGGATTAATCTGGTTGAACATAGCTTGGAGCGATTTTGCATGTTTGGGTGTGAAAGAGGACCATGCCTAGTGTAAAAATTCTTATTTGAATGTGTTGGAACAGTCTGTTTGGTCACACGAGTTGCAGAATGAAAGTTGCACCAGTTTGCAACTTTCTACTACTTCCATTTGACACTTTTTTCATCAACTGAAACTTTGAAACCATGGGAAAACCACTCCGAGATAACATAAACCAAGAGAGGTTATTGTAGAGGGGTCCAACATAATCCCATAGGATTAGACGAGAATTTTATAAGCATCACGGTGTCTTGGTAACCTCATGCTGAAGTTTGCAGCCATTTTTCCCTTTGGACCCTTAAGGGATCGATCCGGTTGAACGTAGTTTAGAGAAATTTCGCGTGTTTGGGTACAAAAGAGGACCATTCCTAGCGTAAAAATTCCTATTTAGATGCATTGGGATGGTCCGTTTGGTCACACGAGTTGTAGAATGAAAGTTGCACCACTTGGCAACTTTTCACTACTTTCGTTTGACACTTTTTCCATGAACTGAAATATGGACACCACGGGAAAACCACTCTGAGATAACGAAAAATGAGAGAGGTTATTGTAGATGGGCCCAACATGATCCCATGGTATCATATGAGAAGTTTCTAAGCATCATGGTGTTCGAATAACTTCATGTTGAAGCTTGCAGCCATTTTTTCCTTTGGACCCTTAAGGGATCAATCCGGTTGAACGTAGTTCAGAGCAATTCTGCATGTTTGTGTGTGAAAGAGGACCATTCCTAGCATAAGCATGCCTATTCATATGCATTGGAAAACTCCATTTGGTCACACGAGTTATAGAACTAAAATTGCACCACTTGGAAACTTTACACTGCTTCCATTTGACTCTTTTTCCATCAACTAAAATCTAGACACCACGGGAAAACCACTTCGAGATAATGAAAACCGAAAGAGGTTATTGTAGAGGGTCCCAACATGATCCCATTAGATTATATGAGAAGTTTCTAAGCATAACGGTGTCCGATTAACCTCATGCTGAAGTTTGCAGCCATTTTTCCCTTTGGACCCTTAAGGGATCAATCTAGTTGAACAAAGGGTCTATACTCTAAACTTATCCAAACCTTACCAACTCTTGAGGCAGCAATTCTAAGGTATGAAAACTTCAAAATCCACAATTAGATCTTAGTTATACCACCATACAATGGGTAAACCACAAAACCCTCTATTTAGCCTAAACACTAGGGGTTTATTGAAAATGATACTTCCAAAGCTAACCACAACCTATAAATTACTCAAACAAGTTTATGATACCCTACACAAGGTAAAAAAATCATAAAATAACTCCACACTACACAAAAAAACAATTTAACTCTTCAAAACCTCCATTTTTCTTAAAGAAAACTCACTTTTACACACATGTGTTTCAAACCCATCTCATTTTCAGACCTCCCCAACACAAACACATAATTCTCACACCTTAATAATGTTAGTGCAGACCCGTTCCTCAAGTAACATAGGCTACAAAAAGAGGAACGAGTCAAAAAGCCATTTTTATTGACTCAAAACCTTCAAATGTACAAGTTTGGGTCATTTTTAGTAAATTGATGATATTCTACTCCTTATTTTCCTTGATGAGGAAAACCTACTGAATGGTGCTCCTGCACCAATCATACATCAAACTTCTTGTCCCTCGTAAATTTTGAACCACATCAATTGTATCCTTGGTCTTCTTGGTTCCCATGCCTTGATATGGTTATGCAAATGAAAATGAAGCAAAGTAATCATCTCCTTCTTCATTGGTTGGAAGAATGCATACTTAATGTTTTGATACATGATATCAACTCTCTCTTCTGCTCTAATGGTTGAATATCGAAATCCAGTATGGTGGGCCTCTAGAGTTCCAGTCATCTTTCTTCCTTTTCCTCCAAATGTTGGCCTGATCCACACATCTCCCAGCCTAATTGGATTTGTTTTTTGAAAGCTAAACTTTCTTCTGAGTCACCAATGTAGCTCTCTCTTCCTTTTCAAACTCTTTCATTGCTACAAATCATCTTTGGGATTTAATCATCTGTACCACATGGTTGATGTGCTTTGAATCCTCAGTAATAGTCTTCAAAATTGGCTGCTAGTACAAGTTCATTCTACTTTCATAATACTTTATAACCATGGAGTTCATCCATTCCTTGATGCCATCAAGTGAAGATTGAGGAATTGCATCAATGTGGAGTACATCCCGCTTGAAGTCTTTGAAAGCAATAACCATATCAAATTACTTTTTCCCAAGTCCTACTCTCTCAAGGTTAACTCCATGAAAACCAAACTCTCTAAATGGTACATATTAAAGCCTAGTTCAAAATCTTATAGATGAGGTTGCTCCCATAGCTCTCTTACTCACTTGACAAAACCTTGAAACTTTGTATTGATTTTATTTTTCTTGTCCCTCTCTTGTTGTTCTTCCTCAATTTCATCAAGATCATACATTGACCTTCTTGACCCTCCTAAATTTTTCACCACATCCTTGTTCTTCTTCGTTCCCATGCCTTGATATGCTTATGCAAATGAAAATGAACCAAAGTAATCATCTCCTTCTCTGTTGGTTGGAAAAATGCATGCTTAATGTTTTGATATATGATATCAGATCTCTCTTCTACTCTCATGGTTCAATACCAAAATCTAGTATGGTGGGCCTCTAGAGTTCTAGTCATCTTTCTTCCTCTTCCACCAAATGCTAGAGTTCTGGTGATAAGAGAAAGGGAATCCTTTATACAGGATCTAGACATGTTTGCAAAGCAGGTTGGAGACAATAAAAGGACTAATTTTAGTCAAGAAAAGGCCAGAACAGGTGTAGGACAGTCTAATATTGTCAAAATAGAGGTATGCTAACCTAATGAAAAAAAATGTGAGGTGAAGAACCATCGGGTAGAGACCCTAATGCAAGGAAAAGGAAAGATAAGTGGAGACAAGATGGAGAAGAGGTGAGAATGGCCTAGTAAGGTCATGGTGGAAGAGATGGATTGTCCAATGAAAGGGAAAGATGGAAAGCAATAGACTGGTGACAAAGAAGATGGAAGACCACATGATGAGAATGTCTTAGAGGCAAATGGAAAGAAAGCCAAGTGAAGGCTAGGGGAAAGGTGAGAGTAGGATCTCCAAATGAAATGGAGAAGAAAGAAAAAGATGAGGCTAGGACAGTGGATGGTCCTAGATGGGTAAGAGTACTAGTGTGGAAATTGTATATAGTTGTGGCAATGGATCCTAGATGGGAGAACCTGAAGTAGATGGTGAAGAGGATGGATAAGAGGAAAAGAGTGAAAGGAGTGCTTTATTACTTCCTTGTTTTCATCATCATGTT